>CM025780.1:16441782-16494970 GCA_014636745.2 Centella asiatica | reverse complement strand
AGTTAATCCCCGATGGGTTATTAATCCCCGATGAGTTAATCCCCGATAGGTTATTAATCCCCGATGAGTTAATCCCCGATGGGTTGATAATCCCCGATGGGTTATTAATCCCCGATGAGATATTAATCTACGATGAATTAAAGCGTAGTAATTCCCTGATGCGCAGTTCGTTTTAAAAACTGTAAAATGTTATTTTCTTAGATTATTTTAAGATGTTTAAATTGATTTCTTAACCTCAATAGTTTTTATATCAGATTGAGACGTTAAAAAGTTAAAGACATCACATGTGCATTTTCCCTCATATTTTAACCCAGATAATAAATTCATTTTGTGATATGTATATTCTTACAGAATTTTCCACTCACGAGTAAATTAAATTTGGTAGTGAGCAAAGGACTGAGGCAAGTATATTCACAATCTCATGCCTATTTCAGTTTAACGCATTATCATTTGTTCCGATATGCATAGAAGGTTGGATTTATACTTTAATTGTTCTGATGCATGAGCATGCTATGCTTTTGATTCTGCTAGCATGATATGAATGATGATGCATGGATATAAATGAGCTTTGAATTTCAGCTATGTTTTCAATCTTATATCTGTGCAACGAGAATGTGAATGATGCCCCTTATGGGGGTTATGCCACATGGTTGGCAAGAGGAAAGGAAAGGTGCTGATGTGTTCTTCACCTGACCAAGAGGAAATGCTATTTGACTACGTAGTCACTCAGAGGGATCATGCGGTCCAGCCTGGCCAGCTGTGTACTGTATGGTTAGCAGATCCGCGGGTGCAGCCCCCGTTGGATATTTGAAAGTTATGATCCGGTGTATACCTGACTTTCTTCAATGGAAGATCACAAGTTGTATATCATCAGTGCATCCTCAAGGATATGTGAAGGTTTCCGAGGTCTTGGTATTGCTTCACCAAGCCCCACAAACAGAATTTGAATTTCTCTCCTTTGATTCCAGATGAAATTCATTGAATTATTCATATTTTCCTCAATGTGTATATACTTGCTGGGCGTAAAACGCTCACCCATGTTGAATGTTAATGATTTGCAGGACAGAAAGCTAAAGCTGAACCCTCTGACAAGGGGAAAGCAAAGATGATAAGCTACTAAGTGTTTATCCTTTTGATAGAACTGATGAAGGAAAGAAAGGAATGAATGAAGGAAAGAAGGAAGACGTTTGAAGAGTTAATGAAATTTGTTTTGTTATTAAGAAATGATGTAATAGCTTCCGCTGTAATTACTTAATTCTTGGGTTGTAATAACTCTTAAATGCTGTTTTTATTCAGTATTTATTTATGAATGGATGAATGGTTATCTTTACCTTCTTATGATGATGCCCTAGTCCGGTATGGGATTATGGGGTCGTCACATTTAATACCTTCTTCATTTATTTCCAAAAGTATGACTTGATGCATATTTTAACGCCCGGAGTTAATGCCATTTATTTCAAAAAGCTACCCAAGATGTGTGTAAAAATGTTGGCAACCACCTGGTAGACAAACCTCTAACTACCAAAACATTCTTTTGTCAGTAGTTGCAACCCCATGCATGAGTATTATTCAACCTGAGTTTGAACCCTAAATCGTGTCTAGGATGGCATGCAGACCATAAGAAATGTTGTGTATCACTGAAAAGATTGGGAGAGTTGACCTTAGTATGGTTATGGTTGAGAACACCACACATGGAGAAGTGAGGAAGACGACCCTGTATCTGAGACGAGGTCCAACTTAGTCTCTGATGGGTTGGAGTTAGTCTCTGATGAGATGTTGTTAGCCTCTGATGAGATATTTTTAGTCTCTGATGATGACGTCCCCCTTTGTCCCCGATGAGTTCAGATGACGTCATTAGTGTCTGATGATGATGTCATCCTTAGTCCACGTTGAGTTAAGAAGACGTCATTAGTCCCTGAGGAGTTGTTTAGTCCCTGATGACATCAGTCTTAGTCTTCGACAGGCTAAGTTTAGTGTCTGATGACGTCAGCCTTAGTCTCCGACAGGCTAAGTTTAGTCTCTGATGACGTCAGCCTTAGTCTCCGACAGGCTAAGTTTAGTCTCTGATGACGTCAGCCTTAGTCTCCGACAGGCTAAGTTTAGTCTCTGATGACGTCAGCCTTAGTCTCCGACAGCCTAAGTTTAGTCTCTGATGACCTCAGCCTTAGTCTCCGACAGGCTAAGTTTAGTCCCTGATGACGTCATCCGTAGTCTCCGATGAGTTAAAGTAAAGTAATTCCCTAATGCATAGTTTATTTTTTTTTGAAACTATAAAATATTATTTTCTTAAACTATTTCAAGATGTTTTAATTGATTTCTTAACCTCAACAGCTTTTATATCAAATTGGGACGTTAAAAGTTAATGACATTCTTACAAAATTCTCCACTCACGACTAAATTAAATTTGATTGAGTGCAAAGGACTGAGGCAAGTATATTCACAATCTTATGTTTAATTGCAAGTTGATGCAAGTATATACATTCAATTTGATGTTTATTTCAGTTAACGCATTATCATTTGATTCGATATGCGTGCAAGGCTTGAGTTATGTTTTAAATTGTTTTCTTTTATGAATGAGCATGCTATGCTTTAACTTCCGCTAACATGATATGAATGATGAAGCATGGATATAAATGAGCTCTGAATTTCAGCTATGTTACAATCTTATATCTGTGCAAATAAATGAGAATGATGTCCCTTAAATGTGTTATGCCACATGGTTGGCAAGAGGAAAGGAAAGGTGCTGATGTGTTCTTCACCTGACCTAGAGGAATGATAAGTGACTACGTCATCCACATTAGAGGGATTATGCAGTTCAGTTTGGCCAGCTGTGTACTGTATGGTTAGTAGATCCACGGATTTAGCCCCCGATGGATATTTTGAGAAAGTTATGTTCAGGTGTATACCTGTCTTTCTTCAAGGAGGATCACATGTTGTGTATCATCAGTGAATCCTCAATGATCTTTGAAGGTTTCCGAGGCCTTGACATTATTTCACCAAGCCTCATAAACAGATTTGAACTTCCTTCGATATTCCAGATACATTCTTTTAACTTGCTTATATACTTCTTCGATGTGTATATACTTGCTGGGCGTAAATCGCTCACCCATGTTTAATTTTAATGTCTTGCAGGACAGAACGCTAAGGCTGAACCCTCTGATAAGGGGAAAGCAAAGATGATAAACTACTATGTTATTTACTCTTTCGATAAGACTGAGGAAGGAAGGAAGGAAGATTTGAAGAAAGGGAGGAAGATATTAGAAGTAGTGTTGATTTTGGTTTGTAATTAAAGATGATGTAATAGCTTCCGCGGTAATTATATTATTCTTGGGTTGTAATAACTCTCTAATACTGCCTTTATCCAATATTTGCTATGAATCGATGTATGGTTATCTTTTCATTCTTTTGACGAAGCCCTGATCCATTAAGGGATTTTGGGGTCGTCACAACAAATACGATCTCATTCTCGGCCTCTTTTCTAGTAGTTTTTCATAGAAAGGAGGCTTTTGTCCTTTGATTAAAATTTTTACCATTTCTTTCTCGTCGATTGGGTGGTTTATCATAGCTGCCATTTCTCTGAAACATTATTCGAACTCCCTAAAAGATTCATTGGGTATTTTCTTCAATTGTCCCAACTCCCATCGGTCCATTACAAGTTCCACCTTGAAGCTATATTGCTCCAAGAACATGTCGGCTAGATCTTCCCATGTTTTTATCTTGGATTTGTCCAATTGAGTATACCAATGTGGAGAGGGTCCTACAAGGCTCATGGAGAACAAGGTCATCTTCATTCCCTCATCCTTTTCGTATGGCCCCAACTCTGTCTTGTATATGATCAGGTGTTGCAGTGGAAGACCTGATCCAGTATATTTTATAAATTCTAACATTTTGAAATTTTCAAGAAAATTGGTTTATGGAAATAGGTACTGTTCTACTTGATCCATTCCCCTGAAACCTTTCGCTCCTTTCATATGCCTTACATTTTCCTCCAAGGCCTGAATCTTTTTGTCGATGGTGGCTTCCTCGATTATCTTCTTTTTACTGATTTCTGTCCACTTTTCTTCATCAGTCGACTCTATTCTTTCATTTTTCTTTTCTCTAGAGGCCTCTCCTTTTTCTCTCCTATCCCCTGATTTGCAAATGAATGTTGTCATCTGTGTCATCATCATTTTGATTTCTTTTAGTTGGTCCTCTAATTTGTTGAATTCTTCCCTAGTCACCTCCTCAGAGGTGGATGGTTTCTCCATTTCTCCTAGCTTTTCGGCTCGTGATCGAGTGGTTGGTGCACTCTTTATTTCTTTCGTTTACCTTGATCAAAGTAAAAAAGGCTTTTAGAAAAAATTTATTGCGTAATCAAATGCATGCCTTATATGTATGCAGGAGTGAATTTTTTTTTTTTTTGGGAACTCAACATGGAACCAAAATTTTCAAAACATTCCAAAAGTCTCTTTTACAAATTATTTGTAAGGGTTTATGCACTTGATTGTCTCCATGACCCAATTTAAAATTTTTATCCCAAAATTCTTAAAGGGTTCGGGATAATCGCTGGCCATGGTACTTTTGAACATTCTAAGGTTATCTCCTAGTTTCTGAATGATGAGGACAACTTCGTCTCTTTCTTGAGTCATTCTTTCCAGTTGTGCCTTTAAATCTCTGACTCTTTCTTCTAGATTGTCTTCTTCCTCTAGCACTTCCTTTGACCTTGGCTCTCCTCTTGGCTTTTTGTCTTCTTTCCATATATTGAACTATTGGTGGACCCACTCTTGATATTCCATAGAGGCTTCATAGTGCTGCGGGCTGATCTCCTCAATGGTTTGAATTTTGACATCCTATAACTTGTAAGCTTTGTGCAAGAAACCCATCTTTTTCGTGTTGATCTCCCCTCTGTAATCTTTGTTTATTTCCAACTTTGGGATTGTTTGTATCATTCCAAATTGAGCCCTTGATTGTTGACCTGAAGTATGGCACCATCATTTTCTACCTTACCAACGAAATGAATTCCAAATTTGGTACTTTCTACAAAGATTCTCCCCGAGCAGCTCAAGTAAGTGCAATTGGTTATATCTACTTTTGTTACCATGCTGAAGAAAGATTCCCATTTCCCTTGATTCATGCAATACCAGGGTTGTCTTTAATAATTTTTTGATATATCCCTCTTGAACCACCATTCCTTTGTTCTTCCATTTAAAGGTGTGAGGTGACCCATAGTCTATATGTACAGCAAAGTCGGGCTCCCCATGAATTGTGCATTGGAGTTATTCGGCAATGTGACAATGAGCTAAGGGTCTCTGCTATCATCACAGGTACTATCATCTGTCTCCTCTTCATTTCTTCAACGACATTGGCCATGGATATGTCAAATCGATCCATTCCTCTTGAAAAATATACCAAGGCGATTGATGCCATTAGGTAAGCATCTTTTGTTCTCGACATCCATTGTTCAGTGTCCATATCTCTCTGGAAATCACCTTTATATTTTTTAAAATCTAATGGCATTGCAAACCGTTGAATTAGATATCTGATTGGTAATGTGGTCCCTTGCTTGAGATGTGGCATCACGGCTTTCTTCCTCAATCTTAACACAGTTATGAAGACATCCAACATGCCCCCAGGAAAAGTGTGAGCACACGGTGCCTTCCATGTTAAACCAGATAGCTTTGCATATTCTTCAATAGATGGCATCATCTCTAGTCCCCCAATACAGAAAATTGATCTTTGATGGTCCCAAAATTTTAGAAACGATTGGAGGAACCCCTTGGGGATTGGAAATCCCAAAAGCTCCCTTGTAAAACCGACCATTTGGTTGATGTTTGCCTGCTCTTCTTCCAACAATAATCTGTGTCACTGCTTCATGAGGACCATTAATGCCTTGTCAGATCCAAAACCTTTGGGCAGCTTGTCATATGGTTCAATTGGAATAACCATACTAGATACATTTATCCACTTAGCACCCTCTCTGTTTTTTGATAACTAAAAAACTTTCGTTGGTTTATGGAATTTTGAATTCTTCTTGGTTCCCCCGAAAGTTTTAATGGATAATGTGATGAATGAAATAGTGCAGTTATAAAATTATATACATATGGCTAAGCAAACTTAGTTATGCAACAGGTTGACAATGTTGAAAGGGGAAATGTCACATGTTAGCAAAAATGTAGACATATGTGAGTTTATGGTGGTCGATAGAATTGATAAATACAATAAGGAAATGTACAAACAGGTAGTCTAAAACCCTACAAGAAGAAACACATGTCAGTAGTTTATATTTATCAAGTTATTCCTATATCGTGTGCGTCTATTTGTTTTGGGATTCCTATATTTGGCAAGGAGGTTCCTGGATCATCCAAACAAGAAACAAAAATAATATTCCTGCTTATAGCAGGCACATAATAACAGTCTTCAAGTTCTAATATTAGCCTAGTGGGCAAAGACAAATGGTAAGTTCCAACAGCTAATGCAGCAACTCTTGCTCCATTTCCAACGCGTAGGTCCACCTCGCCTTTAGCCAATGGTCTACTCCTTCGCAGTTCCTACAAATTTACACAAATGTGAGAACCACATCCAGTATCAAATACCCAAGATGTAGAAGTAGATAAATTGACTTCTATAACATAAATACCTGAATCGGAAGTCCTACTTCCTTTCTTCTTCTTTAGATCTTCCAGGTAAGCATGACAATTCCTTTTCCAGTGTCCAGGCTTTCCACAGAAGTGACAATTACCTTCTTTAGTTATCTCACATTTAGGCTTCAAAGCCTTATTGGATTTGGATTTGGCAACAGATTTAGATCCCATCTTCTTTTTTTTGCCCTTTCCATTTCCTTTGGCATTCCCCTTTTGTACCATCAAAATGGGAGAGGGTCCTGCCTTTTTCATGTTGTTTTCAACAGTTCTCAACATGCTCAACAACTCAGTAAGTGGTTTCTCAATCTCATTCATGAGGTAATTCATGACAAATTGAGAATAGCTATTGTTTAGAGATTGTAAAACAAGATCAGTTTGAGCCTCCTGAGTAAGTGGAAAGCCCAACCTATCTAGGTACTCAATATACCCAATCATCTTCAGAACATATGGACTGACTGGATCACGTTCACCTTGCTTACAATGATCCAATGCTTTGCTCGTATCATACCTCTCCTGCCGAGCATGCCCCTCAAACAACTTCTTAAGATGTTCAATCATGTCATAAGCATCCATCAACTCATGTTGCTTCTGAAGCTCAGGGTTCATGGTTGCTAACATAAGGCAGCCTACATCCAGAGCATCATCTTGATGCTTCTTTTAAGCATTCTGCTCTATTCGTGGTGCAGTGGTAGCTGGTGCAGCAGAAATTGGTCCATCTAGGACGTAGAGCTTGCAGAAATTTTAATGTTATGTTTTTGATAATGGCACATTCAAATATATACCTCCCACTATTTTATTCAAATTAATAGCCCTCACCATTAATTTAGAATTATTTCTTTTAAATACTTCTAGTGACCCAAGATCCATATTTTATTATGCCCTAAGTTAGCTTTGGCTAATCACTCAAAACATAATTATTTAGGTAAACAACACTTTGTCAATTATATCATATATAACTCTTGGATAGTTTGTTGAACAACATTTGTTCAAGCTCAACTAATGAACTTATACAAACTTTATGCCTCTAAACCCACAATCCTATTGTGATAGCCTAGTTAAGTCAAGCCCAATTTTAACAGTTTGGATATCACAATTATCCTATCGCACCATGCCAAGATAAATGGGGTACTTTGCTTTGGCAAACCTACATCCATCGATCAAGGCCTTAATGAGTGTTAATCATTGGAAGGCATCTGTTTTAGACTTAATGATTTTTTGAGGGATTTTATTAATTCATTCAGATCTCACCAACTATAACTTTTAAGCATGCACATTTATTCATTATATCATATATAAGCATAAATAAAGCGCAAAAATAATTGTGACATAGTTATGGCCAAATCCTATGCCAATATTTCCAAGCTAATGAAAAGATTGAAGGTCAGTGTAATGTGCCCTATGTAAGGTTATCTATTGATAACACTATCCATCAAAGAATAAAAAAGTCCTCATATATAGCAGAGACAAGTTCTAACTTAGTCTCCGATAGTATGGAATTAGTCTCTGATAGGTTAAAAGTTAGTCTCCGATGAGTAATTTTTGTTAGTCTCTGATGATCAATTTTTGTTAGTCTCCAATGAGCAATTTTTGTTAGTCTTCAATGAGAAATTCTTGTTAGTCTCCAATTAGCAAATTTTGTTAGTCTCAAATAAGCAATTTTTGCTAGTCTCCGATGAGCAATTGTGTTAGTCTCTGATGGCCAAATGACATTGGCACTGAACAAGTTATCTACCGATGAGTTTGGCGCTGACTTGCTGAGTTTGGTGCTGAACAATTTATCCAGTGGAGAGTTTGGCGGTAGCCAAGTGACTTTGGCGGTAGTCAAATAATTACCGACGAGTTTGGCGATGAACAAAATTTTTGCACTGATGGCCAACTTATCCACTCATGGCCCATTTATCCCCTAACGTGAAATTTATCCCTTGACGGGTAATTTATCCCCTGATAGGTAAGACATCCCTTGACGAGTAATTTATCCCCTAACGAGTAATTTATCCCCTAACAAGTAATTTATCCCCTGGTGGGTAAGACATCCCCTGATGAGTAATTTATCCCCTGATGGGTAATTTATCCTCTGGTGGGTAATGTTGGAGTGTATACCCTAGTGACCAATTATGTAATGATTGTGACACTATATCTATGTTACGTTTTGGTTAAATGATAATTTCTTTTATTATGTTTTATTTACTGCGTTATATAAATGTTAACATAATAAATGTCCTTAGAAGAATGATATTAATTATATGGATTCAAGTATGTGACTTGAATATGAGATCATATAAGTATGTTATATATATCATTATTCTTAAATGTCCCTAGTCGAGTATTATTGTTAGTGGGACAATAATAATACATTGAGACTAGTATGTGGATTAACTGACGGCCACATCTCATTGGTCATAAATTATATACGAGATATATTAAGTTGATGCATAGGTACCATGTTAGAGAACAGTGAACTGGACAGACCCACCATCAGAATTCTAAATGGAGCATTATGCTACGTGTCATAAGTGATTCTCATAGTCACAATGATGTAATGGTCCTTCGACCTGAAGTCATGACATTTCTAAATAAGGAGTTATGTGTTGTAACATTACCAAAAGTCACCTTTAACGAGGTGGACGATAAAGGTGATTGTTGGATGCATCATGAGTTATGTGAGACTATGAAATGCATGGCCATGCTCAAATAGAGATTTGTTTCGTATAGTCTACTCATTGATTAAGAAAACTAAGATTAAATTGTAACGAGGATGACACATCCATGCCTTAAATTTAATCTTAGATATCAAGGTTAAAAGGATTAAATTACATTGAAACATTGGTCACGAAAAGGTTGCATTGAATCAATCACTTTATTATTATTTGGTTAACAGTGATGCATTACTAGATGCCACTCACTATTTATAATTTTAAAATATGATTTAAAATTATTGTCAACATAATAATAACATACATGGTCGCACACTAAGAACATTCATTAAGGAGATATAATTTAAATGTTAGTGATTTTAATATATCAATAAGATTGATTTTATTTAAATCATCTCTTTGAATTATATGTACGTAATCTGTATATATACTAGAGTCCGTTGCAAGAAAATACGAATATATATTTATTTAACATATATATTAATTAAGTGAGACTTGATTAAAATATACAATAAATATAAAATTCGAATTTTATTCTCCTAATTCGATTAGGGTTTGGAATTACTCTATACACAACTATATATAGGATATATCATGTGACGACTTGGAAAATTTGTTTATCTATAAATAATTTATACACTCATTTTATTTTATTTTTATACGGTGATTATATGATGTTTTTGAATGTCAAAATATTTTTGGACCCATTAAAGGGGTTATAGTTGTTTGGTTGTTGGTTGCAAGGTTAAGCGTTGATGTTTATATATATGCAGTACCGTTTGTAGGTTCTTAAAAGAAGCTTGTGTTTGTTGGTTAAGTCCTTTGAGGGACTCAAAAGCTTAAGTTTGATGACATCAATGCTTACGTATGCTATTAATAAGCTGCTTGTGTGTCATCAGTAGATTAAATGTTTGTGCATGAAGGACAACAGGCTTATTACATATGCTTAGTTGCTAAGAATCATGATGAGCAGCCATTCTACCGTCCAGATTAACCAATCATTTTATTTCACAGCCTCCTATAAATACTTCATTCGGAGAAATATTTCAGTCTCTTTTCTAAAGATTTTCTTTTCCAAAGTTCTCCCTCAAACCTACCATCTCCATATAATTCTAAGTTCTTTCTTTTGAACGATTACTTTCAAGCGGGATTTGATTTCTTTCGTCAAACCTAGAGGTAAAAATCCTTAGTTCTCCTCTGTTTGTTTCTTTTTGCATGTCATCCAAAAGTATTAGTCGTGCATGTTAAATTTTTCAAGGAAGGATAAAGCCGAAGAGTAAGGTTGCGTTCGGTTGCATATTTCATGTTCATGAGATATCTTAGATTGAGTATGTTTATCGCTAGATATCATTTGTGATCATGGAAGACTTCCTGTTATCAGAGACAAGTTCTATGATCAGTCTCTGATAAGCTAATGTTAATTTCTAACGAGAAAACATTTGTCTCTAATGAGTTAATGTTAGTCTCCGACGAGTAGAAGTTAGTCTCTGATGATGTCACCCTTAGTCTCCGATAGGCTTAAGATGACGTCATCAGTCCCTGATGAGATATTTGTTAGTCTCCGATAGACTAAGGTTAGTCTCCGACAAGGTGATGTTGTTAGTCTCTGGTGGGCAAAGTATGATAGTCTCTAATGACTAAAATTCTTAGTCCCCGACGAGTTCGGTGCTAAACAAGTGAGTTTGGCGCTGAACATTTATCCACCGAGGAGTTTGGCGCTGAATCAGTGATGACTTGGAAAGTTTGGCGATGATCAACTCATCCCCTGACAGCCAAGAGCGTTCGGCGATAGTCAAAGTTATCACCCGACAAGTTTGGCGATGAACAAGATCTTCCCCTGATGGATAGATTATTCCCTAACGGGTAAATTATCCCCTGATGACTATCCCCTGACGGTCATCCCCTGACGAGTCAAATATCCCCTGACGGGTAAATTATTCCCTGACGGGTAAGTTATTCTCTGATGACTATCCCCTGACGAGTAAAATATCCCCTGACGGGCAACTTCGTGCCCTGATGATCATTCTCTGATTTTGCATAGTCATCTTTCTATGTTTGGATTTCTCATATTATACCCACAATGATGTTTTACAGAAACCTTTTTCAACCAGTATTGTGAATTTTAGCTAAAGGACCATGGCAAGTATATACTCATTCCACTTTCTTTCTTACTGATTACGTAGAATCATTATTCCGATTTACGTAAATGAATGATGATGATATCTTTGATGATTAAGTAACGTACGATCATTGATTCGACGTATGTGAAATAATGTTGCTTATTGAGCTATATGCTATTGGGTGTTTGCTAATTATTTAAAGTCCTTAGCACACCAAAAGATGATGAAAATGATGTAGGGTGTTGCGAGACTTGATCTTGTATGCACACCCTAGCAGTTTCCGTATGGGTATATAGAAAAATCATCGGTAGTCAACTTTTATCTGTTGAGCACGCTGATGTGTTTGGCAGTCGCTGTTTTTAATTGTTGATCATGCCAATTTAAAATGAGAAAATGTTTTCAAGAAAATATATCCATATGGAAAGCTGAAGGGCTGTTGAATGCTTTCGCCTGGTATTCATGCCAATGATGATTAGGGTATGAGAGACCGAGGCATCGGTAATCAACCCTTTGTAGACCATATGCTTTCTGCAAGTGAATATGTATGTCAATAGATGGAATCAAACGACCAGGCTGACTGTGAGAACCCGAAAATCTCAATGAAATTTTGATTATGAGATTTATTTTATTTTCTGCATGAAGGTTTATTTCCTTATTGGTTATAAATAATGAAATTATATTTTCTTATAAAAATTCAATGACAATGTGATTTCCAAAAGATTTTAAATGTATTTTGAAGCTCAAGTATTTAAAAGGTTGTTGCATTCAAGAATTGTCTTGTGAGAGGGTATGTTCACGTAGGAAAGGGCTCACCAAGTGTGAACAAGATTAGCTACAGTACCCGTTTTTATTTTTTAAAACCTACTGCGGGGAGACAGTAGCATTTAATGTGCATCACCTCCATCAGTACCATAGAGTGGGCTATGATAAACGACCGATGGGTACTAGCAGCCGTTGCAACCAACCTTTTTCTCATCAGTCACTTCTTTTCTTTTCATAGCCAACGACTTATATCAAATAAATCCGACGGCCCTTGTTGCTAAACAGGTGTTATATATATATCACGTTGGTACAACCCTTGCCCCACTTTCATAAACTTCTATACGGTGTACCACCAAATCCAAACTTACTCTCTAAACAACTGTCCTTTTTAGGAAGAACAACTAGAGCTTTTAACTCTTTCTTGCCACCGAGGAGGTAAGAGCATTTCATTAAAGTCCTGCTCTATTTCTTACACTTTTGTTCGGTCATACATACCACGTTTAATACCTTGTTCATTTATTTCCAAAAGTATGACTTGATGCATGTTTTAACGCCCGGAGTTAATGTCATTTATTTCAAAAGCTACCCAAGATGAGTGTAAAAATGTTGGCAACCACCTGGTAGAAAAACCTTTAACTACCAAAACATTCTTTTGTCAGTAGTTGCAACCCCATGCTTGAGTATTCTTCAACCTGAGTTTGAACCCTAAACCGTGTCTAGGATGGCATGCAGACCATAGGAAATGTTGTGTATCACTGATAAGTTGATGAAAGTTGACCTTAGTGTTGTTACGGTTGAGAGCACCACCCATGGAGGAGTGTGGAAGACGACCCTGTATCTGAGACGAGGTCCAACTTAGTCTCTAATGAGATGTTGTTAGCCTCTGATGAGATATTTTTAGTCTCTGATGATGACATCACCCTTAGTCCCCAATGAGTTCAGATGACGTCATTAGTCTCTGATGAGGAGTTAGTATCTGATGACGTCATCATTAGTCCCCGATGACTTCATTAGTCTCTGATGAGAAGTTAGTCTCTGATGATGTCAGCCTTAGTCTCTGACAGGCTAAGTTTAGTCTCTGATGACGTCAGCCTTAGTCTCCGACAGGCTAAGTTTAGTCTCTGATGACGTCAGCCTTAGTCTCCGACAGGCTAAGTTTAGTCTCTGATGACGTCAGCCTTAGTCTCCGACAGGCTAAGTTTAGTCCCTGATGATGTCATCCGTAGTCTCCGATGAGTTAAAGTGAAGTAATTCCCTGATGCATAGTTTGTTTTTTTTTGAAACTATAAAATATTATTTTCTTAAATTATTTTAAGATGTCTTAATTGATTTCTTAACCTCAACAGCTTTTATATCAAATTGAGACGTTAAAAGTTAAGGACATCACATGTGCATTTTCTCTCATACTTTAACCAAGATATTAAATTCATCTTGTGATATGTATATTCTTACAGAATTTCCCACTCACGAGTAAATTAAATTTGATTGAGTGCAAAGGACCGAGGCAAGTATATTCACAATCTTATGTTTAATTGCAAGTTAATGCAAATATATACATTCAATCTGATGTTTATTTTAGTTTAACGCATTATCATTTGATTCGATATGCGTGCAAGGCTTGAATTATGTTTCAATTGTTTTTTTTTATGAATGAGCATGCTATGCTTTAAATTCCGCTAGCATGATATGAATGACGATGCATGGATATAAATGAGCTTTGAATTTCAGCTATGTTACAATTTTATATCTGTGCAAATAAATGAGAATAATGTCCCTTAAATGGGTTATGCCACATGGTTGGCAAGAGGAAAGGAAAGGTGCTGATGTGTTCTTCACCTGACCTAGAGGAATGACAAGTGACTACGTAGTCCACACAAGAGAGATCATGCGGTCCAGTTTGGCCAGCTGTGTACTGTATGGTTAGCAGATCCACAGGTTTTGCCCCTGATGGATATTTTGAGAAAGTTATGTTCAGGTGTATACCTGCCTTTCTTCAAGGAGGATCACATGTTGCGTATCATCAGTGAATCCTCAATGATCTTTGAAGGTTTCCGAGGCCTTGGCATTGTTTCACCAAGCCTCATAATCAGACTTGAACTTCCTTCGATATTCTAGATACACTCTTTTAAATTGCTCATATACTCCTTCGTTGTGTATATACTTGCTGGGCGTAAATCGCTCACCCATGTTGAATTTTAATGTCCTGCAAGACAGAATGCTAAGGCTGAACCCTCTAATAAGGGGAAAGCAAAGATGATAAACTCCTAAGTTATTTACTCTTTTGATAAGACTAAGGAAGGAAGGAAGATATGAAGAAAGGGAGGAAGATATTAGAAGTAATGTTGATTTTGGTTTGTAATTAAAGATGATGTAATAGCTTCCGCGGTAATTGTATTATTCTTGGGTTGTAATAACTCTCTAATACTGCCTTTATCCAGTATTCATGCTATGAATGGATGTATGGTTATCTTTTCCTTCTTCTGACGAAGCCCTGATCCATTAAGGGATTTTGGGGTCATCACAGTTGGTATCAGAGCCAAGTTACGGCCAGAAGTGATTCGTAATGAAACATAGCCCGTAAGCTGCATCCAGTATTGGGGAATACTGCGTTAAGTCCCAGAATTCCTCAAGAAAGAAAAGGGAATTTGGGAAGTTGACGTTATAATGGAAGTACTAAGGCATGTTAATAGGTTCCAATTTAAGGTTTTACTGGAGTCAAGATAAGATTAGGACTGCTTAGTAATCATAAGAGCAAACTAAGGCACCACCTTTTTGACTGATCACTGCGTTGCGTTTTATTAAGAAGTTAAAATTACTAACTTGGATTATTTCAGGTAGATGGCCAGAGATCGCTCTAGATCCCCCGCGTTTTTTCGTAAGGTAGATAGCCCAGTTTTCGACGTCTCATCCGACAAGGAGGAGCCTAGCATAGAATCTCTGCTGTTCACTCCCGCATTACCCGACAGGCACCAACCATCTCCAATGCAAGAAGGCCCCAGCCCTGCCCCAGCACCAACACAAGAAGTCGGACCCTCTACCGTTCGTCGAGGACCGTGCACTCGCCACACAGCACGGAAGAGTGTACGACGTCATCATTTCAGTCGTAACCATGGTATAGCGCATGATGCCCCTACAGCAGGGCATGATACTCCTAGACTCGCCTTGCCTTTACCTCGGGTGTCAGTACTATCCCATGACAGGTTAGTACGTGAGTACAATGCAGAAGTTCACCATCGCCTGGTAACTCGCACCATGAAGTTCGACGACAGGCTGCCACTATTACCAGGTTTCGCACAACAGCATCAGCATGGCAATCCTCTTTTTGGTTGACCCAAAGCCTGTACCATCGGCTGGCACTGGAAATGCATGCACAGATGGTAGCAGCAGCAGCAGCTAATCCCACGGTGGCGTGTTTGGAGCAAATGAGCAACCGCTTCGCGCGTCGCATTGAGGAGACACGTATGCAGTCTCGACATTGGGAAAGGGAGGCGGAACGTGAAGGATCATTAAACTCGGAAGACGAGGAGGATTAGTTATAGAAGCTGATGTGAAATTTAAGTGGAAGTTATTTTGTGCTTGTTTTGAACTTTGTTGGGTAGTTGTGACTATCACAGATGTATTTTGCCCTGATATTGTATTTTGGCTTGTGTCAGGCTTAAGGATGTTGAGGGCGATGTCTATGACAGTCTCCTATATACACGAATGATAAATATTTTGATATATCTAAATGCTTATGTGTTGCTTAATGCTTTTCACCTTATCAATTTATAAATTCTTGACCCACATAAGGAATGGAATGTTTCGAGGAGGATGTTTAACTCTTTTTGTATATTATTAGATTATGGCCAGAGGAAGGAGACCAGGAAGACCCCGGAGAAGAAATCTCCGTAATGAATTGTCAAGGTCTGAAAATTTGGCAAGTTTAGAAAGGGAAAACCAAGCTGAAAATGTTGAAGAAGTTGTCGTAGAGGATGACAGCTCGGAGGAAGTGGTGGGGATGAACCGCAATCCCCCACATGTTCCACCACCACCCCCTGTTAATGACGACAATTCCGCCAACAATAACGCTACAGGGAATGCGAACGACAACCCGTTAGCTCAATTTCTTCAGATTATTTGCGAGGCCGTGGCCGCGAACCAACCAGCACCGCCACCACCTCAACCACCAAGGCCTACTGCCCGTGGTTCATGTATCCGAGAGTTTACTGGCATCAACCCACCGACCTTTGATGGGAGAGGAGGACCCACTGCAGCACAATATTGGTTGGAGGAGATTGAGAAATCCTTTGACTTAGTAGATGTGCCAGAAGATTGCAAGACTAAGTATGCGGCTTTCATGCTGAAAGAGAAAGCCAACCACTGGTGGAAAGGTGCCAAGAGAATGGAGCTAACAAAAAGGGAAACCGCAAGGAACACCAATACAGTGATAACTTAGGAATTGTTTACCTAGAAATTCAGGGAGAAATTTTACCCCCTCAGTGTCTCTAATGCAATGGAGTTAAAATTTCTGAATTTGAAGCAATGGTCCATGACGGTGGACGAGTACGAGGTGAGGTTTAATGAACTGATGAGGTATGCTCCTCATCAGGTGAGCGATGAATGAAGGAAAGCCCGAAGATTTGAGCAAGGATTGAATCCGTGGATCCTAAGGCAGGTAGCAATTTTCCAGTTAGAAACTTTTGATGCAGTGGTGGAAAAAGGCAAGGATCGCTGAATGGAGCAATAAGGCAGTACATGAGTACAGTCGGGAAAACAAGAAGGAAGGGAAGAGAAAAGGAAATGATAAAGGAAACCACCAGAACTTTGGTGGTGTGATTGTGAAGAAAGAAGAAGAAAACAATAATAATAGTAGTCTAATCAATAGTGGAAAGAGGAAGTGGAGGGAGCAATTATCTGATGGCATTACAAGGAGGACTGTTGTATGTTCAAAGTGTGGGAAGAACCATGGCTCAACTCCATGCTTGAGGGGAAAGGATGTTTGCTTCAAGTGTCGCCAACCAGGACACTTCTCCTCAAACTGCCCGACGTTGAACCCTGCCGCGGTTCCGCCACAAGGGAGATCACAACAACAACAGCCTCAACAAATTAATAGACCGCTTGCTGCGGTAAGGACATGTTACACATGTGGAATGGAAGGGCACATTTCTCCTAATTGCCCTCAAAAGAAAGGTGGCAAACCAATGTTGTTCAGCATAAGCATAAATTGCGCCACATATCAACTGTTCTCTTAAGATATATGTTTTTTGAAAAACCCTAGCCGCTCATAAGAGAGAGACTAGAGTTAAGAGAGAAAAAAGAAAGAAGCAAATCCAGCAGCTAGTACTGCAATTCTCCTTGCTTCGGATCGTGGGACGATTCGTGGGGTGTTCGTGTGGATACCTTAGAGGCGTCGTCCAGTTGGATTGCGTTAAAGATTCGGAGACGTTCAACACCCTCATCAAAGCTTCGAATTCTACAGGTTTAATTGGTAAAATCTTAAACCATCTATATTAAATTTGATTTGCATGGATCCTCAGGTTAGGGTTTCGTTTTTGTTTTAAATCATTTTTTTTCCATTGCATTTTATCTGTCGAAACCCTACAGTGGTATCAGAGCTATTTGCAGAACATTAATATGGATTTATGTGTTTGATTATAGTTGATATATTTGATATATGTTGTTAATACATGTTTACCGATTCTAATATTGAATATATGATATTCTGCATGCATGGATATTCTGAAATTACGAATTCTGATAATATTTTATGCATGCTCATTGGGTAATCTGAATATTGGATATGTAAGTCAGGCGATGGGATTTAGGAATAATGATACACTTTCTGTTTCGATTAGATCAGAATTATGAAGGTTCGATTAATATAATCAGAACGTATATGATATGATTTGGATGTATTGTTATTAAAGGACCATGGCAGGGTTAATAAGATTCTGGACATATAGGATATGTTCCGATTTTTGGAATTGTTTCAGAATTTCGTATTAAGAAAATTGCACAATAGATCCCGACCCCTAGGACCTCGGCAAAAGGGGGGGTGCCCCCTTGACCCTCCGCCGTCGCGCATGATTGTCGTGTCCCAAATATGATTAATGGTTTAAAAATTATTTAGAAATATATTTATATATATATATATATATATATATATATATTAAATTGTTTAAATCATGTTATTATGTGCTTATTGTGATATGCATGGTGTACAGTTATGGCCTTACGAACTATAGGTTAGTGGTTTTGGTTTTGAAATACGGCTTGCATGTCGTGCCTTCTCTCTTATTTCTCGATGTAATATTGTCTTCTCATCTTACTCCCCTCAAATGTAACTCGAGGTTTCTTTCTATAATGTAATGTACAACATATAATAGTTTTAGTATAGCTTTCATTATTATGTAATGTAACAAGATAACCAGCAGAAGATGGAGATGAGGAAAAGCAGGCATGCAAAAGGAGTGTCAAGGGAGCTGCCAAGTTTGAAGATCATTTACCACATTAGATTGTCCTTCAATCTTTTCATTAGCTTGGAAAGATTGACATGGGATTGGGCCATAACTGTGTCACATTTAAATTTACAGTTTATTTATGCTTATATATGATATAATGAATAAATGTGCATGCTTAAAAGTTATAATTGGTGAGATCTAAATTAATTAATAAAATCCCTCATAAAATCATTAAGTCTAAAACAGATGCCTTCCAATGATTAACACTCATCAAGGCCTTGATCGATGGGTGTAGGTTTGCCAAAGTAAAGTACCTTGTTTATCTTGGTATTGTACGATAGGGTAATTGTGATATCCAAACTATTAAAATTGGGCTCGACTTAACTAGACTATCACAATATGATTGTGGGCTTAGAGGCATAGAGTTTGTATAAGTTCATTAATTGGGCTTGAACAAATGTTGTTCGACAAGCTATCCAAGAGTTATATATGATATAATTGACAAAGTGTTGTCTACCTAAATAATTATGTTTTGAGAGATTAGCCAAAGCTAACTTAGGGTGTAATGAAATATAGATCTTGGCTCACTAGAAATATTTAAAAGAAATAATTTCCAAATTAATGGCGAGGGCTATTAATTTGAATAAATTAGTGGGAGGTATATTTTGAATGTGCCATTACCAAATACATAATATTAAAATTTCTGCATTTTTACTTATTATTTCTGCATTTATAAATTATAGATATCAATGGCAAACAACAATAATAGTAGCCTCTCACTGTGATCAGTCCTTGAGAAGGAAAAACTGAATGGGATTAATTTCCTAGACTGGCATAGGAATTTGAGGATTTGTCCTCAAGCTGGAGTACAAGCTCTATGTCCTAGATGGACCAATTCCTGCTGGAACAGCTACCACTGCACCACGTGCGGAGCAAATTTCTTACAAGAAGCATCAGGATGATACTCTGGATGTGGGTTACCTTATGTTAGCAACCATGAACCCTGAGCTTCAGAAGCAACATGAGTTAATGGATGCTAATGACATGATTCAACATCTTAAGAAGTTGTTCTAGGGGCATGCTCAGCAGGAGAGGTACGATACGAGCAAGGCATTGTATCATTGCAAGTAGGGTGAATGTGATCCAGTCGGTCCACATGTTTTGAGATGATTGGGTATATTGAGTACCTAGATAGGTTGGGCTTTCCAATTACTCAGGAGGCTCAAAATGATCTTGTCTTGCAATCTCTAAACAACAGCTATTCTCAATTTGTTATGAATTACCTCATGAACGAGATTGAGAAACCATTTACTGAGTTGTTAAGCATGTTGAGAACTGCTGAAAACAACATGAAGAAGGCAGGACCCACTCCTATGTTGATGGTGAAAAAGGGGAATGCTAATTGAAATGGAAGGGGCAAGAAGAAGAAGATGGGATCTAAATTTGCTGCCAAATCCAAATCCAATAAGGCTTTGAAGCCTAAAGGTGGGATAGCTAAAGAAGGTAATTGTCACTTATGTGGAAAGTTTGGACACTGAAAAAGGAATAGTCATGCTTACCTAGAAGATCTAAAGAAGAAGAAAGGAAGTGGGACTTCCGATTCAAGTATATATGTTATAGAAGTCAATTTATCTACTTCTACATCTTGGGTATTTGATACTGGATGTGGTTCTCACATTTGTGTTAATGTGCAAGAACTGTGAAGGAGTAGACCATTGGCTAAAGGTGAGGTGGACCTACGCGTTGGGAATGGAGCAAGAGTTGCTACATTAGTTGTAGGAACTTACCATTTATCTTTGCCCACTGGGCTAGTATTAGAACTTGAAGACTGTTATTATGTGTCTGCTATAAGCACGAATATTATCTCTATTTCTTGTTTGGACAAGAAGGGTTTTTCGTTTATAATAAAGAACAACAGTTGTTCCTTCTATTTAAGTGAAGTGTGTTATGGAGTAGCACAATTGTTTAATGGTCTTTAGGTTCTTGATTTACATTTGTCCATCTATAATATAAATACTAAACAGCTAAAATTGAAAGATTCTAATCTGACTTATCTCTGGCATTGTCGTTTGGGCCATATCAGTGAGAAACGCATATCCAAACTCCATAAAGATGGGTATTTGGACTCATTTGATTTTGAATCATATGATGTATGCGAGTCTTGTTTGTTAGGCAAAATGACTAAAGCACCTTTCACTGGACATGGTGAACGGGCCAACAATGTATTAAGCCTCATACATATTGATGTATGTGGACCCATGAGTTCGCTAGCTAGATCTGGGTTTTGCTACTTTATTACATTTACTGATGATTTCAGTAGATATGGATATGTGTATCTTATGAAACACAAATCCGAATCTTTTGAAAAGTTCAAAGAATTCAAGAATGAAGTACAAAACCAATTTGGCAAAAGTATAAAAGTCATTCGATCATATCGAGATGGTGAATACTTAAGCCAAGAGTTTGATAATCTTCTTAAAGAATGTGGTATAACATCACAACTCACTCCACCCAGAATGCCATAATGGAATGGTGTGTCTGAAAGGAGGAATCGAACCTTGTTGGACATGGTACGATCCATGATGAATCATGCAGATCTTCCGATAAGCTTCTGGGGTCATGCCCTAGAAACTGTTGCCTTTTCACTTAACCATGTTCCTACAAAGACAGTTCAAAAGACAACATATGAGATGTGGACTGGGAAACGTCCTAGTATGTCTTTTATGAAGATTTGGGGATGCGAAGTGTATGTAAAACGTCTAGCTTCCGACAAGCTCAGACCTAAATCGGATAAGTGTAATTTTGTGGGATACCCTAAAGAAACAAAGTGGTATTATTTCTACAAACCTTCGGAGAACAAAGTGTTTGTTGCTCGCACTGGAGTTTTACTAGAAAGGGAATATTTCTCTAAAGAAAACAGTGGGAGGAATGTAGAACTCGAAGAAATTCGAGAACCACAAAATATCAATGAACCTGAGCTGGAACATGAGCAGGAACCACAAGTTGTTGCAGAAACTGAACTTGCTCAAGTAACACAAGCCCCTCATAGATCTAGTAGGACATGTCATGAGCCTGAGAGATATTATGGATATCTTGTTACTCAAAATGGTGATGTGATGCTCATAGATGATGACGAGCCTGCTTCCTACCAAGAAGCTATGAACGGACCTCAATGTGAGAAATGGCTTGAGGCCATGAAATCTAAGATGGATTCCATGTATACCAACCAAGTATGGACTTTGGTTGACCTACCTGAAGGGGTAAAACCAATTGGGTGCAAGTGGGTTTTTAAGAAGAAAACTGACATGGATGGTAATGTACAAACCTATAAAGGTCGACAAGTAGTAAAAGGTTTCAAACAAGTTCAAGGTGTTGACTAGGATGAGACTTTTTCTCCAGTAGCCATGGTTAAATCCATCAGGATCTTACTAGTTATTGCAGCTTTTCATGATTATAAAATCTGGCAGATGGATGTTAAAATAGCTTTCCTTAATGGAAATTTGGTTGAGGATGTATATATGACACAACCCGAGGGTTTTGTCACTCCAAAGGATGCTGGAAAGGTATGTAAACTGCAAAGATCCATTTATGGATTAAAGCAAGCATTTCGGAGTTAGAATCTTCGTTTTGATGAAGCAGTCAAAGAGTTTGGCTTTATCAAGAATGAAAATGAACCTTGTGTTTACAAAAGGGTTAGTAGGAGGCACATTGTTTTCCTAGTACTATATGTTGATGACATATTACTTATTGGGAATGACATTCCTTCCTTGCAAGTAGTCAAGACATGGTTGGGAAAATGTTTCTCCATGAAAGACTTGGGTGAAGCAACCTATATTCTAGGTATCAAGATCTATCGAGAAAGATTAAGAAAGATTCTTGGCCTAAGTCAAAGTTTATACATTGATAAAGTGTTGAAATGGTTCAGCATGCAAGAGGCTAAGAGAGGTTACATTCCCATGTCGCATGGAGTAATGCTCTCTAAAGCTCAATGTCCTAAATCACAAGATGATAAGGATCGCATGAGTAAGATACCTTATGCTTCGGCAATTGGATCTATCATGTACGCAATGTTATGTACGCGTACTGATGTTTCATATGCTTTGAGCATGATGAGCAGATACCAGTCAAATCAAGTTAAAGGTCACTGGACAATAGTCAAGAATATCCAAAAGTACCTCAAAAGGACTAAGGATTCATTCTTGGTATATGGAGGTGAAGAGGAACTGGTAGTAAAGGGTTACACTGATGCTAGTTTCCAAACTGACAATTATGACTATAAGTTACAGTCAGGTTATGTGTTTTGCCTTAATGGTGGAGTTGTGAGCTAGAAGAGTTCAAAGCAAGAGACAGTTGTTGATTCTACAATAGAGGTTGAGTATATTGTTGTTTCTAATACAGCCAAGAAGGTTGTATGGTTAAAGAAGTTCATTACTAAACTTGGTGTTGTTCCTTATATTGTTGATCTAGTAGACCTCTACTGCGATAATAATGGTGCCATTGCACAGGAGAAGGAACCTAGATCTCACCGACGATCCAAGCATATACTTAGCCGATTTCATTTCATTCCAGAGATCATTGAGAGAGGTGATCTACATATATGCAAAGTACCGACAAAAGAAAATGTTGCAGACCCACTGACCAATGCCTTGTCGCAGCAAAAGCACAATGTTCACACTAGTCTATGGTTATTAGATACATGAGTGATTGGCTCTAGTGCAAGTGGGAGATTATTGGAGTGTATGCCCTAGTTGCCAATTATGTAATGATTGTGACACTATATCTATGATATATTTTGGATAAATGATAATTTCTTTTATTATGTTTTATTTATTGCGTTATATAATAAATGTCCTTAGAAGAATGATATTAACGTTATGAATTAAGGTATGTGACTTGAATATGAGATCATATAAGTATGTTATATATTATCATTATTCTTAAATGTCCCTAGTCGAGTATTATTGTTAGTGGGACAACAATAACACACTGAGACTAGTATGTGGATTGACTGATGACCACATCTCATTGGTCATAAATATATACGAGATATATTAAGTTGATGCATAGGTACCATGTTAGAGAACAGTGTACTGGACCAACCCACCATCAGAATTTTACATGGAGTATTATGCTATGTGTCATAAGTAATTCTCATAGTCATAATGATGTAATTGTCCTTCGACTTGAAGTCATGACATTTCTACATAAGGAGTTATGTGTTTTGACATTACCAAAAGTCACCTTTAACCGGGGGGATGATAAAGGTGATTGTTGGATGCATCATGAGTTATGTGAGAAATGAGAATGATATAGATGGAATTTAACCCTCCTATAAATTAGGGGTGATATCTATAGGCCTCTTGATTGAGTGAGACTATGAAATGCATGGCCATGCTCAAATAGAAATTTGTTTCGTATAGTCTACTAATTGATCAAGAAAACTAAGATTAAATTGTGAAGAGGATGACACATCCATGCCTTGAATTTAATCTTAGATATCAAGGTTAAAAGGATTAAATTACATTGAAACATTGGTCACGAAAAGGTTGCATCGAATCAACCACTTTATTATTATTTGGTTAACAGTGATGCATTACTAGATGCCACTCACTGTTTATAATTTTATAATATAATTTAAAATTATTGTCAACGTAATAATAACATACAGGGTCGCACACTAAGAACATTCACTAAGGAGATATAATTTAAATGTTAGTGATTTTAATATATCAATAAGATTGATTTTATTTAAATCATGTCTTTAAATTATATGTATGTAATCTGTATATATACTAGAGTCCCATGCAAGAAAATACAAATATATATTTATTTCACATATATATTAATTAAGTGAGACTTGATTAAAATATATAATAAATATAAAATTCGAATTTATTCTCCTAATTCGATTAAGGTTTGGAATGACTCTATACACAACTATATATAGGATATATCAACTGTTCTCTTAAGATATACGTTTTTTGAAAAAACCCTAGCCGCTCATAAGAGAGAGACTAGAGTTAAGAGAGAAAGAGGGAGAAGTAGATCTAGCAGTTAGTACTGCAATTCTCCTTACTTCGGATTGTGAGACGATTTGTGTGGATACTGTAGAGGCACCGTCCAGTTGGATTATGTTAGAGTTAATTAATGATGATGATGTTTAGAGAATAAATTGTGTATCTATAAATACTTAAGGTATTTTATAAACCTTAATATCAGCACAAGTTTTGCATCTACTGATGAGAAACTTATTCATCAGGGGATGATCAAACACTTCACAAGACAAATCGTAAAGTGGAACATCTAAAGGACTTGACAAAGTGAAGAGGAATGTTTGATGTTACTCGAAAATAGTCAAAGTATTCCGCACATCAGATATTCCAAACAAAGTTTTGTTGATTAAGAATCGTCAGGGGAACCCGTCAAGGGAAACTCATCAGGGAGAACCTGTCAAGGGAAACCATCAGGGGAACCTGTCAGGGGATGACTGAGGTAGACCAACCCGTTAGGGAAACGCGTCAGGGTATGGCTGTGGCGTGTCAAACTCATCAGGGGGAACTCGTCAGAGCATGGGCAAGTCATGTCACCTGTCAGGGTAAAACTTCAGGGTATGACAGTGTCAGGCCAACCCATCAGGGTAACTCGTCAAGGGGAATGCTCAACACTACATCAGTGGAAGCCATCAGTGTATGTTGTAAGTTATAACATCAGTGGATCAAGAAGCACTGAGTGAAATGCAAGTGAAGGTTAAAGCCCTGATCCAGAAGCACAGATCAAGTTCATCAGGGCTTGTCATCAGTGGATGGTTATGACTGCATACACCCGTCATCAGGACTTGCACTCAAATCAACGAAGCTTGTTACAGAAGCAAGAGATATTAACTGGAAAGATATTTCTTGAAGTTTTTTTGGTCCAATGACAACTCTCGAACATTAAATGCACGCAGATCAGTGGAAGAAAAAGATGCAACAAAAACAGCAGCAGTCTGACACAAAGGACAACGATGTGACATATATGCGGCTGAGTTAAGAAAAGTAGCATGTCTACAGCACGTGGGTTCAACCACTAATCTACTATATATGCAAAGGAGTTCTCATTACACAAAAAGATACAAGAGAGAGATCAATCGAGTACATCAGATCAAACAAACACTGCAACATGTTAGAGATAAATGATGATGATGATGATTATGTAATAAATTATGCAACTGTAAATACTTGAGGTATTTTATAAACCTTAAGATCAGCACAAGTTTTGCATCCACTGATGATAAGTTCATTCATCAGTGGATAGTTAATAACTTCACAAGACAAGTCAGAAAATAGGAACATTCAAAGGACTTGACAAAGTGAAGGAGAATGTCTGATGCTACTTGTAAACAAACGAAGTATTCCGCACATCAGAAATTCTAAATCAAAGTTACATTGATTAAGTACCATCAGGGGAACCCATCAGGGGAAACTCGTCAGGGGAACCCATCAGGGGGGAACTCATCAGGGGAAACCTATCAGGGGAACCCATCAGGGGGAAACCCGTCAAGGGAACCCATCATGGGAACCAGTCAGGGGATGACAAGGGCAGACCAATTCGTCAGTGACACACTTTGGGACATATCAGTGTCAGGCAAACCCATCAGGGCAACCTGTCAGGGAGAATGACCAACATGACATCAGTGGAAGCCATCAGTGTATGCAGTCAGCTATAACCATCAGGGTCAAGAAGCACTGAGTTCAACTCAAGTGAAGGACAAAGCCCTGATCCAGTCAATAAGCATCAGGGGATCCAAAAGTACTGATCAAAGTCCGTCAGGGCTAGCAGTCAGTGGATCGTTGTGACAGCATACACCCGTCATCAGTTCTTACACAGAAATCAACGTAACGTGTTACAGAAGCAAGAAATATTAACTGGAAAGATATTTCTTGAAGTTTGTTAATGGTCCAATGAGAACTCTCACGCATTAAATGCACACAAATCAGGGGAAGAAAAGTAGCAACAAAGCTTGTAGCAGTCTGACACATAAAGTTTAGATGTGACATACTTGCGGCTAAGTTGAGAAGAGAAGCACGTCTCAAGAACGTGATTTCAACCCACTGATTGATATATAAGCAACGGAGCTCTCATTACACAAATAACGATTGATTGAATCCATCCAACAGATCAAACAAGCACTGAAGCACAAAACACTAGAGAGAAGCTTTGCAATAGATCTTGAGAAAGATATTTCAAAGAATATTAGAAGCTAGTGAGTGTGAGAAGCTGTGAACTTTATTCACAGAATTTGTAGCTGTAAATCACATTTGTGATTATACAGATTTCCAGAAAAATCTCGAGTTATAATATAACTATTTTAACTTGAATCTGTGTGTTCATTCCATATAGTTTTTCTGGTTGTTCAACTGTTTTCAATAAGCCGTATAAGTTTTTAAGTGTGAAAAGTTTCAGGTGTTTGTATTCAACCCCCCCTTCTACAAACACTTATGCTAATATTACACTAACACAACATACAAATCACTAGAAAAGAAGCTTTGTAATGGATCTTAAGAGATATATTCAAAGAAAAAGGGAAGCTAGTGTGTGTGACATAGAAGCTGTAATTTTATTACAGATTTTGTAGTTGTTTAATCACATTTGTGATTATCCAGATTTCCAAAAAAATATCAAGTTTTAATACAACTATTTTAACTTGAATCTATGTGTTCATATTTTATAGTTTTTTTGTTCATTGTAGTTGTTTCCAGTCAGTGCCGACTAAAGTTTAAAAAGAGCAAAAAGTTTATATTCCCCCCCGCCCTCTATAAACACTTGAGCTTATATTGTTCTAACAGATTGCGTTAAAGACTTGGAGACGTTCAACACCCTCATCAAAGCTTCGGATTCTACAAGTTTAATCGATAAAATCTTAGACCATCTGTATTAAATTGTTTCACATGCATCCTCGGGTTAGGGTTTCATTTTTGTTTTAAATCATTTTTTTTATTGCGTTTTATCTGTCGAAACCCTACAGGTAAGACATCCCTTGATGAGTAATTTATCCGCGAATGGGTAATTTATCCACTGACGAGTAAGTTATGCCCTAATGGGAAATTCATCCCATGACGAACAAATGCCTCCCTTGATGACCACTTTTATGCTACAGTGACTATCCACTGATGCGCAGTCTAGCTTTGAGGTGTAAAATATTACTTTTTTCAATTAGTTAAATTAATATTAATTATTTGATAAACCTCAACATTTCAGATGTCATATTAAAGTATTAAAAATATTAGGACATCACATATGCGCATTCTCATATCTGTATCCAAGGCATAAAATTGTCATGTTATGTCAATGTGCATGTTTTATAGAGACTTTCACTCACTAATGATTTGATTTAGAATTAGCTAAAGGTCAAGACAAGTAAATACTCACTCTATCGTTTTCATTTAATACGTATTATCATTCATTTGATATATGTAAGCATCCAGTGTTATGTTATATCTTATTCAAGTTCAATATCTTCAAAGATAAGTAACGTACAATCTATTGATCCGGTGTACGTGAAAAATGTTGTACTAGAATCAAGCATTCGTTGGGTGGATGTTAGCTATTCAAATTCACTAACACGCCAAGGTAAACCCTACATGGATATAAAAAGACTTAATTTTTCTCACCCCATACTTGTAAAGTATATACGAGTGGGTAACTAAAGGCTAGTGGGATACATCTGCCTGACACTCCGGGTCTAGGAATGATAGGGGATGGAAACCGAGGCATCGGTAACCAAACCCTCGCAGATAAAAAATTTTTGCTTTGACAATGTATGTCATTATGATGAAGTCAGACGGTGGTCAGGCTGGCTAGCTGATATACTGTTTGTTATGGAGTTCCTAAGGGCACGTGTGCCAAACGAACATGGTTACAAGGCACACGTGAATTATTCAAGATTCTTTCAACTAAAGGGTCAAATCTCTCGTTATCAGTCTAGGACCCTGAACCTATATCTTTTCAATTTATCAAGAGGTATCGACATTGTCTCCACCCAACCTCACAAACACCTAAGCCCTATCCATTATTTATCTTTCAAGGCTCACCCAATGCATGACTATATACTTGCAAGCGTAAATCGCTCACATGGTTATTATTAAATGTTTTACAGGTTATGGCGAGAAGGTCGAACTATCTAATAAGGGCAAAGCAAAAATGGCATGATGAACGCTTCCTGATCGCTCTCTTATGGATGCATTTAGAGGAAGAGTGAAGTGTGAGGTTATTATAGAGATGTTTAGATTGTAAGGCCTGTATGGGCTCCCTCCAGACTTTAGCTGTTAAACAATTATTTTGGATAACGTAATAGAGATTACTATTATTTCTCATATTTAATGATATGCATGCTTGGATGATATTATTTTCTTTTGTTAATTATTTGATGGTACGTAAGTCCTGTACGGGATTTTAGGGCCGCCATAGTTAGTATTATAGCAAAGCACTAGTTATGAGACGTGGTCTTTACCGTAGTGTAGAATGCAACGTCTAAAGTTTTAGTGAAGGAGAAAATGACTATAAGGATAAGAATAGCAAAATAAAAGATAAGGAAAGTTAAAGGGAATATGAGCGGCAAGTTGTTTCTCGCCGCTTCCAGAGGCTATAAGATTTTATGGGATATAAACTTCTAGGATAAAAGACCTACATGAACCACATTGCACACCATGTCATGCATTAGACTAGTATTCATGTCAAACTCTTATGATGAACCTTATGACGGTATTGATATGAGTTGTGTTTGCCTTGTAGATGACTTCGAGATGTGATGTTAGGGGCAAGGCACCCCTGATCATTAGTTCAGATGAGGGGTATGTCCCTGATGACACTACTACTCCACTCCCAGGACGCTTTAGTGAGCAAGTCCCCACTGTTAATGCCACGAGGAAGGCATCCCCAGAGCAAGCTTTTGTTGTTGCACCTGCTCCAAGTAATGTCGCCTGTCCTTCAAATCGCCGTAGATGCCTCCATCCGGATGTCATCCGGGGACCCTTGTCGCCGCCCAGTGCGCGATAACATATGACCCCTCGCAAAAGAGTGAATAGACCAACTTAGGTCTTTCGTTTTGAGATGCCTTAGATCTCATATGACAATGTTGAGGATTCCACTAACCCAGAAGAAGATGCACAATATCCCATAGGCCCAGAAAAAGATGAACACGACCCAACCGACCCATCTGAGGGGTCAAACTTTTCAATCCGCATGAGGAGCCCTTCTCATCCTCGTTACCAATTGGGTTCTCTGCCCCAGGCTCCATCTCAGGCAGAGTCTCCTTCTGTTTCTGTGCACACAATACTTGTTGCACCAGCGTCACCACTTATTGTTCCACCACCAACCGCCCTACCAAACGTCTCACTTGGCGCACCGCCACCAGAGATTCTTATACCTATGCCATTACCAGATGGATTCTATCTCTACCACCAATGTAAAGTCCACATTATTCAAGTAGAGATAGCGACGCGCAACACTGCCATGATGCGTCACTCTATTACACACCGAAGGACTAGTAGACTTTTGGACCTTTGGAGGGTTTCATTCCAAGATGTGTCCCTGACCCTCACCGAGACACTGACAGAGGTTTTGATCTCAGTCAACGATTACTTCAAGCTCACGCAACCTACTACGACAGATCGAGACTGTCTGATGCACAGTTTAACACCATCAAATCTGACTTAATCAAAGCTCATCATATGATTGATGCTTTGAAAAAGAGGGAATATTACTTAGTAGAGCAATTTGAAAATGCCCAAGCTAAGATTAAACAGTGGAATACTTCCTCTAAAAAGTTATCAGACTTGGTAGAGTGTCAAACAATAGGTCAAAAATCTAGACTAGGTTATGATGAAAATCTAGACAAGAGTTTAGATTTAGATGATCTATTTGAAGCTGCGAACTCCTTGACTAGTAAGCCAAATGTAATAAAAAGAATTAATTTTGTCTCTCTTGTTTATGAACCCAAATTCATCAATATTCAAGATCAACAAATCACTGCAAAAACAGAAATTGATCAAAAGTCAGTGAATGTTGTTGATAAGAGTAAAAATAAAAGTTTAAATATTGGGTTCATGACAAAGACATAGTTAAGTAAAAAATTGGAAAATCTTCCAGATAAAATGGCTGAAAAGTCAGTGGAGTTAAGCATAAATAAGAAAAATAGGAATGGAAAAATTGGCATTAATAAATATACAAATTATGCTAGAATTCCTGATGCTCCTAGAAAGACATGTCATGTATGTGGTAACCCCAACCACATAGCTGTTCACTGTAGAAGCAAAAATAAAATTCCTATAACTGAGACTGCACCTTCAAAGATAATAAAAGATAAATCATCTATAAAAAGGTTAGATCATCTTTGCATTAACATTGAAAATTCAAAGCTTGGCAATCTCTCACAAAAAGGTAGCAAGACTAACCATTGTCCAATTAAAATCAAAAATGCTAAAAGACAATCAACTCAATCTTAGTCAACTCTTGAGTCTACAACTAGTGAGAAAGGACCCAAGAAAGTCTAGGTCCCAAAAATTTCTAACTAGTTACTCTTTACTGTGCAGGGCAAAAAGAAGAAAACATGGTATTTGGACAGTGGCTGTTCAAGGCACATGACAGAAGATAAGTCCCTGCTAAAACAGTATGAAGAGAAAAATGGTCCAAAAGTCACTTTTGGAGATGACAGCAAAGGCCATACTAGGGGATATGGCAGTGTTAAACATGGAGATGTCATCTTCACTGAAGTAGCACTAGTTGATGGCTTAAAGCACAATTTACTGAGTGTAAGTACACTATGTGATAAGGGATTCAATGTCACCTTCAAAGAAGATCAATGCTTGGTGTGTGACAAAGAATCTGATAATGTGATATTGACAAAGAGAAGAAAAGGAAATTTGTATGTTGCAAACCTTATCTTTTCCTCTGATCAAATCACATGTCTCTACAACAAATCTTCAACTGATGAAAGTTGGCTTTGGCATTAGAAGCTTTCCCACTTGAATTTCAAGAACATCAACAAGCTTGTGAGGAAAGGAATGGTAGCTGGCATTCCACAATTGGAGTTTACACAAGATGGATTGTGTAATTCATGCCAGAAAGGGAAACAAAAGAGTGTATCATTCAAAAGCAAACCAGCAACATCAATCACTAACCCACTACAATTATTACACATGGATTTATTTGGTCAAGTGAATGTGATGTCTATCTTAAGGAATAGATATGCTTTGGTTATTGTGGATGATCACACGAGGTATACTTAGGTAAAATACCTCTACACAAAAGATGAAGCTGCTCAGTTGATAATCGATCATATCAAGAAGATAGAGACCGAGGCAGGAAAAACAGTAAGGGTAATAAGGAGTGATAGAGGAATAGAATTCAAGAATTCACAAGTTACTGAATTCTGCACTAAAAAAGGAATAACTCATCAATTTTCAGCTCCAAGAACCCCTCAACAAAATGGAGGTGTTGAGAGGAAAAATAGGACCCTTATTGAAGCAGCAAGGACTATGTTACAAGAGGCTAAGCTTCCTACTTATTTTTGGGAAGAAGCTATTAGCACATCTTGCTTTACACATAATAGATCCTTGATAAACAAAGCATACAACAAAATACCTTATGAATTGATGACTGGGAGAAAACCAACTCTCAAGTTTTTACATGTGTTTGATTGTAAATGCTTTGTACTGAGAGATTCATCACAGACAAGAGGAAAGTTTGACAATAAGTCTGATGAAGCAATCTTCTTAGGTTATTCTCTGTCAAGTAAAGCATACAAAGTATATAATCTAAGAACAAAGGTCATTGTTTGATGATAAAAAGATTCCAAGAATGATTGGACAAGGATTGCATGAACCTCTCAGTTTTGAGAATGAATTGGATGCATGGGAATATCCATCAGAGACTACTGAAGAACCCCAAGATAGCAATAATCCCTACATAATTGAGAGGGAGTTAACTGTTTTGTATAAAGTACCAAGGATTAATACTCTATCAGAGACTAGAGTATTAGATGAAACACGAGAAACTAGTAACTTTAGTGAACCATCAGAGACTAATGGTTCACCAGAGACTAGAGTCACTGATGCACAATCGGAGACTATATTGACACCAAGGAATGAAGAGATAAATAGCTCAAGGGGAGCTAACAATGGAGAAGTCAATGGTTTAGGGGGAGCAGTCTCTGATCATGAAGCTAGATTAGACAACATAAATCTAGAAAATGAAGCCTCCACTTCAAGATCAAATCTGCCACGTGCAATTCCATGGTTAAAAGACCACACACCAGATTTGATTATTGGAAGTCTAGAGGACGGAGTCAAGACTAGAAGTGCAACTCAAAATGAATGTCTATATCTCAGTTTTCTCTCAAAGATTGAGCCAAAGAAAATTGAGGAAGCACTTCAAGATCCTGATTGGATATTAGCCATGCAAGAGGAATTAAACCAATTTACTCGAAATAAAGTCTGGAGACTAGTACCCAAACCAAGGAATAGATCAATTATTGGTGCCAAATAGGTTTTCAGAAACAAATTGGATGAAGTTAGTACAATTACAAGAAATAAAGCAAGACTGGTAGCAAAAGGATGTTCTCACGAAGAAGGAATAGACTATAATGAGACTTTTGCACCAGTAGCAAGACTTGAAGCAATTAGAATTTTCTTGGCATATGCAGCCTACAAGAACTTCAACGTGTACCAGATGGATGTCAAAAGTGCTTTCTTAAATGGAATATTGGATGAAGAAGTCTATGTTTGCCAACCCCCAGGTTTTGTGGACTCCAACTTTCCAAATCATGTCTACAGATTAGACAAAGCACTTTATGGCTTAAAAGAAGCACCGAGAGCCTGGTATGATACTCTACCTCAATTTTTACTTAAAAACAAATTTGTTAGAGGTATCATAGATAAAACTTTATTTTATAGAAAGCAAGGCTCTGACATTATACTTGTGCAAATTTATGTAGATGATATTATATTTGGGTCTACAAATGAGAAGCTTTGTGAAAAATTTTCAAAACTCATGCAGTCTAGATATGAAATGAGTATGATGGTAGAATTAACATTTTTCTTAGGTTTGCAAATAAAACAATCAACTGATGGAATATTTATCAGTCAGTCCAAGTACATCAAAGACTTATTGAGAAAATATGACTTGGTTGATTGTGCATCTGCAAAAACACCAATGCCTACTGCCACTAAGTTAGATAAAGATTTAAAAGGAAAGAAAATTGATATTACTAGCTATAGAGGCATGATAGGCTCTCTTTTATATCTATCTGCAAGTAGACTTGATATAATGTTTGCTACATGTTTATGTGCTAGATTTCAAGCTGATCCTAGAGAGTCACATTTGATTGCTGTAAAAAGAATACTCAGATATCTAAATGGTACCCCAAACCTTGGTTTATGGTATCCCAAAGAATTTGATTTTAAACTAATTGGTTATTCAGATGCTGACTATGCAGGTTGCAAGCTTGACAGGAAAAGCACAAGTGGAAGCTGCCAACTTCTTGGAGGCAGACTTGTTTCTTGGTTTAGCAAGAAACAAAATTCAGTTTCTACTTCAACAGGAGAAGCTGAATACATTGCAGCTAGGAGTTGTTGTCCTCAAATCCTATGGATCAAGAATCAACTCCTAGACTATGGTATGTCATTATCCAAAATTCATATCTATTGTGATAATACTAGTGTCATAGCTATAACAGAAAATCCAGTGCAACATTCAAGAACAAAACACATAGATATTAGATATCACTTCATAAGAGAACATGTAGGTGAAGGAAATATTGAATTACACTGGGTTACAACTGATAAACAACTTGCAGACATATTCACAAAACCTTTAGATGAATCTACTTTTTCTAGATTTGTTTCTGAATTAGGAATGTTGAATTATGCATCTAAAAATTAATTTCATTTTGAAAGCAAGTTGTTTAGTTGTAAGAAGCTAGAATTTAATTTCTAGTTGCAGTTGTTCTCAATGAACAGAATTCTAGGAGCTAGAATTTAATTTCTGGTTGAAGCTATTTTAATTAAACAGAATTTTTGAAGCCAATAATCATTAACTTGTTTGTTGGAAATATTCTAAAAAGCTTTGGAATAAGAGACAACTGAGTCCCTAATAGTGTTTTTAATTAGTCCCCAACTTAATTAAAAAATTGCACTATCGGAGACTATTCTAGACCCCGACAGTGTTTTTAATTAGTCCCCGACTTAATTAAAAATTGAACTATCGAAGACTATTCTAGTCCCCGACAGTATTTTTAACTAGTCCCCGACAGTTGTTTTTAATTAGTCACCGACTTAATTAAAAATTGAACTATCGGAGACTACCTTAGTCCCCGACGTCATTTTTGATTAGTCTCTGACTCAATCAAAATGAACTATCGGAGACTAATCGGGTCTAGTCTCTTATGAGTGAACTTATCAGAGATTAGGGCAATCTCCGATCGAGGGTAATCTGATAGTTATCCTACCCACGATCGAAAACGGTTCACTATCCTATGAATGGCAAACGTTTCTCACTTTGATAATAGTAAATTCAAACACTTTTGCAATCATAATCTCTCAAGCTTTGAAATTATTTTTTCTCTGCAAATACTCTACGATTTAACCCTATTTCAAAGTTTCTTCAAAGTTCACAGATCTCTTCAAATGGCCGCTAAAACAGTTGTTTTCAAGTTTGGAGACTTTGATATTATCAAGACTAACCATGCAGGGGTGGCTGACAAGCATGATTTTGAAGCCCAGTACCACCCCTTCGTGGATTTTCTTCAAAACTCCACTCTATCCTACGCCATTTATGAAGCTCCCGACCAAGCCGCTGAAGTTATCACGGCTATGTGGTCAACAGCTACTGTCCAAGATGAGAACACTGACTCTCCTGTGGTAAGTTTCAGGTATGCTAACTCTGTTTACACTATAGATCATACCGTAGTTAATAATGCTTTACACTTACCAATATATGAAAACTTTGACTCTCTTGCCTCTAATGAAGAAATTTTTTCTATGTTTAAAAACTTACATTATTCTACTGAAATTAGTTCCGTTGGGTCTATTACACGACCCCATCTAAGGCAAGAATGGTCATTGTTCTTTGACATTATTACAAAAGCTTTTACTTCTAAATGCAGTGGCTATGATGCTATGACTACACTCACACAACAAATTGCTTTTAGTGTGTTGTATGATAGACATCTAAACATTGGGCTTTTAATTCTGCAAAATCTTTTGGTAAAACTTAAATCCGGTAATAAAAATAAAATTTATTATGCTAGGTTTTTGATGATGATTGCTTATTATCTAATCCCTAACCTTAATATTACTGGAATGCAAGTTGTACCAACTTTTTTGCAGAGTAAAAGAATTTTTACTGATGTGAAGCATAAATCTACAAAGGTAAAGGTTCCCTTATTTTTCCCTCCTGTCACGAGATCTATACTCATTGACAGGCTTCCAAACCTTTATTCTTTGCAATTCTTTGAGGATATTGAAAGCCAAAACCCTGTGAATCCTCCAACCACTTCACAACAACAATCAATAGCCCCCTCCACAGTTTCCCAAAAGACTGTGGTTGTAAAGACTCAAACAACACTCCCAAAACTCCCAATAAAGAGAAAAATAATTGATGGAGTAAGTGAGGATGAGGGAGAACAAGAAGCTGAAGTTTCACTTCAGAGAAAGAAGAGAGTTATAACCCTTAGCCAACAACAATCCATTGCTTCCCAAAAGGCAATGGAGGTTATACAAAAAAACAGTGAACTGTCACCATCCTCCCAAACGGATGTTGACATTAAAGAAAGTTCCCAACCAGGAACACCCTGTACAGAGTCTGCACAACCTCTTGTTCACCAACAAGAGAAACTACAAAGAGAGATAATCAAAGAAAAGAGTGACAGAAGGAGTACACACACAGAGTCATCAATTGATGTTCCTCAATTTTCAATGTTTGAGGAACAACCAAAACTCCACACTATACGTTCTTCTCCTTTTTCTCCCATACTTGATTCTTTTGATATAACATATTTAAATCCTCTTGATTTTTCCCAAGAGGAGCCAATACTTGAGACAAGCTCTCAAACACATTCCATGGATAGATCCCTAGCCCTAGATACACAAAGGGAACCCCCTATCCATGCAGTCTCAAGTAATTCTCCAACCCCCACTTCTGTAGGACAGAGTGCACATATCCATATGAGTGAGGATGTGAGAATAAATAGTGAGAGTCAGGCTCCTGACCTAGAAAAAGGAAAGGATATACACAAATAAGAAAGTCAAGCTTTTGAAAGCTTGGAAAAAGGAGAACAAGAGAAGCTGGGTGCCCAACCCCAGGCAAAAGGAGAGGGTGTGAGCAAGGATGAGATCCTTGAACAAAATAAAAAAGAAAAATTTTCAGCAGGTGCATTTTAACAACCTGTTGAAACCAGCTCACAAGTAGCTCAAGTCTTTTCTGCTCCCTCCACAAATATCCAAATAGAAGAAACTGGGAACAGTTCAAGCACAGGGGATGCAACATTAAATGTTACATCTGAGATGTCCAATGCAAACTTTGAAATGTTATATTGTCTACAACGAAGACAAGACCACATTTCTGCATTGAAGACAAGGCTTGCAGATGAACCTGTGTCTGAACCACCTACAGAGGAAAATGTTGATGAATGGCTTGATGCCACACATTCCAACACTCTGGAGGAAGCAGCCACCCATTTAAGGCAGGATTATGTGACCAATGTAGGGTCAACTACAGTTGCACCATCAATTAAAAACATTCTTGAAGAAGTAACCAAGGTGGATAAGAAACATACAAAGTTTCACCACTTCTTGGTTACTGGCATAAATGGTGCAGTGAAGAAAATGGAGGAAAGGATGGAGTTGGAGATAGACAAAATCAGAAGGTGCTATGAAGGACACTTGCCAAGGAGGACTATCACTGCAATTAATACTCTTATCAAAGACAAGTCCAAGACTGACAGTCGACTTCAAGCCCTAGAAGCCAATATCCAACTCCTGATCCAAAAACAAGACAGAATGGAGCAACTATTGATGCAGGCAATTCCACATTTGGCTACCTCCTCTTACCCTAAAGATGCTGATGTCAAAAAGGGAGAGAGTGGTCAATTCCAACAATATGTTCCTGTACAAAAATCAAAGTTTGGTCATGTCCTTGATGCTGAATTACAAGCAATGATGGACAGGATGCTAAAGAAACATTCTGATCTTGCAGCAGCAACAACAACAACACAACTTCCAACAACAACAACAACAGCAACAACAACAACAACAGCTTCTCCTTCTTCCTCTGCACAAGCCCCAATATCAAAAGACAAAGGCAAGGGAGTCATGGTTGAGGAACCAAAGAAGCAAATCTCAACTCAACCAGGATAGCCCAAGCTATTGAGGGATGTCATGAAGACAGCTCACTTACCCACTCTAATTGAACTGATAGTGGATGGGAAAGTGGAGTTGGTCTATCCTCAAGAACAGAAACTGATAGAAGCTGATGCACTACTAGCTCAAAAATTACAAGAGGAGGAGGAGATGGCAGTAGAAAGGGAGGAGGAGGAGCCAAAGAAGAAGAAAATCTCTACAAGGAGATTGAGTGCACAGAAAGCAGCAATAACCAAGAAGAAAAGTAAAGAGATGGAAGAGGCTGAGAAGAAATCAAGAAGAAAACCTTTGGTCCAGGAATCTGCAAAGAAACCTGTGATCAAAGCACTTATCAAGAAGCCTACCTCTCAAAATCCTTCAAGGTCAACCGAGACTGCTTTAGTGGCTGTGAGTGGACCAACAAAGCCACGAATAGTTCCATCGAGGAAGTCTTATAAGGTTGAAATGGCTAGTACTGAAGAAATTATCAAGGCCCTAAAGAAAAGTACAAAGAAGATTGATTTGATCAAGGGTAAAAATAACAAAAAACTCCTTCATGTTTTTTTGAAAGATGGAGAGTCTTTGAAATTTGAAAAGCCAGCCTTGGAGGGACAAGCCAAAGAAAATCTAGAGTGGTTGTTAACTGTTGTGCTTGAGTCTTCTGTTCTCAACATGAATTTTTGAAGCTAGATTCAGAAGGTGATGAAGGTGAAACATAAGGTGGATACAGTGCGAGAAGCTAATCCTAAGCCTCTTGGATTATGGTATGAGAATTTTCATGGAGAGAAGGTCTTCTTCAACTAGAACAGAAATTTCAACTACAACAGAGATATCAACAGTGTCAGTGAGAGACATATTGAAGGTTTTATTAGTCTACTCAAGGATGCTGAAGAAGAAATTGAATTGGTTCTGAAAAAGTTGTTGAAAGACAGGCTGGAGTTACTAAGGAAAAATTGAAGGTAAATTGCTGTGTTGGAAGGTATGTTGTTTGTTGAAATAAGCTGTAATTTTTATTTTTGAAGCCAGACTTATAGGATTTAAACCTGAGTCTTGGTGGAAGCTGAACAACAGATCAAAGATCTTAGTTCAGAATACATTTGTAGTTAGTAATTCTTTATTCATTTTCTAAGTAATTGTAATGTTGAGTTTTGATATCATCATCAACCTTGAAATTATGCTTATCATTATGATATTCATAATTAGGGGTAGATTGTTAGGTTTTAGAATATTTAATGATGATTGTCTTTAGATTACTTAGAGTACAAATGTATAGAAAGTGTTAATTAGTAACACTGAAGTTTTGTAGCCAGTAGTTATCTCTTTGTTTGTAATTCATTCATTTTTTATAAAGAGATACAATTATTTTTTATTTATAAGTAACTGCTAGAATGGAATACAAGTTCTTTGAAATCTTTCCGATTACTTGTTCTTCAAGAAATTAATAATAACTTGCGGAAATAAAGAACAAGAACTCGAATCAATTTATAAACAATTGCTTGTATTGAATTTAACAATTGAATACAAATTCTAACAATCACAACAATGTGATCGTCAGCTTCTTTTCTTTTCTATATAGTAAAGATACAAACTATGAAAACTTATACAGCTTCGAATTACAATTTCTGTAAAACTAATTACAGCTTCTTTTCTATCCTGAATCAATAATGATTCAGCTTCCTTCTTCGAATTAAACACAATCTTTCCTTTTTGATTAGGAACATATTTCTAGCTTGTTTCCTTACTAGCTACGTCTTTAATAATATCTTGATTTACGTGGAAGAAAATCCTTATTCAATTCGAACTCTATATCTCTCAGGGAATAAATAACGATTAGTCCCTGACGCTTCATCTTTAGTCTCTGGTCTTTTAGTCCCTAATGATGTCAGATTGTGTAGTCTCTAATAGAGTTATTTAGTCTCCGATGCTTTAAGTCTTAGTCTCTAATGACGTCAGCTTAGTCTCTGATGCTTTTAAACTTAGTATCTGATGACGTAAGCTTTAGTCTCCGATAGGCAAAACTAGTCTCTGATAGATAAATTCCTTAGTCTCCGACAAGGTTTCCCTAGTCTCTGACAAGCCTTTTTGTAAACTCCAATGGACCAAATATACACTTTGACTTGCTGAAGCTTTGATACTCCATTCCAACAGTTATTTACAAATAAAGAATAATTGTATCTCTTTACAAAGAATGAATGAATTACAAACAAAGAGATAACTACTGGCTACAAAACTTCAGTGTTACTATTTAACACTTTCTATACATTTGTACTCTAAGTAATCTAAAGACAATCATCATCAAATATTCTAAAACCTAACAGTTTCTTAGCTTGAATATTAGAAAGGATATGGCTAGAATTTGTTGGTTTGGTTCCATAGAAAGTTATCTTATTGTTTTGAGGTGTATTGAGTAATACACGCTTCCTAAAGTAATTAACCTTAGCCTTATGTCTTCCTAACCAATCCATACCCAAGATGACATCGAATTCTCCCAATGAAAAGGGTATCAAATCTACTGGGAACTTATGCTTTCCTATTTGAATGATATATTGATTTGAAACCTTCACAATGTAATATGTCTCTTGATTGGCAATCATAACCTCTATTGGATGGAGCAACTCTTGTGGTTCTAGTTTTAATTTCTTGACTAAGTGCATAGAGATAAAAGATCTAGTTGCTCCTGAATCAAATAACACGTATGCTAGTATAGAATTAATTGGAAGCATACCTGTTACCACATTCGTGGATTGTAATGCATCATTAATAGTCATGTTGTAAGTGCGTGCCATGGGACGTACATAAATCGTATTAGATCCTGTTGGTGGCCTTTTTTCTCCTTCAATGAGCTTCTTAGTTTTCTGGGGGCAGTTTGGGGAAATATAATCTGTTGTGCCACAGGTGTAGCACGTGGTATAGGTAAGTCTTCCCAGAATCTAATTCTGAGGTCTATTTTAGCTTATTACAAGAGGGTTGGGGCAATCTTGGGATATATGCCCCAGCTGGTTGCACTTATAATATACTCTTAGTCCTTTCAAACAGGGTTCCCTCAAATGGTTCCTATTACACTTGGGGCAAACGCTCCCTTTTCTCGGTTCACTATTCTCCAATGGATCTCCATTCCAATGACATTTGTTTTTATTAAAATTGGAGCTAGTAAAACTTCCCTTTTCAGGTTCTTGCTTAACTTGGAGACTTCCTTAAGGCCTATTCCTCATCCAAGTGGTGTAATTCTTCTTTCCCTTATCACGATTATATTTTGCGAGGGTTTCAGTCCCTCATTTTGCTATTTTAGCTTTCTCAATGATGGCATAAAAATCATTCAGTGCCAAGATTGCCACATTCTTACAGAACCAAGGATTCAATCCTTGCTTGAAACGTCTCGCCCTTCTTCACTCGGTGTCCACTTGGTGTGGAGCGAAACAGGATAGTTTAATAAATTTTGTTTCATACTCGGCTACAGTTATACTTCCTTGTTTTAGATTAAGGAAGTTAATTTCCATTTCATCAAATATACATAAAGGGAGATACTTTGCAAGGAACATTTCGGTGAATCTCTCCTAAGAAATTTCCCCGTTGTTGTTGTATGTAGCTTGTTGAGTCAATTCTAACTATTTAGCATTTTCCCACTAAAAGTTTGCTTCTCCTGTTAACAGGTAAGAGGCAAAGGTGGTTTTTTGAAGATTCGTAACCTCACAAATCCTAAAGGGTTTCCCAACTTCCTTGACACATTCACAGGTTGCTATTGGACCTTCTTTCCCAATAAATATAGTTGGTTTTAAATCCTTAAAATCTTTAAAAGTAACCCTATGTGTTGGGTTATATGGTTGGGCACTCGGTTGGGTATTCCCAAATGCTTCTGTCAGCAGATTTACAAGGTCTTGCATAGGGTTAGTAGTGTTAGCTTCAGTTTGATTTTCTTGTTGGAGGGGCCTTCAACGACCGCTATAGTTGCCCCTATTCATTTTCTATTTAATCAACACATATTATTGTTAAATTCTTTATTTGAGATTTCTTCTCAGTCAATTACTATATAAGAATTTAACATATCATGTAAGATAGTAAGTAAAATTATATAGATCTACATTCATCGTATTTTATACAGGATACAAAATTTGGAGACATGCTAAGTCTCCTTTCTCAGGCTGACATACGAGCCTAATCCAACCATAGGATAGGTGATGTAACAAAAGTACTCTTCCATGTAATAATTCGTATTTAACAAAACATAACCCCCCCCCCCCACCCCCCACCCCCTATTCCCAAAAGTCATTACAGTGGATATTTGTGAGAACCCGAAAATGTCAATAAATTTTGTTATGAGATTTATTTATTTTAGTCTACTTTTTACATGAAGGTTTATTTTCTTATTGGGTATAAATAACGAAATTATATTTTATGAAAATTATCAGGCAATGTGATGTCCAAAAGATTTTGAATGTATTTGTAAGCTCAAGTATTTGCAAGATTGTTTTATTCAAGTTTTGGGAGTGTTCACGCGGGAAGACCCTTTGGGTGTAAACAGGTTTAGCTATAGTACCCGTTTTAAAATCTGACTGCTGGGAGACAGTAGCATTTAATGCACATCATCTCCGTCAGTACCCTAGAGGGGGCTATGATAAACGACCGATGGGCATTTGCAGCCGTTACAACCACCCATTTTCTCTCTAGTCACTTCCTTTCTTTTCACAGCCAACGGCTGATATCAAATAAATCTGAAGGCCTTTGTTGCTCAACAGGTGATATATATATATATATATATATCATGTTGTTATAACCCTAGTTCCACCTTCATAAATTTCTCTACAGTATACCATCAAACCCAAGCATACTCTCAAGCATACTCTAATGACATCGTCCCTGACGAGTAAAATATGTTAGTCCCTGATGAGTTTTGTGATGACCAAGCCATATGCTGATGATCGATGACGGCTGAGAGATCATTCCCTGACAGGTAAAAGATACCCTGACGGTCGAGAAGTCATCCCTGATGACTTTTCCCTGATGAGAGAATGTTACCCTGATGGTGGGGAAACCATCCCCTGACGAGCGAGATATTCCCTGACAGGTAGTTTACCCACTGATGGTCAGTATCCCCTGATGCAAAGTTTGTCTTTGAAACTATAAACGCATTATTTTCCTGAGATTATTTTATGAAGTTTTAATTATTTATTTACCCTAAACAGTTCTTATAGCAGTTTTGGAAACATTAAAAATTTAAGGACATCACATATGCACTTTCTTTCATATTTTAACAAAAGTACTAAATTTATTTTGGGATATGTATATTTTACAGAATCTTTCACTCTCAAGTAAATTGAAATTGTTTGTGTGCAAAGGACCGAGGCAAGTATATTCTCACTTTTATGCTTATTTCAGTTAAGCGCATGATCAATTGATTCGACATGCGTAAGAGGTTATGACTTTTATGTTAAAATTCTTTGTGAATCGACATGTTATGCTGTAATTTCCGCTAGCATGATATAAATAAAAGTGCATGGATATAAAGGAGCTTTGATTTGTCAAATATTATTCAATCTTATATCTGTGCAAATGAATGAGAATGATATGTCCCTTAAATGGGTTATGTCACATGGTTAGCTAGAGGAAAGGTAAGGTGTTGATTTGTTCTTCACCTAACCCAGAGGAAATTTTATGTGACTACGTACGTTCACATAAGGAGGGTGTTAGGTTTTAGAACATTTGATGATGATTGTCTTTAGATTACTTAGAATACAAATGTATAGAAAGTGTTAATTAGTAACACTGAAGTTTTGTAGCCAGTAGTTATCTCTTTGTTTGTAATTCATTCATTCTTTGTAAAGAGATATAATTATTCTTTATTTGTAAGTAACTGCTGGAATGGAGTATCAAAGCTTCAGCAAGTCGAAATGTGTATTTAATCCATTGGAGTTTACAAAAAGGCTTGTCGGACACTAGGGAAACTTGTCAGAGACTAAGGATTTTTTATCTATCAGAGACTAGTTTTGCCTTTCAAAGACTAAGGCTTACGTCATCAGAGACTAAGTCTAAAGGAGTCAGAGACTAAAGCTTACGTCATCAGAGACTAAGGTTAAAAACATCGAAGACTAAGCTGACGTCATCAGAGACTAAGCCTTAAAGCATCAGAGACTAAATAACTCTATCGGAGACTACACAATCTGACGTCATCAGGGACTAAAAGCACCAGAGACTAGTGATAAGGTCACTAGAGACTAAAGATGAAGCATCAGGGACTAATCGTGATTTATTTCCTGAAAGATACAATGTTCGAATTAAAAAGGAATGTCTTCCACGTAGTTCAAGATATTATTGAAGATGTAGCTGGTAAGGAAACTAACCAGAAATCTCTTCCTAATTAAAAAGGAAATATTGTATTTGATTCGAATAAGGAAGCTGAATCAATATTGATTTAGAATAGGAAAATTGAAAAATCAGTTTGAAGAGAAGCTGTAATTAGGTTTACAGAAAATTGAAATTCGAATTGTAATTCAAAGTTGTATAGGTTTTTCATAGTTTGTATCTTTTCCTATACAGAATAGAAAAGAAGCTAACGATCATATTATTGTGATTGTTAGAATTTGTATTTAGTTGTTAAAATCAATTCAAGCAATTGTTTATAAATTGATTCGTGTTCTTGTTCTTTATTTCCGCAAGTTGTAATTAATTTTTTGAAGAACAAGTAATCGAAAAAGTTTCAAAGAACTTGTATTCAACCCCCCCTTCTACAAGTTCTCGGTTATCTCACTGGGAAAACAGAGGGATCATGCGGTCACAGTAGGGCCAGCTGTGTACTGTATGGTTAGCAGATCCAATGGGTTTAGCCCCCAATGGATATTTTTGTAAAGATTCTATGCAAGTGAATACTTGTTTTCTTCAAGGAGGATTACATGTTGTTTATCATCAGTGATCCTAAAGTTTCTTTCAACATTTTCGAGGCATTAGTATTGTTTCACTGTGCCTCACAAACAGAGTTGAACTTCTTTAAATATTTCAGATTTATTTCTCTAAATTGTTTATATACTTGTTGGGCGTAAATCGCTCACTCTTGTTGAACTTAAATGTCTTGTAGGACAAAATACAAAGGTTGAACCCTCTGACAAGGGGAAAGCAAAGATGATCGACTACTAAGTTATTTACTCTTTTTAATGACGCTGAGGAAGGAAGGAAGATATTAGAAGTTATGATGATCTTTGATTTGTAATTTATAGAGATGAAATAGCTTCCGCTAAAATTATATTATTTTTAGGTTGTAATAACTCTTTAATATTACCTTTTTCCAGTATTTATACTACGAATGGATGTGTGGTTACCTTTTCCTTCTTTTGACGAAGCCCTAATCCAGTAAGGGATTTTGGGGTCACCACAGTTGGTATCAAAGCCCGGTTACGGCCAGAAGTGATTCGTAAGGAAACATTGCCCGTAAGCTGCATCCAGGAGTAGGGAATATTGTCGTATGTCCCAGAATTCCCTAAGTAAGAGGAATTTGGGAAGTTGACGCTAGAATGGAGTACTAAGGCATGTTAATGAGTCCAAGTTTAAGGTTTTATTAGAGTTAAGTTAAGATTATGACTGCTTAGAAATGATAAGAGCAAACGAAGGCACCACCTTTTTGACTTATCGTTGCGTTTTCTTTTATTGAGAAGCTTAGAATTACTAACATGGATTGTTTCATGTAGATGGCCAGAGATTGCTCTAGATCCCCCGCACTTTTTCGTAGGGTAGATAGCCCAGTCTTCGATGTCTCATTCGACGAGGAAGAGGAGCCTAGCGTAGAGTCTCCATTGTTCACTCCTGCATTACCAGACAGGCACCAACCATCTCCAATGCAAGAGGCCCCCAGCCTTGCCCCAGCGCCAACAGAAGAAGTCAGACCCTCTACCATTCGTCGGGGGCCGTGTATTCGCCACACAGCATGGAAGAGTGTACGACGTCATCGTTTCAGCCGTAACCATGGTATGGCGCAGGATGCCCCTACAGTAGGACAGGATACTCCTAGACTCGTCTCGCCTTTACCTTGGACGTCAGTACTATCCCACGACAGAATAGTACATGAGTACGATGTAGAAGTTCACCATTGCCTAGCAGCTTGTACCATGACAGTTCGACGATAGGCTGCCACTATTACTAGGTTTCGCACAACAGCATCAGCATGACAATCTTTTTTTTGGTTTACTCAGAGCCTGTACCATCGGCTGGCATTAGAGATGCATGCACAGATGGTAGCAGCAGCAGCAGCTAAACCCACGATGACGTGTATGGAGCAAATGAGCAACCATTGCGCGCGCTGCATCAAGGAGACACGTATACAGTCTCGACATTGGGAAAGAGAGGCAAAACGTGAAGGATCATTGGACACGGAAGACGAGGAGAATTAGTTATAGAAGCTGATGTGAAAATTTAGGCGGAGGTTATTTTGTTCTTGTTTTGAACTCTGTTGGGTAGTTGCGACCATCACAGATGTATTTGCCCAGATAATGTATTTTGACTTGTGTGGGGCTTAAGAATGTTTGGGGACGATGTCTATGACAGCCTCCTATGTACATGATTGATAAATATTTTGACGTATCTAAATGCTTATGTGTTGCTTAATGCTCTTTACTTTATCGAGTTATAAATTCTTGAGCCACATAATGAATGGAATGTTTCGTGGAGAATGTTTAACTTTTTACGTGTATTATACTAGATTATGGCCAGAGGAAGGAGACTAGGAAGACCCGGGAGAAGAAATCTCCATAACGACTTGTCAAGGTCTGAAAATTTGGCACGTTTAGAAAGAGAAAACCAAGCTGATAATGCTGACAAAGTTGTCATAGTGGATGACAGCTCAGAGGAGGTGGTTGGGATGAACCGCAATCCCCCACATGTTCCACCACCACCCCTATTAATGACAATAATTCTGCCAACAACAATGCTATAGGGAATGCGAATGACAACCTGCTAGCTCCATTTCTTCAGATTATTCGCGAGGCCGTGGCTGCGAACCAACCAGCTCCCCCACCACTGCAACCGCCAAGGCCTGCTACCCATGGGTCATGCATTCGAGAGTTTACTGGCATCAACCCGCCGACCTTTGATAGGAATGGAGGACCCATTATAGCACAATATTGGTTGGAAGAGATCGAGAAAGCCTTCAATTTAGTAGATGTGCCAGAAGATTGTAAGACTAAGTATGCGGCTTTCATGCTGAAGGAGGAAGCCAACCATTGGTGGAAAGGAGCCAAGAGAATGGAGCTGAGAAAAAGGGAAGCTGCAAGGAACACCGATACAGTGATAACCTGGGAACTATTCACCCAAAAGTTCAGGGAAAAATTTTACCCCCTTAGTATCTCCAATGCAATGGAGTTAAAATTTCTGAACGTGAAGTAAGGGTCCATTACGGTGGACGAATATGAGGCAAGGTTTAATGAACTGATGAGGTATGCTCTTCATCAGGTGAGCGATGAAGGAAGGAAAGCTCGAAGATTTGAGCAAGGGTTGAACCCTTGGATCCTGAGGCAAGTAGCAATTTTCCAACTAGAGACTTTTGATGCAGTTGTGGAAAAAACAAGAATCGCAGAATGGAGCAATAAGACAGTACATGAGTACAATCGGGAAAACAAGAAGGGAGACAGGAGAAAAGGGAACGATAAAGGAAACAACCAGAACCTTGGTAGTGTGATTGTGAAGAAGGAAGCAACAATAGTAGTAGTTTGATTAACAGTGGAAAGAGGAGGTGGAAAGAGCAACCATCGGATGGCATGGTAAGGAGAACTATTGTATGTTCAAATTGTGAGAAGAACAATGGCTCAACTTTATGTTTGAGGGGGAAGGATGTTTGCTTCAAGTGTCGCCAACCAGGACACTTCTCCTCAAACTGCCCAACATTGAATCCTGTCGCGGTCCCACTACAATGGAGACCACAACAATAACAGCGACCTTAGCAAAATAATAGACCGCTCGCTGCAGTAAAGACATTTTATACATGTGGAATGGAAGGGCACATTTCTCCTAATTTCCCTCAAAAGAAAAGTGGCAGACCGATGTTGACAGGAGCCAACACCGTGCCCGTGCGACCACAAGCAAGATGTTGTGGCTTCTGACGATGTTGTGACAGGTACACTACTAGTGAACTCCATACCTGCCCATGTGTTGTTTGATTCAAGTGCTACTCGCAATTTTATTTCTGAACGATTAGCTAGTAGCATGCTAGTCTTGTCGGAACGTCTACCTAATTCCTTAGAGGTAGTCGTTTCCAATTGCGAACTAGTAAACATTTCTCATGTCTACCTTAACTGTACTTTCAAGATAGACCAACATGAATTTCTTGTTGAACTTATTCCTTTTCCTTTAGGAGAATTTGACGTAATATTGGGAATGGACTGGTTATTTAAATACCAGGCCAACATTGATTGTAAAAAGAAGCAAGTAGTCCTACGCTCTCCCCAGAAGGCAAAGGTTTGGTTCCATGGAACCAAGATGGTGAAATCATCACCATTCTTGACCATGATCCAAGCAAAGAAGATGGTTCGTAAGGGTTGCGAAACCTTCTTCGCTTATGTGCACGTTACCGAAAAGGATGAAATTAAAATCGAGGATGTTCCTGTTGTTAAGGAGTTTGTAGATGTATTTCCAGAAGAATTGCCTGGATTACCCCCGGATAGAGAAATGGACTTTGAAATCAACTTGATCCTTGGTACCGCACCAATCTCCAAGGCCCCTTACCGCATGGCACCATTTGAACTAAAGGAACTAATGAAGCAGTTGCAAGAACTCTTAGAACGACGATTGATCAGACCAAGCGTTTCACCATGGGGAGCACTAGTGTTATTAGTTCAAAAGAAAGATGGGTCGATGAGACTCTGTATTGATTATTGAGAACTGAATAAGGTCACAATCAAGAATAGGTACCCCTTGCCGAGGATAGATGATCTTTTTGACCAGCTCAGAGGAAGGAGGTACTTCTCAAAAATTGATCTTCACTCAGGGTACCACCAATTAAAGATCAAAGAGGAAGACATACCGAAGACAGCATTCCGAACTCGTTATGGCTACTACGAATTCTTAGTGATGTCTTTTGGATTGACGAACGCGCCAACAGCTTTCATGGACTTGATGAATCGCGTTTTCAAACCATTCTTGGATAAATTTATCATCGTTTTCATTGATGACATTCTTATCTATTCGAAGACGGAGACAGAGCATGAGGAACACCTAAGGACAACGCTAGAAATTCTAAGAAGAGAGCAATTATTTGCCAAATTTTCTAAGTGTGAATTCTGGCTAATGGAAGTGAAGTTTCTTGGACATGTAATCAATGAAATTGGTGTCGCAGTGGACCCCAGTAAGGTAGAAGCAATCACGAGGTGGCCTCGGCCAGTAAACCCAACGGAAGTAAGGAGTTTCTTAGGATCGGCAGGCTACTACAGGAGGTTTGTTAAAGACTTCTCAAAATTAGTCGTGCCTTTGACGAACTTGACAAGGAAGACTGTGAAATTTGGTTGGACTTCTGATTGTGAGAAGAGTTTCCAAGAATTGAAGACGAGGTTAACTACAGCCCCTACTCTGACGCTACCGGATGACAAGGGAGAATTTGTTATTTACAGCGATGCGTCAAAACAAGGACTTGGAGCAGTTTTGATGCAGCATGGTAAGGTGCTTATTCCTCAAGGCAGCTCAAGGATTGTGAAAAATGATACCCTACGCATGACATATAATTGGCAGCGATCATTTTTGCATTGAAGATTTGGAAGCACTACCTTTACGGTGAGAAGTACGAAATATATACTGACCACAAAAGTTTGAAGTATATATTTACGCAAAAAGAAAACATGCGACAGAGGCATTGGTTGGAGTTGATTCAGGACTATGATTGCTCCATCAACTACCACCCTGGGAAGGCAAATGTAGTTGCAGACGCGCTCAGCCATCGCGAAAGACTGAATGTGATGACCATCCAGGAAGATGTCATAAAAGAATTTGAATGCCTACAGCTGCATACACTTACTACTGCCTAGAGGATGGAAATAAAAGAAGAGATTCGAGCTCGGCCTCAATTGCACGACCTCATTAAAGTCACACAAGAAGAGCATTGTGAAGAAAGGGACAGATTAATTAAGGGAGAGAAAGGCAAATGACTCATGCACAACGACGGACTTTTACGATATGAAGGTCGAATGTGGATTCCTGCGAAAATTGAATTGAGACAAGAGCTTCTCCATGAAGCCCACAACTCGAAATTCTCTATTCATCCAGGAGGCACGAAGATGTACCAGGATTTGAAACAAAACTTTTGGTGGCCCAACATGAAGATGGAGATAGCTGAGTGGGTAAGCAGATGCTTATCGTGCCAAAGGATTAAAGCAGAACATCAAAAACCAAGCAGATTGCTACAACCATTGGAAATCCCTGAGTGAAAGTGGGAATTTATCACAATGGACTTCGTAGTTGGTTTACCAACCATGCTTGGAGGGAAGAATGCCATTTGGGTCATAGTCGATAGATTAACCAAATCAGCACACTTTTTGGCTATTAAGTACAAATACAAGATGGATCAAATGGTGAGGTTATATGTTAAGGAAATCGTGAGTCGGCATGGAGTGCCAAATTCAATCATCTCTGATCGAGATCCGAGGTTTACCTCAAGGTTTTGGAAAAGCTTCCAAGAATGTCTGGGAACAAGGCTAGACATGAGTACAACCTATCACCCCCAGACAGAAGGTCAATCTGAACGCACGATTCAGACACTAGAAGATATGTTACGAGCTTGCATTCTCGATTTCAAGGGGCACTGGGACAACCATCTACCACTGATTGAATTCGCTCACAATAATAGCTATCATGCTAGCATCGGCATGGCACCATTCAAAGCATTGTATGGTCGGAAGTGCAGAACTCCACTTTACTGGAATGAAGTTGGAGAACAAAGGCTAATCGGACCAGAGATAGTGTCACAACCCCAAAATCCCTCACTGGATCAGGGCTTCGTCAAAAGAAGGAGAAGATAAACACACATCCATTCATAGTATAAATACTGGAAAAAAAAGAAGCAATATTAAAGAGTTATTACAACCCAAAATATTACATTCTCAGCGGAAGCTATTCTATCTCTATATTTTAATACAAAACATCACTTTTCAAACATCTTCCCTCCTTCCTTCCTTATCGGCACTACAAAGGGTTAGCCAAACTCAATAACCAATCATCTTTGCCTTCCCCTTGTCAGAGGGCTCAGCCTTTATATCCTGCCCTGCAAGACATTAAAATTTAATAAGAATGAGCGATTTAAGCCCAGCAAGTATGTAAACAATTTGGGAAAGAAAATCTAGAATGTTTCAAAGGATTCAATTCTGTTGAGAGGCTTGGTGGAACAATACTAATGCCTCGGAAATCTTTACAGGATCTTTAGGATTACTGATGATAAACAAATGTGTAATCCTTCTTAAAACAAAGCATAACTTCCTTGAAGTAAAAATATCCAACAGAGGCTAAACCCATTGGATCTGCTAACCATACGGTATACAGCTGGCCTAACTGTGTCTGCATGATCCCTCCTTGTGTGAACGTATGTAGTCACATAAAATTCCTCTAGGTCAGGTGAAGAACAAATCAGTACCTTTCCCCTTTCCTCTAGCCATCCATGTGGCATAACCCATTTAAGGGACATATCATTCTCATTTATTGCACAGATATAATATTGAAAAATAAATGATAGAACAAAGCTTCTTTATATCCATGCACTTCCATTCATATCATGCTAGCGGAAATTAAAGCATAGCATTCTGTTTCACCAGGAAATTTAAATATAAAAGTCATAATTTTGTACGCTTGTCGAATCAATTGATCATGCTCTTAACTGAAATAAACATAAGAGTGAGAATATACTTGCCTCGGTCATTTGCAACAAAGATTCAAATTCAACTTACTGGTGAGTGAAAGATTTTGTAAATTATGCAAGTAATATTTTAATACCTTAATAAGAATTTATGAAAGAAAATGTGTATGTGATGTCCTAAGACTTTTACTGTCGTAAATCTGACATAATAACATCATGAAATAATTTTAAGAAAACAATGTTTTATAGTCTTGATGACAGTCTGTGCATCGGGGAATAATTTTCTCATTATCAAACTCGTTAGGGACTGATATCCTTAGCCATCAGAGACTAACATATTTTGCCCATCAGAGACTATGGATGACGTCATCAGAGATTTAAACTTAGCCTATCGGAGACTAAGGATGACTGTAATACCCCAGAATTATGTAATTGTTATTATAACATTAATAAATTTTAGACAAAATTTTAGATTCTTGCATAAATAAATTTTGGTCGAATTTATTTATGAGCATAAGAAATTATTCCTTTATAATTACCAAAAGGAATAATTTGCTATCTGAATTAATTGTGGTAGTAATCTGAATTATTACTACCACAAAATTAATTTTTGGGTGTAAGATATTATTGGAGTTAATTTATGTGTTAAATTAATTTTTTATTGGAAATTAATTTAAAGGATATTGATATGAATTATCACTATGCCTATTACGAGAAGGATAACTGAGTAATTATCATGTATAAGTGAGTAAGCACCGTGTAATGAGTATATATCACAGGTGTTGAGGTGATTTTTAATTACAAAGCGTCGATAAAGGTGAGTCATATGTACTACCACTTGACACCTATTAGTATTCATACTTACGTGTAATATTGATTTAGTACATTTCAAGTCCGTTAGTAATCTAAGTAAGAAATATCTCAGATATTTTTAATTTCCTAACACCTATATAAGGAGAACCTCTACTATTCATTTTCTCACGACACTCTCAAATACATAAATTCCCTAAACCCACGATTATATTCCTTTAGTTAGTTCTGTAGTAGCAAAAGCTTGACAGGTAAATATTAAATGCTTTTATTAGATTATTTAATTTCATTATTTGGTCATTTAGCTTAAATAGAAATTTGTATGAAACCTTAAAATTAAGTTGTAAAAAAAAAAAAAAAATTAGTCTCTGATGTTGTCATCCTTAGTCTCTTATGGGGTTAAGATGACGTCATCAGTATCTTATGAGCTAATTAGTCTCCGATGATGACGTCAGCGTTAGTCTCTTATGGGTTAAGATAATGTCATCAGTCTCTTATGAGTTAATTAGTCTCCGATGATGTCATCCTTAGTCTCTTATGGGGTTAAGATGACGTCATCAGTCTCTTATGAGTTAATTAGTCTCCGATGATGTCATCCTTAG
>CM025780.1:16417661-16441682 GCA_014636745.2 Centella asiatica | reverse complement strand
CACTATTCAACCCCCCTTCTAGTATTTTTACCCTTTGGGACCTAACAAGTGGTATCAGAGCCTAACACTCTTTGCTAAGCCCTACAGCTTGAGAGGATCCAAAATTTAAACTTTCTAATGGCTTTAAGAAGTGATTTTGGTGGCAAGCCCCCTATGTGTTCCAGAGATAGATTTGCTAATTGGAAACTGAGAATACAGGTGTACATGGATGCAATTGATGAAGAGCTATATGAAGCAATAAGAGTTGGACCTTACATTCCAGAGAAGATAAATCCTACTGATCCCAACCAACTTGTTCCTAAGCAAAGAAAGGAATGGACGGATGAAGAAAAGAAGTTAGTGGGATACAATAAGAAGGCAATGAACATTCTCTTCATGGCTCTTGAAGAGGAAATGTTCGAAAGTGTATCTAACTGTACCTCTGCTAAAGAGGTTTGGGATGCCTTGCTGGTTCTCAATGAAGGAACCGTAGAAGTCAAAGAAAATAAGCAATCCCTGCTTATTCAACAGTATGAAATGTTCAACATGCAGCAGGGGGAGAATCTCACTGCTATGTATGAAAGGTTTACTGTCCTACTTAACAATTTACGTGCTCTAGGAAAAACCTATGACACAAAGGACATAAATCTCAAGTTCATGAGATCTTTACCAAGGCAGTGGGATCCCAAGACCACTACTGTCAAAGAATTAAGAAATCTACATACTACTGATCTCCAACAACTCTATGGAAACCTTCTTACATATGAGATGGAGTTAGCTCAGAGAGATTCCACATCTGAGCCAAGAAGGAAAGAAAGAGGGGTTGCATTGAAGGTTTCTGAATCAAAGCAACAAGTAGATTCTGATTCAGAGTCTACTGATAGTGATGAAGACATGGCTATGTTAGCTAGGAAGTTCAGAAGGTTTATGAGGAAGGAAAGAGGGAACTTCAGAAGAAATACAAGTAGCAGCAAAAGAGATTCTTCAAGAGATCTTTGCTATAACTGTAAGAAACCAGGACACTATGCTGCTGATTGTCGAAGGTCAGCAAGAGAGGAAAAGAAACTCCTTGCTAATGACAAGAGCAAGGGAAAAGAATATTACAAGAAGTACCAGCAGAAGAATAATTCAAACAGCAAGGACAAGGGACTTATTGCTGAAAAATCTTGGAGTGAAAGTGAAAGTGAATCAGACTCCGGACCAGAAATTGCCAACTTTTGCTTAATGGCAAGGGAATCCGATCCCAGCAAGGAGGTTGATCTTACTGAGGTATTTGACTTTGATTCTCCTGACATCACTGAAGCTGAGTTGCGCTCCTTGCTTAAAGATGTTGCATCTCAGTGGCATAAGTATAGAAGATTGCTGAGAGTTGCTTCAGCAGAGTCTGATCAACTCAGGAGCAAGAACTCTGAAATCTTACTTACACTTGAAAAGGTGCAAGCAGAGAATTTGGAGTTCCTTGCTGTTGATGATGAGAGGGCCCTGCTTAGACAGCACCTCAGAGACTCTCAAGAGAGAGAGTCTAAGTTATCCTCCCAAGTTGAGGAATTAACCATTACAATCTCCACATGGAACAAATCAACTTCAAATGCATGTGCTTTGCTGAAAAGCCAAAGAAGCATGCTGGATAGAAGTGGAATTGGCTCCGGGACTTGCGAAGTCCTTGCTGAAGAGAGTGGAGAAAGTGATGCTGAGTCTATCAGCAGAACGATCTCTGTGCATTCAGCAGAGTGTGTGCTTCCTACTGAAACCAGAGGTAACAGAAATGTTACCTTGCTAAAGAACAAACTCCCTGCTGACCGTAACTATAAGCAGGGACATGGTGCAAAACAGACCAAGGGTGGAATGTTTAGCAAGAACCATGTTCCTCCTGCTTATAATTACAACAATGCGAGGAATTTGAAATTTAGCAAGGGTGATAGGAGCAAACACTGGAAACAACCTCAACCTAAGAGAAGAGGTAAGCAGCACACACATCACAACATGATGCATCTGAGATGCTATTGTTGCCATAGGATTGGCCACATAGCTTCTCTTTGCCTTGCTGACCCTTACTATACTGGCTGGTCTCAAAAACCAAAAACGAGACAAGTATGGGTCCCCAAGGGTACTAACCTTTATGGACCCAAGTCTTGCTGGGTACCAAAGTAATTGCTTATGTTTTGCAGGTGGTGAGCAAGGAACAAATTTGGTACTTGGACAGTGGATGTTTAAGACATATGACAGGAGATAAAGCCTTGCTCACTAATTTCAAAGAAAAGGATGGACCACAAGTGATCTTTGGAGACAATAGTGCTGGAAGAACTAAGGGATATGGTTCAGCAGGGAATGGATTAATCTGCTTCAACAAGGTTGCCTATGTGGAGGGTCTCAAGCACAACTTGCTTAGCATAAGCCAGTTGTGTGACAAAGGGCATAAGGTCACCTTCCTAGACAATCAATGTCAGGTAAGAGATCTTCAAACAAATTCTCTGAAGCTTTCTGGTTCAAGAAATGGGAATGTTTATGTAGTAGATTTGGCTAAGCTAAGTCGTGCTGAAACAACCTGCTTTCTTGCTAAAGCTTCAGCAGATGCTAGTTGGTTATGGCATAAGAGACTTTCACACTTAAACTTTAAAACGATTTCAAAACTCGCTGCTAAAGACCTTGTAAAAGGTTTGCCTAAATTTTCCTTTGAAAAAGAAAAACCTTGTAGAGGTTGTCAATTTGGTAAGCAAACAAAACAATCTTTCTTAAGCAAACCTGAAAAATCAAACTCTATGCCCCTCCAGCTATTACATCTTGATTTGTTTGGCCCTATAGCAAGTAGTCTAGGTGGAATGAAATATGCATTCACTATTGTGGATGATTCCACTAGATTTACATGGGCATTATTTCTTGCTCACAAGAATGATGCATTAGCAGAGTTTGAGAAGTTCAGCAGACAAGTGCAAAATGAGAGAGAACTCAGAATCAAGTCAGTAAGAAGTGATCATGGAAGAGAATTCGACTTTGGAGGCTTTACTGAGTTCTGTGATGAGCAAGGAATTTCTCATAACTTCTCTGCACCAAGGACTCCACAGCAAAATGGAATGGTTGAAAGAAAGAACAGAACCTTGGAAGAAGCTGGAAGAACATTACTTGCTGATGCTAGACTTCCTGAGTACTTCTGGGCAGAAGCAGTGAACACTGCTTGCTATACTCAAAATCGATCACTCATTCATCCAACACTTGGCAAAACTCCATACGAGCTATGGAAGGGGAGAAAGCCGAACATAAGCTATTTCAGAATCTTTGGATGTCCCTGCTATGTTCACAACAATGGTAAGGAGTACTTGACTAAATTTCAAGCAAAGTCTGACGAAGGTATCTTCTTAGGGTATTCTACCCACAGCAAAGCTTTTCGTGTCTTCAATAAAAGAATTCTAACAGTAGAAAAGTCAGTTCATGTTGCATTTGATGAAACTAACCATGAGGAACCAAGTGGTTCACTCCCTCTTATAACTGAGCAGGAACCAAATGAGAATCAACAGGCTGCAGAGTCAAAGGAAGTCCCTGCTGAAGTACCATCAGAAAGCACTGCTCCATTGGATAGCACCCCTGCTGAAGCAAAAGATGATGAACCCAACTTGGAGGAACTAAGACAACAAGATATTCGATCAGATCTACCAAGAAGGATGAAATGGACCAAGTCTCACTCAGAAGACTTGATAATTGGAAATCCTACAAGCCCAGTAAAGACCAGAAGATCTGCTCAAAATGAAAATAGTTTTCTAAGCTTCCTTTCTCAAATGGAACCTAAGAAAATTGAGGATGCTCTTGCTGATGCTGATTGGGTCCTTGCTATGCAAGAAGAGCTTAACCAATTCAGCAGGAACAAAGTTTGGAATCTTGTTCCCAGGCCAAGAAATCATGCTGTAATTGGCACCAAGTGGGTATTCCGAAACAAAATGGATGAAGATGGGATCATCACAAGAAACAAGGCAAGACTTGTGGCCAAGGGCTACTCTCAGGAGGAAGGAATCGACTATGATGAAACCTTTGCTCCAGTAGCAAGGCTTGAAGCCATAAGGATTTTTCTTGCTTACGCTGCTTATCAAGACTTCAAGGTGTTTCAGATGGATGTCAAGAGTGCATTTCTGAATGGAGAACTTCAGGAGGAAGTCTATGTGGAGCAACCTCCAGGCTTTGCTGATCATGCCAATCCCCACCATGTTTATAAGCTTGATAAAGCTTTGTATGGTCTTAAGCAAGCCCCACGTGCATGGTATGATACTCTGTCTTCCTTTTTAATTGGTGAAGGTTTCAGTAGAGGTAAAGTAGACACCACACTCTTCATCAGAAAGCATAAAGATAAAACTTTGCTAGTACAAATCTATGTAGACGATATAATTTTTGGTTCTACTGATGAAAAACTTTGTGCAAGATTTGCTAAGCTTATGCAGAGTAAATTTGAGATGAGCATGATGGGAGAGCTGAACTTCTTTCTTGGACTTCAAATTAAGCAAAGAGGTGATGGAATTTTTATCAATCAATCAAAGTACACCAAAGACCTGCTTAAGAAGTTTGGGTTAGAATCAGCAAGTCCTATGAAAACTCCCATGTCATCAGCAACAAAGTTAGACAAAGATGAGCAAGGTAAATCCGTAGACATAACAAGCTATCGAGGTATGATCGGATCCTTGCTATACTTAACTGCTAGTAGACCAGATATTATGTTTGCTACATGTATTTGTGCACGTTTTCAAGCTAACCCCAAGGAATCACACTTAGCTGCTGTTAAGAGAATTTTCAGATATCTCAGAGGAACTCCTAACTTAGGAATATGGTATCCAAAGGATTCTAACTTCAACCTTGCTGGATATTCCGATGCGGACTTTGCTGGGTGTAAAATAGATAGGAAAAGCACAAGTGGAACATGCCAATTCCTTGGAGGAAGACTTGTTTCGTGGTTCAGCAAGAAGCAAAACTCTGTGTCAACATCCACTGCTGAAGCTGAGTACATATCAGCAGGAAGCTGTGTCGCTCAAATTCTGTGGATGAAAAACCAACTTGCTGACTACGGGTTTGATTTCAAGTCTATTCCTATATTCTGTGATAATACTAGTGCTGTTGCCATTGCTTATAATCCTGTTTTACATTCTAGAACTAAACATATAGATATAAGGCATCACTTCATTAGAGATCACGTTCAGCAAGGTACAATAGAGATTAACTATATTCCTACTGAAAATCAATTAGCAGATGTTTTTACAAAACCCTTGGATGAAAATCGTTTTAACAAATTGATAAGTGAATTAGGCATGTTAAATTGTGAATAGACATTTTGCCACTAACATCTTGTTTGCTTAAGCAAGGACCTTAGTTCTTAGCAAGATAATTTCAGGAGAAAGCAATGCTGATGTCTCAGCAGACCTTCCTGTCTTTGCTGATGACGTGTCAAACATTGCTGATGACGACAAACATTGCTGATGACGTGTCCCTGCTGATCCAGTCCATGCTGATCAAGTCCAAATGCTGCTAAAACTTTCACATCATCCCTGCTGGAAATTTTTGAAAAAGGGGGAGTCGTCCAAAGAAAATGGGATATTTCAAAAACTAAGTACATCCTTGCTGGAACAGAAAAATTGCTGCTGAAAGTATCCCTGCTGATCGAAGGCTGATGGAAAATCTACAACCCTGCTGTGAAAATATTGAAAAAGGGGACGTCCAGAAAATGAGCTCTCAAAAACTATGTTAACTCTTGCTGGAATGTCAAATTCCTTGCTGAAATGTCATCACTGCTGAAATGACGGACGCTACCCAAATATCAAAGACGCTGCTGATGTCTTAGCAAACATCAATCCCTGCTGAAAGACAAATTTAATCCTTGCTGATCGATTATATCTCTGCTGATAACATCCTTGCTGATAAATTCTAAAAAATGGAGACCCCTCGACAAAACTGCTGTTTCAGAAACTATGTGAATCCCTGCTGGAACGTCAATTATTTCTTGCTGGAACTTCCACATCATCCCTGCTAAATAATTTTGAAAAAGGGGGAGACGTCCAGAGAAAACTGCTATTTCAGAAACTATGTTAGTCCTTGCTGTCTCTTTGAGCAAAAGACATTCCTGCTGTAACACTCAAAAACAGCAAGGATACTATTCTTGCTGATTTCAGTTCTACCCTTTCACATCAGCAGAAACATACTACAGCCTATCTGATCCTATCCACGTTTACCGCCGGAAAAGTAGGTCATCATATCAAGCCAAAATATTCTCTCACCTCATTAAATGTCACTCTGATCCATAAAACTTTTTACGGCTGCTGTCCTTTCGGTAATTAATTCTCACTACTACCCATATTTTTCTCCCACTAACTCTTCACCTTCTGAAAGCAGTTACCACTCTCTAAACACTTCAACTTCTTTACCTCCTATATAAACTTTTTTTTCACCCTTCTCAAATTTACCGAAACCACAACTCTGATCTCTCTATATTCATTCTAATCCCTGCTGAAAACTGCCGTCACTACCTCCGACTACTTTTTCCGACCACTATCAGCAGACATGGCTAACTGGTTAGACAAGATTGAATCTGAGTCCATCATCGACTTGCATACCTTTGCTGGGATTCAAGATGCTGAAATAACCGAAGTTATATCCCTGCTGAGGAACAGTGGGATACATTATGTCATCTCTGCTGATACTCCCATATACGGGGAAGTGATCAGAGAGTTCTGTTCAAAAATACAAGTTCGAGACCACAGCATCATCGGACGGGCAAATGGGCAGATAGTTCTCATTACACCAGCAAGCATCGCCCGTGTACTACAGATGCCAAGTGTAGGTCTGCTGACTCCACCTACTGTCTCCACCACTGTCCTTGCTGATCTGGGATATGTCAAGACCCATGCCAGCAAGAAGAGAAAGGATTTCCCAAGGAAATGGGACTTCCTCATGGATATACTGCACAAGACCTTGCTGTGTAAGTTTACCTCCCAAGACGAGGCATCAGCAAGGGTTATGTCATTGGTATCCTTGCTGAAGGATGGGGAGCCAATCAACTGGGCTCAAATCTTCTTTGAAGTCCTTGCTGAATCCTTCTCCAGCAAGAGGAAGACGAAGATTCGTCATGGACGAACCATGTCCCTGCTGCTTAAGGGACTACTTGGAGAACACTTCCTAGCAGGGACAGAAGCGAAAAAGCTTATGTACAGCAAGGTGATCACTCCATCCTTGCTGAAAAATTATGGGCGCAACCCAGCTGCACTGGCCAAAGCAGCTGCAGCAAGGAGAGCTAGGGGACCAGCAGGAGAGCAAACATCTTCAACACCTAATGCCAGAAGTGACGAACGCATTCCTGCTGGTCAGCCCAGCAAGAAGAGGAGAGCAGCAGGTCAAATTCAGAGGCCTAAAAAGAAGTCCAAGGCAATGCCTGCTGAATTTGACCTCTCTTCATTGACAGAGGAGGGGAGGGAAATCTACGAATTTTATATGGAGCTTTATGATGAAGATGAGGCTGCTGAAGCCATTGCTGCTGGAGGATCTGATGTGGAACCTCCTTCTGATGAAGACATCACCTCAGCAGTCCCTCTCACTCCTGAGTCAGCAGGAGATGAAATTTTTGAAGAAATTGACAACTACCTCCCTGCTGATTCATCTCCTGTTCCTGCTAAAGAACAGCAAAGATCATCCTCTGAGATCTTCAGAGAGATTGACGAAATAACGGTGGCAACTCCCACTGACCCTATCCCTGCTGACTCTCCAGCAGCAGAGCCAGCCACTCCCACTGAAGTTTTGGAGTTCACGGAGACCGAGTCTGTTGGCACTCCAGACTCTGAGAATGGACCTGCTGAAGTGGAGATTGTTTTCCACCCAGCAAACAAAGCCATTTCTCCTCCCACCTACTATACGGGAGAAATTGATAGATCAGCAGTGTCCCCAGTGGAGCAATCAGCAGAGACGATTGCCAAATCCTCTGCTGCCCGAAGACTTGTCCTCCCTGGCTTCACTATCCGGTCTCCTGCTGACCCGACCCTTCCTTCAAGAAGAAAACATGTCGCTGCTAAGGGCAAAGGGAAGGGAAAGCAAACTCAAGCATCCAGCAGCAGTGACAGTGACTCTGATGATGTTCCTGCTGTACATGCAAAGGAGAAACAATCACAGGAACTCATCAGGTCCCTGCTGATTAAAGATGCTCTCTCTGCTGGCCTAGATCCCGAAGAGTACCTTGCTGAGAATATTCAAGAAGGACCCAGCAATTAATCTCCAGCAAGGGTACTATCTGAGGGGGAGCTCACTCCTGCTGAGTCGTCTGCTGAGATGCTAGCCATTGAGGGGGAGGACAAGGACATTCCTGCTGATGAGGCACATTCTGAACCTGCTGGATCCGACCCACAACCAGCTGTCAGCAAGGACTCTCCTACTGCACAAAAGCTTGCTAAACTTGAGGCTCAACTAGCACAAGTCTTAGCAAGGCTTCCTGCTGAGTGCAACCCTGCTGTCGAAACCTCTGCTGATCCTGCCTTAGTCTCCAGATTATCAAAGATGGAGCAAAAGCTTGAAAAGTTGCAGCAAACACTCAATAAGCTGATTGACTTTCTCCCCATAATGGCTGATGATATCAAAAAGGGGGAGAGGGGTCATGAAGCACAGCAAGAACAAGCCGAGCAAATCATCCCTGCTGATCCTACTCCTGCTGATAGGATCCCTGCTGCTACTCCAGTTGCTGTACCAAGAAGAAAGAGACTTCCCAAGCACATCCCTGAGTCTGCTGTGCAAATCATGAATCCATCTCCGTACATGAGACTTCAGAAGGCCCTTGAAGAAGCTGATGTCATTTCAATGAAGTCTGGGCCTGCTGAAAATCTCAAGCTTATAGCAAGCATCAAAGAATCAGAATCAAGAATTAAGCAGTACGAGGTGGAAATGAAGAGACTCAGGGTACAAGAAATGCAGCTGGAGTATGACAGAAAGAAGGAAAGGATGCAGAGGAGGAAAGCAGAGAAGGAGGCAAGGAAAAGAGAGAAAGAGGCAGCAGAGGAGAAGCGAAGGCAAGACTTGCTGAAGTTTGGAAAAGGAGAAGACCAGCAGGGATCGGATGAACCTGCTGATGTATAATTTCTTTTGTTGTGTAATTTCATTTTAACTTGTAATACTTATAAACATTTTGAAATAAAATGAAATTCTTTTTGGTTCTTGCTGTGGTGATCAAAATAACTCGTTTTGACATCATCAATTAGGGGGAGATTGTTGTTGCACCCCTGCTTATATTATCTTTGCTTAAACTTTCATTGTGTTTGATATATAAGAATTGATGATGTAATATAGTCCTTGCTTTAGACAATGTAAAAGGACTTAGAAAAATATCCAACATGTTAGGTGGATATAATTTGTAGTTAAGCAAGGACCTTTGATCACCATTGAAGTCTACTGATAAGCCTGCTATGAAGGATTCTGAAGACGAAGAATTTTCCAAGTATAGTCTTGCTTAGAATGGAAATAAGCAAGGACTAGTAAGCAAGATCCTTTGCTTATCAAAGTGAAGATTGTCAGAGAAGCTATCTTATTTCCTGCTTAGTCAACTTCTAGGTATCTCTGCTGAAAGGCACTAGAAGACAGAAAAACGGCTAACTTTTTTGAACTAAGCAAGGACTGCTGAAAAGGTACAAGTCACTTCAAGGACAGTACACTCCAACGGATCTATTTCAAATTCCCAACGGATGGATTCTTTGGAGGAGTATAAATAGAAGTCATAAATTTCATTTATGACTAACAATAAATGAACCAACTACCTCTGAGCAAAAACTCTCTGACATCTTAAAGGCTACAGCAAGACATCATAAAGCTTGAACAAGTGCTATCTATCTGCTCAACCAAGGAGCCTTCTACTTGAAGATAGCAAGCAAGATTTTCTGAAATCTTCTAAGTGTCTGTGTGACAATTGGACTAAGTGTCCTGCTAAAGAGGTCTAAGTGACCCATTGTAAATTGGACTGTGTCCTCTTGCTGATTGTTCTGTGTGAACAGATTATAGTGATAGCCTTCTCAAGTAAAAGAGAAGAAGAGTGGAGTAGGATTATTCCGAACCACTATAAAAATTCTATCTCTTCTCCTGCTTATCTTTTATATTGCTTCCTTGCTTTGCTGTGCTTTGCTTTAGTCCTGCTGAACTTGTTCAGCAAAGACTTACTATCTTTGCTACTTTTAAGCCATTAACTTTTGTTTTAAAATCTAAGGGGTTCCTTGCTTAAAACAATTCCGCTGCTAAATCTTTTGAAAATCTTAAGAAACCTTTTTATAAGCAAGAAGACTTTTAATTCAGTAAGGTTTTCTAAGTAAAGACTTAATTTTTAAAAAAAACACTATTCAACCCCCCTTCTAGTATTTTTACCCTTTGGGACCTAACACATGATATTGCCAAAATTTCTTCTAGTTAAAGACTTGGGTTCTCCTCATCTGAATCCAATAGTTGAGATTCTTAATATTTTAACGTTGCCATAAAAAGGCTATTTCTAAATAGTTTCAGACTCACACTTAATTTGAAATATTATATTACTTGCTGAGCTTTTGTTGCTCATACTTGTTTGTTCTCTTTCAATTCAACCCAAGAAGGAAGAAAATTCTAAGGGTAAAGAAAAGTTATACCAGTTTCAGTAGATTTGGCAGTCCGAGGCTCATAAATATGACTTTCGGTTGGTTTTGATCTTGTTGTGTTTTAAAGAAAAAGTTATGTCATTCCGTTGCTAGAATCTCTCAAAACAATGTATTCTCTGTTTTAAAAATTAATATTATGAAGGGAAAAAGGTTGTTTTCTTGGTGTGATAGTTCTTTGGTACCCTCCTTTGACGACCCAATTTTTCCACTGATGATCTAGGTCTTATTAGTTAGTATTAAACTGACGTTCTGGTCTAAGGGTGGGGAAAATTGGGGCTGTCACAATAACGTCATCAGAGACTAAACTTAGCATGTCGGAGACTAAGGATGACTTCATCAGAGACTAAACTTAGCCTATCGGAGACTAAGGATGACGTCATCAGAGACTAAAGTTAACTTACCAGAGACTGATTTAAACTTCCTTCATCAGAGACTAAGAACATTTTCTTCATCGGAGACTAAGAAATCCTTCATTAGAGAGTAACATCTATCTCATCAAAGACTAAAGTTTCTCATCAGAGACTAAAATATTAGTCATCAGACACTAGGGAATATCTTATCAGAGACTAAAGTATCTCATCAGAGACTAAAATTATCTCGTTAGAGACTAACATTAACTCATCAGGGACTAGAATTATCTCGTCAAAGACTAATATTAACTCATCAGGGACTAGAATTATCTCGTCAGAGACTAATATTAACTCATCAGGGACTAGAATTATCTCATAGAGACTAATATTAACTCATCAGGGACTAGAATTATCTCGTCAGTGACTAATATTAGAGAGCTTAGTTTTGCTACCATGGAAGGCTTATCATGAACAAACTCAGCCTAGGATGTCTCATGAAAATGCAAAAGAATATAAACTTAGCATAAATCTTTGATGCTATGCACGAAAAATTAAGTAGAGTACCAAGTTCTTACCTCTTCGTTCTTAAAGGTGAAATCAAAGCTTGTCTGAGAATAATTTTTCGAAAGAAGAACTTGGAAATTTATGGAGATGATAAGTTTAAACGAAACTCTTAAAAGAGAAATTTTGATAAAGGAATTAAAACTTCATCTCGAATGAGGTATTTATAACAAACTAAGATTAAACCTTAAGATAAGATGATTGGTTAATCTGATCGGTAAAACGGCTACTTATCATTACTCTTTAACAGCTAACAATGTAATAAGCAACTGCTGTCATACATGCAGCTCGTCTTTAGTCAGTTATTGCCACACAACCTGCCTATTAATCAGACACATAATCACCAATCTTACGTAACCTTCTCCTCTTCCTCCATGCTGTTTAATCATAATCCTATACGAGGTTTGATCATCTTATTTTTATCTCCTTTTTAAGGAAGTTATCTTCAATAAAATGAACCTCTCATTGTCATCAAGATTCTTAATCGAAATATGGATTTACCATTTATATAAAAAAAATAAGAAATTAATTACTACATACATTTATTCATGTAACAAACTCATACAAAATTTTTGGGTTCTCACATCCTTCCCCCCTTAAAAGAAGTTTCGTCCTCAAAACTTAACTATGAAATAAATGGGGGTACTTGTCAATCATAGCGCTTTCAAGCTCCCAAGTAGCTTCCTCTACACTATGGTTCCTCCATAACACTTTTACATAAGGAATTTCTTTATTCCTAAGGTGACACTTTCAATAGTGCATAACTTCCAATTTCCAAAATTTGATCCTTCCTATGTTGATCAGCATAATGTTTTTGTCGGTCTTGAGCTGCCTTCATTCTCATTCTGATCATCCTAATTGCCTCCTCAGTCAGTTGGACTATCTCTGGTCCAATTAGCTTCCTTTCTCCTACTTCGTTCCAATAAAGTGAAGTTCTGCATTTTCTACCGTACAATGCTTCAAAGGGGGCCATGCCAATGCTAGCATGATAACTATTATTGTACGCAAATTCGATTAGTGGTAGATGGTTGTCCCAATGGCCTTTGAAATTGAGAACGCAAGCTCGTAGCATATGTTCTAGTGTCTGAATCGTGCGTTCAGATTGACCATCTGTCTGGGGGTGATAGGCTGTGCTCATATCTAATCTTGTTCCCAGATAGTCTTGGAAGCTCTTCCAAAATCTTGAGGTATGCCTCGGATCCCGATCAGAGACAATGGAGACTGGCTCTCCATGTCGACTCACAATTTCTTTAACATATAACATCACTATTTGATCCATCTTGTATGTGTACTTAATGGCCAAAAAGTGTGCCGATTTGGTCAGTCTATCAACTATGACCCAAATGGCATTCATTCCTCCAAGCATGGTTAGTAATCCAACTACGAAATCCATTGTGACAAATTCCCACTTCCACTCGGGGATTTCTAATGGTTGAAGCAATCCGCTTTGTTTTTGATGTTCTGCTTTAACCCTTTGACATGTTGAGCATTTAGCTACCCATTCAGCTATTTCTTTCTTCATGTTGGGCCACCAAAAGCTTTGTTTCAAGTCTTGGTACATTTTCGTGCTTCCTGGATGAATGGAGAACTTTTAGTTGTGGGCTTCGTGCAAAAGTTCGTGCTTTAATTCAGCCTTCGCAGGAATCCACACTCAACCTTCATATCACAGCAATCCATCGCTATGCATACGATATCTGCCTTTATCTTCCTCAATTAATCTGTCCATTTCTTTGCAATACTCTTCTTGTGCGATTTTGAGGTCGTGCAATTGAGGTGGAACTCGATTTTCTTCTTCCATATCTATCTTCTGAGCAGTGGTAAGGGTATGAAGTTGTAGGTGTTCGAGTTCTTTTTTGATCTCCTCTTGGATGGTCATTACATTCAGTCTTCCATGATGGCTGAGCGCATCAAGAACTACATTTGCCTTTCCGGGATGGAAGTTGATAGAACAATCATAGTCTTGAATTAACTCTAACCAACGCCTTTGTCGCATGTTGAGTTCTTTTTGCGTGAATATATACTTTAAACATTTGTGATCCGTATATATCTCGCACTTCTCACCATAAAGGTAATGCCTCCAAATCTTCAACGTATGAACGATAGCTACCAATTCTATGTCATGTGTAGGGTATCTTTTCTCGCAATCTTGTAATTGTCTTGATGTATAAGCAATCACCTTGCCATGCTGCATCAAAACTACTCCAAGTCCTTGTTTTGACGCATCACTGTAAATAATGAATTCTCCCTTGTCATCCGGTAGTGTCAGAATAGGGGCTATAGTCAACCTCATCTTCAATTCCTAAAAACTCTTCTCACAGTCAGGAGTCCAAACAAATTTTGTAGTCTTTCTTGTCAAGTTTGTCAAAGGCATAGCTAATTTCGAGAAGTCTTTAACGAACCTTCTGTAATAGCCTGCCAAACCTAAAAAACTCTTTACTTCAGTTGGGTTTGTTGGCCGAGGCCATTTCGTGATTGCTTCTATCTTATTGGGGTCCACTGCAATACCTGTTTCGTTGATCACATGACTAAAAAACTTTACTTCCTTCAGCCATAATTCACATTTGGAAAATTTGGCAAATAATTGTTTCTTCCTTAGAATTTCCAATGCTGTTCTTAGGTGTTCTTCGTGCTCTTTTTCCGTCCTCGAATAGATGAAAGTATCATCAATAAAGACAATGATAAACTTATCCAAGAATGGTTTGAAGACACGATTCATCAAATCCATGAAAACTGCTGGTGCATTTGTCAATCCAAATGGCATCACTAAGAACTCGTAGTGGCCATAACGAGTTCAGAATGTCGTCTTCGATATGTCTTCCTCTTTGATCTTTAATTGGTGGTACCCTGAGCGTAGATCAATTTTAGAGAAGTACCTTCCTCCTTTAAGTTGATCAAAAAGATCATCTATCCTCGACAGGGGGTACTTATTCTTGATCGTGACCTTATTCAGTTCCTGATAATCAATGCAAAATCTCATCGATCCATCTTTCTTTCGAACAAATAACATTGGTGCTCCCCATGGTCACACACTTGGCCTAATCAATCCTCGTTCCAAGAGTTCTTGCAACTGCATCATCAGCTCCTTTAATTCGGACTATGCCATTCGATACGGGGCCTTGGATATTGGCGCGGTACCGGGGATCAAGTTAATTTCAAAATCCACTTCTCTATCTAGGGGTAGTCCAGGCAACTCCTCTGGAAATACGTCTACAAACTCCCTTACCACAGGTATATCCTCGATCTTACTTTTATTCTTGTTGACATCGTGCACATAAGCTAAGAAGACTTCGCAACCTTTGCGAATCATTTTCTTTGTCTAGATTATGGTCAAGAATGGCGATGATTTCACCATCTTGGTGCCATGGAACCAAACCTTCGCCTTCTGGGAAATCATAATACGAATTTCTTCTTTTTATAGTCAATATTGGCCTGGTATTTGAATAACCAATCCATTCCCAATATTACGTCAAATTCTCCCAAAGGAAAAGGAATAAGATCAGCAAGAAACTCATGTTGATCTATCTACAGAGTACAGTTAAGGTAAATGTGAGAAATGCTTATCACCTCACGATTGGCAACTACTATATCTAAAGGCTTCGGTAGTAGTTCAGGTCAAGTTAGCATATTCCTAGCTAACCGTTCAGATATAAAACTTTGAGTACCACCCGAATCAAACAACACATGAGCATGTAAGGAGTTCACTAGTAGTGTACTTGTAACAACATCATCGGAAACCACAACATCTTGCACGGTCATATTGTAAGTCCTTGTTTGTGGTCGTACCGGTATAGTGTTGGCTCCCGTCAGCATCGGTTTGCCACCTTTCTTTTGAGGGCAATTGGGAGAGATATGCCCTTCCATTCCGCACGTGAAACATATCCTTACTGCGGCCAGCAGTCTGTTATTTTGTTGAGGTTGTTGTGGTCTTCCTTGGAGCGGGGCAGCAGTGGAGTTCAAAGTCGGACAATTTGAGGAAAAGTGCCCCGGTTGGCGACACTTGAAGCAATCTTTCCCTTTCAAGCACGGGGTTGTGCCATGGTTCTTTCCACAGTTTGCACACAGTAGCCCTCCTTGTAATGACATCAGATGATTGCTCCCTCCACTTCCTCTTTCCACTATTGCTTAGATTAATATTGTTGTTGTTTCTCTCTTCCTTCTTTACACTTACACCACCAAGGTTCTGATGGCTTCCCTTATCATCTCCCTTCCTCCTATCTCCCTTTTTATTTTCCTGATTGAAATCATGTACTGTCTTATTACTCCATTCCGCAATTCTTGCTTTCTCCACAACTGTATCAAAGGTTTCTAGTTGAAAAATTGTTATCTGCCTTAAAATCCAAGGATTCAATCCTTGCTCAAATCTTCGGGCCTTTCTCCCTTCATCGCTTACCTAGTGAGGAGCATACCTCATCAGTTCATTAAACTTTTCCTCATACTCATCCACTGTCATGGACCCTTGTTTCAAATTTAGGAACCTTAGTTCCATTGCATTGGAGACACTAGGGGGGTAAAATTTCTCCCTGAACCTTTAGGTGAACAGTTCCCAGGTTATCACGGTGTTTGTGTCCCTTGTAGCTTCCCTTTTTGTTAACTCCATTCTCTTGGCACCTTTCCACCAGTGATTGGCTTCCTCTTTCAGCATGAAAGCTGCATACTTAGTCTTGCAATCTTCTGGCACGTCTACTAAGTCGAAAGCTTTTTCGATCTCTTCCAACCAATATTGTGCTATAGTAGGTTCTCCCTTTCCATCAAAAGTTGGCGGATTGATTCTAGTGAACTCTCGGATACATAGCCCACGGGTAACAGGCCTAGGAGCTTGAGGTGGTGGTGGTGGTGCTAGTTGGTTCACGGCTACAGCTTCACGAATAATCTGAAGAAATTGAGCTAGCGGGTTGTCATTTGCATTCCTTGTAGCATTGTTGTTGGCAGAATTATTGTCATTAACAGGGGTCGGTGGTGGAACATGTGGGGCCTTGCGATTCATCCCAACTACCTCCTCTGTGCTTTCGTCCTCTACAACCACTTTGTCAGCATTATCAACTTGGTTTTCTCTTTCTAAACATGCCAAATTTTCAGACCTTGACAAGTCGTTATGGAGATTACTTCTCCTGGGTCTTCCTGGTCTCCTTCCTCTAACCATAATCTAGTATATTATATGCAAAGAATTAAACATCCTTCACGAAACATTCCATTTTTATGTGGCTCAAGAATTTATAACTTGATAAGGTGAAGAGCATTAAGCAACACATAATCATTTAGATATGTCAAAATATTTATCATTCATGTACATAGAAGACGATCATAGACATCGTTCTCTAACATTCTTAAAACAAGCCACACATAGGTCAAGAATACATTTATTACATCTGAGATAGTCGCAACTGTCCCAAGCAAAGTTCAAAACAAACACAAAATAACCTCCGCCTAAATTTTTACATCCACTTCTATAACTAATCCTCCTCATCTTCTGTGTCCAAAGATCTTTGACGTTCTGCCTCCCTTTCCCAATGTCGGGACTGTATACGTGTCTCCTCGACGCGACGCGCACAGTGGTTGCTCATTTGCTCCAAACGCGTCACCGTGGGATTAGCTGCTGCTGCTACTACTATCTGTGCATGCATCTCTAATGCCAGCCGATGGTACAGGCTCTAAGTCAACCAAAAAGAGGATTGCCATGTTGATGCTGCTATGTGAAACCTAGTAATAGTGGCAGCCTGTCGTTGAACTGTCACGGTGCGAGCTGCCAAACGATGGTGAACTTCTACGTTGTAACTACTTACCATCTCGTCATGGGATGACGATGCTGCCTGTGGTGAGGACGAAACAAGTCTCGGAGTATCACATTTCATCCAAGGGATATCTTGTGTCACAACATAGTCGCGTTCAAAACGTTGGTGTATTGTGATTTTCCGTGTTGTGTGGCGAATGCACGGCCCACGGCGGACAGTGGAAGGTCCAGCCTCCTGCATTGGCTTCGTGGCGAGGCTGGGGCCATCATATACTGGTGATGGTGGATGTTCGTCCAATGATGTAAGGGTGAACAGTGGAAACTCCTCGCTAGGCTCCTCTCCTTCTTTAGATCAAAAGTTGTAAACTGGGAGATTTATTCTAGGAGAACGTGCAGGGGATCTAGAACGATCTCTGGCCATTTACATGAAACAATCCAAGTCAGTAAGTCTAAACTTCTCAATAAACAATGCATGCAGCTATGTATCTATGAGGTGGTGCCTTCATTTCAGTGTTATCTTCCCTTAGGAGTTTCTCCCCTTAAGGTGTTCAACAACCTTTGTGTCCAACATAAGTCTTAATCCTTAGCCCATTAACCTATCCTAGTACATCAATTCTAGCATCAAATTCTTAAATTTCTCTACTGGAGTAATTTTAGGACATACCGCATTACTCCCTACTCCTGGATGTGGTTTACGGGTAGTGTTTCCCTACGAATCATTTCTGGCCGTAACTGGGCTCTGATACCAACTGTGATGACCCCAAAATCCCTCACTGGATTAGGGCTTCGTCAAAAGAAGGAAAAGATAATCACACATCCATTCATAGTATAAATACTGGGAAAAAAAAGCAATAATAAAGAGTTATTATAACCCAAAATATTACATTCTCAGCGGAAGCTATTCTATCTCTATATTTTAATAAAAAACATCACTCTTCAAACATCTTCCCTCCTTCCTTCCTTATCAGCACTACAAAGGGTTAGCCAAACTCAGTAACCGATCATCTTTGCCTTCCCCTTGTCAAAGGGCTCAGCCTTTATATTTTGCCCTGCAAGACATTAAAATTCAACAAGAATGAGCAATTTACGCCACACAAGTATGTAAACAATTTGGCAAAGAAAATCTTGAATGTTTCAAGGGATTCAATTATGTTGAGAGGCTTGGTGGAACATTACGAATGCCTCAGAAATCTTTATAGGAACTTTAGGATTACTGATGATAAACAATTGTGTAATCCTTCTTAAAACAAAGCATAACTTCCTTGAAGTAAAAATATCCATCGGGGCTAAACTTATTGGAGCTGCTAACCATAAGGTATACAGCTGGCCTAACTGTGTCCGCCTGATCCCTCCTTGTGTGAACACACGTAGTCACATAAAATTCCTCTAGGTCAGGTGAAGAACAAATCAGCACCTTTCCTTTCCTCTAGCCACCCATGAGGCATAACCCATTTAAGGGACATATCATTCTCATTTATTGCACAGATATAATATTGAAAAATAAATGATAGAGCAAAGCTTCTTTATATCCATGCACTTCCATTCATATCATGCTAGCGGAAATTAAAGCATAACATTCTGTTTCACCAGGAAATTTAAACATAAAAGTCATAATTTTGTACGCATGTCAAATCAATTGATCATACGCTTAACTGAAATAAACATAAGAGTGAGAATATACTTGCCTCGGTCCTTTGCAACAAAGATTCAAATTCAACTTATTGGTCAGTGAAAGATTCTGTAAATTATGCAAGTAATATTTAAATACCTTAATAAGAATTTATGAAAGAAAATGTGTATGTGATGTCCTTAGACTTTTACTATCTTAAATCTGGCATAATAACATCATGAAATAATTTTAAGAAAATAATGTTTTATAGTCTTGATGACAGTCTATGCATCGGGGAATAATTTTCTCATTATCAAAATCGTTAGGGACAGATATCCTTAGCCATTAGAGACTAACATCTTTTGCCCATCAGAGACTACGGATGACGTCATCAGAGATTTAAACTTAGCCTATCGGAGACTAAGGATGACATCATCAAAGACTAAACTTAGCATGTCGGAGACTAAGGATGACGTCATCAGAGACTGAACTTAGCCCGTCGGAGACTAAGGATGACGTCATCAGAGACTAACGTTAACTTACCAGAGACTGATTTAAACTTCCTTCATCAGAGACTAATAACATTTTTTTCATTGGAGACTAAGAAAATCCTTCATCAGAGAGTAACATCTATCTCATTAGAGACTAAAGTATCTCATCAAAGACTAACATATTAGTCATCAGACACTAACGAATATCTTAGCTGAGACTAAAGTATCTCATCAGAGACTAAAATTATCTCGTCAGAGACTAACATTAACTCATCTGGGACTAGAATTATCTTGTCAGAGACTAATATTAACTCATCAGGGACTAGAATTATCTCGTTAGAGACTAATATTGGAGCTTCTTTTTGCTACCATTGAAGGCTTATCATGAATAAACTCAACCTAGGATGTCTCATGAAAATGCAAAAGAATATAAACTTAGAATAAATCTTTGATGCTATGCACAAAAGAAACTAAGTTGAGTACCAGGTTCTTACCTCTTCGTTCTTAAGGGTGAAATCAAAGCTTGTTTGAGAATAATTTTCGGAAAAAAGAACTTGGAAATTTATGGAGATGATAAGTTTAAACGAAACTCTTAAAAGAGAAATTTTGGTAAAGGAATTAAAATTTCATCTCGAATGAGGTATTTATAACAAACTAATGTTAAACCTTGAGATAAGATGATTGGTTAATCTGGACGGTAAAACGGCTGCTTATCATTACTCTTTAACAGCTAACAATGTAATAAGATGTTGCTGTCATACATGCAGCTTGTCTTTAGTCAGTTGTTGCCACACAACCTACCTATTAATCAAACACGTAATCACCAATCTTACGTAACCTACTCCTCTTCCTCCATGTTGTTTAATCATAATCCTATACGAGGTTTGATCATCTTATTTTTATCTCCTTTTTAAGGAAGTTATCTTTAATAAAATGAACCTCTCATTGTCATTCGGATTCTTTCTTGAAATATGGATTTACGATTTATATAAAAAAATAAGAAATTTATTACAACATACATTTATTCATGTAACAAACTCATACAAAATCTTCGGGTTCTCACAGATAGTTCATCAGACTGAGGAAGCGATCAAGGTGATCAGAACAAGAATGAAGGTGGCTCAAGACCGACAAAAGCAATATGCTGATCAACACAGGAAGGACCAAACCCTAGAAATTGGGAGTTTTGCATTATTGAAAGTGTAAGTAGTGATGAGGAGAAGCAGAGGATTGAAGATGTAAGGACAAAATTGAAGTGTTAAGTTTGTTAGACCTACGGGTCACAACTTCTTGTAAGGATGATGATTTAAGCAATTGTAATAGCTTAGTTTCCGCTGCAAGTTTTGTACTCTGAACGTTTGTAAGGATGTACTATTAATCACTTTAGTACATCAGGGTTGTATGGATGTGAGGTTGTTCTTTGTTTCCTTCCCCTGACGGCGCCCGGGTCCCGTGTGGGATTTTTTTTTTTTTTTGTTCATCACACTATTCTTTCAGGCCCTTGTGTATATATATATATATGAGTAGGGGGATCAATCCGAGTAATAAGAATGGGATACTCTATTCTTCTGGCCCCATGAGAAAGTAAATGTAATTAAGTCTACTAAATGTCATACGTATGTACATAGTAGACCACAATGAAATCGCATTGGCCCATTATTGTCATGTGGTAGATGATATTCTCAGTAGGCCCTTGTGCTGAACAGAATTGATGATCAAGTAAGTCATAGTATTGAAAGACATCATTGATGTGAGATGTTCAAGTAAGTCATAGTACTGAAAGGCATCCGAGAGTTATGTGGATATTCCTGTTCTCTTAATTTCAGAGGCATAATATTGCCAATTTTTCTTATATTTGAAGATATGAACTCTCCCCATCTGAATCCAACAGATGAGACTTTAATATTTTTATGATATTTTGAAAACTGTATCTTTGAACTGATCTCTTAACCAAATTTATTATATTGTCATATATTACTTACTGGGCATTTTTGTTCATACTTGCTTGATTCTCTTTCAATTCAACCCAAGAAAGAAGAAGGTTCAAAGGGTAAAGAAAAGTCATATCAGAGTCAGTAAATTTGGCAATCCAAGGCTCATAAATAGGATTTTCGGTTGGTTGGATCTTTGTTTATTTTCAAGAAAAAAAGATATGATATTTCCGCTGCTGAAAACATTAAAAATAATGTTTGTAATAATTATTATATGTATCATTTTCAATTATTAATACAAAGAAAAGAGTTTTTGGTGTAATAGCTCCTTAAATTTCCCCGCTGGCAACCTGGTTTTCCTCTAAACGCCTATGTCACGACAATTAGTAATAAACTGATGACATTGGTCTTTGGTTTAAAAATCGGGGCTGTCACAATACTCACAGAAGGTAGATCTTTGAGCTTCTCAGCAACAAGCCCTAATGAAGCGTTTGATGATTTCTCCCCCATTTTGGCATCATCATCAGTGGAAGTTGAGAGTAGAGTCATGACTTGAAGAAGTTGTTGAAGGTTGTCTACAATGGTTTGTTGTAGAGATTCCATCCTTGTCAATCTGGTGTTGAATGACGATAATTGTTTGTCAACACTGTCAGTGAATTTCTTGAATTTGAGCAGTGAGTGGCTGGTGGCAAAGGTATCAACAACATTTTGTACATTTTTTATCTTCTCGGAAAATGTAGTTTGGAGCTTGGTAAAGTAAATGTCCGTAGATTTGCCTATCATGATATAAGATTTCAAGATCTTGATGAGCACAGGATTTGTTGTATGTGAGAGCTCTTGGGTGAGAAGCTTTATTGTATGAGTCATTTTGTTCTTCTGGTAGTAAAAATCAACTCCCATGTGTTGTAAAAAATCATCCATTGGAGTATCATCTTTATTACTAGGTGAAGAACTGGGTATATGTACATCGGTAGACTTTTCTCTTCATTCTTTATTGTTAAGGATCTCATCTGTACTTCCCTCTTGCTCTCCTTTAGTACTCTCTGTCTCTCTTTTTACCAAAGTCCTCTCAAAGTTTTGACTTGCCTCTCTTCACTAAGTATTCTCTTATCCTCACCGTGTATTATCCTAATGGGATTCCTATTGGTATGGGTCTCATCAATTGTGGATAGGGTTAATAAAACATTTACAATAAGTGTGTCCATAGTTAAGAGTTGAGGATGAGAAGGAAATTTACTTGTATGTACAATTGGAGATGTATAGGTATATATAGAGGAAGTATTTACATTGGTTCCTATATCACCTGATTGATCATTAGTAATTGGGTCATTGAGAAAATAATCATTAATAAGTCATGACTCTCAATCACTGAATCATTTCGAATGGGCTCCTCTAAGAAGTGAGAAGTTAGAGGATCTGATGTCATGACACTTAGAGTTTGCATCATGATATCTGAAGAAATTTGAGGCAAAAAGAAAGAAGGGAGAGTTGTAGAGGAGAGTGTTGGCTGAATCACAAAGTGAGGAAGTAATCCATCAAAAGAACTTGTGTGTGCACTCACTGTGTTTGGTATCTGCAAATGGCTCTCAAAGACCCTGATGGGTGTTTCATTAATGCCTATGGCCAATATTTATACCTCACTCATCTTTGTCCCTGCTTGGGGACTATGTTCAATAACTGAATCCTTTTGAAAGTAAGTAGCTAGAGATGTGATTTATTCTTTATTAAGATTATTATCTTTTTGGGAGATACTACCTGACTTGGTTTGGGGTCATCTCTCTTGGCTTTTTTCTTCTTCTATGATGAGGACAATGAGATAAGAGTTGAGGAAAGTGATCTAGACGATAAAGAACTTAGCAATACTAGTGAAAATGATGATTGTGACAGCAATTATGAAGAAGATGACGGTTGGAAGACATGTACCTTTGTGCTCACTCAGCAGTACTACTGCCAAACCAAGGGCTCTAAAGAAGTAAAGGCTAGCAATGCTCAAGTTCCTGCAGAAAAATGCAATAATATTACGTCACTTGATGATTTATCACTTCATGAGCTAAAAAATTTTGAAGGAAATAGTAATGTTCGGGATAGAAGTATGTATGTACTTTCTGTGCTAAATCCTGTAGAAAATCTGACTCAGTGGAAAGCTATAAAAGCTGTTAGTGCGGAAATTATAGACAACGATGCGGAAGCATGAAAAATAGCAATTTAAAATTTTTCTGCAATCCCAGGAATCACCTTCTACAATATTATTAATTGAGACCATACCGTTGTAAATTCGACGACGTTGATGTAGAATCTTTACGCACGAATTAACACCGTAATCTTTATCCTTCACGCTCCAATCGATCACCTTGATCCGTCTTGCAATTTATTCCACGTTCTTGATTGTTCCACTGGATCCAACGTTTACTGCTCAAGTGTATAGTACTCTAAAGGTGATCCACCAGAGAATTTTGATTATGAAGAATATTGGATTTCTCTCACAATATTTATGGTGACAAATATTATGGAGGCTACCAATTATTATTTCAATTGGGGTTTAATCTATTATAAGTCTCCTTATATAGACAACCCCTAAACTAATTCCTAAACCATTTCGGAATTGGTTATTTATTAAATAATAATAAAACTCCATTATCTAATTCCTAAACTATTTAGAAATTGGATTCTTTATTATTAAATAATAACACCACTTTTTAATCTAATTCCTAGACTACTTAGGAATTGGATTATTTATTAAATAATAATAATATAAG
>CM025780.1:16347465-16417651 GCA_014636745.2 Centella asiatica | reverse complement strand
TCAGCATATCATGACTATCCGGATAATATGAAATCAACGTTTAATCATAAAGAACTTATTCAGTGAATAGTTACCGTACAATTCAATCCTTCTACCACACAATGTCCCGATTAAATATAAGACATGGAATTACTGTTATGTCTTATTTTTTTTAATCATATGCATTCTGATTAATAGATTCACAACTCAATATAATGTCAATTAGAAACACATTCTAATTATCATTCCACTCTAGCCAGAGATTCCCGAGTTGTCACTAATGGAATCGCATAGGATATTCTCTCCCTTTACTGGAAGCAGTAGATCCTTTGTTGATCATTCACTTATCTCCATGTACACTTTATTATACCCGAACATACACTTATATACACTGCTTGAGTTAAAATATATAACAAAGTATAATTTAGTGTACACAAGTTAACCGCAACGATCTCAAGTCGAAGAATTACTTGTACAACTATCACTAGATGAACTTCTATTGACAAGCAGGTAAAACTCTATTAGGTGTTCATTTAAACGAGTCACGTTCAGTGAACTTATTCTCTAATAAGCACCTACATACTAGTTTTAATGTCGTCACACAAATGATTATGAGATCAATCATCCTCTTGTTAAGAGCAAGCACAGTATGTACTAATCTTTTCGGATTCACTAACACCCTTATTAGTGATCCTATGATTAGGAACATTTTTAGTTTCGAGTTAACATATTTTAGATCTAATTAGCATGATCTCATCATGATCCTAATATATTTAACAACTTAAACATATAAATAAATACCTTTAAATAAAAAATTCTTTTATTAATAAATGAATAAGATTACAAAATAAATATTCCATCACATCTAACGTAATTGGCTTGAGGGCATATTACTTTCAAAAGCAAGGGCAATACCACCAGTAAAGCGTCAAAAGGAGAACAGCACAACATATCAATAATGGAAAAAACCTCTGAATACAAGGCAAGAAATTAGAGTTGACGCTAGTCTAACAAATTGGTTGGCTTCATCCAGCGAAAAAGGTAGAAATATACTTCCTACAAGGAGAGGACACTAACATAAATACGCATAAGTCATGTGTTTGATAATTTTAATCATCTCATTTCTTATAGGAGTTACAGGAATCTTTTAGAATAAGAGTTGGTATTTAACCACTAGTCTTCTACGTACAATCAGAGAAGAGATTGACAAAGACTGTTGTTTTGTGTGATTGATTCTGTGAGTTTTTTGAAATACTGATTGCGTAGCAAATGCTATTGAGTGTAATCCGATAAATGTCTATTGAGTGTAATCTGATGATTATTTGTAATCCTTGTTGTAGATGAATAAGAAATACTGGTATTTTGGAAAATCTGCTGTTTTATATGAAACATATCAACATGCAGAAGGTTTAAAGAGTTTGAGGATGCATTTATGCACATGCAGACACAACTCAGATGTGATTAGCTCATTATGAATATAGTAGTTCCAAAAATGGTTAAAACAATAATATTCAAGGTTCAATTTTAATACTAGCATTTACTTGTGTATATATATGCGTGGATGCTCACCTGTATAATATTTTCTTATAATACATGAGTTATTTAAATCTAGTTTAAAAAATCTGTCAAAGGCGTCAGAAAGAAAATTTATCCCACTTACGAGCATGTCATGGAGTGCTCGATCAATTATCTGATACTTCAACGAGGATAATCACTAAAGGGCCTCAAGCACAATAGAGGCTTATCATAGGAAACAAGACCAGATTAAACATACGAGCTAATATCAAGATTATAATTTAATATGGCAGCACCTTATGATGGTAATGCCCAGTACACATCATAATCAAAGTAGCAGTTTTTCATTAGTATCCTCAAGATGAAATTGTCATGTACAAAGAAGAGAACAGACAATCTGGCATAGCACAATCGAATCTTTTGGTGATGTTATAAATTTCATGAATCATGATTCATCAAAGATAAGGGGTCACAGTAATTGAACTTTTTTTTCTCTTGAAAAGTAGTGTAAGCTTTGTCTTACATGATCATATCTGAGCAATATTTCTATCTAGTTTTAGTTTATCATTTGTGAGGCATCTAGGTTCCAGTTATCACTAACACATACCAATTTAAGTGCGCTACTTGCCCCAACAGGTGACTAATCTTGAACTTATCCACAGTTCAACACCTTGGTCTGTTTGGCAGTATATTGTCACCCAATAACATTTTCTTTAAAATCAAATTTGGCCATTTATCTTCTGCAGTTGTTCTGCAGAGATGTTTGTCATGAACAAGATCTACAATATTCTACAGCTGCAAGAATCTGTATCCTCATCGTCTGAATCACTTGGGTCACTGCAAGACAGTTTTTCAAGATTAAGATTAGGATAGCATGATGAAAATTTTATATTTCTTAGGTCTTTTAGATAATCACTAATTCCCATGTTACTGTGGATAGGAATGCATTTCTCTTACAATCTAAGCAATAATTCTGCATTCAAATTGAGGTACTGAATATTGATGAAGAGCAGTTCTCGACTTCCAGTACCCATTGACATATTTGAAAATTGAAAATCCTAGTTATCAATGATGATTAGTGAATCCATTAGTATTATAGATAATAGATTTTTGGTAAAATTTATTCTGCTGTTGCCCTGTTATCCCAGCTTGTTTATTCTACTATCCATGGTCGTATATATATTGATCACTCGAACAGTCTCCATTCTGCTAAATAGATTTTTGTCTTTTGGGAGGGTATGGCAGCGTCGATCTGTCCTTTCAAAAGAATTAGTAAAATAAAAAAGGAGGAAAAAGGAAAGAAAAGAAAGGATAATGAATCACATGCCACAAGAATAACAGGAGTGCAGGACTAATATATACTTGACTCCTAAATCTATACCTATATTCAGATAACTAGGACAAAAAGGGAATGTATTACTTAACTAGGCTTCAAAACAAATCTTGCTTCTTCACTTATTCTTTACTGCGATTAATATCATCTTAATATTATTTATGCCCATAAAAGTTCTACGTTCTTTCACTATTAAAATCGTTTGGACCTCATATCCATTTAAAACTTTTATAACTTGTTACAGTTTGATAATTTACGGTCGTCTTTGATAATTTACAGTCGTCCACATTTCCGGACCTCACTAACTCATGTTACAATCTAGAGTCAAGTTCCGATCCACTTTCAGAGAGACTGCCAAATTGCAAGTTTGTTAGGCCGACTAGAAGGATACTTTTATTTATAGATGCAATATAATTGTAGACCTGTAATTCTGTTTACAGACAATATAAGGAAAAGTTGTCTTATTCTTCGCAATAAGTGTTGGGACTGGCCAAGGTAAAATAAACAACAAAACTAAATGATGTGTATAATTTCTGCAAATGCACATATTCTTCTAATATTAATGCTCGTACAGGTCGATTCACAAAGATTAAAATAATTCTAATATTCTCGATATTTAAGTCAGGCGAAATAGAAACGTAATGATTGAGGAGATTGTGTAATTAATCTAAATATAAATAGAACAATAAATATAATATGAATATTTTAAACGGACTATTTAAACTAACTTAAATATAAATAAATTATAATTAGAAGAGACAGTAAAACGAAGTACAAAATCATTATGATGTATATTGGAATATAAGACTGCAATAAAAGATGTAATCATGAAAAATAAAATATTATTGACTTCCTAATTAAGTGTCTACAAAGATGTAATAATTGGTAATTGAATAGCAAAAATAAGAAAAATAATATATAAACAACTGAAGGAAGAAGGTAGAAAAACGAACGGAAAAATAAAATTAAACAGGAAAACTCGAAACTAAAAAAAACTCTCCTTAGCCTCTAATTGTACAAGTATTTTATAGGATACATTCATCAAATATGAAAACTCTAAATTCTATCACTTATTTATTTAGTTTCTTCCAACTTTATCTCTTGAACTCTTTTGATATTATCTAATCTCTATCACTTTATCACTTTAAGTAGTGGAGATTTCTTCAACTTGCTAGATTAATTCTTGAAAGAGTCTTCAATTCCTCAAACTGTATCTTGATAAGTCTTATTTTCACATAACTCTTTTATTTATTTATTTTCCTGCAAAATAAAATAAAAACAAAAAATAATCTAATAATAATATTAATAAAATGAGTATAATTAAGGTGCTAAAAATAGATCAATTATAGACTTATCAAATTTCTTCACACTTATATTTTGCTCGTCCTCGAGTAAAATAAAAATAAATGGAAAGAAAAGAAGCAACAAAATCCAAACTACTCCACTTTCGTAGGAAAACGGTGGCACTTAGCATGTGCAACAAGCCATTAAACCTTTATGTTACTCATAGTGGACGAGTTGTGTCCCGTGAGGGTTTGTAGAGAATATACCACAAAATTCATAGAAAAAAATAACTAATTTTTCACCTTAAAATTTAACTCACAATTAGTACAAAAAATTTGGAAACAAGTTAAACCATATAAAAAAAAAAGTGAAATATTATTAATGATTCATTTTTAATGATCAAGTACAGAGAAATTAATTCTCAGAAAGAAATGTATGCATACATAACAAAATATTAAAAGACTAACTCGAATTATTCTAAAATTAGGTCATCAATCTATGAGTAGTTTGAGCATGAAAGTGTATGTGTATCGACTCAAAGTACCACCCACACTAGTTTAGCCATTTTATCTTTTTAAGAGAAATTACACCCTCTTTCCTTATAAATCATTCTAAGTATCTTCAGTCTAAAGGAGCACCAATTAAAATTAATTGTGGAGTCCACAAAAATACCATATTTAAAAAAGTTATAAGTAAAAAAAACTGAATCATAAGTAATCATCTTTATTTCTTCTTTTGAGTTTTTGCTCTTTTCTTTTTCTTTTTTTTTTTTGTTTGTTATTTTTTGAAGAGCATAAGATCCTCCAACATACATAATTACAAGCGAATAATGAAATAAAGTCAATGAAATACTACAAAATGATTCCTCAACACAAATTCCTCAATAGCTCTTGACACAAGAAGTATACTAAGTCACAAGAAAATTTGGATCAATTACGTATATTAGGACCTTACTAGGTGGATAAGTGACAAAAGATGATTAGTGAAAGAATTAGAATACTCATGATTCGAAGGCCTAAAATTAGATAAAATGAGTTATTAGTTCAAAATTAAGTTATGTATGTATCTGTATAAGGTCATTTAAAATGAAATGCTAATCTTACAAAACTTTTTAGACATGATAGAACTTAATTTCTTTTTTTTTTCTTTTTACCAATTGCAAGAAATTTTTATTTTTTTGTTTTCCTATTTTTTTTAAGAAAAAAAATTTAAATAACAAATGATAAAACTAAACAAACTAGTCAGTAAAGACAAAAATAATAAATAAAGACAAAATTAAATAGTGAAATACTTCCCCCACACCTAAGTCATGCATTGTCCTCAATGAATGCAATTGAAGCAAAAGAAAAAATAACGTAAGAAGAGTTGGACCTTAAACGAGGAAAGAAATTAAAACAAGTGTCATTTATCTCAAAGGAGGAGGATCATAGAGCTTAAGGCGCTGAATATTTACCTTAAAAGTGTTGTCATTCTTTGAATCCTCAATTAAAACTGCACCATGAGGATAAACTATTTTGACAATATAAGGTCCATCCCACCTAGACTGTAATTTTTCAGGAAAAAGATGTAGCTTGGAGTTATACAAAAGAACTTTTTGACCAACAACAAATGTTTTCTGCAAAATAAATTTATCATGAAAAATTTTATTTCTCTCTTTATAAATCTTGGCATTTGCATACGCATCATTTCTAAGTTCATCTAACTCATTTAAATGCACCTTTCTAAGGTCTCCAGATGAATCTAAGTCAAAGTTCAAATACTTAATAGCCCACAAGGCTCGATGTTCAAGTTCAACAAGAAGATGACAATCTTTCCCAAACACAAGGCGATAAAGTGACATCTCTAGATTGGTCTTAAAGGTTGTACGGTAAGCCCACAGTGTATCAATCAATTTCAAAGACCAATCTTTCCTATTGGAATTCACTATTTTCTACCAAAACTATTTGATTTGCCTATTCAAAACTTCCACTTGGCCACTTGTTTGGGGATGATAAGGGTTGGAAAGCTTGTGGGTAATAGAGTACTTGCTCAACAATGAGTCAAATTGCCTATAATGAAAATGACGACCTTGGTCACTAATTATGGCTCTAGGGGTACCGAAACGAGAAAAGATATTCTCTTTCAAAAATTGGACAACAACCTTGTTGTCATTTGTCTTTGTCGGTATAGTTTCAACCCATTTAGACACAATCTACTGTCAATAAAATATATAAGTTACCAAATGAATTGGTGAAGGGACCCATGAAATCTAAACCCCAGACATCAAATAGTTCAATAACAAGGATGGGTTGCATAGGCATTGTTAAAACTAAATAAGCTCAAGTGTTTGTAGAAGGGGGGGTTGAATAAAAACACTACAAACTTTTTGCTCTTTTAAAACTTGTTTAGCACGAGCTGGAATAGCTACCACAACCAGAAAAACTTTAACGAAATTAAGATGAATACACAAGCATTCAAGTTAAAATAGTTGTATTAAAACTTGTTGTTTTTCTGGAAATCTGTTGAATCACAATTGTGATTAACAACTACAAATCTTTAACAAGTTACAACTTCTCTACAATAAATTACAGCTTTTTTTTCACTCTCTCACTAGCTACGTTTTTCTTTGAATATCTCTCTTAAGATCTATTACAAATCTTCCTTCCAGTGTTTGAGTGTTGTGGCTTGCTTGCTTTGTTTTTCGTGTAACAACTCTTTCTGTATGCGTAGCAGATTAGTTGGTGAACCCATGTGCTAGACATGCTTCTTTTTCAACATAGTCGCAGTGTCACATCAAGGTCCTTTCGGAGTGATGTGTTAGACTGCTTTTTGCTTTTGTTTCTTTTTCATCCCCTGATCTGCATATATTTAATGCTCGAGAGTTGTTATTAGATAACCAAACTTCAAGGAATATCTTTCCAGTTATACCCCTTACTTCCATGCCAAGTACCAATGATTTGCATGTAAGTCCCGATGACGTGTGAATTAGGTTATAACGATCCACTAATACCAAGCCCTGATAGAGACCTGATCAGTGCTTTTGGATCCACTAATGGAAAGTTACTGAAGGCAACTTGATCAGTGCTTCTTTATTCACCAATGTCAAGCCCTGATTGAGTCTTCATCAGTGCTTCATTTATCCACTGATGTTATGACCTGCTTGTTATCCACCGAAGGGTTCCACTGACGAGTTGATCTTTTTTGTCATCGTCAAACTCGTCGGGCAATTTAAGTCGTCTCCAAACTAGTCATCAGTGTATAAAAATGACTATTGCCAAAGTCATTGTTAGTCATCACCAAACTCGCCATCATTGGATAAAAATGACTATCGCCAAAGTCACTTTTACCCTCGCCAAACTCATCGCGAGATAAACTATCTCCATAGTGATTGATAGTCATCGCCAAACTCACCGGGAGGTATGTTATCGCCAAAGTCTGGACATTAGAGTGTTTCCCATGACGGGTTGCCCTGACGAGGTCATCCCCTGATGCCTTCCTCTGACTAGGTCATCCCCTGATGAGTTCCCTTGACAGCTTCCCTTGACGAGGTCATCGCCTGACAGGTTCCCCTGATGGCTTTCCCCTGATGGGTTCCCCTGATGGCTTCCCATGACGAAGTCATCGCCTGACGGGTTCCCTTGATGAATGTCATCCCCTGACTCAGTATTTTTAGGCTTCCTCTGATGGATTCTTCTTACTGATGCCCTTAAAAATACTTGTCCTTTTGATCATTGAAACTTTGTTGGCTTTGCCTGGAATGTTTATCGTGCAGAATACATATCTTCTATTAAGTAACAACAGTCATTCCTTGACACTGTCGAGTCTGTTCAAGTTAACACTGATGACTCGCCTAGTGCAGTGAAGTTCATCCCTTGATGACTAAGTCGTCCATCAGTGGATGCAAAACTTGTGCAGATATACTAAGGTTTATAGAATACCTTGAGTATTTACGGATGCACATTTATTCCCTTAAACATCATTATCATCATTTATATCTAACAATCTCTCCCTATTTATGTTTATCAGTTTGATAACCATAAATCTAACTAATGTAGTGATGATGATGTTAAAACCCAAAATTAAAAACATTAAAGAATAAATGTATTTGTATAGTTACAAAGAATAATTATGTACAAGTATATCACTTTCTGTACAAACAAGGTTCTGTTCTTCTTGTTGCTCCTCCTCCACAGCCTTCTCTTTCACCTGTTGAAGTTGCTTCCCACTTGTTGTTTCTCCTTCACCTGTTGAAGTTGTTTCCCATCTCATGTCCTTGTCCTTTTGGAGTAGGATCAGTAGTCATATCCTCTGAAGGTTGATTCAACAACAACCCCTGACAATTACTTCGAAGATTTCTCCCCTAATGAAGCTTTCTTCCCTTGTAAGATTTGAAGATTTCTCCCCCTTTTTGGCAGCATCATCAGTGGAAGTTAAGAATTGAGATGTGACTTGAAGAACCTTGTTAGAATTAGAAGTATTTACAAATTCTATATTTTCTCTATATTCTTTATTTACAAGGATCTCATTCTTATTTCCCTCAACCTCTCCTTTTTCTATGCCTTCTAAGGCATCACTCTTTTCCTTTCCTTTTTCATTGCCCTTTAAGGCATTACTCTCATTCTCTCCTTGTGCCAAGGTCCTCTCAATGGGTTGACCTTGCCTCTTTTCACTAAGTATTCTCTCAGCCTCACTCACGGTTGTCATAATTGGGCTCATATGGGCTGTGTTATCAACAACTGTGGACAAAGTAAGTAATGTATCTATATTTATTGTGTCCACAGAAGTGATTTGAGCAGAAGTGGAGTGGAAAAGATATATGTATGTACAATAGGAGAAGTATAGGTGTTTATTGAATTAGTATTTACAATTGAGGAAGTATAAATACTTAGAGCAATAGCATGTACAGTTGTATTGAGCATCAGTGATTGAATCATGACAGTCTTGATTGTCAATCACTGTGTCACTGAGTATTGGCTGCTCCAAGAAGTGAGAATTTGAAGGACCTGATGTCATAACACTTAGAGTTTGTGTCATGACATCTGAAGAATGTTGAGGCAAAGAAAAAGAGTATAGAGGTGTAGAAGGGAGTGTTGGCTGAATCACTGAGTGATGAGGTGATTCATCAAGTGAAGTTGTGTGTACACTCACTGTGTAAGATATCTGCAAGTGGCTCTCAGAGACCCTGATGTTGATTTCATTAAGGGCCATAGTCAGTGTATGTGTCTCACTCAACTGTGTCCCTAGGTGGAGACTTTGTTCAATAATTGAATCCTTTTGGGAGAAAACAATTAGTGATGAATGTATTTCCTTATTAAGGTCAATATCCTTTTGGGAGGATACTACCTGTTTTGGTTTAGGGTCAACACTCAAGGTTGTCCTCTTCTTCTTCAAGCCAATCACTCTCTCACCTTGCTCCTCCTCAATAGATGAGATTACTTCAGAGAGTTTTCTTTTAGTACCCTCAGTCTTTTGGAAGACTGAGGGTTGGGCTATTGAGAGTTGTTGTGTGGAAATTAATAATACTACTTGGGTAGGCAGAGAAGTGATTATTGTCTCTGCTATAGTAGTTAAAATAGAAGAAATAAGAGATTGAGAAAAAAGAAGGATGTGTAAGTAATACCTATTTCATATGACCCTTGAGAGGACTTTGGCAAAAGGAGAGCAATAGAGTACTGCTTTAGTAGGCAAAGAAAAATGAGAGAATACTAGTGATGCCTTAGACGGCAAAGAAAAAGGAGAGAATGAGGGAGATAAGGATGAGATCCTTGTAAATAAAGAACAGAGAGAAAACGCAGTTACTGTATATACTACTTCTACCTCTGAAAGTGATGAAGATGATGCTCCCCAAGATGATTTTTCCCAGTTCATCGGAGTTGATTTGTACTTTCAGCAGAATCAAATGTCGGACACTGTACAGTTATTAAAGCAAGAGTTAGCTAGAACTACTGATCCAATCTTGATCAAAGTGTTAAAGTCACAGATCATGATTGGTCAGTCAATAGATATAGAAAATCAAAAATTGTATACATATTTTTCTTCAAAGATACAAAATGTACAGCAAGTTGTCGACTCCCTAGTCACCAGCCAGACTCTCCTCAGAATGAAGAAACAAGCTGACACTGTAGACAAAAAGCTTGCTGATCTCACTTCCCAACTGACCAGCATGGAAACTCTACAACATTCCATGGCTGGCACTTTGCAACAAGTTCTTCAAGTCACATCCCGACTCTCAACTCCCACTGATGATGCTGTCAAAAAGGGGGAGAAATCAACCAAGCAGTCGTCAGGGGATGTTGCTGAGAATTCAAGTCAATTATCAGGGGATGTGGCTGCTCCTGTTCCTGCTCCAAAATCCAAGGATAAAGGCAAGGGTATCCTGATTGAGGAACTAAAGAAGAAATTCAACACTCTATCAGTGCCTAAGCTACTTGGAGATGCCATGAAGACAACCCACTTTCCAACACCCGTTGAAGTTGTAATCGATGGGAAAGTGGAGCTGGTCTACCCTCAAGATAAAAAGCTAGTGGAAGCTGATGCACTATTTGCACAGCAACTTCAAGAAGATGAAGAGAGGGAAATGACAAAGGAACATGAGGAAGCAAAGAAGAAGAAAAGTGTCAAGCCCAGGACCTCTAGGAATCCTCAGCAAAGAAGATCTCAGAACCCTAAAGGTGCATCAGGGGATAAAAATCAAGACAAATCTGAAGACCCTGATGCCACCAAATCCAAGTCATCAGAAGCCAAGGTTCAAGCACCTTCTCCTATTACCACAACATTTGGTCCACCCATTCTAGCTGAATCCCTCAGAGAAGAAAGGCGCAAAAACCTGTCATTTATGTTCTCCATAAAAAGCATAGATGTCAGGTTCAACAATAGAAGGGATCAGCTAATAACAGTGCAACTTAAAAGTGGGTCGCAATTCAATGTCACAATTGACTGGTTTAGGAGAATGGATGCTGAACAGCTGGGATTAGTTCTGAATTTAATTTCAAAATCGTCAGTGGCTAACAGAGACTTGAGGGGACTGATTGATAAGCTGAGGAGAGCCATCAACGATGATAGGAGTCTGCCAACAGCCTTGGAAAGACCTTTGAAGCTATTTTACAAATCCACTGATAGGCAAGAGAAAAACATTAAAATCAAAGACGTTGATGGTCTAGACCTGGAGGAAGCGATGCATGTTCTAAGCCAAATAGCTTATCACAAAAATGAACATGTTATCCAGTTCAGATTCCTACTGACTCAGAGAGTATTGAAGGAGATTGAAGAAACCAAAGCTGATGATGGGAACACTGTAGTAAGGAATGTGCCACCAGTGAAGGGATTTAAAGGATATCCAAAAATGATCACTAGCCCCATGGGTGTTCAATTCAAAAATAAAAAGGAGGAGATCATTACCTTCTACTGGTCACAACTTGCTGCAGCCAATGTTCAAGCAATAAAATATGTCCTTGAAGCTTTGGAATCCAGCAGCAATGTCAACATTGTCAACTTCAGAAAACTTCTTCAAAAGGAGCTGGAGCAACTGGAAGCAGGTGAAGAAGACAACAGACTAAGGATTCCTGATCAAAAGCCAGATCAAAGAAGACCAAGGCCTTGGAAGTGACTCTCAACCGATTGAATCAAGTCATCCATTGCCCTTTGTCTCAGCAAAAAGGAAAAGGGATCCTGATGTCTAATACAACATTCTTTTTGTAATAGTTATAGGAAAATACTTGTACAGAAATTCTTTTATTAATTCATTCAAAATTCTTTCATGTATTTAGTATTGGTTTTGACATCATCATCAGTGCATATAGGGATTTATGGTTATCAAATTGATAAACATAAATAGGGGGAGATTGTTAGAGATAAATGATGATGATGATGATTATGTAATAAATTGTGCAACTGTAAATACTTGAGGTATTTTATAAACCTTAAGATCAGCACAAGTTTTGCATCCACTAATAATAATCTTATTAATCAGTGGATGGTCAATCTCTTCATAAGACAAGTCAGAAAACAGAAACATTCAAAGGACTTGACAAAGTGAAGAAAAAAAATGTCTGATGCTACTTGTAAACAGTCAAAGTATTCCGCACATCAGAAATTCTAAACAAAGTTACGTTGATTAAGTTCCATCAAGGGAAACCTATCAGGGGAACCCATCAAGGGGAACCCATCAAGGGGAACCCATCAGGGGAACCCATCAGGGGGAACTCATCAGGGAAACCCATCAGGGGGAACCTATCAGGGGAACCCATCAAGGGGAACTCATCAGGGAAACCTGTCAGGGTATGACAAAGGCAGACCAACCTGTCAGGGAAACACTTTAGGATATGTCAGTGTCAGACCAACCCATCAGGCTAACCCGTCAGGGGGAATGACCAACATGGCATTAGTGGAAGACATCAGTGTATGTCGTCAGTCATAACCATCAGGATCAAGAAGCACTGAGTGAAACTCAAGTGAAGGTTGAAGCCCTAATCCAGTCAATAAGCATCAGGGGATTCAGAAGCACTGATCAAAGTCCATCAGGGCTGGCAGTCAGTGGATCGTTATGACAGCATGCACCCGTCATCAGTACTTACACGAAAATCAACGTAACGTGTTACAGAAGCAAGAAATATCAACTGGAAAGATATTTCTTGAAGTTTGTTTTTGATCCAATAAGAACTTTCTCGCATTAAATGCACACAGATCAGGGGAAGAAAAAGAAGTAACAAAGCATGCAGCAGTCTGACACATAGGGCTACGATGTGACATACTTGCGGCTAAGTTGAGAAAATCAGCACGTCTCAAGCACGTGATTTCATCAACTGATCAACATATAAGCAACGTAGTTCTCATTACAAAAAGACACAGAGAGATTGAATCTATAAACATATCAAACAAACATAGAAGCACACAACACTAGGAAGCTCTGTAATATATTTCTTGAGAGATTTATTTTTTTTCAGAGAAAAGTTTTCGTAGCTAGTGAGTGTGAGAAGCTGTGAATTTTATTTACAGAATTTGTAGCTATAAATCACATTTGTGATTATACAGATTTCTAGAAAAACCCCAAGTTTTAATATAACTATTTTAACTTGAATCTGTGTGTTCATATTACATAAGTTTTTCTGATCTGTGCAGCTGTTTCTAGTAACTCCTTTTAAAAGATAAAAAGAGAGAAAAGTTTGTAGTGTTTGTATTCATCCCCCCCCCCCCCCCCCCAACCTTCTACAAACACTTGAGCCTATTTTGCGTTAACAATTGGTATCATCTGCCGATACTTGCGTCTAGACAAGGACCCTTGCGAGAAATATAACTTCATAACTCGAGAGCAATGGGATAAATTCATTCATGATCATCAAAGTGAAGAATTTCAGGTATATTATTTTGATATTTATATTATTATTGGTTTTCAGATAATATTATGTTGAACAGGGACTGTTTACTCATATTACTGTTTTATTTTCTAACAGACTAAAAGTGAGAAGGCACGTGAAAACCAGAAGTTTAATGAGTATCCACATTATCTGGGAAGACTTGGATATGGTGCGAAAAAATCTAAGTGGATGGTTGATGACCCTCTTGATTCTCTACCTTCGTCCGAATTAGTTAATTCAAAAATTGTATCAACCGATCGAATTGATAGTAGTTACGATTGGATTCGGGCGAGAGTTAGGAAGAGGGATGAAGGTGAAGGTTATTATTTTCCCAAGGACGAGACTAGGGATGTTGTTCAAAAAATGGTAAGAGTATTTTGTTCATTTAAAAATATTTATATTTACAGTATAACTTAAAATATTAATCGTTAAATTGATTTTGAAACAGGTGGAATGGAAAGACAAAGCCTACGAAGGTTCGTGGACTCCTCACGGGCATGATGACATATTGTCACGTGCACTTGGAAAGAAGGAGCATGGCGGGCGTGTCAGAGGGGTTGGCGGAACAGTGCGCATGAAGGATATATTCGGGACGGACAGAGGCAAGTCCCGTAAAGGCGTAATATCAATGGATGAGTTGTCTACGATAACTCAAGAAATTGAAACAAAAGTGGCCAATCGACTTGCGCAGCAGTACCAATCTCAAATGAATGAAATGGATATGAAATACAAAGACCAGATTGGTACACTGCAAAGTTAGCTTGCGAACATATTCAATGTAATGAGCCAGATGGGAATGCCTATTCCCCAACAAACTCCAACAACTCCAACAACCGACGTGATTCAAAGTAGCTCTCACTCGGTGGATCCATTCTTTGAAATACATGTATACTTATTTTTACTATTTTCTATGTCTTTCAATCATAAGTTATCATATAAGTGCCCTATATGATCCTAACTGAATTTTTTTTATATAATTAACATAGAAGTCGACTCCATGTCGTCTCTGTGTGATTGCTGAGACCGACAAAGTGATTGTGGCTATTGGGACTGTTTTTCCAACAAATGCGTCGAGTAATATTGTTCATGGTCAACAAATGGGGCTAGACAATGTGAAAGTATCCATTGATAACGTTTTTTCTGAATTTCAACTCGCTCCCCTTCCCGTGCCTACTAATGAACATACAAGAGTAGGTGACGCAACTGGTAGCTTTGTTCAGTGGCCTAAACAACTTGTAATGTTGGGGCAGGTAACAAATTTCAAATTAACATTATTAATTATAAATGATTGTTGTTAATTCATTTAATTCATGTAAACGTTATTGTTTAACTTTATATCTAATTAGGATCCCATCTTACAGGATAAGGGTAAAGAGCCTAGGTCTCCCCCCGCCAAAAATAACCAAGTTCATAGTAGCAAAGGGTCGGCTACTGACGTGGATTAGAACTTGAGTCAAAACTGTAAATATTTACATCAAATGATTATGGCGTTGCCTTCCTCGGACGACATAATTTCAGTGCCATTAGATTATGATTCATGCATTGATGCTCCGAAGGAAGTTGAAGAATTGATATACGTCGCGAGCGAAGATATAAACCAATTCTGTAAAATGGAATGGTTGAATATAAGTGTCGTACAAATTTTCATGAGGTGAGACTATAATTTTCATACATTCTCATTTATCTTTTTTTTTTATACAAGTTTATTTTATAAACTAATTAATTAGTCATTTATATATTATATTTAAGGTACCTGAAGGAGATGACTAAGGGATCTAATATCTTTGGATTCATGTGTCCTCAAAAAGGGGCAAATGCAGTAAATGATCCAGATGGCGCAAGTCGATACATTACGGATATTTTTCTAGGTTGTCGGGGATCCAAATTCATCTTAGGGTCGTACTTCCAACAGTAAGAACATAAAACTGGTGGGCTTAATTTATTCTAGCTAGCTTGTTCATTGATATAATTTAACATTATTATTTAATTTGTAAAAATGTAGGGAGCATTGGATGTTGTTTCTTATATCTTGTGAGGAAAATGCAATATATGTGTTCGACTCATTGAAGAAGGAAAGGAATATGCCAATCAAGACAGCATTTGCAGTGTAAGTAAATTATATATTAATTTCTAAGTTATTAATATAAGTTAAACGTGTAAAACTCTTTTAACATATTTATTTACTCATATATAATACTATATATAATTTTGTAGGGCATTTCGATTATATGTTGCTTAAGGTGGCAAGAAGAGAAATAATAAGTTTCATTGGTATACGAAAGACGTTAAGGTAAAAAATACTTGCTAACTTATCCAAACAAAGTTGAGTTTGTTGGTTCCTATAATATAATTTCTTATTAAATTTTTAATTAACTTGACTATTTATATAGTGTCCTCAACAACAAAGAAGTGTTGAATGCGGCTACTATGTCATGAGGTACATGTATGATATCGTCTAGTTACATCAACGAGCTCCATATACAAAATGGACTGAGGTATATTGTTTTTAATTATATGCATGAAATTAACTATTTCAATCTAATGACAAAGTACCTTGTATATTGGTTTTAATTATATGCTTAATTATTTCTTTTTTATAATATTCTACAGGGTTTGAGTGCAAAAGAGTCACATACTCAGTTTGATATAGACGAAATTAGAAACCTGTTTGCAAAAATTTTTATGAGTCATTGTATGTGACCTTTGCATATTTGAACAGTTTGTACATTTGGACAGTTTGTAAATATTCCTGTTTTGAACAGTTTGTAAATTTGGATTTGTATATATTCCTATTTTGCAAATATTGAAGTGGTTGAATTTTGTACTATTTTGGCTGGTTGTGGCATTAGAATGTATCCTTTTTAATGTACAGGTTGGATATTTTATTTTTAAAATGAAAATTTGAAAAAAAAAAAGAATCATTTGCATCGGTTGTTTTAAAAGCACGACACAAATAGATTAAATTATTTTTAAAATGAATTTTATTCAACCGATCATTTGCGTCGGTTATGGGGAAGAACCGACGCAAATGAAACTATAATTTGCGTCGGTTCTTTTAAAAGTGCAACACATATTTATTAATTTATTTTTAAAATAAATTTTATTCAATCAATCATTTGCGTCGGTTATAGTCAAGCACCAACGCAAATGAAACTATAATTTGCGTCGGTTCTTTTAAAAGTACGACGCATATTTATTAATTTATTTTTAAAATGAATTTTAGTCAACCAATCATTTGCGTCGGTTATATCAAGCACCGACGCAAATGAATCTATAATTTGCGTCGGTTCTTTTAAAAGTGCGACGCATATGTATTAATTTATTTTTAAAATGAATTTTTATAAACTTATAATTTGCGTCGGTTCCTGTGAAGAACCGACGCAAATGACACACTATTTGCGTCGTTTGTATAAAGGATCGACGCAAATAATCTTTTTTTGCATCACATCTTTAACCGACGCATATGGTTATGCATATTTGCGTCTCCTCCATATGCGTCTCCCCGTAACCAATGCAAAATATGTTATTTAACCGACACATATGATCAGTTTTGTACTAGTGCAAGCCTGGAGATGAGGTCATTCAAAGACATGGAGTGGTTGTTGTCTGTTGTTCCTGAAAATTTTGTGCTCAATTTGGAATTTAGGAGGCAGATTCAGAAGGAACTTGAAAGAGATGAAGAGATTGATTACATTGCCACGACTAGATGTTCCTCCACGTCTTTATGGTTTGTGGTATGAGAATTTTCATGGAGATGTGATTTTCTTTGACTATGAAAAACAAATTGGAACAACTAGCAAAAGTTAACTTGAAGGATTCATTGCTTTAATTAAAGATTCAACTGGTGAAGATGAGGTCAAGTTCAGGAAGCTGCTAGAAGAAAGAGTTAAAGAGATCAATAAAAAGAGAAGTTGAAGTTGTTGGTATGTTGATTTTTTCCCCCCAGACTTATAGGATTTAAACCTGAGTCTTGGTGAAGCTGAATTTAGGATTGAAGATCTTAATTCAGGTACATTTGTAGTTAACATATTCTTTAAATTTTTGATTCTAAGTTATTCTTGTAATTTTTAAGTTTTGACATCATCATCAACCTTGATTTATGTTTATCACTTTGATAATCATAAATAGGGGGAGATTGTTAGGTTTTATAACATTTGATGATGATTGTACTTAGAATACTTAGATATACAAATGTACAGTTAGTGCTAGTTTATAGCATTTGAATTTTTGTAGCCGGTAGTTTACTCTCTGATTCATGTAATTTGTTTTTATATGAGAGTAAGTTAATTTGTATTATAAGAGACTATTAGAACTGCATTAGAGATTTCAACAAGTCAGAGATTGTGTTTGGTCTATCAGAGACTAAAGTTTATCGAAGACTATAGCTTAAAGCATCGGAGGCTAATATTAAGTCATCAGAGACTAAGTGTAAACTATCGGAGACTAAGTGTAAACCGTCGGAGACTAAGATTAAAGAATCGGAAACTAAGCTTAAGCTGTCGGAGACTAAACAGTTGATCAGAGACTAAGGTTGAAGTAGTTAGAGACTAAAGTAAAATTATTCTCTGATGCAGTACAGAATTCTATTTGAATTAGAAGTTATATTCGACATGGACATTGAAGAGTCATTGAAGATACAGCTGGAATTATTATTCAAATGAAAGAGAGAATTATTATCGAATAGGATGAGAAGCTGAATTCTGATTCAGAGTAGTGTTAGAAGCTATAATTGATTTTACAGAATTGTGTTAGAAGTTGTATGATTATATAGTTTTGTATATATAGTACAGAAATTGAAGCTGACAATCAATTTATGATTGTTAAAATTTGTAATCAGTTGTTAATCAATAAAAGCAATTGTTTATAAATTTATTCTTGTTCTTGTTCTTTAATTTCCGTAAGTAATAATACTTTGAAGAACAGGAATTTGAAAAGATTTCAAGAACTTGTATTCAACCCCCCTTCTACAAGTTCTAGACTATTTCACTGGGACAACACACTTGCACCCTACTTTTAACATTTTTTGTAAACATGATATTGTACTTTCCTTTGATGGCCTCCTTAAATTCTGTATTGTTAAAAAGTCTCACCCCAACTGCAAACTAGAGATTTTTTTAATATTTGTCTTTGAATTAAGCTCATAGTACTTCCTTTTTCTATTGTCAGATGGACTACTAAATTCTTTTTCATCTTCGTCACTTGTTAACTCATCATCTTTATAATCAACTTCAATCCAACATTTTTTAACTTCCTCTGCCTTGCTTTGTTGAGTCTTTTAAGTAGTTCAGTTTGTTAAGATGTAGAAGGAATGTCATTAATATTTTATGGTGGAAACTCTTTTATCCTTCTCTATCTCTTTTGACCTTGCTTTTTGGTCACCAAGTTTCTCCTTGATTGAATAGCTCTTCATCACTTTCTTCGAAGCAGTCATCACCACTTATTTTTACATCCTTATCATCAAGTTCTGATTCCTCTTCATATTCAACATCATCACTATCAGATAGCTCCTCTAACCCACATTCATCAACATTTGCTTTAATTGGCACACCAACAAAATCTTCTTCAATTGGTATATTTGCAAAACTAAAGTTATCCACCTCATCATAAATTAAATCATCATTAATTGGGACATCTTCTAACACATTGTCATTATCTTTATGTAGGGGTACAACAGGTTCATATTCATCAATTCGAGGGTCATGCATTGCTTCATCAAATTCCTCATCACAATCACTAATTAGCCTTTCATGCTGAGAGTAAATATGCATATCTGTTTGTTTCATTGAGTAATTGTAGAGGAGGGTTGAACACTATTACCAAACTTTTCTTGAACTTTAAAGCAGATTTAACAATTCTTAAATCAAGAACAAGATTGATAAAAAATAAACAATAATCAAAACTGTAAGACAAGCGATGCCAATCAACAATAAATCTTTTATTGTCAATTAATTTGATGTTTACACCTTTTTACAACAGTGATCACCGACTATAGTTTTTTGAATAAAAATTTAGCTTCTAATTTTCTTTGTAATCTGTGTTCTCTCGATTAATCTCTCAAACTAAGTTCTAGATCACAATTGTTGTTTTATGCAATTATTGAATCACAACTTCTCTCTTTCTGTAATTCTGAAATCATAACTTCTCTGCTCTCTAGCTTTTTCTTTTCTATGCAACGCAGCTACCAACGAAAAACCTATCTATGTATATATGATTACAATGATAAAGAGGAAATAAAACATTCCTAATAGATTTCTAATTGTTCCCTGAATTCCAACTTTCCATATTGAGTAAAACTCTATCTTGTATGAAGTCTTTTAGCCTTCATAGGAAAGTCAGCTTCTATTTTTTCTTTCAAAAACTATAAACATCCGTTTTTGGGTTAGTCAAATCTAATAAGTTCTACCTACTATTGGATTTGAACCAATGACTCCCACCATATGAAAGCAATACTCTAACCACTGAGTTAAGTAGGCTATTTATCATCACAAGTAGATCTGTTCCGACCAAAATGGGAATGAGTTAGGGTTATGAACTTATAATCTATAATCTGATGATCGAGTCGATTCCATGATTATAAGTTCATTCGCTGATTTTGATATCTGTTATCTTGAACATTATCTGCTATTTGAGTGTTACCTGTTGATTTGAGCATTACCTGTTGTTTTATAAATCAGCATGTAATCAACATTCTTCAGATTATCTGTTGTTCTTCCAATCATCAAAGAAGTTATATGTTGTTTTCTTGAATCATCAACTAATCTGCAACTTCATGTGAGTTCTCAGATTTGCTTCTAACTCTTGAACCTAGACTTCTTTTCATTGTCTTCCCAAGATTACAAGTGCTTTCCAATGTACTAAAATAATACATCAGCTATTAAACTATTGCATGAATTTATATGTATCTCTCAGTTATTTTTATACAATCAGCTGATAGTTTACAAAATATAAAATTTCTAAGTATTTTTACACATCATCAATTCTACAAGTATAATTCCTAACGATCTCCTTTACTTTATTGCATTTCTTTTGCATCTATATCAGTCATTTGTCTCCACTAATATTTACTAAACCTTCTGCTAAGGAAGAATTAGACTTTAAAAAATATTTTACAACATGTTTGCACTTCAATTGATCCTCAATTTATGTCTTTAACACAAGTCCTGTTACATAGTCAGGATACATGGTCAATGCCTCCCTAACCTTTTCACTGACATATTCAACCTCCTTATCCTTTTGAACTAATTTCCTTCCATAGTGGAATACCAAAGAAATAATATCACTCATTCTGAATATTCAAAATTTAATGAGTGATTGACAATATTAACTGAGAAAAGTAATGTTAACTCTAACATATATGAATTTCAATTATTCTCAACTATATGATATACTATGCAAATATGTAACTTTAGCTCAATATAATATTTTAATGTAGCATTATTTATACCAAAAAAATTAAATAATCCCTAAAAACAAGAACAAACAAGAAAAACTGAAGTATAATCAAAGGTTAACACTTATTTGAATCGATCAAAATGGAAGTGACGACCCTAATTTTATACTTTTGTAGCTTCCCTCTAACAATCGTGGTGATGCATATGTTTGAACTTTCAACTAGGTCACCGTAATGGTAAAGATGAATCATTCGAGATGATTGTTAATCGATCGACTAGGAAAGGGATTTTGATATATAAAGAATTTGTGATGACAACAACACCTTTAATGGGGTTAGAATAATTAATTAAAAAAGACGAAAAAAGCTTTTCTTAAATACACATAAGGAGCCTAGTTGAAATGAAATGAAAAATTAGACTTGATTACAAAATCAATAAAGATCAAACTCTTAATTGCAAAAAAACTAAAGATCAGTCCCTCCTTCGAAAATAGTGTATAGTTAAGCCATTTATATTCAATTCACAGGGTATAAATCAATATGTGTAAAGTGAAAGGACCAAAGTGAAAACTCATATTTCTCCTCCATTTTTTGGGCGGGAACTGAAATAGATAAGCATACTATATTCGTCAAAAATCGACTTGAGCTTCAAGCGAGTCAGAGAAATGAAAGGAGAAACCTCAGGAAACGAGCTTCACAGTCTGCTCGACGCCATTAAATCATCAGAGGTAAGCTTCATCTGGCTTTTAATTTGAGTTTTAAAGTTTCATCGCATCACATTTGTAAGTTCTCGTTAATTTCTCCTTTATTGAAATGTTTTCCGATCAAATTTCTGGATTAATCGACAATAACGTCAGTATCGATGCTCAATTCATCCAAATGTACATATTCCAGTTATGAACATAGAATTTTGAATATGGATCTTAGGTTTTGGAAGTGAAATTTCAGAAATCCTATTGTTTCCATTTCACTTTCCTGTTTGTATTGTATTAGCTTCTTGTTGGTTTTGTTTGCTCATTTAGAAATTTGAGGTTCTTAAATAGCAAAATCTTCAATTGGGTCTTTTACGGGGCTTTTTATTGGGTTATTTAGGAATTTATTGTAATAACTTCCGTTCTTCCTTTGAGCTTGGCAAATGATAACGTGAGAAGATTATTTTGTTTCTAGTTGCTTTGTTCCTTCTTTGAGGTATCATATTTAGACCTAAATGAAATTCTCTGGATCTCTCGGTGTACGTGAGCAACATATACTTTTCATGGTAGAAAATACAGAGTATTTGTGTTTAGAGTGATGAGTGCTGGAAATTGAGTCAAACCAATTGTTGCTAGACAGATGATTGTCTGTTCATGCTGGATATGCTGTTGCAAAAGTATTTATGTTAGTTATTTTAATTCAATTCAATACCGACTGTGGGGTGTAATGAATTGTTAGGAGGTAGCATTTGTTTGAGCTTCTTCCTGGTCCTTCTGGAGGACAGGAGTACTGAAGTAATCCAACACTTGAAATCAGGTCACTATAGCATCTAAGGAGTACTAACAATTGATTTTTTGCATGCTGATGCCACTCTTATCTTCTGAATTTTGTTCAGCAATTGATACTTTCTTTGTCAATATTTATTGGCTTAGTAGTACATTACTTATTTTCTGTCATTATGGTTCATCCTTATAGTTCAAGTTGCTTAACCATTTCAATGAACTTTTTTTTGGTTACATTTCAATGAACTTTTGGATTTACTGTGTGTTACACTACTTATAGCTGGCAATCTTGCTTTTATATGGTATAACTGGTAACTTCAACCTTCTATCTTTCAGGTTGTTGAAAGCCGTGCTCAACTGATTACTGAACTTGGAAAGTTAGACATAAATGAGGATTCTGAGCTGAGTTCAATTGTGGAATCTCTTACAGTATCAAGCTTACTGTATTTTTTGGTTTGATTTTGATTTATAGCTTTCATGAAACATCTCTCAATAACAGTATGAAATTATATACATGCTTGGTCTACAGGTATGTGAAAGACTAAGGTAGCTACTAGCTAGAGCTAAAATGGGATGTAAAAGTTTAAGCGTGGGACTGTGGGAAATGACAGTTGTGCAATAAGATTATACACCTGTTCAAGAGGACATGTTTGTCGCATAAAGCATGTGTTTTGGGGTTTTTCTGCTTGACTTCAACTTATGATGGGCAAATATTTGGCTCTTGCACTTCCTTTTCTCTTGCACGAAGTTCATTCCCGGTTGAGAATGAGAAAGCAACACTCAGAAATAAGATATTGTTTTTGTTAATAGTATTATGTTTTATAGAGGGATTATTAACATGTGGTGAAGTCAATTCTTTACAACTAGGTTGTTAATGAACAAATAAAAGGATACAAAATATGAAAATGTATTAGTCCCAGAAAACTGCAGTATTCTAATACTAAACATTATTGCTGCCAGTAAACATATCGAAAGTAGTCATGAGCACACTTGATATAATTTTTACTAACTCCCAAGGAAGTCAAATTGATTTCATTGTCAATTTGATAAGTCATTATGGTTGGCTTGATGACAGAAGCCAGTTGAGGTGTTTTAAAATGATAAAAGATAATCTATTTTGTCAGCCGATCAAGTTATGGCAACTAGTCTAGTTAGAAACAAATTTCAGTATCATCACCTACTACTATCCTTAATTCCTTGGAAAGGACGAGATTATAATACTTACAGGAATACTTGGACAATAAGTCTCACCCCTAATTGAAATTAGAGTTCAGTACTCTTCTATTTATTGTAGAGAAAAATCTACTTTAGAAGAAACCCGTCTTTTTCTATGTCCATCAGTTCTGTTTAGATTGAAGCAATAGTTTGCACTTGTAAATCTATACTCTGTTAGTCATTGTTTCATTTTTAAGCATTTCTTTCATGCTTTGGAAAACCCTTGCTGGATCAGTTAGCTATGTTACATAGCTATCTGTTGACAGTGCTTTGTGCAAATATTTTATACCCACAATATTAAGCCTACCATTCCAATGCTGCTTTTGGATGAGTATGTCCTTGTTGCTAAACGTATGATTTCTCCTATATAATTTTGATTTCGTTCCATTGCTTTCATACTTGTTCCCTTAACATCAAACTGGATATTCTGGGAAGACTATACCTGTCTTGATGCATCTCAGTGCATGTTGAACAAAAATATATTGCAAGTTGCTGCAACATACCTTGATTCAGGTTTATTCAGATGCCTAGGTCAATTTCTCGCTCTTGGAACTAAGGTATATTTTGCTTCAAGATTCAGGTTCTTTTAACCTGAATGTGATGTATTTCCTATTGTTGAGCCATCAAAGGGCATGCATTCTGTATTAACTTCTGTTTTATTGTTAGGCAAGCCTATGGTGTGGGAAGCATTTGAAAATGACAGTCATGTCAATTGAAGAGTCTCAAGAGGAAGAACATTTTAATCTATTCTTCCAGGTAAATATTTTAATTTACATATAGGTCTTTTGACTTGCATGATCCACATTTTTTAAAATCTTTTTAATTATATATATACTTTTTTAAATTCTTAAAATTAAATAATAAGCCTCTCCTCCCTTTTTGGTTTTAAAAGTAAATTGATGAACTTTGTAGTGGTTGTTTCTCCTTATCACTGGTGTTCAAAGTGATGAATTACATAGTGCCTCTCTCCCTCTCTCTACTAGTGAAGAAGTAATTATTGATTAATACAACAGTTTGTTCCAAATCAACTAAAAAGCTTTGAAGTCATAGTTTTTAGCCTCTACAAGAATGAATGATGCTACTAGTAAAACCTAATATACCGTGATAACCTGAAAATAGAAATAAAATCTAAGAATAATTAATTCATAATAGGTATTAATTTTCTATGTCTTTGTGATTTCCGAAAAATTTATTATTACAATTTTGGGAACACGTGATAATAAACTTAATTAGGACAAGGATAAAACTTCAAAGAACTATTAAAGCAAAGGAAATAAATCTTAACTTCAATCTTTAAATAACTATTTTAACTAAGGCATTAACAAGGAAAATATACCAAGTGATATAAATATATCAAGTGATATACTCAAACCAAGGGTTGCGACTGCAAGTAATATAAATATAAATATATCATTAATTGGTTTGCAAGTGATCCAACGGCTGAAGTGATCCAAGAATAAATATATATATCACTTGAGGCAACTTGGTGTAAATATGAATAAACTACTTTGAGGTACCAGGCACCTTTCTGCCCAAGCCATTAACGAGGGAAAGTTTGTTGTTGCAAACTATTGGCTAATAGCTTGGCACCGCCCAGGGAGAACTTGCTGTCCAAGGGAAGGGCTGCCATTGTAAACCATTGGGCAATAATTTGGCACTGCCCTAGAGAAGGTTGCTATTGAGAATGACTGGCCAGGGACACTAACCAAGGAAAACATGCTGTGTGTTACCAGCCAATCCAGCCAATCACTTCACACTAAGATATATTACTAGCCAATCTAGCCAATGCCTGATAACTTCACACTAAGATGATCCAACAATTCTAATTGATTTGCAAGTGATATAAATATATCATTTGAGGTACAACCCTAGTCCCATTCCCATATTTTTCTCTTCAGCCGACCACCTACTTAAATTTCAGATTTCATTTTCAAGAGCAACTGTCTTTTTTCAAGAGTAACAACTGTCAGAAGATCAAGTATTTAATCTCCCCATTAAAGGAAAGAGGTAAGAGCACTATATTAAAGTTATCTGCTTTGTTTTGTCCTTTTTATTGATGCCGTGTGACAAAATATTTTGTGTACTTACTTCAGATGCATGAATAAAACATGCACATAGCATCAGTAGTTGTGAGTCATGTATCTTTAGGGTTAATCCAAAAGAAACTGAGAAATAGTGAAAGAACAGCTAAAATACAAACTGAGACCTTAACTGTTGTATATCAGTTAAAACTGGACAAAGTTACCATGCTTTGATCCTGACCAAGCAAGTCTTCTTTGAGTTATAGCAGTTGTCTATAAGGATAGGAAATAGGAAAGGGGACTCGAGGTTTCCCTCGTTAACCCTTTTAGTTTAGAACATGATAGTGAGACTACAGGGCTATTTGCCTACAACAAAGCCCATAGCAGCAGAGTCTCCACATGTATGTGTATGTGTCTGTTGTGAAGCAACAACAACACTGAGATTTCCGGCAAGGAAGATGATGAGGACGTGTCCTTAGTAAGAATTATCTACTGATGTCTTACCTCTACAGAAAAAAGAAACAACTATCTGTAGAAAAGAATTATCCCTGAGTAAGAAAATATCCACTGAAGGCTTATACACTCTATTATCCTCCAAAGAACAATATTTGCTGATGAACCCACTGAGAACACTTTATCCTCTCGATGGTGTCTCAGCAGGATTATCCTCCGAGGAACAACTATATGTTTGATGAAGCCACTGAGGAACATTTTATCATTTGATGGTTCTCAGTAGGATTATCCTCTGATGAACAAGTTATCTGCTGATGGTTCTCAATAGGATTATCCACTGATGACCAAATTTATCATCCGATAACCATATCCACTGATGACCAAAATTATCCTCCGATGACGAAATTTATCTTCCTACGACCATATATGTAGATGACCAATTTTATCCTCTGATGCAGTACATCTGCTAATGGCAAATTTTATCCTTTGTTGCACAATTACCTGCTGATGCACGTTTTATCCTTTGACGTGCAGTTTTATCCCTTGATGCTAATACCAACAGAAGATAGTTGACTCACCCATTCTTTTGTTATCTTCCTATTATACACAAGTTGTGTCAACAAGAAATAATTAGTGTGCTAAGGATTAATGATACTTATTCATATTATTTAAAGAAATAAAATAACATGTAAAGAACAAATCCTAAATTTTCATAAATGATTAGAGAAGCATTTAAGATAATAATAATTAATTGATAATTTCTAAGTAACAGTGACATTTATAATCATTTAAGTTATGATTTATTAATCTACGACTTCCAATAAATCAAAGGAATTATATGGAGCCTGAATGACTTAATAATAGTTCGAAAAATATCATGGACTTCGATTTGGGTTCAAGATTTAATCCCAATATAATGAATGATTACTCAATTAGTCAATAAAAAATGTAAGAAATATACAAACATCTCGCCTGTGCATTCTCATGTTATAATTAAGTCATGACTACTCATATTATACCAATGTACATGTTTTACAGAGTTTCGTTCGCTGTGCAAGTGATTAAATTTAAACTTAGCTAAGGACAAATGCAAGTATATATTCAATCTGATGCTTACTTCAATTAAACGCATGATTAGTTGCTTCGATATGCGTAATGATATGTCATGATATGATACGCAAGTATATATCCATTCTAATATTTATTGCAAGTATATACGTACTCTATGTCCTTTCAATTAATACGTATTATCACTCTTTCGATATACGTAATTTATCCAAGATTTTATTATGTCAATATTATGTTTCAATTTCTTTAAAGTTAAGTAACGTATGATCCATTGATCTGATGTACTTGAAAAATGTTGGAATAGAATCAAGTATTCTTTGGGTGATCATTAACTATTCAAATTAGCTAACGCGCCAAAGTAAAACCTATACTGATGTAGAAACTTTTCTTCTCACCCCATACTTGTAAAGTATATCTGTGTGAATAACTAAAGGTTAGTGGAATATGCATTTGCCTGACACCCCTGACCTAGGATTTTATAGGGAATGGAAATCGAGGCATCGTTAACCAAACCCTTGCAGATGAAAGATTTCTGCATTGACTACGTATGTCATTATGATGAAGTTCTAATATACTGTTTGATATGAAGTTCTTAAGGGCATGTGCGCCAAACAAACATGGATATAAGGTGCATGTCAATTATTCAGATATTCTTTCAAGTAAAGGGTCAAAACCCTCGTTATCATTCGGGGACCCTAAAAGTTATATTTTTCAAGTTTCTCAAGAGGTGTCGGCATTGTTTATGCCAAACCTCACAAATACTTAAGCCCTAGAAAGTATTCATTTTTCAAGGCTTACCCATACATGATTATATAGTTGCGAGCGTAAATCGCTCATGTTGCTATTATTAAATATTTTACAGGATATGATGAGAAGGCCGAACCATCTAATAAAGGAAAGGAGAAAATGTAACGATGAAAACTTTCTGATTGCTCTCCTATGGATGGCGTTTAGAGAAAGAGTGAGGCGAGGCATGAGGTTATCATATAAATGTTTAGTTTATAAGGCCTGTATGGACTTATAGACTTTCGTTGTTAGAATTTATTTTGGACACTGTAATACAGACTAAATTTCTCTTATTTAATGTTATTTATGCTTGGATGATGTTTTTTTCTGTTGTTAATTATTGACGGTGTCCAAAGTCTTTATGGGATTTTTGGAGCTGTCACATATACTGTGTTCGATAAACCATGCCTGAAATGGGATATTGTTGTAGGTAAACTATGAAAAGTTTGGTTAATGTTGATGTATCTTTGAGTGTGTGTTTGTGTTATTTTATCATCTGTTACCATCACACAGAATAGGCTTGTGCAGGTCTTCTGTTCCATTACGTTCATATTCTGAAACCTAGCAAGATCTGACAGAAGATATATGTACCATATTTGTACTCGGAAATTGTTTTTAAGATTGGTGAATAATTGAGCATGCCATGACGTTGTTAGGATCTCATATAGGCCTTTATGGCCCTGACCTGTAAATGGACATTTATGAGCTTCTAAAATACCTTTTTATCCTTTCAGCTGCTTTTGCTTCTGCTGAGCTACTCAAGTGCTAGTTTTTCTGCTTTGGCAAGATACCCTGTCTCCAATTCCAAGGTGGTGATGGTCGCCATTGAGAAGTTTTTCTCTGAACAGTTGAACCTGACAAAAGAGTGCTTGTTAGAGATAATGGTACCAAATTTTCTGCATTTATGTTTCTGCATTAAATCCCTTGTATGCGACTAGGTGATAAGTACAAAACGAAACAAGAATGACTCTGGCTGAGTACTTGCTTCATTAACTAGGCTTTAAGAAATATCTTAATCAGTGCTTTATGGTTTTGCAACAGTTGGAGTTGGCCTTAGCAAAACACTAGAGATTACAATGTTAATCGGCTTCTCATGTTGGCATCTTTGTCATGACTCATGATCTTTACCTCTGAAAGAAATTTTGTAAGCAATGACTAGTAATTTTTGAAAATTTCAAGAGTTATTAATTATATTCAATCAAATGAATAACTTCTACTGCACAATGCATTTACATCAAAATGAACTGCCAGGTCAAACATTTACCTTCTTTAAACATGAATTTTGTATATATATATCCTTGCAAACTCATTATTTAGGGTTCAGGATAATCTTTCATATGAAAACCATGGAGAGGCTATTACTCTCATTTGTTGCAATATGTTCTTAGAGATTTTTGAATCCCGTTGTTCATGAATTCAGTTCTTTACCCCCTGAACCATTATGTGCTGCACCGCCTTATAGTTTCAGTTAGCTCATTTTTAATATATGATGATCTATATAAGATCCTCTGGTCATATATATCGATAAGCTTACCTTTTCCGCACACGTAATAATGACTGAGAACTAAGAGGTCAGCAAAATATCAGCTAACATAAAATAATCTAGAAGTGGTCTACATGGAAAATTGGACTCTGTACAGCAATATCAAGAATCTATTTGTACAGTATTCCTTTGATTTATAAGAGAATGCAGTAAATATCCCAAACTCCTAAATAGCTGACACATGACTATACCAGTCCATTATCAGTTTTCTAGAATTTCCTAATAAGCTATTCACTGCAAAAAATCATTGTTTGAACTTTGTAGCACTGCAACACTTCCTCTTCTTTTCTAATTGGTCGTATCAAAGAAACTCAGTCGCTGTATTCCCTGTCTGTACCCCTGTATGGAAGTGGAACTGGCCTTTGATGTGGCACAAACAATTAAGGAGATAATTAACTAATTCTTGGATTGTTTCATAGTAAATCTGATCTCTCAAATTTTGGCTCTAAAACTACAAAATGAGTTTAAGCTCCACAAGAAACGTTGACTAAATAAAGCACCCTAAGTTGCATGGTACCACATTACCATTTTAGCCCTACTATGAAAACAATACCATGTGTACCAACAGGAAAACAATAATGCAGCATAATTATCAACTCATTACCAGTGTTATAAAAGATGTTAGGCGGACATAGGCAGTCGAGAGGGAGCTTAGCGCCTAGACGGATTAGGCAAGGACTAGGCGTTTGTTTAGGCAGATTATTATTACTATCCTTATTTTTATTGGTGAAGAGATTAACACTTTTTTCAATAAATTCAATAAAATTAATACATAATTAAATAATTTTCTATTTCAGCAACCATTTTAATCACCATATGCGGATCAAAAGTTTCAAAAATATAAAATAAATATAAACCTTTTATTAAATTACAAGAACATTATCTTCCTATGGTGTTATTATTGCATATGTATAATCTCTTTCTCATTAGAAATTGAAAAAAAAAATCTGTGTTTTTTTAACTGGCCGCCTAGATCCTGCCTAATCTAATTCCAATGTTTTTTTGCTGCCCAGATAGGAAATCCAACGGTCTTGGCCGCCTACGCCTAGCCTGTCTTTTAGTATGGCGCAAAGGTCTTGTCGGGGCTTAGGCGCAAGGCGAGGCGTGCACCTCTTTGAAGTTAGGCTCACGCCACAATCTTACAAAAATTTCATATACAAGCATCATTATGGTGGTTTTCAATTGATGAGCTTCTAATTGCAAAACTATATATAGGAGTTATATGGTTATGGTGGTTGTAATTAGTTGGCTGTGGTACTGGCCTTAATTATGTGAGTAAATTTCATTAAAAACTATATTGTGATTAATATTTTTAATCTTGTATTTTTTCGTCCTCGCCATTTCCTCAACTAAAACTTGGTCATCTGGTGGAACTGTTTGAGCCAATTAGTATCTTTGACCACACTTTCCACCACAGTAGCAGAGTTTTATGTTTGTAAATATCAATATATGGCAGATCTTTGCTTTCCTGCAAGCAGGGAAAGCCTAAAATGGCACTTTCACTAGGTTCTGTACTCATATAGCCAATTAGCTGGTGAGAGATCATCTCCTCAATTCTGTTGTATCAACAGCCTTGGAAATTGCATTGTGACTTGGTACATGCTTAATGGTCAAGATTTATGAGGATCTTAGCCAACACTATTTACTTTATGTTCTTTTTTTGTCAATATGAAACAGAGAATCAATTCCTTTGCTTCAGATGTCCTTAAGGCAGTGCAGGTAGTCCTTGATGCTGCAATACGATTGTGCAGAGTCTATTGCAATGGTGTAAACTGGGATTTGTATGATGCAAGAGCGAAAGAAGACAAAGATTGCATGGAAAGGGATGATTTTGAAACTGTGAAACATGTTACTAGTATAACAAAATGTGCCGTAGAAAAGTTGTGTGAAGTGGGAATCCTTGCAGCTAATGATGGTGGGAATCTGGTGAGCGTATTGAATCTGTCATGGAAAGGTGTGGTTCAGCTACTCCAGCTTGGTAGTGGGACTTTAGCATCAAAGTTGAATATAGCGAATATTATATTGTCTCTAATTACTCAGGCCAAAAACAATTTGAGATGTGCAGCCGAGTCATGGTCTTGTCCACTCAAGGAGAAAGTTCCAGTGACAGAAGCAAAAAGGATATTCCTTCCAGTAAAATTTTTTCTGATCAATGCAGTAAGAATTATTTCGCACTACCCATCCCAAGCATTTTCGGTATACAAAGATATAATACTCTGTGTTATTATGATATCAACCTTTAGAATTTCATTGAGTAAAGAAGAATTCCTAAAGTCCGCCAATGAAGCTTTAGCTGAACTTCTGGAGCTGACATCCTTTCATTTACTTAATTCTCTGCTAAATTCTGCTCAATTGGGAGAAGAGCACAAATTCCAAATTCTGAACTGGCTGTGTAGTGATGAAACTGATTTACATTTTATATTTGGAGATCCTAGCAGCAAGCACAGGGAGAGCAGTTCAATGGGTGCAATATTTTCTGTAAGTTGTGATAACATGTGTGGGGCTCGGGCACTGTTATCAGGCCGTCTTTTCTTATTTCTTAACCTTCTAAAAGGTTCTCCTGATCTAGAACATGATTTGAGAGTTGGAATTTCCATGAAGCTTAGATGGCTAATGAATGTTATAATTGATGAAGACATATACTCTTCAATTCTTGTTTTGCGAATTCCGGTATTATATGGTTCTGATCAGAGACAGGAATTTTCCTATCAGCCTTTGTATTTTTTTGTAATCCATGCATTGAAAACCTTCATGGTTGTTGTGTCTTCAACCATAGCTTGGAGGGAAACACTGTCCTTTCTTCTTGGAAACATTTTCCATCCGCACTTTCTTTGTTGGGAAATTGGTATGGAGCTTTTATGCTTCATGATACGGCATGCTGAGATTGACTTGGTAAAAGACATTATTGATAAGCTTTGCTTACTTTTAGAAGTTGCTACTTTTCCGGAATCAGTTTACATTCCTGGCAGCGGTCTGCGAAAAATTGCAAGGTCTGTCTGTGTACTTCTCACTCATTGCTCAGAGTCCACTGTAGATCTAGTGTACCGATTCATTACTTGCAAAAACAGCAGCTCTAATTTTTCATCAAGTGCATATGTAGCCTTGCTCCTCGAAGGATTCCCACTAAATTCACTGTCTGATAAGGTTAAAAGTGCAGCTGAAGAAAGACTTGTTTCTGAATATTTTGGCTTCTTGGATGGTTTTGTTGATGAATCACCGATAGTTAGTGTCTCTGGAGCATATGGTATGCCTGTCTTTGCCTTCTCTGCTGCTTTGCAGTCCCTGTAAGTATTTATTCTTTCCGAATGTTGTTTCTGCTAACAATGATTAAGCTGATAATTGAGTTCCTGAAATTCACTTCACTTAAATGGTTCAGCACACTTGTAATTGTACTATTTGCCAATGTTTTCGTAACAATATTTTTTATGATACACATGGTATGTATGTAAGTAAATATTATGTGTATGAATACAGGAGGCACACAGGTAGCCAAATTCAGTGCAGATTAGGCCTCTTTTAGATGAGCATTTAAAAATAAGGGGCATGATGTGTGTGTGCGCGTATTAATGTCCAGCATTGCACATTAGGGCTTTTTTAGATTAGCAATTAAAAAATAAGGGGCATGATATATTACTCTCTCTGTTCCTTTTTATTTGTAGTTTGACTTTTTTGCATGTCATTTTAGGTTAATTTGTGTACATGTTAAATTTTTTATTAATATTAGTCCTCATTTAAAATAATTTCATTTATTAATTAAATAAAATATTTAACACGTATAGGAATTCACCTAAAACATGGAGAAAAGTCAAACTACAAATAAAAAGGGACGGAGAGAGTAATGTCTAGCGGACATATATTGCCCATGCAAATGGTTCTTTTCCTTTTCCAGAATTTTAAAAAATTGATTTTGTGGTTATAGTTTGTGAAAATCATAAAAATTTCTAAAACAAATATGTAGTGTTAGTTATTAACAATATTTTCTCTAAATTAAACTTGTTTGACATTTTAATAGCCAGGTCAGCATATCTGATACTAACATGAAGACGCTGCATTTACTACTTGCTTTTATCAACAAGTACCGGAACTCTGAAGGGAAAATGAAGGACCATTATCGCAAGCTTCTGAGTGAAACTCTTGGGATTATCTCTATGATGAAGCATATATACGAATCTGATGAGATGGAAAGAGTTGTTATAGAACTTAGAAAACTTTTTATCTCTAGGCCTGTAGTTTCTGATGATGAGTTGTTTCAATGCAAACCAAATCTAGCCGTGTTCATGGCCGGCCTATGTCACATTGAATTGGCAGAAGATGATGATTGTTCAAAGAGTTCATCTGTATGGGAGTTATACCACATGCTGCTGAGGGAACGACACTGGGCATTTGTTCATCTCGCAGTGAAAGCATTTGGATATTTTGCTAGTCGGACTAATTGCAACCAGCTATGGAGGTTTGTTCCACAAGATGCAGCTCTTTCATTCGACATGGATTCAGGGAAGGAAGCAAATGAGGAAAGATTTATGTCCGAGTTGAAGGGATTCCTCGAGAAGGAGGCTGCACATCTTGCGTTAACTCCTGGATCAGATCAACCTGTGCTGCTTGTTAGAGAAGCTAAACTGCTGCTTGAAAATATTGAAAAGACATTGAAATTTGAACCACATGTTATGATATGTGAACCGATGGAGGTTGATGATGAAAAACGTGCAAATAAGAAAAGAAAACTTCCTGAAGTGATTGATAAAGGAGTTGAATTGCTTCAAAGTGGCTTGAAGATTATTGGTGATGGTCTTTCCTTGTGGCAGCAAAATAATGCCGAAACAACAGAACTTCATGATAAGTTATTGAGTCATGTTGCTAGCCTAGAAGATGTGATTGGTCATCTGGTGAGCCTCTCTGGCTGCGAGTAAATAGTTGCTGATTTTAATCTGTATATACCCAGATATTCAAGCCAATGTGCCTCTTATGGTCATTTACTTGTTTTAACCATCACACTTGCATCCACACTTTATTTAAGTTATGCTAGGGATTCATTTTCGTAGAAAGATGAAATTCAAATTAGTTCCTTATTGGCTTATTCTAGTCACTAAGCAAAGTTGTGATTAAAATTTAAAACCAATATATTTGTGTTCTCAAAGACTGAAATAGTCAACGCCCTCGTTTCCAAATTTGATTTTATACTCTCTTCTAGTGAATATAGAGACGATGTTAAAATTAGACATTAAAAAAATAATATATGATTTCATACCACCTTACTGCTGATTTTATGTTGTAAGCATTGAAAGAGTGACCAGAAATAAGGTGGTTTGGAACTTTTTATATATTATTATGTTTTACAAATTTGTGGTTTCAAAAATTAAAATTGTCATGGTTATCGCAATCAGTGGAGTGACTTATGGCAATCATTGGAGTGACTTCGGTTACAAATTTAACATTATAGAAGAGGCTCTCCTAAAGAATATCATCTCTATATCATAATGTAATCTTATTTTAATGGTAGCATGAGAATTTTCATATAATATCATGTTTTTGATGCCTAATTTTAATATAATCGTAAAAACCAGCACTTTTAGAGAAAGAAAACACACTAAAGAATACCGTAAAATCAAAGGGTTGAATAGTACGTGCAAACTTGTTTTTTGTTTGTTATGCAGTGCAAGAAGAGGACCCGAATGAGGTTATACGGGATGAACGATCATTAAATTGTTGATCCAAAATAATTAAACCGTTATTAAGAAGGTTAAACGCTTAATATATACGAGTATTCTATGCACACAATTATGCGTGTACAGTATTTTTCTTTTTGTTTTTTTAATTAACTTTATTTCTTATATGCGGTAAATTTGTCCCAAACATTCTTATCATACTTTTAAATTTTTTTTTTCTGATTGTGCCTCTCCTTTTTTCTTGAACCTTTTTCTCTCTCTTGGTGTGATGCACGCTCACCAATAATTATTCTGACACCCAAATTTTTAATGTTCAACTACAATTTAGGTTTCTCTTGTTGCAATTTAGTTTTTTTTTTTAAATGGCATGCGCCTACTTTTTCTTGTTACAATTTAGATTCTTTTTAAAAGGCATTCGCCTACTTTTATTTTTATTTTTTTTTAACTACTGTTAGAACAAAACATGTTCTAGTGTTTGTCGGGAAGATGGATGCAAACACTCAAATATTTTCGATTTTTAAAAACTTTATTAAGCATAGATGAAAATATTTATACAATCAGAAAAAATGTATTGACTTTAAAAAGAACACATAAGCATTCAAGTTAAAATAGTTGTTGTATTAAAACTTGAGGTTTTTCTGGAAATTTGGTTAATCACAAATGTGATTAATCAGCTACAAATTCTGCAACAAGTTATAACTTCTTTTTCACACTCACTAGTTACAATATTTCTTTGAATATTTTTTCTCAAAAATGTTTCAAAGCTTCTCTAGTGGTTGTGTGTTTCTGTGTGATGGTTGATTCGTTGGATTGTTTCTGTGTAATGAGAACTTTTTTGCATATATAGAAGATCAGTAGTTGAACCCACGTGCTTGGACGTGCTGCTCTTTTCAACCTAGCCGCATATATGTCACATCGATGTCCTTTAGGAATGATGTGTCAGTCTGCTGTTGCTTTTATTGCTTCTTTTTCTTTCCCTGATCTGCATGCATTTAATGATCTAGAGTTGTCATTGGACCACCAAACTTCAAGAGATATTTTTCTAGTTTATATCTATTGCTTCTTTAACAAGCTTCATTGATTTGCGTGTAAGACCTGATGACGAGTGTATGCAGTCATAACTATCCACTGATAGCAAGCCCTGATGTGAACTTAATCAGTGCTTCTGGATTCCTTGATGACAAGTCCTGTCTAAGACTTGATCAGTGCTTCAAACTTCACTTGAGTTATCCAAGTGCTTCTTGATCCCCTGACGTTAAGACTCAAAGCATACACTTATGGTTTCCACTAATGTAGTGCTGAGCATTCCCCCTAACGGGTTAGCTTGACACTGTCATACCCTGATGATTTCCCCTAACAGGTTGGCAAGTCAGTGTCATGCCCTGACGCGTTCTCCCTGATGAGTTTGGCTTGCCACTGCCATATCCTGACGCATTCCCCTGATGGGTTGTCCTGCCTATGTCATCCCCTGATGGGTTCCCCTGATGATCTTAATCACTGAAGCTTTGTTGATTTCGTTTGAAATGTCTGATGTGCGGAATACTTAAGAGTTTTTGAGTAACAACAGACATCCCTCTTCACTATCAAGTCCTTTAGTAGTTTCTGCTGGTGACTTGCCTAGTGAGTTATACTTCATCCCCTGATGACTAAGTTGATCATTAGTGGATACAAAAACGTGTGCAAATACTTAGGTTTATAGAACACGCTGAGTATGTACAGATGCACAATCAAAACTAAAATCATCATCATCATTTATACTTAACAATCTCCCCCTATATATGATTATCAATGTGATAACCATAAATCTACTTTATACATTGATGATGATGTCAAAACCAAAGTTGTACACTGTCAACAAAAATTAACAAAATTGTATTGATCTAATCTATTTTCTTTGTATGAACTACGAAAATAATTGTATAAGTATTTCCTATAACTATTACAAAAGTATACATTTTAGACATCATGATCCCCTTCTCTTTTGAGCTGAAACAAAGGGCAATGGATGATTTGATTCAATAGGCTGTGATTCATTTCCAAGGCCTTGTCTCCTTTGATCTGGGTTTTGATCTGGAATCCTGAGCCTGTTGTCTTCTCCTCCCGCTACAAGCTGTTCCAGCTCCTTCTGAAGAAGTCTTCTGAAGTTGACAATGTTGACATTTGTGCTTGATTTCAGAGCTTCAAGGACAGATCTGATCTCTGGTAGGTTGGCTGCAACAAGTTGTTACAAGTAAAAGGTGATGATCTCCCCTTCTAAATTTTTGAACTCTACGCCCATGGGATTTGTGATCATCTTAGGATATTCTTTAAATCCTTTTACTGGGGGCACATCCCTTACTGCTGCTGTATTCCAATCATCAGCTCTGGTTTCTTCAATCTCCTTCAACACATTTTGTATCAGCAGGATTCTGAACTTGATGACATGTTCATTCTTGTGATAAGCAATTTGGCATAGAACATGCATCGCTTCCTTCAGCTCAAGCCCATCAACATCTTTAATTCTTATACTTTTCTCCTGCCCATCAGTGGATCTATAGAATAGCTTTAATGGTCTCTCCAAAGCTGTGAGCAGGCTTCTCTCATCGTTGATGGCTTTCTTTAGCCTCTCAATCATCCCCCTTAAGTCTATGTTTAGCCCTGATGTTTTTGAAATTAGATTCAGGATCAATCCCAACTATTCAGCATCCATTCTCCTAAACCAGTCCATAGTGACTGTGAACTGCGACCCACTTTTCAGTTGAACAGAGATTAGCTTTTCCCTTTTGCTATTAACACTAACATTTATTCTTTTTATTAAGAACATAAATGTCAGATTCTTGCGCCTTTCGTCTCTTAGGGATTTAGCTAGTGTGGGTGGTCCACATGTTATAGTTATAGGAGAAGGTGCTTGATCCTTGGCTTCAGATGACTTGGGTTTGGTGGCATCAGGGGATTTAGGTTTTTCTTTGTCTTGATCCCTTGATGCACCCTTGGGAGGTTGAGATTTCTTTGGCTGAGGTTTCCTGGAGGATCTTGGCCTGACATTCTTTTTCTTCTTTTCTTCCTCTTCTTTCTCTTTTGCCATTTCCCTTTCTTCTTCTTCTTGAAGTTGTTGTGCATATAGTGCATCAGCTTCCACAAGCTTCTTGTCTTGAGGGAAGACAAGCTCCACTTTCCCATCAATTACAGCTTCAACGGGTGTTGGAAAGTGGGCTGTCTTCATGGCATCTCCAAGTAGCTTAGGCCCTGATTGAGTATATGATTTCTTTTTGGGTTCCTCAATCAAGATACCTTTGCCCTTATCCTTTGGAGCAGAAGCAGTCACATCCCCCGATGGTTGAGCATTTGAGGGCTTCTCTACAACATCCCCTGACGATGGCCCTGAAGATTTCTCCCCCTTTTTGACAGCATCATCAGTGAAAGTTGAGAGTCAGGATGTGACTTGAAGAACTTTTTGAAGAGTGTCAACCATTGACAATTACAGAGTTTCCATGCTGTTTATTTTGGTGGAGAAGGTTGAAAGTTGTTTGTCAACATTGTTGGCAAGTTTCTTCATCCGGAGCAAGGTTTGGCTAGTCACAAGGGAGTCCACATGTGACGACCCCAAAATCCCTTACAGGACCAGGGCTTCGCCAAAAGTAAAAAAGATAACTTCACATTCATTCATCGTATAAATACTAATAAAAAGAACAAGTAAAGAGTTATTACAACCCAAAATATTATATTCTCGGCGGAAGCTATTCTATCTCTATATTATAATACAAAACATCACTCTTCAAAACATCTTCCTTTCTTCCTTCCTTATTGGCACTAAAAGTGTTAGCTAAAACTCAGTAGCCAATCATCTTTGCCTTCCCCTTGTCAGAGGTTTCAGCCTTTATACCTTGTCCTGCAAGACATTAAAATCCAACAAGAATTAACGATTTACGCCCAGCAAGTATATAAACAATTTAGGAAAAACAAAATTGGAATGTTTCAAGGGATTCAATTCTGTTGAGAGGCTCAGTGGAACAATACTAATGCCTCAGAAATCTTTGAATAATCTTCAAGATTACTGATGATAAATAATGTGTAATCCTCCTTGAAGAAAGGCAGGTATTCACCTGTGTATAATTTTCTCAAAATATCCATCGGGGGCTAAACCCGTTGGATCTACTAACCATACGGTACACAGCTGGCCTAACTGTGACTGCATGATCCCTCCTTGTGTGAACGTACGTAGTCACTTAAAATTCCTCTAGGTCAGGTGAAGAACAAATTAGCACCTTTTGTTTTCCCAGTGAGATAGTCGGGAACTTGTAGAAGGGGGGTTGAATACAAGTTCTTTGAATTCTTTTCGATTGCTTGTTCTTCAATAAATTAATTATTACTTGCGAAAATAAAGAACAAGAACTCAAATCAATTTATAAACAATTGCTTTTATTGCTTTTAACAATTGAATACAAATTCTATAACAATAATATGATCATCAGCTTCTTTTCTTTTCTGTATAGTAAAGATACAAAACTATGAAAACCTATACAACTTCGAATTACAATTTGAATTCCTTTTCTGTAAACCTAATTACAGCTTCTCAAAAACGGAATTCTCAGTTTCCTATTCTAAATTAATACTGATTCAGCTTCCTTATTCGAATTAAACACAATCTTTCCTTTTTGATTAGGAACAGATTTCTGGCTTGTTTCCTTACCAGCTACGTCTTCAATAGTATCTTGATTTACGTGGAAGACACTCCTTATTCAATTCGAACTCTCTATCTCATCAGGGAATAAGTCACGACTAGTCCCTGACGACTTCAGCTTTTAGTCCCTGATCATTTAGTCTATGGTCGTATAGTCTCTGGTCGTATAGTCTCTGATCAGGTTGTGTAGTCTGTGACAGAATTATTTAGTCTCCGATGCTTTTAGACTTAGTCTCTGATGACGTCAGCTTAGTCTCTGATGCTTTAAGACTTAGTCTCCGATGACGTAAGCATTAGTCTCTGATACTTTATCTTTAATCTCTGATGACGTAAGCTATAGTCTCCGATAGACAAAATACTTAAGTCTCTGACAAATGTTGCCTTAGTCTCCGATAAGCCTTTTTGTAATCTCTGACGGATCAAATACACATTTTGACTTGTTGAAGCTTTGATACAACTTTTCCAGCAGTTACTTACAAATAAAAATGAATCTATCTCTTTACAAAGAATAAATGAATTACAATCAAAGAGATAACTACTGGCTACAAAACTTCAGTGTTACTATTTAACACTTTCTATATATTTGTATATCTCAGTATTCTAAAGACAATTATCATCAAATGTTATAAAACCTAACAATCTCCCCCTAATTATGAATACCAGAATGATAAGCATAATTTCAAGGTTGATGATGATGTCAAAACTCAAAATTACAAGTATTACTTAAAATAAAGAATAAAGAATTACTAACTACAAATGTATCTAAATTAAGATCTTTGATCTGTCATTCAGCTTCCACCAAGACTCAGGTTTAAATCCTTTAAGTCTGGCTTCAAAAAAAAAATTACAGCTTATTCAACAATCAACATACCTTCCAACACAACAACTTTACCTCCTATTTTTCCTCAGCACTTCCAATCTTTCTATCAACAACTTTTTCAGGATTATCTTTGTTTCTTCTTCTGCATCCTTGAGTAGACTAATAAATCCTTCAATGTGTCTCTTAGTGACACTGTTGATATCTTTGTTATAATGAAAGAAAACTCTATCTCCATGGAAATTCTCATACCATAATCCAAGAGGTTTAGGATCAACTTCTGGCACTGTGTCCAAGCTATGTTTCACCTTCATCACCTTCTGAATTTGGCTTCGAAAATCCTCGTTGAGATCAGAAGTCTCAAGCACTACAGTCAACAACCACTCCAAATTTTCTTCAGTTTGTCCCTCCAACCTCTCAAATTTCAAAGATTCTCCATCTTGTAGAAAGACATGGAGCAATTCTTTGTTATTTTTACCCTTGATCAGATCTATATTCTTTGTACTCCTTTTCAGGGCCTTGATGATTTCTTCAGTGCTAGCCATTTCAACCTTATAAGACTTCCTTGATGGAACTGTTCGTGGCTTTGTTGGTCCACTCACAGCCACTAAGGCAGTCTCGGTTGGCCTTGGAGGTTCTTGAGATATAGGCTTCTTGATAGATGCTTTAATCACAGGTTTCTTTGCAGATTCCTGGACCAAAGACCTCCTTCTCGATTTCTTCTCTGCCTCTTCCATCTCCTTGTTTTTCTTTTTGGTGATGGCTGCTTTTTGTACACTTGATCTTCTTGTAGAGATCTTCTTTTTCTTTGTCTCCTCCTCTTCCCTTGTTGCTGCCATGTCCTCCTCCTTTTGTAGTTTCTGAGTTAGTAAAGCATCAGCTTCAATCAATTTTTGCTCTTGTAGATAAACTAACTCTACTTTCCCATCCACTATCAATTCAACTGGAGTGGGAAAGTGAGCAGTCTTCATGGCATCCCCCAATAGCTTGGGCTGTCCTGGTTGAGAAGGAATTTGTTTCTTTGATTCTTCAACCATGACTCCCTTGCCTTTGTCCTTTGTTGTGCTTGGGGCTTGTGCAGTGGAAGGAGAAGCTGCTGTTGGTATCTTTGTTGTTGTTGTTGTTGTTGGTGGTTGTGTTGTTGTTGTTGACTTTGTAGCTGCTTCAAGATCAGAATGTTTCTTCAAAATTCCGTCCATCATTGCTTGCAATTCTGCATCAAGAGCTGGAACAGATTTTGATTGCGGTTTTTGTACAGGAACATGTTTGGAATAACCACTCTCCCCCTTTTTGACATCAGCATCTTTAGAGTGGGAGGAGGTGGCCAAATGAGGAATTGCCTGTAGTAGGAGTTGTTCCATTCTGTCTTGTTTTTGAAGGAGGAGTTGGACATTGGCTTCAAGGGCTTGAATTCTACTGTCAGTCTTGGACTTGTCTTTGATGATTGAATCAATTGAAGAAATAGTCCTCCTTGGCAAGTGTCCTTCATAGCACGTTCTTATTTTGTCTGTTTCCAACTCCATCCTTTCCTCTATTCTTTTGACTGCCCCATTGATGCCAGTAACCAAGAAGTGGTGAAACTTTGTATGTTTCTTATCCACCTTGGTTACTTCTTCCAGAATGTCTTTTATTGATGGTGCAGCTGCATTGGACCCAATATTGGTCACATAATCCTGCTTGAGTTGGGCAGAATGTCTTTTATCCATGCATTCTCATTCATATCATGCTAGAAGAAACTAAAGCATAGCATTCTGATTCACAAGGAAATTTAAACATAAAATTCATAATCTTGTACGCATGTCGAATCAATTGATCATGCGCTTAACTGAAATAAACATAAGAGTGGGAATATACTTGCCTTGGTCCTTTGCACACAATCAAATTCAATTTACTTGTGAGTGTAAGATTCTGTAAATCATGCATATAATATTTTAATACCTTAATAAGAATTATGAAAGAAAATGCATATGTGATGTCCTTAGACTTTTACTGTCTTAAATCTGACATAAGAACCGTTGAAGTTAAATAAATAACATCATAAAATAATTTAAAGAAAATAATGTTTTATAGTCTTGAAGACAGACTATGCGTCAGGGGATGATCTGCTACGTCAGGGAATAATCATTCATCAGGGGTTAATTACTCGTCAAGGGATGACTGGTCATCAGGGGATGTCTCACCCGTCAGGGGATGTCTTGCCCGTCAGGGGATGTCTCACCCGTCAGGGGATGTCTTGCCCGTCAGGGGATGTCTTGCCCGTCAGGGGATGTCTCTTGACCATCAGGGTATCATTCACTCATCAGGGGATAGTCATCAGGGGATAATTTGCTCACCACCAAACTTAGTAAGTCATCACTAAACTTCATCAGTGGATAATCCGTTCAGCGCCAAACTCCTCGGGGACTAATATCTTTAGCCATCAGAGACTAACAACATTTCTTTCATCGGAGAGTAAGAAAATCCTTCGTCAGAGAGTAACATCTATCTCATCAGAGACTAAAGTTTCTCATCAGAGACGAACATATTAGTCATTGTTTGTCCCGTGTGAGTAATTGTAGAAGGGGGTGGGGGGGGGGGGGTGAATACAATTACAAACTTTTCTTCAAAACTAAACTATTATGAACAATTTAATTTCCAAGAATAGTTATAAAACTTTACTGAAATGATACAATAATAGAAACAGTAAAGCAAAATTGCAAGATATAAATTGTAATAAAAAATAAAGAATGATACTGTCAATTAAATTGAATCTTTACAATTTCTTCTGTTTAAAAAAAAAACAGCTTCTCAAGTTGTAATAACTTGCTTCTTTTTCTGTAAAACTAATTACAGCTGCTAACTCTCTTAATATGTATGGAAGTGTTGTTCTAAGAGATATGTGATCTGAGATAAGATATCTTCTTGTTGTTTTTCAGTTGTTTCTCAGCTCTCAGATATATTTACCTCAGCTGCTCTATGTCTATTTATAGACACAGCTTCCATGTACTCCAAGCTTCTATTCTGAGCTGTTTACCAAAAATATCTCTGTAGTTTATTGGTACTTGCAGCTCTGTTACACAACTTTCTTCATTATTCAGCTTCCCTTAGATGCCAACCTGTTTATGTGACATTTCTGGTGTATATTCACTGCAACAGCTTCCATTTTTCTTCTTGGAGTTCCCAAGATAAGATATCAGCAGAATATATCTTATCTTTGTGGGCTTCTCTAGACATCATTAGTCCAGCTTCAATGAACTTCTTGCTTCAAGTTGTTATAAGTTGTCTCTGCAATATTTCAACTTGCTGTTTTGCAGGTTTCATGCTTGCGGCTTTGCAGGTTTCATACTTGCAACTTGATGTGTGTATGTGTATAACTTATTTCCTTGAAGCTTCCTTGGTAGCCAATCTCTCCTTATTGGACAACCATCCTTATCTTTATTTCCACTGTCTTTAGTCATATGTCATCCCTTATGTCAGTGGAAATTTATTCTCTGATGGATAGTCTCTGGTTGCTTCAACATTAGTCTCTGATGAACAAACACTTAGTCTCTGATAGACCAAAAACTTAGTCTCTGACAGTTCAAAAAACTTAGTCTCTGATAGTTCAAAAACTTAGTCTCTAACAGACAAAAAACTTAGTCTCCGACAACCAAAACACTTAGTCTCTGACAGACAAAAAAATTAGTCTCCGACAGCCAAAAAACTTAGTCTCCGACAGCCAAAAAGAACTTAGTCTCCGACAGCCAAAAAACTTAGTCTCCGACAGCCAAAAAACTTAGTCTCCGACAGCCAAAATCTTAGTCTCCGACAGCCAAAAAACTTACTCTCCGACAGCCAAAATCTTAGTCTCTGATAGACAAAAGCTTAGTCTCCGATAAGCAAAAACTTAGTCCTCGATAGGCAAAAAGCTTAGTCTCCGATAGACAAAAACTTAGTCTCGGATAGGCTAATTTTGCTTGATCAACTTTGACATTTGTTGAACTCTCCAAGTGCATTCATTGTAGTCTCTGATGTTTTCCTGCAATTTCTTAATAGTAGATTCTCATAGTGCATTACTGCAGGTACTTGTACATTTACAAAATTTACCAATTCTAAGTGTTATACATCATCTTCAAATGCTGTTAGAGATAAATGATGATGATGATGATTATGTAATAAATTGTGCAACTGTAAATTCTTGAGGTATTTTATAAACCTTAAGATCAGCACAAGTTTTACATCCACTGATAATAATCTTATTAATCAGTGGATGGTCAATCGCTTCAATAGACAAGTCAGAAAACAGAAACATTCAAAGGACTTGACAAAGTGAAGAAGAATGTCTGATGTTACTTGCTAAACAGTCAAAGTATTCTGCACATCAGATATTCTAAACAAGTTACGTTGATTAAACCCATCAGGGGGAACCCATCAGGGGAACCCATCAGGGGGAACCCATCAGGGGGAACCCATAAGGGGAACCCATCAAGGGGAACTCATCAGGGAAACCTGTCAGGGTATGACGAAGGTAGACCAACCCGTCAGGGAAACACTTCTGAACATGTCAGTGTCAGGCCAACCCATCAGGGTAACCCGTCAAGGGGAATGACCAACATGACATCAGTGGAAGCCATCAGTGTATGCCGTCAGTCATAACCATCAGGATCAAGTAGCACTGAGTGAAACTCAAGTGAAGGTTGAAGCCCTGATCCAGTCAATAAGTATCAGGGGATCCAGAAGCACTGATTAAAGTCCATCAGGGCTGATAGTCATTGGATCGTTATGACAGCATGCATCTGTCATCAGTATTTACACGGAAATCAACGTAACGTGTTATAGAAGCAAGAAATATCAACTAGAAAGATATTTCTTGAAGTTTGTTTTTGATCCAATGAGAACTCTCTCGCATTAAATGAACACAGATCAGGGGAAGTAAAAGAAGCAACAAAGCATGCAGCAGTCTGACACATAGGGCTACGATGTGACATACTTGCGGCTAAGTTGAGAAAAACAACACGTCTCAAGCACGTGATTTCATCAACTGATCAACATATAAGCAAAGGAGTTCTCATTACAAATTGACATAGATTGAAACTATCCAACAGATAAAACAAACAAAGAAGCACACAATACTAGGAAGCTCTGTAATATATTTCTTGAGAGATTTATTTTTCAGAGAAAAGTTTTTGTAGCTAGTGAGTGTGAAAAGTTTTGAATTTTATTTACAGAATTTGTAGCTGTAAATCACATTTGTAATTATACAGATTTCCAGAAAAAAACCTCAAGTTTTAATATAACTATTTTAACTTGAATTTGTGTGTTTATTTCTCATAGTTTTTCTGTTTGTTACAACTGTTTTCCAGTAAGCACTTTTTAGTTTAAAAGAGCAAAAAGATTCAGGTGTTTGTATTCATCCCCCCCTTCTACAAACACTTGTGCTTATATTGCACTAACAATTGATATCAGAGCCTCTTAGCAGATTTCACTTGCTAAAAACGATCATTATCTATGGCCAACAAAGCTGGAAACAGTAAAGTCCCCATGTTGGAAAGGGGCAAATACTTCCTCTGGAGACAAAGAATGATAGTTCATCTTAGAGCTATTGATGATGAATATTTGCAGATTCTAGAAGAAGGACCTCACGTTCCCAAGAAGCTCATTCCTATAGAAGTCGTTAATGGAGTCAGTATTCCTGAAAAGCTTGTCCCAAAGACAACTGACGAAATGACGATAGAGGAAAGAGAAAAGGTGAAAAAGGATCTTAAAGTCACTGGCATCCTGTATAATGGTTTAGACGATGATATGCTGAATAGTATCATGAATCTTACCACGTCTAAATCTATATGGGATACCATACAAATCCTTTGTGATGGTACTGAGGAAGTGAGGGAAAATAAATTGCAGCTGTTGACACAACAATATGAGTGGTTCACAATGAAAAATGGTGAAACACTTACTGAAATATTTGAAAGATTTAACAGGTTGGTAAATGACCTGAGATTATATGGGAAGACATATGCTAACAAGGATGTGAACAGAAAGTTCATGAGAGTCCTTCCCATATCATGGGATCCTAAGACAACAGCCATCAGGGAATCCAAGGACATGAATCTTCTAGACTTGGATAGGCTTTATGGCACCCTAAAGACATATGAACTTGAGGTTCAACAAAGATCTGAAATATAAGGGGATGCTAGAAAGCTTAAATCTGTAGCCCTGATGGCTGCCACGAAGGACAAACAAGAAGCAAGGCCAAGTGTTTTGATGAAGCAGCAACTAGAAGATGCTGACATAGAAGGGGACAAAGAAGCTGACTTCAAGGAGGAAGAATATACTCCGGAAGAGTTAGAGGAGCTGGATGAAACCATGGCCTTTCTTGCAAAAAGGTTTTCCAAGCTGAAATTCCAAAAGCCTTCGGGATCTAAAAGATTTTCAGCAAGGAAACCCAGTAGCACGAAAAACTTTATTGACAAATCAAGAATAAAGTGCTACAAATGTAATGAGCTGGGCCACTTTGCAAATGAGTGCCGCAAGGCCACAAAAGATGGTGAATCCAGAAACAAAGAAGCTGTTGTGGACTACAAGAAGAAATACTTTGACCTTCTTAATGCAAACAAGAAGGGAAAAACATATATTGCAGAAGGAAAGGACTGGGCTGACTCTGATGAAGAAGAAAATGAAGAATATGTCAACCTAGCCCTGATGGCCTCATCCACTGACAGTAGCAGCTCACAGGTAAGCCTCGAAATTTCCTCTAACATGTCTAAAACTGATTGTGTTAAAACTGTTAAGGAAATGGCGTGTGAGATAAAGGATCTCTATGACACCCTGAGGAGTGTTGTAGCTGAAACTGAGAGAGTGCAGAAAATTAATGAAAATTTATCTGCAAAGAACACTCTTTTAGAATCAGAAAACTCCAGACTTGAGAGTCTTGAAAAAGAGCTCTCAAGGACTAAAAATCTTCTTGACTGTGCTATCAAAAGAGAGGAATGGACCTCGAACCTTCTTTGTCAAGAAAGGGAAGTCATTAAGAGATGGAGTGAGTCTAGCAGGAAACTGGAGGATCGTTTAAAAAATCAAAAATCTGATCCAAAATCTGGTTTAGGCTATGAAGAGCAGCAACCTCCCATTGAGGTTGAAGTGGCAGCTAGCTTTGGAAAAAGGCCAACACAAACTATCAAGTTTGTTAAGGCAGCAGCAAAGCTAGAATCAGGGAATGTTTTCCCAGTGAGTGAAGCTTCCACTAGTAGTGGGAGAGGCAAAAAACTCATTCTTGCCAAAGCACTCAACTCTCCAGTTATGAAAGAACTAGACTGTGCATCAGTGGATACACAGTCGTCAGGGGGAAAGAGTGCATCAGGCCGTTGTAGCCCGTCAAGGGAAAAAGGCCTGTCAGGGGAAAGCAAGAAGAATAGAAATGGTAAGCTAGGTGTTAATGAAACTAGCAATTATTCTTCCATTCATGAAGCCCCTAGAAAAGTGTGTTGGAGTTGTGGTAATTGTAATCATTTATCTTTTCAATGCAAAGAAAAACCACAAATTTTGACTGGCACAATTTTGTATGCTGATGATTTACCAACTGTTAAAGCCTGCTCTTCCAAGGATAAAGGCAAGATAACTGTTGAGAAATCAAAAGCATATATTGAAGCTCCTAAAAAGGAGAAAGTTTTAAATTTGCCAAAACCAAAAGTCTCTAATAAAGAAAAAGTTATATTACCTATTACTGTGACTAAACCTAGAGAACCCAAAACAAATTGGGTACCAAAAATAATTTAAATGTTTTCTTGTGTGCAGGGAAAGGTTAAAAGCAGTCAAATCTGGTTTCTAGACAGTGGCTGCTCAAGGCACATGACAGGAAACAAAGCCCTGCTCACAGAATTCCAAGAAAAGGTTGGTCCAGTAATTTCATTTGGTGATAACAGCAAAGGACTAACTCTTGGTTATGGCAAAGCAGCAAATGGGAATGTCGCATTTGAAAATGTAGCACTGGTTGATGGGCTCAAGCACAATTTGCTAAGCATAAGTCAACTAAGTGACAAAGGATTCATCACTTCCTTCAAAGGAGATCAGTGCCTAATCTCAAATGAAAGTGATGGGAAGCTGGTTTTGTCAGGGATAAGAAAAGGAGATCTCTATGTTGCTGATTTTAATTCAGTAAATGGAGAATCATGTTTCTATAGCAAGGCATCTCCTGATGAAAGCAGGCTATGGCACAAGAAGCTCTCTCACCTGAACTTCAAGTCAATTAATGATCTAGTGAAGAGAGAGTTGGTAACTGGACTACCCCAAATGGAGTTTATCCAAGAAGGATTATGTTCAGCATGTCAACAAGGGAAACAAAGGAAATCATCCTTTGTCAGCAAGGAAGCCACCATGATCAAAGATCCAATTCAATTGTTACATATGGATATCTTTGGCCCTGTCAACATTATGTCAGTGTCAAAGAAAAGATTTGCAATGGTCATTGTGGATGACTACACCAGATACACTTGGGTAAAGTTTCAGCATGCTAAATCAGAAGTATCTCAACAAATTATTGACCATGTCAAGAAGGTGGAAACAGAATCTGGGTCAGTGGTTAGAATGTTGAGAACAGATAATGGAACTGAATTCAAGAATGTAGCTGTTGAGGGATTTTGTGTGCAGAAAGGTATAAATCATACATTTTCTGCTCCAAGGACTCCTCAACAGAATGGTGTAGTGGAAAGAAAACATAGAACCCTGATAGAAGTTGCTAGGTCAATGCTAGCAGAGGCAAAGATTCCCACCTATTTTTTGGCTTAAACAATTTCCACTGCTTGCTTTACTCAGAATAGATCACTAATCAACAAGGCTCACAACAAGACACCATATGAGCTAATGACAGGGAGAAAGCCAAGCATCAAGTTCCTCCATGTCTTTGGATGCAAATGTTTTGTTCTGTGAAATTTTGGTGAGAACTTAGGAAAATTTGATCCAAAAGTTGATGAAGCAATTTTCCTAGGTTATTCTCTGTCATCCAAGGCCTTCAGGGTTTACAACAAAAGACTTCAAGTGGTGATGGAATCTATAAATGTAGCTTTTGATGATCAAGAAATTTCTGGGCTTGAAGACCCTAGTTTTCATGAAGAACTCAGGTTTGAAAATGAAGATGATATTGATTATCAAGAGAATGAAGCCGATGAGTGCAGACAAATGGAGAATTTATCCATTCCTGATGTCAATCTAAACAATGTAGAACCCCCTTCAGCAGATAGAGTTAATTTCCTGGACAACAGATCAGGGGATACTCCATCAGGGGATCATTCATTAGGACATGCACCATCAAGGGATAACTTGAACCTTGAATTATCCACTAATTCAGGGGGGGAGTTTTCAGAAGCTGGGAGCACAGGCTTAGGGGGAGGAGATGATAGTTGCATCAAGCAAGCTCATCAGGACACATCTTTAATCCCAAATGGGCCAGAAGTCACACAACAGATCTGATTATTGGTGACCCAAGCAAAAGAGTGCAGACCAGGAAAACAACATCTAATGAATGCCTATATGCTTGTTTTCTTTCTCAAATTGAGCCAAAGAAGTTTGAAGAAGCTGTTCAAGATGCAGACTGGATCTTGGCAATGCAGGAAGAGCTAAATCAATTTGAAAGGAATCAAGTATGGAAGCTTGTACCTAAGCCCAAAGATAGGATCATAATAGGTACTAAGTGGGTATTCAGAAATAAGATGGATGAAGCTGGCATTGTTGTAAGAAACAAAGCAAGACTAGTTGTAAAAGGATATCTTCAAGAAGAAGGGATTGACTTTGATGAGACCTTTGCACCAGTAGCCAGACTTGAGGCTATAAGAATTTTCTTAGCCTATGCAGCACATTCAAATTTTAAAGTATATCAAATGGATGTGAAAAGTGCTTTTCTAAATGGGAAATTGGAACAGGAGGTGTATGTCCAACAACCTCCAGGATTTGAATGCTCAAAATTTCCAAATCATGTCTACAAACTGGAAAAGGCACTTTATGGACTGAAGCAAGCACCTAGAGCTTGGTATGATACACTGTCAAAGTTTCTGGTGGAAAACAAATTTTCAAGAGGTATCATTGACAAAATCTTGTTCTTCAGACAACACCAAGGTCATCTGATTTTGGTTCAAATTTATGTTGATGATATTATTTTTGGATCCACTGACACAAGACTGTGTGAAAAGTTCTCCAAACTCATGCAAAGCAAATATGAAATGAGCTTGATGGGTGAGTTATCTTACTTCTTGAGATTGCAAGTTAAACAAGACTTTGATGGAATCTACATTCATCAGACAAAATATGCCAAAGAACTTCTCAAGAAATTTGATATGGAGGACTTAAAAGTAGCAAAGACACCTATGGCCACTGCAACCAAGATTGACCTTGATAAGAATGGAAAGAAAGTTGATTTGAAAACTTACAGGGGAATGATTGGATCATTGCTATATTTGACAACAAGCAGGCCAGACATAATGTTTGCAACATGTCTTTGTGCAAGATAACAAGTTGACCCAAAGGAATCTCATCTCATTGCAGTGAAAAGGATCTTGAGATATATCAAGGGCACTACAGAGTTGGGACTTTGGTATCCAAAGGAGTCTGGATTTGAATTGCTAGGATATTCTGATGCTGACTTTGGAGGATGCAGGATTGACAGAAAGAGTACAACAGGAAGCTGTCAATTTCTAGGAGGAAGGCTTGTATATTGATTCAGCAAAAAGCAACACTCAATTTCTACATCTACTGCTGAAGCTGAATATATTGCAGCTGGAAGTTGTTGTTCACAAATTCTATGGATGAAAAATCAGCTAATGGATTATGGTCTGAACTGTTTCAAGATTCCAATAAGGTGTGATAACACTAGTGCCATTGCCATTGCTGAAAATCCAGTACAACATTCCAGAACTAAGCATATAGAAATCAGATATCATTTTATCAGGGAACATGATATGAATGGGAATATTGAACTACAGTTTGTACCTTCAAATCAGCAACTGGCAGACATATTCACCAAAGCTCTTGATGAAGCCATATTTTCAAATCTTGTGGGAGAGCTGGGAATGGTGAATTATGTGTCAGGGTCAGAGTCAAACTCCTAAAATTTGGTATTTCTAACTCATTTCATAAGTTCTTGATAAAATCAATTGATATGTGGTTATATATGTTCAAATTGTAAATATGTATATACTTGTATATTCTGCATTTTGTTGTTTTGTTTTTGTTTTGACTGATGCATCAGGGTCAGGGCTTCCTTAAGGACGCATCAGGATCAGGGTGTCCAGCTCTCTCGTCAGGGTATCCGACCTGTGCGTCAGGGTCAGGGTATCCGACCTGTGCGTCAGGGACAGGGTGTCCGTCTTATGCATCAGGGTCAGGGTATGTTCATACAGTAAATCATCAAAGTAAGTTTAAATTTTTTACTGCGTCGGGATTCAAGGCCAGTTAAGTGATGACGACTTATCATTAAGTTTTTCTCTCACTGATGACGTGTCATCACAGAAACTGAACTGACTCCCTGATAGCGTGTTTTCAGGAGAAGTTTTCAAACGTCAATAGGCGGGTATTAATACTCTATCTCTCCTACTTTTTAAAACTCCTCAAATCTTTTAATCTTTTTCTGATATTTGCTCGAGTTTTCTTCTTCTTCTCTCTCGTCTTTATAGAAACCCTAGAACTTCAAATCTTCAAAGCATCCATGGCACGTCAACAAATTCAGAGGAACTTGACAGTCCCACCCACAAACTACGTGGGCTTCTCTGACATTGATGAGGTAAGTAAATGTTTTAAACCGATAATGAACTATCTACTCAACTCTGAGTATAGTAAAGCCATCTTTACCGATGAAGAAATGTCGGGGGAGGCACTGTCACAACTATGGACAAGTGCCAAGTTCATGTACTCCACCACCAGGCCTGATGTGGTCAAGGGTATCTCATTCAAAGTTTCGTCTGAGAAAGAGAAAATAACTCCTTCCAGTCTTAACTCTGTTTTGGGGCTACCTACTCAAGATCTGGTGGATGCACCCAGTGATGCAGATCTACTGGATTTCTTGAGGGAACTGGGCTATAACGCTGCTCCCAACACAGTGTTAAAGTTCAAGGATCTCAAAAGGGTGAATGTGAAGAGGGAGATTTCTTATCTCTTTGACACCATCACCAAGGTGTTCTCAGGTAAGTGTTCTAACTTTGAGGTTATTACCTCTTTAACTTTAAAAATAGCATAAGCAATAATTAGAAATGTAAATATAAATATAGGTAAAATTATTTTTGATGATCTTGTAAATAAGTTAGGTAGTTTTAATAATAGGAAATCTGAAATATATTATGCTAGATTTTTGTACATGGTTATTAAAGATCAGATTACTAATTTTTCTTTTGAGAATGATACATCTATATAGACATACAAGCAAACAAAGAAACTATTTGTAGAAATAATAAAGAAATCTTTTTCAGCCGAACCATTTGCACTTCCATCGCATATGGTACAAGTAGTAAATTCTACACCTTCTACTTCTCAAACTGTACATTCTTCACCTTCATCTACTATGGCAGAGAAAACAACCACCTCTCTGCCTACCCAAGTAGAACAACCAATTTCTTCACAACCACTCTTAACAACTCAACCCACAGTCTCCCAAAAGACTGTTGGGATTAAAAGAAAACCCAATGAAGTTACCATAACAACTGAGGGGGAGCAAGGAGAGAGAGTGATTGGCTATAGGAGGAGATTGAAGAAGAAGAAGGGAGCCACGAGTGTTAGCCAACAGCCTGACCAGGCAGTATCCTCTCAAAAGGATACTGCTTTCGATAAGGAATTAAACATATTTCTAACTAGTTCCTCTCAAAAGGAATTAATTATTGAAAATAGTCCCCAACCAGGGACACAGTTGAGTGAGGCACATACACTAACCATAGACACTGATGAGCCTACCATCAGGGTCTCTGAGAGTCACTTGCAGATATTTGACACAGTGAGTGCACACACCAGTCAAGATGTTGTAGCTCAGAAGGTTCTCAATAAGATCGACATGAGTCATAAGCATTCTTCTACACCATCTTTTGATGAATCACCTCCTTGTTCAGTGATTCAGCCAACACTCCCATCTACACCACTTCCTTCTTTTTTTGTTCCTCAAATTTCTTCAGATATAATGACACAAACATTAAGTGTCATACAATCAGATTCTCCACATTCTAAATTCGTGGAGGAGCCAACACTCTCTGACACAGTGTTTGATAGTCACCACTCTCACATGGTTGACTCATTGTTACATGATACAAACACTGATGATCAAATAGGGACATAAACACCACTGTACATATTACAACTATAACTCTTTATGTACCCCCAATTGTATATACTTCCTCTATAGAAACATACACTTCTCCAATTATATATACACACTTTACTTCTTCTCCTACTCCTATCACAATTGTGGAACCAGAATCTGTAAATACATCACTTGAACTGGTCACAGTTGATGATTTCCAAGCCCATAGGAGCCCCTCTAGGACAATTTTGAGTGAGACTGAGAAAATACTTAGTGCAGAGAGGCAAAGTCAAACCCTTGAGAGGACTTTGGCAAAAGGAGAGCAAGAGAGTACTGCCTTAGTAGGCAAAGAAAAAGGAGAGAATACGAGTGATGCCTTAGATGGCAAAGAAAAAGGAGAGGATGAGAGAGATAAGGATGAGATCCTTGTAAATAAAGATCAGAGAGAAAATGCAGTTACTGTAAATTCTACTTCTACTTCTGAAAGTGATGAAGATGATGCTCCATAAGATGATTTTTCCCAGTTCATCGGAGTTGATTTGTACTTTCAGCAGAACCAGATGTCTGACACTGTACAGTTATCAAAGCAAGAGTTAGCTAGAACTACTGATCCAATCTTGATCAAAGTGTTAAAGTCATATATCATGATTGGTCAATCAATAGATATAGAAAATAAAAAATTGTATACACATTTTTCATCAAAGATACAAAATGTACAGCAAGTTGTCGACTCCCTCGTCACCAGCCAGACTCTACTCCGGATGAAGAAACAAGCTGACACTGTTGACAAGAAGCTAGCTGATCTCACTTCCCAACTGACCAGCATGGAAACTCTGCAACATTCCATGGCTGGCACTCTACAACAAGTTCTTCAAGTCACGTCCCGACTCTCAACTCCCACTGATGATGCTGTCAAAAAGGGGGAGAAATCAACCAAGCAGTCGTCAGGGGATGTTGCTGAGAATTCAAATCAATAATCAGGGGATGTGACTGCTCCTGTTCCTGCTCCAAAATCCAAGGATAAAGGCAAAGGTATCCTGATTGAGGAACCCAAGAAGAAATCCAACACTCAATCAGGGCGTAAGCTACTTGGAGATGCCATGAAGATAGCCCACTTTCCAACACCCGTTGAAGTTGTAATTGATGGGAAAATGGAGCTGGTCTACCCTCAAGACAAAAAGTTAGTAGAAGCTGATGCAATCTTTGCACAACAACTTCAAGAAGAAGAAGAGAGGGAAATGACAAAGGAACATGAGGAAGAAGTAAAGAAGAAGAAGAGTGTCAGGCCCAGGACCTCCAGGAAACCTCAGCCAAGAAGATTATAGAACCCTAAAAGTGCATCAGGGGATAAAAATCAAGATAAAACTGAGACCCTAATGCCACTACAAAGAAGTCATCTGAAGCCAAGGACAAAACACCTTCTCTTGTTACCAAAGAATATGGTCCACCCACTCTAGCTGAATTTCTCAGAGAAGAAAGACATAAAAACCTGACATTTATGTTCTCCATAAAAAGCATAGATGTCAGGTTCAACAATAGAAGGGATCAGCTAATAACAGTTCAACTGAAGAGTGGATCAGAATTCAATGTAGCAATGGATTGGTTTAGGAGAATGGATGCTGAGCAACTAGGACTGGTCCTAAATCTAATTCCAAGATCCTCTCAGGAAAACAGAGGCTTAAGGGGGATAATCGACAGGCTAAGGAGAGCCATCAACAATGAAAGGAGCCTGCCCACAGCATTGGAAAGTGCACTGAAATTATTCTATAGATCCACTGATGGGCAGGAGAAAAGTATAAGGATCAAAGAAGTTGATGGCCTAAACCTGGATGAAGCTATGCATGTTCTAAGCCAAATAGCCTATCACAAAAATGAACATGTCATCTAGTTCAGAATCCTGCTGACTCAGAGAGTATTGAAGGAGATTGAAGAAACCAAAGCTTATGATGGGAACACTGCAGTAAGGTATGTGCCACCAGTGAAGGGATTTAAAGAATATCCAAAAATGATCACTAGCCCCATGGGTGTTCAATTCAAAAATAAAAAGGAGGAGATCATTACCTTCTACTGGTCACAACTTGTTGCAGCCAATGTTCAAGAAATAAAATCTGTCCTTGAAGCTTTGGAATCCAGCAGCAATGTCAACATAGTCAATTTCAGAAAACTTCTTCAAAAGGAGCTGGAGCAACTGGAAGCAGGTGGAGAAGACAACAGACTAAGGATTCCTGATCAAAACCCAGATCAAAGAAGACAAGGCCTTGGAAATGACTCTCAACCGATTGAATCAAGTCATCCATTGCCCTTTCTCTCAGCAAAAAGGAAAAGGGATACTGATGTCTAATACAATATTCTTTTTGTAATAGTTATAGGAAAATACTTGTACAGAAATTCTTTTATTAATTCATTCAAAATTCTTTCATATATTTAGTATTGGTTTTGACATCATCATCAGTGCATCTAGGGATTTATGGTTATCAAATTGATAAATAGAAATAGGGGGAGATTGTTAGAGATAAATGATGATGATGATGATTATGTAATAAATTGTGCAACTGTAAATTCTTGAGGTATTTTTTAAACCTTAAGATCAGCACAAGTTTTACATCCACTGATAATAATCTTATTAATCAGTGGATGGTCAATCGCTTCACAAGACAAGTCAGAAAGCAGAAACATTCAAAGGACTTGACAAAGTGAAGAAGAATGTCTGATGTTACTTGCTAAACAGTTAAAGTATTCCGCACATAAGATATTCTAAACAAGTTACGTTGATTAAACCCATCAGGGGGAACCCATCAGGGGAACCCATCAGGGGGGAACTCATCAGGGAAACTTGTCAGGGTATGACGAAGGTAGACCAACCCGTCAGGGAAACACTTCTGGACATGTTAGTGTCAGGCCAACCCATCAGGGTAACCCGTCAGGGGGAATGACCAACATGACATCAGTGGAAGCCATCAGTGTATGCTGTCAGTCATAACCATCAGGATCAAGTAGCACTGAGTGAAACTCAAGTGAAGGTTGAAACCCTGATCCAGTCAATAAGCATCAGGGGATCCAGAAGCACTGATCAAAGTCCATCAGGGCTGATAGTCAGTGGATCGTTATGACAGCATGCATCCGTCATCAGTATTTACACGGAAATCAACATAACGTGTTACAGAAGCAAGAAATATCAACTAGAAAGATATTTCTTGAAGTTTGTTTTTGATCCAATGAGAACTCTCTCGCATTAAATGCACACAGATCAGGGGAAGAAAAAGAAACAATAAAGCATGCAACAGTCTGACACATAGGGCTACGATGTGACATACTTGTGGCTAAGTTGAGAAAAGCAACACGTCTCAAGCACGTGATTTCATCAACTGATCAACATATAAGCAAAGGAGTTCTCATTACAAATTGACACAGATTGAAACTATCCAACAGATAAAACAAACAAAGAAGCACACAATACTAGGAAGCTCTGTAATATATTTCTTGAGAGATTTTTTTTCAGAGAAAAGTTTTTGTAGCTAGTGAGTGTGAGAAGCTGTGAATTTTATTTATAGAATTTGTAGCTGTAAATCACATTTGTGATTATACAGATTTCCAGAAAAAAACCTCAAGTTTTAATATAACTATTTTAACTTGAATCTGTGTGTTTATTTCTCATAGTTTTTTTGTTTGTTACAATTGTTTTCTAGTAAGCACTTTTTAGTTTAAAAGAGCAAAAAGATTCAGGTGTTTGTATTTATCCCCCCTTCTACAAACACTTGTGCTTATATTGTACTAACAAATGCTATAATTCCTAACAGTCATCAGAGACTAACGAATATCTCATCAAAGACTAATATTAGAGTCAGCCTAGGATGCCTAATGAAAATGCAAAAGAATATAATCCTTTAAAGTTTTATTCCTTCTTGAAAACTTAGCATACATGGTTAATAAATCTTTGATGCTATGCACGAAAGAAACTAAGTAGAGTACCAGGTTCTTACCTCTTCGTCTTTAAGGGTGAAATTAAAGCTTGTCTGAGAATAATTTTCCGAAAGAAGAACTTGGAAATTTATGGAGATAATAAGTTTAGAGAAGAGCTTTAGAAGAGAAATTTTTAGAAAAGAGATTAAAATTTTACCTCTGAATGAGGTATTTATAATAGACTACGATTTAGCCTTGAGATAAGATGATTGGTTAATCTGGATGGTAAAACGGTTGCTTATCATTACTCTTTAACAACTAACAACGTAATAAGCAGCTGCTGTCACACATGCACATAAGCTTCATTAACTAATGAAACACAAGCAGCTTATTAACCCAAACATCATACGTACATATGAGATCATTTCCCTTACGTAAGCAATTCTAGTTATTTGAATGAGAATTTCTAAACTTCACACTTGTATTCCTTTAAGGAATTTACGAACACCATTAAGACATAAATTACTTGCCCCCCATTTCAACATTCAAAATCATAATATTAATTATATACGTAATTAAGAAATTAATTTTAGCATACATTAATTCATGTAACAAACTCATAAAATTTTCGGGTTCTCACACCACAACTTGTTGTACACTATTTATTTTGTTTATAAAGTGTGTATAAAGCTTCTTATTTTCTACATCCACAGATTGCCCAATCATAATTTGTGATTTAAGCACCATTGTCAAAATCGGGTCTGTGGTCCTTGAAAGCTTCTGTATAGTATCAGCTATTTGATTTTGTTGATAGTATAAATCAACTCCAATGAACTGGGAAAAATCATCTGCTGGAGTGTCATCTTCATCACTTTCAGAGGAACTGGAAGTATGTTCGATATTTACATTTTCAGTATCAAAATTTTCTCTCTTTTCTTTATTTACAAGGATCTCATCCTTATCTCCCTCAATCTTTCCTTTTTCTTTGTCTTCTAAGGCATCTCTCGAAGTCTCTCCTTTTGCCAAAGTCCTATCAGGGGATTGACTTTGCCTCTCTTAACTATGTATTCTCACATCCTCACTCAAAATTGTCGTAGAAGGGCTCCTATGGGCTGTGAGATCAACTATTGTGGCTAGTTCAAGTAAATTATGTACAGTTACTGGTTCCACAGAAGTGATAGGTGAAGGAGTGGATGTAGCTTGTGTAGCTAGTGTATGTACAATTGGAGAGGTGTATGTTTCTATAGAAGATGTATATATAAGCAGGGGAACATAAATACTTATTACAGTAGTATATACAAGTGAATTTATGTCCCTTGTCTGATCATCAGTGATTGTATCAAGTAAAAATGAGTCAACCATTAGAGTGTGTTGACTATCAATCACTGTGTCAGGGAGTGTTGACTCCTACATGAATTGAGAAATTGGAGAATCTGATCTCATGACACTCAATGTTTGTGTCATGATATCTAAAGAAATTTGAGGATTAGAAAAAGAAGGAAGAGGTGTAGAAGGGAGTGTTGGTTGGATCACTGAATGAGGAGGTGATCCATCAAAGGAAGTTGTGTGTGCACTCACTGTGTCAAATATCTGCAAGTGGCTCTCAGAAACTCTGATGTTAGTTTCATCATGGGCTATGGTCAGTGTATATCCCTCACTCAACTGTGTCCCTGGTTGGGGACTATTTTCAATAACTAATTCCTTTTGGGAGGAACTAGTTATAAATGTGTTTAATTCCTTATCAAAAGCAGTATCCTTTTGAGAGGATACTGCTTGGTCTGGCTGTTGGGTAACTCTCATGGCCTCCTTCTTCTTCTTCAATCTCCTATTGGCAATCACTCTCTCTCCTTGCTCCCCCTCAATTGTTGCGGTTACTTCAGAGGTTTTTCTTTTGGTACCCGTAATCTTTTGGGAGACTAAGGGTTGGCTATTGAGAGTGATTGTGTTGAAATCGGTTGTACTACTTGGGTAGGCAGAGAAGTGGTAGTGATCTCTGCCATAGTAGTTGAAGGAGAAGAAGTAATAGGTTGAGAAGTAGAAGGGAGAATTCGAGATACCTAATCCATATGCGACGGAAGTGCAAATGACTCTACGGTATACGATTTCTTTATTATTTCTACAAACAACTTCTGTGTTTGTTCGTAAGTCTGTACAAAAATGTTATCCTCAAAAGAAAGGTTAGTTATTTGATCTTTAATGATCATTGACAAAAATTTAGCATAGTAAATCTCTGATTTTCTGAAGTTAAAACTACCTAGTTTATTTACAAGATCATCAAAAATTAATTTTCCTATATTTATATGTACATTTTTAATCATTGCATAAGCTATCTTTAAAGTTAATGAGGTTATTACCTCAAAGTTAGAAGACTTACCTGAGAACACCTTTGTGATGGTGTTAAAGAGATAAGAAATCTCTCGCTTCACATTTACCCTCTTGAGGTCCTTGAACCGTAACACTATGCTGGGATCAGTGTTGTAGCCCAGTTCCCTCAAGAAGTTGAGCAGATCCGCATCACTTGGTACTTTCACAAGATTTTGTGTAGGTAGCCTCAGTGCATAATTAATTCTGAAAGGAGTTATCTTACTCTTTTTAGAAATTTTTTTGAATGAGATTCCCTTTACCACGTCAGGCCTCGTTGTGGAGCACATGAACTTTGCACTTGTCCATAGTTGAGAGATGACTTTACTAGACATTTCTTCATCGGTAAATATTGCTCGACTATACTCAGAGTTGAGTAAATAGTTCATCATCGGCTTGAAGCAATCATTTACCTCATCAATGTCAGAGAAACCCACATAGTTTGTGGGTGGAACCATCAGATTCCTTGGAAGTTGTTGAACATTGCCGGGTGCCATTGATGCTATTTGAGATCTGAAGTTCTAGGGTTTCTGTGAATATGAGAGAGAAAGAGAAAAAGAAAGCTCAAGCGAATATCAGAGTCAGATTAAAAATTTTGAGGTATTTCAAAAAGAAAGAGAGAGAGAGAGTATAAATACCCGCCTTTTGACATTTGAAAACTGTTCTTGAAAATACGCTATCAGGGTGTCGCATCAATTCTGTGGTGACACGTCATCAGGGACAAAAGGATTCCCTGATGAATTATTATAACAGACTAGACACAATTCCTGATGCAGTCAAATGCCCTTTACCTGACCCTGATGTTCATTGTATGTACATACCCTGACCTTGATGCACAGATCAGATACCCTTACCCTGATGCACAAGTAGAATACCCTGACCCTGATGCTTGAGTCGAATACCCTAACCCTGATGCTTGAGTCGAAAACCCTAACCTTGATGCTTGAGTCGAATACCTTGACCCTGATGCGCGAGTCGGATACCCTGACCCTAATGCTTGAGTTGAATACCCTGACCCTGATGCGCAAGTCGAATACCCTGACCCTGATGCGCAAGTCGGATACCCTGACCCTGATGCTTAAGTTGAATGCCCTGACCCTGATGCGCAAGTCGGATACCCTGACCTTGATGCTTCTCGACAAAGACCCTGATCCTGATGCATCAGACAAAAACAAACAAACACAAGCAAAACAATAGAAAATGTATGTACATATCTACATTTTTAATATACATAGTCACATATCAACTAATTTTATCAGGAATTTATGAGATGAGTTAGGAGTACCAGAACTTAGGCATTTGATAGTTTGTGTTGTTCCAACAACCTTTCTGACAAGTCTTTAGCAAGAATATTGAATTTCATTTTGCATAATTCACCATACCCAGCTCTCCCACAAGATTGAAAAAAGTGGCTTCATTAAGAGCCTTAGTGAATATGTCTGCCAACTGCTTGTTCGTTGGTACAAACTGTAGTTCAATGGTTCCATTCCAAACATGTTCTCTGATAAAGTGATATCTGATTTCTATATGTTTGGTTCTGGAATGTTGCACAGGATTCTCAGCAATGGCAACGGCACTAGTGTTATCACACCTTATTGGAATTTTGTTGAAGTTCAGTCCATCGTCCATTAATTGATTTTTCATCCATAGAATTTGTGCACAACAACTTCCAGCTGTAATATATTCAGCTTCAACAGTTGATGTTGAAATTGAGTGCTGCTTTTTGCTGAACCAAGATACAAGCCTTCTTCCCAAAAACTGACAGCTTCCTGTTGTGCTTTTTCTGTCAATTCTGCATCCTCCAAAGTCAGCATCAGAATATCCCTGTAATTCAAATCCAGACTCCTTTGGATACCAAAGTCTGAACTCTGTAGTGCCCTTGATATATCTCAAGATTCTTTTCACTACAATGAGATGAGACTCCCTTGGATCAGCTTGATATCTTGCACAAAGACATGTTGCAAACATAATATCAGGCCTACTTGTTGTTAGATACAATAATGATCCAATCATTCCCCTATAAATCTTCATATCAACTTTCTTTCCATTCTTATCAAGGTCAATCTTGGTTGTTGTGGCCATTGGTGTCTTTGCTACTTTTGAGTCCTCCATGTCAAATTTCTTGAAAAGTTCTTTGGCATATTTTGTCTGATGGATATAAATCTCATCAGTGACATGTTTGACCTGTAGTCCCAAGAAATAAGACAATTCACCCATCAAACTCATTTCATACTTACTTTGCATGAGCTTGGAGAACTTTTCACACAGTCTAGTGTCAGTGGATCCAAAGATAATATCATCAACATATATTTGAACCAGGAACAGATGACCTTGGTGTTGTCTAAAGAGCAATGTCTTGTCAATGATACCTCTTGTGAACTTGTTTTCCACTAGAAACTTAGACAGTGTGTCATACCAAGCTTAGGAGCTTGCTTCAGTTCATAAAGTGCTTTTTCTAGTTTGTAGACATGATTTGGGAATTTTGAACTTTCAAACCCTGGAGGTTGTTGGAGATACACCCCCTGTTCCAATTTCCCATTGAGAAAAACACTTTTCACATCCATTTGATAAACTTTAAAGTTTGAATGTGCAACATAGGCTAAGAAGATTCTTATAGCCTCAAGTCTGGCTACTGGGACAAAAGATTCATCAAAGTCAATCCCTTCCTCTTGATAGGTTGTATTGGCTTTTTTCCAAAGCTAGCTGCATTTTCAACCTCAATAGGAGGTTGCTTCACAAGAGTTTCTACATAGCCTAAACCAGACTTGGGATCCAATTTCTGACAGTTAATTGATCATCTAGTTTTTTGCTAAACTCATTCCATTTCTTTATGACTTCCTTTTCTTGACTTAGAAGATTGGAGGTCCATTCTTCTCTTTTAACAACACAGTCAAGGAGATTTTTAGTCCTTGAGAGTTCTTTTTCAAGTCTCTCAAGTCTAGAGAGTTCTGATTCTAAAAGAGTATTTCTAGCAGTCAAATGTTCATTTATTTTCTGCACTCTCTCAGTCTCAGCTACAACACTCCTTAGGGTGTCATAAAGATCTTTTATCTCACAAGCCATTTCCTTAACAGTTTTAACACAAGCATTTTTAGACATGTTAGAGAAAATTTCTAGACTTACATGTGAGCTACTGTTGTCAGTGGATGAAGCCATCAGGGCTAGGTTGACATATTCTTGATTATCTTCTTCATCTGAGTCAGCCCAGTCTTTTCCCTCTGCAATGTAAGCTTTTCCCTTCTTGGAGGCATTTAGAAGGTCAAAGTATTTCTTCTTGTAATCCACATTAGCTTCCTTTCCCCTGGATTCACCTTCCTTTATGGCCTTGCGACACTCATTTGCAAAATGGCCCATCTCATTGCATTTGTAGCACTTTATTCTTGATTTGTCAATAAAGTTTTTAGTGCTACTAGGTTTCCTTGCTGAAAATCTTTTTGATCCAGAAGGTTTTTGAAATTTCAGCTTGGAAAACCTCTTTGCAAGAAAAACCATGGTTTCATGCAGTTCTTCTAACTCTTTAGGAGTGTTCTTATCCTCCTTTGAGTCAGCTTCATTGTCCCCTTCTTTTTCAGCATCCCCTGACTGCTGCTTCATCAAGACACTTGGTCTTGCTTCTTCTTTATCCTTCTTGGCAGCCATCAGGGCTACAGATTTAAGCTTTCTGGTTTCCCCTGACATTTCGGATCTTTGCTGAACTTCCAGTTCATATATCTTTATGGTACCATAGAGCCTGTCCAAGTCTAGAAGATTCATATCCTTGGATTCCCTGATGGCTGTCGTTTTAGGATCCCATGATATGGGAAGAGCTCTCATAAACTTTCTGTTCACATCTTTATTAGCATAAGCCTTCCCATATAACCTCATGTCATTTACCAACTTGTTAAATCTGTCAAACATTTCAGTGAGTGTTTCACCATTTTTCATTGTGAACAAGCTATACTGTTGTGTTAACAACTGCAGTTTATTTTCCCTCACTTCTTCAGTTCCATCACACAGGATCTGAATGGTATCCCATATTGACTTAGACGTTGAACGATTCATGATACTGTTCAGCATATCATCTTCTAAACCATTATATAGGATGCCTGTGACTTTCAGATCCTTCTTTACTTTCTCTCTTTCCTCCGGAGTCATTTCTTCAGTAGTCTTTGGAACTAATTTCTCTGGTATACTGACTTCATTGACAACTTCTTGAGGAATGAGCTTTTTTGGAATGTGAGGGTCTTCCTCTAGGATTTGCAAGTATTCATCATCGATTGCTCTTAGAAGAACTATCATTCTTTTTTTCCAAGAAAAGTACTTTCCCCTTTCCAACATGGCGACTTTGCTATTTCCAGCTTTGTTAGCCATTTCAACGATCGTCTAGCAAGTGTAATCTGTTGGTTGGCTCTGATACCAATTGTTAAAACAACAGGCCCAAGTGTTTGTAGAAAGGGAGGGGCGGGGGATGAATGCAAACACTCAAATCTTTTCAATCTTTAAGAACTATGTTAAGCACAGATGAAAATAGTTATACTATCAGAAAAACTGTATTGACTTTAAAAAGAACACACAAGCATTCAAGTTAAAATAGTTGTATTAAAACTTGAGGTTTTTCTGGAAATTTGGTTAATTACAAATGTGATTAATCAGCTACAAATTCTGCAACAAGTTACAGCTTCTCTTTCACACTCACTAGTTACAATATTTCTTTGAATATTTTCTCTCAAATATGTTTCAAAGCTTCTCTAGTGGTTGTGTGCTTCTGTGTGTTGGTTGATTCGTTGGATTGCTTCTGTGTAATGAGAACTCTTTTGCATATATAGAAGATCAGTAGTTGAACACCCTGAGTATCAAGATCTGTGTAATGAGAACTCTTCACTATCAAGTCCTTTAGTAGTTTCTGCTGGTGACTTACCTAGTGAGTTATACTTCATCCCCTGATGACTAAGTTGATCATCAGTGGATGCAAAAACATGTGCAAATACTTAGGTTTATAGAACACCTTGAGTATGTACAGATGCACAATCAAAACTAAAATTATCATCATCATTTATACTTAACAACTACCCTTATTGTAAAGAATAAATTTTATTATTAAAAATATAATTAGATAACATTAGAAATATAGTGAAAATTGCAATTTTTGCATAAAACTAAACCTTAAAATTGTAGAGTTTTCTAAAACTTCTTTTTCGTGTTTCTATTAAAAGAAAGAAAAAAAGGTGAATTAAAATTTAAGGTGGTAAGAATAAATCAATTAATTAAGATAAAGATATATATATATATATATATATATCCATCTTTGCCTTAGAGACAAAAGATGGCTTGACTTTGATGATTCCCTTCTTGAAATGGTAGAAACCAGCCTCTGCATTGGACCAATTTACTTTGATTGTTTCCCAAAATTCACTGTCTCGCTTAGAGATAGAAATATCCTCGATTCCTAAATCCTTAATGTTAAGACTAATAATTTCAAGACCAAGGCTGGAACCTAACCAGTACATATTATCTATAGAATTCAGTACAAAGCCATGAATTCTGCCTTCAATACAGGAGCTATGAGAACTTTTCACAAAGGAGAAACAATTCTCTTTCAAACTGATCTACAAAGATCACACTTATTAATCCCTAAACCCATTTCCTGGAATCAGGTTAGTTTACCTCAAAACTGGCTTCTTAAGAATGCCGCTCCAGCCAAGCAACCTGAGAATACTACCATCTCTAGAATACAATAGTTTTATAGTGGGTCAGTCTCGAACTCTTTCCAAAGGTCTAATAGCCACCGGTCTTTTAGCCAATGAATTGATAGTCTTCCTGATGAAGTCTTAATTGACCATTAGCCACCTAGACATTCTGTTTCAACCGTAATCACCCAATTTCAAGATTTAAACCTTGAATCCAGAATTCCTCAAGCCCATTATACAGTTCAATCCGCACCTATTAAAACTGCCCATCAAGAGGCAGAAGTTGATGGTACTATATTGCCAACATATTCTTCAATACAATCTGAATTAAATGTTTTACAAACTGATTTTCAAATTAACAAAGAAAAACTGAGAGCCCAATTTGACTCTCCTCATAACAGTTCCAGAAAAGAGTGGTTTCTTCAAACTTTTCAAGGATCTACTAGACAAGAGATCCAAAATCAATATTATGAGTTTTTAAATTTTATCAAACAACAAATTGAGTTTTTTGAATGGTTTGAAACTTATGCTGAATTCAAAAAAATTGATTATCCATTTTCAAAAACCTTAAATGTCTCTAGATTCTGGCAGACAATTCAGGGTGAAAATATCACTTTTGAATTTCCTCCACCTAGAGGGATTAAAGTTCATATTGATCTTATAAATGTTTTAAATGCTATACGTTTCAAAAGAAAAGATGGAGATATTATTCTCCCTAAAGATATACAAAATATTTATGAGCAAAACAATTATACTAATAATATTTACAAGTCATTGGAGAATATCTTGCGACTAACCAATCACAGCCTTATACCTCGGCTCAAAATCTTTCAAAACCTACCCAATCTTCCAATATTCCTCTGTTCAAACCACATGAAATCCCTCAGAAGTACAAAAAAGAACTTTCAAAAAGGATCTCAGATAAACATTTGATTACTGAGCTTCAAAAGAAAATAGCCGAAATACAAGCTACCATTCCAGTTACTATCCCTGAGTCACCATGCACTCTTCCTCATAATTTTACTAAGAACTCTGTTGCAATTCTTAAGGAAACTGATTTAGATAGTGAATCTCAAAATACCAATCAGGAGCAACAAAATATCCCCTTAGACTTTGGAATAGCTCCCCTTAGGTTCAACAATAGGCAAAACTGGCGGACCTCTCAAAAGTTGTATTACCCAAGAGCCACGCAACCTGATGTGGCACTTGAAGAATAACCCAATATTCTTTAGAACTGCTATAATGGCAACAATATCAATGAATGGAACATAGATGGAGATTCTGAGTATCATATCTTGAAGAAACTTCAATAAATGTCTATGGTTGCAACAACCTATAGGACAACCCATAATTCCTCTGATCAGTTAGTTGCTCATATTATCATTGCCGGTTTTACTGGTCAAATGAACACCTTCAAGAAAATGATAAACATGATATTCTTCATTCTATTAAACTAGATTATGATAATCTTTCATGATGGCAAAACCATCTCTGATGTTGTTGCCACTCTTATCTATACCATTGCCAAAACCTTTGTGCGAAATCTAGGTATATTCCATTAAAAATCCACTGAGATCCTTAATAATCTTAAGTGCAAGACTTTAACTGATTACCGATGGTACAAAGATACCTTTATGACTAGAATTTACTCTAGAGCTGATGGTAATCTCCAATATTGGAAAGAAAAATTTCTTGATGGATTGCCAAAATCTTTACGTGACTTAGTTCGTGAAGACCTCAAGGAACAATACAATGATGTTGTTCCTTGACAAAACATCACTTATGGTCAATTATCTAGTCAAATCTAGCAGGTCACCCTCAAAATCTGTCGTCAAGGTAAAATGATGAGGCATTTAGCTAAGGATAGAGCCCAAAGAAGCAGAGACTTGGGAAATTTTTGTGAACAATTTGGATTACCTTCCTGCAACACCAAAACCCACAAGAGACCGAAGAAAAAACTCATGCACAATGAGTCTTATAAGCCCCCTTATAAGCCCTTTAGGAAATTTTAATCCAAATCTAGATTTTATCCCAAAAGAAATAGCAACCATGCTCAATTAAGAGAGACCAATCCTGCGAAACCAGCCTTGCCTGCTGTGGCGCCCCCAGAAATCCCCCGAGCCGGGCCTCGGGCACTGTCAGCAATTTGGGCAACAGTCCTCGAGATCCCCAGGCTGGGACTCCAGGCTACACCAAAAAAAAAACTACAACACAACAGCAAAACAAACAACTCAGCCAAGCATTTACAACATTCCTGTGAGAAATACATTCTCAACATCATTACAGAATCTTAAGGTTCACATCATCTTACAAAACCTCAAAGCTTGAAAATAACAAGCTGTAGTGGAAACAAAACTTTAGATGACCCATATGGCCTTACAAACTAAACATTTCTATGATGGCCTCTCGCATCACTTTCCCTTTAAAAACCATCCATAGGAGAGAAATCAAGAAGCTCTCACTATGCCATTTTCCCTTTTCCCTTACTAGGTAGCTCAACCTTTATGTCATAACCAATAAAACATTTCATAATAATCCACATGAGCGTTTACGCTCAGCAAGTATATGATCCATAAGCAAAAAGAATCAGATATTTCAAAAGCTTTAATATTCATTGAGGTTGGACGAAGCAATGCCAAAACCTCCTGATAAATCAATACACATGCATCAGTTAGGGTTCCTGAGTGATATCAATGGGTTATCCGTCTTTAACCAATAAACCTTGATTCGCCCTCTCTTCATCAGATAATGCATCACCTGACCAGACTGATCATTATCTGACTTCATTTAACAATCAAATTTCATCCCAGCTGGTCAACCTGGTCGTTTGATTTCATCATTTGACATACGTAGTCACTTGTAGAAAGCATATGGTCTGTAAAGGGTTGATTACCGATGCCTCGGTCTCTCATACCCTAATCATCATTGGCCTGAATACCAGGTGAAAGCATTCAACAACCCTTCAGCTTTCCATATGGATATATCTTCTTGATAACATTTTCTCATTTTAAATTGGTGCGATCAACAATTAAAAGCAGCGACTGCCAAACACATCAGCGTGCTCAACAGATAAAAGTTGACTACCAATGATTTTTCTATATACCCATACGGAAAACTGCTAGGGTGTGCATACAAGATCAAATCTTGCAACACCCTACATCATTTTCATCATCTTTTGGTGTGCTAGGAACTTTAAACAATTAGCAAACACCCAATAGCATATAGTTCAATAATCAACATTATTTCATGTGTGTCGAATCAATGATCGTACGTTACTTAATCATCAAAGAGATCATCATCATTAACATCATTCATTTACGTAAATCGAAATAATGATTCCACGTAATCAGTAAGAAAGAAAGTGGAATGAGTATATACTTGCCTTGGTCCTTAGCTAAAATTCACTATATTGGTTGCAAAAGGCTTCTGTAAAACATCATTGTGGGTATAACATGAGAAATCCATACTTGAAAGATGACTATGCAAGGTCAGAGAATGATCATCAGGGCACGAAGTTGCCCGTCAGGGGATATATTACTCGTCAGGGGATAGTCATCATGGGATAACTTACCCGTCAGGGAATACATTACCCATCAGGGAATAATTTACCCGTCAGGGGATACCTTACCCATCAGGGGATAATCTTGTTCATCGCCAAACTTGTCAGGTGACAACTTGTTCAGCGCTAAACTCCTCAAATCATCGCTGAACTCATCAGTGGATGATTTGTCTAGCGCCAAACTCCTCGGTGGAAAAATGTTCAGCGCCAAACTCTCTTGTTCAGCACTGAACTAGTCGGGGACTAAGAATTTTAGTCATCAGAAACTATCCTTAGCCTGTCGGAGACTAATATGAACTAATCAGGGATTTATGATGTCATCTTAACCCATCGAAGACTAAGGCTGACATCATCATCAGAGACTAATTATCTTATCAGGGACTGATGACGTCAACTTAACTCATCAGAGACTAAGGCTGACGTCATCATCAGAGACTAATAATTCCTTTATCAGAGACTACGGATGACGTCATCGGGGACTAAACTTTAGCCTGTCGGAGACTAAGGATGATGTCATTAGAGACTAACAGCATCTCATCAGAGACTAATATTTACTCATCAGAGACTGATGTTATCTCGTCAAAGACTAATATTAGAGCTTGTCTCCGTTTCCATGGAAGACCTTACAACAATAAATGTGACGACCCCATAATCCCATACCGGACTAGGGCATCATCATAAGAAGGTAAAGATAACCATTCATCCATTCCTAAATAAATATTGAATAAAAACAGCATTTAAGAGTTATTACAACCCAAGAATTAAGTAATTACAGCGGAAGCTATTACATCATTTCCTAATAACAAAATAAATCTCATCAACTCTTCAAACGTCTTCCTTCTTTCCTTCATTCATTCCTTTCTTTCCTTCATCAGTTCTATCAAAAGGATAAACACTTAGCAGCTTATCATCTTTGCTTTCCCCTTGTCAGAGGGTTCAGC
>CM025780.1:16326147-16347455 GCA_014636745.2 Centella asiatica | reverse complement strand
CGGGGATTAACTCATCGGGGATTATCAACCCATCGGGGATTAACTCAAACCCGTCAGAGACTAAGTTAAAGTCTGTCTCAGATACAGGGTCGTCTTCCTCACTCCTCCATGTGTGGTGCCCTCAACCATATCCACACTTAGGTCAAAACTCATCATTCTCTCAGTGATACATAACATTTCTTTTGGTCTGCATGCCATCCTAAACACGGTTTAGGGTAAAGAAAATCAGGTTAAGGAATACTCAAGCATGGGGTTGCAACTACTGTCAACAGAATGTTTGGTAGTTAAAGGTTTGTCCATCAGGTGGTTGTCAACAACACTACACCCATCTAGACAACTTGAAATAAATGACATTTACTCCGATCGTTAGAATATGCATTAAGTCATACTTTTGAAAATAAATGAACATGGTATTAAAGGTGGTAGGTAGAGCAGAGACGCAAGAAATTTAGCAAGACTTAAATAAGATGCTCTTACCTCCTTACTGTAGGAAGAAAATAAATGCTCCGGTTTATCCTTCAAGAAGAACTGCTGTCTCGAAAATTAAATTTAAGTTTGATGGAAGTTTAGAAAGGTAGAATCAAGGTTACAACAGCGTGATGTGTATATATATCACTTGGTTGAACAACAAGAACCGTAGGATCAACTTGATCTCAGCTGTTGGTTATGAAAAGAAAGGAAATGACTGAAGAAGGAGAGAGTGATTGAAATGGCTGCTGCGTCCTTCGGTCATCTTTCATAGCTGACTCTAGGGTAATGATAGGGATGATGAGCATTTAATGCTGCTGTCCCCCCCCCCCAGCAGTGAAGTATTTTTAAAAAGAAGATGGGTACTGTAGCTACCCGCGGAACACTCTTTTAAGGGTAGAACAACTCATAACCTCGTGAGCTTTACAAAATAATAAAAATAATAAAAAAAAAATCTTTTGGACATCACATTGCAGATAAAATTTTTTTTTTTCATAAAAAGAAATATATAATTTCGATATTCACAACTTATAAGAAAATAATTTTCATGAAGAAGATAAGCTAAAATAATTAAATTTCATAACGAAATTTATTTACAAATCCGGGTCTTCACAATAAACTTAATGTAGGATTCCTCATGAACATGAATATGCAGAAGAATACAACCTTTCTTTTAAAGCTTCGTTCTTCCTTGAAAACCTAGTATACACGGCTAATATTCTCGGATGCTATGCAAATAGGAATAGCTGAGGAGATCTTAAAATTCTTACCTCTTGGTTTGACGAAAGAAATCACAACTGGTTTGGAAGTAATCACCCAGAAAAGAGAACTTGAAATTATATGAAGATGGTTGGTTTAAGGAAGAACTTTGGAAGATAAATTTTTAGAAAAGAGATTAAAATGTTCCTCCGAATGAGGTATTTATAGGGGGCTGAGATTAAGCTGTGAAATAAAATGATTGGTTAATCTGGACAGTAGAACGGCTGCTCATCATGATTCTTAGAGCTAAGCATGTGTAATAAGCCTGTTGTCCTTCATGCACATACATTTAATTCACTGATGACACACAAGCAGCTTACTAATCTAATTAGTATACGTAAGCACTGATGTCATCAAACTTAAGCTCTTGAGTCCTTCAGAGGACTTAACCAACAAATGCAAGCTTCTTTTAAGAGCTTACAAATGGTACTGCATGTATATATAAACATCATTCGCTTATCCTTGCAACCAACATCAAACAACTATAACCCTTTTAATGGGTCGAAAAATATTTATACATCCAAAAACGTCATATAATAACCATATTCATATTAATAAGAAAATAAAATAACATAAAATAAAATAAAATGAGTGAATAAATTATTTATAGATAAACAAATTTTCCAGGTCGTCACACCTGCTCCCAACATTAACCTTTGTTTCAAATGCCATAAACCTGGTCAAATAGCAAAATTTTGTCATTTTTCCAAAAGGCTTAGAACCCTTTGGGGTATTGATGATTCTTTACTCAACCAGATCCAAAATCTATTAATTAAAGATAGTGACAATTCATCCGAAGCCGATTATGAATGCCTCAATCATCTCCGTGATGATGGATTATACTCTTTTTCATCCGATCAATCCTCTGATAAAGAAGATCAAAGTACTATTAATGTCCTTACTAAAGAGGAAGACCTCCTTCTTGAACTTATAGGGCAACTTTTTGATCTTGACCAAAAACAGTCTTACCGTAATCAATTCAAAAAGACTTTAGAAAAACCTTCTTCTTTTGAAAAGACTTTTCATAAAGACCCAAGACTTAATAATACTTATAATTTTAAAGACATTCTTGATCGGTTTCCTGCCAAACCAAAAGTTAACACTGTCCAGGATCTCCAAACCGAAATTGCCATCCTCAAGGAAGATATTAGGGAAATTAAAGCTTGTTAAGAAATTGATCAATTGGTTATCCAGCAACTAGTTAGCCAAAAGCCGGGTCCTTCTTGTGCTACCCCACCTGACTCGTCCCACCTTAAAGATGATAGTTTTTTAAACTATATGTCCAAAATGTCCATTCAGAGATGGCATGTAAGACTTACCTTGCAGATTAAAGATTTTGTCCTTGATATCCCAACCTTACTCGACATAGGGACATATCTTAATTGCATCCAGGAAGGCCTTATCCCCACAAAGGTTTTTGAAAAAACTACTGAAGGGCTCCGTGCAGCCAATGGTAAGAAGTTAGGAATTAACTACAAGATTTTAGATGTTACTGGAAATATTCCTAACTCCGCCTTCTTCCCCAAAACCTTTTTCTTGTTAGTTAAAGACATTATCAATCCTATTATCTTACGAACCCCTTTTATCCAGCCGATAATCCCCTTTATGGTCACAAACCATGGTATCTAGATTGAGTATCTTGGTATCTCCATCGTCCTCCCTTTTGATAGGCCTCCTATCCACAAAGATCTTCATCTGTTAAATCTAAGAAAGCGCAAATCAACTATCTCAAAGAAGAAATAGTTCATTAGCGCATCTAAGACTAGCTACAAAATCCTTCTATTAAAAACAGGATTCGAACTTTTGAAACCAAGATTATTACCCAGCTCTGCGCTGACGTACCAAATGGTTTTTGGGATCGAAAAAATCATAGTGTTAGACTCCTTTACGAGCCTGATTTTGATGAGAAAACTATCCCAACCAAAGCGAGGCCCATCCAGATAACTCATGAACTTATAACCCACTGTCAAAAGGAGATTCAAGATCTTCTAAAGAAAAGGATTATATCTCACAGCAAATCCCCTTGGAGCTATGAAGCTTTTTATGTCAACAAAAGTGTTGAAATTGAAAGAGGAGCACCTCATTTAATTATTAATCACAAACCTTTAAATCAAGCCTTAAGATGGATTAGATACCTAATCCCCAATAAAAAAGGTCTTCTTCAAAGATTATATGCTGCTCATATCTTTTCAAAATTTGATTTAAAATCTGGATTTTGGCAGATACAAATTGATCCACGGGATCATTACAAAACTATTTTCATAGTCCCATTTGGGCAATACGAATGGATTGTGATGCCTTTTGGCCTAAAAAATGCTACTTCAAAATTTCAAAAAATAATGAATAATATTTTTAATGAATATTCGAAATTCATTATTGTTTATGTTGATGATGTTTTAGTCTTCTCAGATAGCCTAGAACAACACTTTAAACACCTGCATATTTTCTTTAACATTATCAAAACTAATGGTTTAGTTCTTTCAAAAACTAAAATCTGTCTTTTTTAGACAAAAATCAGGTTCTTAGGACATAACATAAAACAGGGAACTATTGTCCCTATCAATCGCTGTATTTTATTTGCTGATAAATTCCCTGATCAAATTATCGATAAAACACAACTTCAAAGGTTCCTTGGTTGTGTCAATTATGTCTCAGAATTTATCTCGGGATTAAGCAATCTTCTCAAACCTTTACATGATCGTCTTAAACAACCTCCTCCTCCCTGGACTTTTGTGCATACCCATGTAGTTCAGGAAGTAAAAAAGAAAGTCAAGCATTTACCATGTTTATCTTTACCTGATCCTTCTGCATATAAAATTGTTCAAACTAATGAATCTGACATAGGATATGGAGGCATCTTAAAACAAAAGAAAGACGGTAAAAAAACATATCATTACATTTACTTCAAAGCATTGGAATAGTTTCCAGCAGAATTATCCCACCATTAAAAAGGAAATTTTAGCTATTATGTTATACATTACAAAATTTCAGGTTGATTTATTAAATCAAAAATTTTTAGTCAAAATTGATTGTCAAGCTGCAAAATCTGTCTTACAAAAGGACGTAAAAAACCTTGCCAGCAAGCAAATATTTGCTAGATGACAAGCTATTTTATCAATATTTGATTTTGATATTGAATATATTAAAAGAAACTCTAATCATATTCCATATTTTCTAACTAGAGAGTTTCTCCAAAACAGATATGCCACCAAAGAAGAAAGATAAGACAATTGCCTTAAAAGCCGCCTCAGCTGAGAAATCAGCTCGCCAATCACCCTCTCAATCTCAAGATTCGGTTGAATCTTCCCAAAAACCCAAGCCAGTCACATCTTCTGATTATACTATTAAAGCAGTCCAGACTCAAATCCAGTTCTCAGCCCTTGCAGACACAAAACCCTTAGCCCTTGACAAAGTCAAAAGATGGGCTGATATTGCTGCTGAGGATGAAGATTATTAGTCCCAATCTTATTATCCTGAAGAGTTCCTCTCCTGGTGCAAAAGTATGGGAATTTCTCCCCCTCAGGTAATTCGTCAATACCAAAAAGTGGAGGCTACTAAATCTCAGGTTCTTTGCCCCACTTCTCAATCTCAATCTGTGGTGGGTAAGAACCTAGGAACACTCACTCCCTATGTTCCTTCCCCAAAATCGTTCTCTTCTTTTTCTGAAGCACCCCAATACTTTAAATCTCAATCAGTCCAACTGATTGTCGAAATGGAACCAGATTTTTGGAACCCCGACCCAAATTTGGCTGCCAAGCAATTACTTGGTGATCGAAGATTTATCTCTTCTCATCCCCATAAAACCCAAAGGTTTTTTGAATTTATCTTGGTAGATTCTAAATCTATCCTTTTAAAACGATATTAAGAAAAATCTGGTAGTTTTATTACTCATACTACCATCCAGATTATGAAGAATATTTCCCCCTCAGAATGGATCAAAACTCATCCAATCTCTAAAGGGTCTCCCCTTACCAAGTTTCAACTTTTATCTACCCTTGTGTCTTTTTCTCAATCTTTTACCCCCTAGAGTTACAACTACTGGGATTATATTGATGTATGAAAATTTGCATTCACAAAACAAAACCCAATAGAAAAACATTCTTGTTTTTTCTATTTTAAACGCAATCAAGACTTCCAATTTCCGAATTGGTTCATCAATCAATGGTGGTCTATCTTTGGCCCTTCCTTTGAAGTCCTTCCTTTTCCTGTCCAAGACGGGTACCATTATTTTTACAATAGGTTTAACCTACCACAATCTGCTCCAACACCCATGTCTCTGCAATTCTTCTCTAGATTTGCCCTGGCATGGATTCATTGCCAAAAGGTGGAATTCCACAAACAAGACGGTTCACAAGGTCTCCCTTTCCTCGCCCTTTGAGGATACTCAAAATGGTGGAAAGACTTCAATTTTAGTCATGCCACCACCCCAACAATCCAGCAATGGTTCATAAAGAACCCCTAATACATCAAGACAATAGAGGTTGAGCAAACCTAGTTCCTAGGTCAAAAATCCATCTTATCAGCCAGCCTGACAGCAGCTTCGAATGAGGATGACCTCCTCAAGATCATGCTCCAGCTATCCAAGAAGATGAGTACCAAATCTCCCGGAGCAAGCACTTCAGCAACAAAGGACAAAGCTCCACTCCTCAACTCTAAATTTGAAGATGAAGACTCTCTCTTCTCTGAAGAAGAAGAATAAAAAAAAACATAAAAAATCATTGACTTTTTACTATAGCATTTTTACTGTAGATTGTCACTGTAGCAGTTTGACTTTCATTGTAGCACTTTTACTGTAAGTCACTGCAACAGTCCAAAAATTTTCTATTTAAAGTGACCTCTTCCTTTCTGAAGAGGTATGTAATTTTTAGGCAGTTCTCCCTGAATCCTCTCAAAGGTAGCCTGCTTCCTTAATATTTCAATCTTGTAATTTCAAGTTTCAATCTTGTACTAGTTTTATATATATATATATATATATATATATATATATATATATATTAATTTTTTGAGAAATAGAAGGAGAGACAAATTCCCAAATCCCAATTTGAGACGGAAACAGGTTTGCCTAGTTTCTCAACTAGAAAACCAAGCAATACTCTCCATATATATCCATCGTCCTGAAATTCTCTTCGCTATATATATAACTTAACTGGAGTTGCAAGAGGTGACATCAATAATCCAAGTTCAATATATATTCTTTTCTTGATCACACACTTTGTTCTTACCCACCCAAATAAAAATAATATATTGAATTAGTGGAGCTTAAGAATATAATAATGGGGGATGATCATGAGGAGGAGGAGGAGGAGGAGATATGTGAAATTTGCAAGAAAGTGTTGAAGATGGAAAAAAGTGGGGACTTGAGTTACAGGCTGTCATGTAAACCACCAGTTTCATTCCGACTGTATCCTTCAATGGATTGTTGACAGAAGGAGCAATACATGTCCACTCTGACGCTGCACATTCCCCAGTGAAACTCCATTAAAGTCCTTGTCAGATCGGTTCGTTTATATAATGAAAACCCGAGAACTTAAAACGCTGCCCCAGTAGCAAATAACTGTCTTGTTTATCTCCATGCTAGCTGAAATCCACGATTATAACGATGATAGTCGCGGATTTCAGCGTATAACCCTAATCCTTGGCCAAGCCTACAAACAACTCTGCTACTTAACATCTTTCTATGATAATATTATATGCACTCATGCGAAAGCCAACAACAACCACCATGCAAGCGGTGGTTTTTGCGGAATTTGGCATTGCCCAGGCAACATGGACATCTTATCCAAATCTGTGTATTATTCAGATTGCTCTCCTTCTGATATTCAAGTACTCCCTTATCAGTACATGTTTCACTCGGCCTGTTTACTCGTGTGGTTTCTCAACAACAACATTTCAAATTGCCCTGCATGCTACTGCAACTTGTCCCAGGAGTTCCTCATCAAGCTTGCCTTACACATCTTGGTTTTGAAGCTTAAATTGCATGATATCCATTTGCTATGGCATATTTACGAGTTGTTCGAGTGTGTTGTTTATCTCCTTGTAAAAGATTAACGCAATTTCGGACATGCATACCCATAACTTCCTCATGTTATACAACTTCTTAATGACTTCATCTCTGCAGTTTTCCTCCAAGCCGATCTTAACATTGAAATGGTTGATGCCTAAAGATAGAGAGAGAAATATATAGATATTGTGTAAAAATTGGAAATTAACTTATTTACATGAACCCTAAGATCTTTTGAATAACATGACAATCACATAAAATAAAAGTAGTAGAAGAATACATCTGTCCATGGTGATAAAGAGAGAACCTAACCTCCTTATAAGCAATCTATTGAAGAAGCTTCAATGGAGAATTTTGGGTTTCTCTCTCCTTTCTTATAGTAACATAATGTGTTTCTTATGTGTATGTTTGTGATGGTCCAAAGCATAATATATATACTAGGAGAGAGGACCAAAATTCCTATTAGGTTTAGGTTTCTTTTAGATTTAATCTCAACCATCCATCATGGTAGAGTTAATAGGAAAGTAACTCATTCTTTTATAATAACCAATGTAAAACAAGTAACGTATATTCTTATAACTTATCTAACTTATTGATTCATAATAGACCACATTAAAGGATAAATAATTATATTAATAATTATCTTACATTTCTCCCACTTGGTTGTTATGAATACTCATAAGCCCCTTTTATAGGAAATCATATTTGCCTTGATTATTCTAATAGTTAACAAGAGTCATGGCGATCATACATTACACAACATAATTCCTTCCATGTACTACAATATTAACAACTATCATAACTAGGTCATTAGCAAGAGTTTTTTCTTAATGGTCACATAATATCTTGTAAAGATGAAATTTTGTTATCATAAATCAAAAGCAATATGTGTATACAATGGAAACAAAATAGAAAAGATGTATAATTTCAATAAGAGCTTAATAAAAGGAAAATGTCAAGTACAAACATAATATATATGGCAGAAATGAAATAACTAGAAACTATCCCCAAGACCCATATTATTAGTATGTTTTTGAAAAGGCTTTGGAGGTAGCCCTTTCGTAAATATATCTGCGATCATAGCATCAGTGCCTAAATAATCAATGATAAATTTTCCTTGTCTAATATCTTGTTTCAGTGATAGATATTTAAGGTCAATGTGTTTTGATCCCTTAGATATCCTGAGAAGTAGATTGCAGCTTTATTGTCACATTATATAGGAAGAGGTTTAGAAATAAAACTCAAAGACCCGAAGTGAGACAAAAAATTCCACAACCAAGATCCCTGGTTTGTAGCCTCCAAACATGCTATGTATTCAGCCTCTATAGTGGATGTGTAGATCATCTCAAATTTTTGGCTTTTCCATGATATTGTACCTCCAACTAAGAGATACACATAGCTAAGAGTCCAGTGTCTAGTGTCTAGACATCCACCAAAATCTAAATTAGAAAATCCAACCATCTGTAGATGTGTTAACTTTCTATATGTAAGCATGAAGTTTGTTGTTGCCTTTAAATATCTCAATACCTTCTTTGCAGCTTTCCAATGAGTGAGTCCTATGCTACTCTAAAATCTACCCAACATGCCAACTACATGGCTAATGTCATGTTTGGAGCAAACTTGTGCATACATCAAACTCCCAACAAGTGAAGCATAAGGATAATTTTTCATTTCTTTACATTCCAATTCATTTTGTGGACATTGATCAAGTTCAAGTCTGTCACCTTTATTGAATGGAACATGTGACGACCCCAGAATCCCGCACGAGACTCAGCACCATCAGAAGAAGGAAACAGTCAATAACACATCCATACAACATCAATATAATAAATATTATTAGTACATTCTTACAAAATTCAGAGTACAATTTCTATAGCGGAAACTAATCTATTACAATTGTTGCAACTATCCTCCTTGGATGTTCTTTTAGGCTACTCCCTTTATTCTCTTCTTTTGTTGTCGTGGTACTATGCCTTACTCAAGTCCTGAAATTATGAACTTAACAAGGATGAGTGATTTACGCTTAATAAGTATATAAACACAGAGGAAAAGAACATAAAATTTCTGAAGAACTTAATCAATAGTATAATTCTATTTGTGAGGTTGGGTGAAGCAATACCACTACCTCAAAGTTCTTCTAAACTTTCTAAGGATATCAGATGATAACACAATCATATGGTCCTTCTTGAATAAAAACAGCCTCTTATCCATCGGGGGCCAAACCCGTTGGATATGTTAACCATACCGTAATCAGTGAGCCAGACTGTATAGCATGGTTCGGTTAGTTAAGTTACATCTAAGTCAGACGACCTGTAGTTACCTCTAGGTCAAGTGACATAACACATCAACACCTTCCCTTTCTTCTTGCAAACTACGTGGCACGTTCCACATTTTAAGGAACATAAAAGACTCATGACCTATTTAAGGGACATAAACATTCTCACTCATTTGCATAGATATAATATTGAAAAATAACTGATAAATCAAAGCTCAGTTATATCCATGCACTTTGATTCATATCTTGTTAGCAAAAATTAAAGCATAACATTCTGATTCACAAAGAACTTTAAACAGAAAAGTATTAACCTTGTACGCATGTCGAATCCATTGATCATGCGTTTAATTGAAATAAGCATAATAGTGATAATATACTTACCTTTATCCTTAGCTGAGCTAACTTAATTCACTTGTTGGGTGAAATACTTCTGTAAAACATATATATGTTTACTTAGCATGAGAATCTATGCTTGAAAATAAATGTGAGTATGTACATATGTGATGTCTGTGATGTCCGTGCATGATCAGGGGATGGTCATTAGGGGATGTCTTGTCATCAGTGGATAAATTACCTAGCCATCAGGGGATGGGCCTTGGTCATCAAGGGATGATATTTATTCATCAGGGGATAGCCATTAGGGGACAATCCACTCACCAGGGGGTACATTGCCCATCAGGGGATAAACTACCCGTCAAGGGATAATGCACCCGTCAGGGGATAATCCAACCGTCAGGGGATAAACATCAGGGGATGACTTACCCATTAGGGGGATAGCCCTCGACCATCAGGGAATGGTCCTCAACTATCAGGGGGATGGTCATCGGTCATCAGTGGTTGGTCTTTGACCATCAGGGGATGAATTTGTTCATCGCCAAGCTCGTCAGTATTTTATTTGACTACTGCCAAACTCTCTTGGCTGTCGCCAATGCCAAACTCAGCGTCAAACTCATCGGTGGATAATTGTTCAACGCCAAACTTATTAAGTCAGCGCCAAACTCATCGATGGATAATTGTTCAGTGCCAAACTCATTAAGTCAAAACCAAACTCTTCGGAGACTATCGGAGAGTAATAAAAATTGCTCCTCGGAGACTAAGAACAATTGCTCCTCGGAGCCTAACAGAAATTGCTCCTCAGAGACTAACAACAATAGCTCCTCGGAGACTAACAAAAATTGCTCCTCGGAGACTAATTTTATGCTGTCAGAGACTATGTTAGAACTTGTCTCTGCTATAATGAAGGACCTTTCATATGATCATGGATGATGCCTAACAATGGATAAACCCAACTTAGGGTGCATCTATCCTATCTGTTGTGTGTATCATTACGCAATACACATAACCGCAGATGCAAAAGAATACTACTGCAGCTTTTGAAACTTTTTTCTTTTATTGGATAACTTAGCATGCACGACTAATACTTTCAAATGTCATGCATGACAGAATAAAGCAGAACAGAGCAGAGTATGTGATTGGTATAAAGCTCTTACCTCTTCGTCTTTAAGGAAGAAATTAAAAGCTTCGCTGCTCTAGAAAAGGACAGTTGCTTAAGAGAATGAACTTGAAATTTATGAGGATGGTTGGTTAAAGAGAAGTTTTAAGAGAGAGGTTATGATTTAACCTCAGATGATGTATTTATAGTGTTCGTAAGACAACTGGAGCAATAGGCTAAAATTATGTCTTAAGGTAATGTGATTAGGCAGCTTGACTGGTGTAGCGGCTGCTTATCATAACACTCTAATAGCTGGTATAATACCAAGCAGCTGCTGACATGTATGCAGCTTAATCTTAATCAGTTGTTAACACACATGCAGCTTGCTAATCAAACAATAATACACATAATCATCTGATGACATTCTTATTTAAATACACGTAATCCTTTCATATCCATACATGCCGATTAATTTGATCTGATATAAGATTTGAGATTCTTATATTCATATCCCTTTGATGGTTTTACAAAGGAATTGACATCATTAAATTTTGGACATCACATTGACATAAAATTCATGCATTTAAAATTCATACCTCATAGGAATTAATCCTATTTACATTTTATTTCTATTTAAAATTCTGGGTCCTCACAGAACAACACTAGAAGAACATGTCATCTTGCCATATCTTTCTAGAATTTTATAATATATGCTTTCCGAGATATTCCTAAAATTCCAAGTGATCTATCCGAGAATATTTTTATACCTATCATATAGAATGCCTCATCCATATCTTTCATTTGAAAGTTCTCAGATAGATATCTCTTAGCCTCATGTAAAAGACCAAGATAACTATTGGCTAGTAAAATATCATTGACATACAGTATCAAAAAAATGTACTTACTCCCACTGATCTTGAGGTATATACATGGATCAACAATGTTTTCTTTAAAACAAAATTCTGTGATAGTTTCATGAAACTTTAGATACCATTGCCTCGAAGCTTGCTTCAGTCCATAAATTGATTTCTTAAGTTTGCAGACCATGTCTTCCTGACCTTCAATTATGAAGCCTTCAGGTTGACGCATGTAGACTTTTTCTTGCACATCTTTATTAAGAAAGATAATTTTTACATCCATTTGATGCAACTCAAGATCATAATAAGTTACCAATGCCAAGATAATTCTCAAAGAGTCTTTTCTGGACACAGGAGAAAAGGTCTCTGTATAATCAATACATTCTTTCTGATTAAAACCTTTGGCTACAAGTCTATCTTTATGACATTTAATATTACCATTTCAATTGCATTTGGTCTTGTAGACACATTTACACCCGATTGGTTTGTGTTCTATAGGGAAATGAACAGCGTCCCAGACTTCATTTTTAGGCATAGATTTTATTTCATCCTTCATGGCAACAATCCATTTATTAGAATTAACATCTTTAATGGCTTGTTTATATGGAATTGGATCATTAATAATCCCAATATCATATTCTACTTGGTAAAGCAAATAATCATCTGAAATAGCTGATCGCCTCTCACGAGATGATCTTCTTAATATTGGTTCCTCTGCTGCTTTAAATATATGATCGTTATTGGCTTTAATCACATCATGGAGTTGTTGATCATTATTTGGGTGTTCCTCATTGTCTAAGCGTTCGACAACTGGAAGGGCCTGAACAACGTTCGAAATTAAGGGTAAAGATAAAGGGATAGGTACCCTTATTTTGCAAATGATCACATCTTGAACTGTGACACTCCCACTGTTTTTTCCTTTCTTATAAAATCTGTCAGTTTTGGTTTCTACAATCCTCGTACTATGGTTAGGATAATAAATCATAGATCCTTTGGACTTATTTGGATAGACAATAAAATAACCACTAATCGTTATGAAGTCTAATTTCTTTTCATGTGGGTTGTAAATTTGTGCCTCAACTGGCCATTCGCAAACTTGGAGATGTTTCAAACTTGGTTTCCAACCTTTCCACAACTCAAAAAGAGTCTTTGGAACTGCCTTACTAGGAACCCGATTTAAAATATAATCAGTTGTGGTTAAGGACATTGGTAAATTAGCATGACTCATCATTGACCTAACCATTTCCATGTAAGTACGATTGTGCCTTTTAGCTACACCATTCTTCCATGGAGAACCATGAATTATGTATTGTGCAATAAGTTCAAGTTTTTGTAGAAGTCTTGCAAAAGGTTCAGGATGTTGTCCAGTTTCGTCATACCTTCCATAACATTCACCATCTCTATCAGACCATATGATTTTCACTTTTCTATTTAATTGCCTTTCGACTTCAGTTATGAATGTTTGTGCAACATGCACAAACTGAGATTTGTCATGTAATAGATAGAGATAATAGTAATGTGAGAAATCATCGATAAAAGCTATAAAATACTTCTCACCTCCAAAACTTGGAATGCCAAATGGTCCACAAATATTTGTATATATGGTTTCAAGAAGCTGTGTACTTCTTATGGTTCCTTTCTTTGTATGTTTTGTTTATTTTCTTTTAATATAGTCTACACACACTTCATGATTGGTAAAATCAAGATTTGGAAGAATTTCATCTTTTATCAATCGTTTTATTCTTTCATTGGAAATATGTCCCAACTTTTTATGCCACAAAAAATATGAGTCATTTTGAGACGACTTACATTTTGTTTCACCATTAGCATGCAATGTGAGATGTGTTTCAGAAATTTGACTAGCAAGTTTAAATCTATAAAGTCCATCAATTAAAATTTCAGAACCAATATGACTAGAAGTCAAAAATAAATTAAAACAACCATCTCCATGATTAACTTTAAAACCACAAACATCTAGTTTACTTACTGAAACTAAATTATGAGAAATAGTTGAAACATAAAGTGTCTCAAATAAATCTAACTCAAATTCACTATCTAGAATGAGACGATAAGTGCTAATAGCTTGAACTGGTACTTTGTCTTGGTTCCCCATGAATAAAAAGTTTTCACTTGGGTTTATTACTTGGGTTGAAAGGAATCCCTACATGGAATTTGAAACATGAACATTAGCACTAGAATCAATCCACCAAGTATGAGAAGGTACATAAGAAATGGTTGATTAGAAAAAGCTTATGCAACCTATATAATTACCTTTCTTTCTGAACCATTCCTTTTGTTTCTTACAATCTTTCTGAAAGTGTCCAGAATTCGTACAGAATTTGCACAAGTCATCCTTCTTCCTCTTCTTTTCATCTGCTTTATTATTTTCATTTAGCCTCTGTGGTGCTCTTTTATAGCTTGAGTTATGCCTTTTCCTAGCTTTAGATCCAGCTCCTTGGACAAGATGTGTAACCTTAACACCTTGTTAGCCTGCTCTCCTCTTGAACCAATTTGTTAGCCAATTCATTCACCATCCATTTTTCCTTAATGACGTTGTAATGGATTTGGAAAGGTCCATACTGAGAATGTAAAGAATTTAGAATGAATTGGATAGGAAATGAGTCATCCAACGTCACTTCTAAATTCATTAGCCTTGCAACTGTTAGAGTGTATGCCCTAGTGGCCAATTATGTAATGATTGTGACACTATATTTATGATATGTTTTTGGTTAAATGATAATTTATTATGTTTTATTTACTGCGAAATGTTAACATAATAAATGTCCTTAGAAGAATGATACTAATTATATAGATTCAAGTATGTCACTTGAATATGAGATCATACAAGTATGTTATATATATCATTATTCTTAAATGTCCCCAGTCGAATATTATTGTTAGTGGGACAACAATAATACATTGAGACTAGTATATGGATTGACTAATGGTCACATCTCATTGGTCATAAATATATACGAGATATATTAAGTTGATGCATAGGTATATGTTAGAGAACATAGTATTGGACAGACCCACCATGAGAATTCTACATGGAGCGTTATGCTATGTGTCATAAGTAATTCTCATAGTGACAATGATGTAATGGTCCTTTGACCTGAAGTCATGACATTTCTACATAAGGAGTTATGCATTTTGACATTATCAAAAGTCACCTTTAATCGGGTGGACGATAAAGGTGATTGTTGGATGCATAATGAGTTATGTGAGAAATGGGAATGATGTAGATGAAATTTAACCCTCCTATAAATTAGGAGTGATATCTATAGGCCTCTTGATTGAGTGAAACTATGAAATGCATGGCCATGCTCAAATAGAGATTTGTTTCATATAGTTTACTCATTGATCAAGAAAATTGAGATTAAATTATGAATAGGATGACACATCCATGCCTTGAATTTAATATAAGATATCATGGTTAAAAGGATTAAGTTACATTGAAACATTGGTCACGAAAGGTAACGTCGAATCTATGACTTTATTATTACTTGGGTAACAGTGATGTATTACTAGATGCCGCTCACTGTTTATAATTTTATAATATGATTTAAAATTATTGCCAACGTAATAATAACCTACAGGGTCACACACAAAAAACATTCGTCAAGGAGATATAATTTAAATGTCAATGGTTTTAATATATCAATAAGATTGATTTAATTAAATCATGACTTTAAATTATATACATATATATTTATATATGTAATCTGTATGAAGTAGAGTCCTTTGGAAGGAAATACGAATATATATTTATTGGTACATATATATATATATATATATTAATTAAGTGAGACTTGATTAAAGATATATATCTAATAAATATAAAATTTGGATTTTAAGTCTCCTAATTAGATTAGGTTTTGGAATTACTCTAAAAGGCTATATATATGATAAATCAGCAATTCTCTCAAACCAATGTTTCACGTATTCTAAGAACCCTAGTTGCTCATAAGAGAGAGACTAGAGTTCAGAGATATAGAGAGAAAAGAGAGATACAGATCGTACAGCTGGTACTGTAACTCTTCTTGTTCGGATCGTAAGACGATTCGCGGGTGTTCGTGTGGAAACCGTAGAGACGCTGTCCTATTGGATTGCGTTAAAGATTTGGAGACGATCAACACCTTTACCAAAGCTTCAAATTCACACTTTTAATTGGTAAAATCTTAAACTATCTGTATTAAATAGTTTCGCATAGATCCTCGGGTTTGGGTTTTGTTTTGTTTTATTTTATATCATATTTTTCCGCTGCGTTTGATCCTACGAAACCCAACAACAACAAGGTTCGTTATCTCAATACAATGATCATGCATTGAGTGTGTGCCATCAAACTTCATAGTTGTAAGATCTTCCATAAGTTTCTCGGCAAGGGATTTGTCTGCAGTCTTAAACCATTCTTCTATTGCTTTTAAGTAATCCTTAGAACTTGTTGGATTGGGTAGGGAAGTTTTGATTTTGTTGGCAACTGTCATACGTAAGAACATGACACTCAATATATCAGGCTTCTCCTAAACTTTAAAGATAGTCTTTTGTTCATCAGTACTTTGTTTGTCCCGTGGAGTAATTGTAGAAAGGGGTGGGGGTGGGGTGGGGGGGTTGAATACAATTACTAACTTTTCTTAGAAATAAACTATTTAATATAGTTTAAAACTTAAGAACAGTTAGAACAACTTTACTGAAAAGATATAACAAATGAAACAGTAAAGCAAATTGCAAGATATGATTATTAATCTAAAATATGTATATTTATTGTAAATCAATTTGAATCTTTACAATTCTTTCTGGTAGTGTTTACCAGCTTTAGACAATCTCTGTTTAAAATAATAGCTGCACTCTAGAAAAATGATTTCTAGAAAAATGATTTCTAGCTTCTCTTAAGTTTATGAAAACTTGCTACACTCTCTGTAAATTTATTATAGATGTTATATAATCTGAGATAATATGTATACTTGTGTTTTTGTGTATCTCAGTGATCTCCTCGTTATATATATGATCTTTTATCTCAGCTGCTCCATGTCTCTATTTATAGACATAGCTCCCTTGTCCTCCAAGCTTTTTCAGTGAGTTGTCTCCAAAAATATCTCTAATATTCTTTGGTAATTGTAGTTTTGTCACATGACTTCTTCTTTTTGCATGACCTTTCTTACACGCCAACCTGTTATGTAACATCTTTGGTGTATCAGCACAAGAGTTCCTTTAATTTCCTTTTAGAGTTCCAATGATAAGTTATCTCCGTAGTGAATAACTTATCTTTATGAGATTTTTGGTTTTTGATTGGACCAGCTTCTAAATTTTCCTCCTTCAAGTTTCTATCAGTTATCTTTGCAGTATTCACACCAGCAGCTATATATGCATGCTAGTGTATAAGTATGACTTATCTCCATATTTTACTTTATCAATGTTCACATCTGCAGTGTATAACTTATCTCCTTGAAGCTTCTTTGGTAGCCAATCTCTCCTTATTGGACCACCATCTACATTTTAATTCCACCACCTTTAAACTTGTGTTAGTGGATTTGTGAACTCAGCTATGTATCATCCTATATGTCATCTTTAGTCTCTGATCATTTTATCCCCAGATGGATAGTCTCTGGTGCCTAGAAATCCATCCCCTGATGACGAGAAACTTATCCCCTGATGCCGAGAACTTATCCCGTAACACCGTAAACTTATCCCCTGATGTTGAGAAATCTATCTCCTGATGTCGAGAACTTATCCCCTGATGTCGAGAAATTTGGTGACAGGTAAATGTCTTTGGTGACTTTTAACTTCAAGTTTGGTGCTTTGTGGAACTTTGGTGTTGGCTTTGATGATAATATTTCATCCCCTGATGGCTTAAATTTGTTGGGTTTCGACAAATAAAATGCAGCTGAAAAAAAAAACGAAACCCTAACCCGAACATCCATGCGAAAAAATTTAATACAGATGGTTTAAGATTTTACCGACTAAAGTTGCATAATCCGAGGCTTTGATGGAGGTGTTGAACGTCTCTGAATCTTTAACGCAATCCAACTGGATGACGCCTCTACGATATCCACACGAACACCCCACAAACCATCTCATGATCTAAAGCAAGGAGAATTGCAGTACTAGCTGTTGAATCTGTTTCTCTCTCTTTATCTCTCTCTTAACTCTAGTCTCTCTCATATGAGCGGCTAGGGTTTTTCAGAAAGCGTATATATGAGGGAACAACTGATATATCCTATATATAGCTATGTATAGAGTAATTCCAAACCCTAATCTAATTAGGAGAATAAAATCCACATTTTATATTTATTATATATTTTAAGCAAGTCTCACTTAATTAATATATATATACAAATAAATATATATTCATATTTTCTTCCAAGGGACTCTACTATATACAGATTACAAACATATAATTTAAAGCCATGGTTTAAATAAAATCAATCTTATTGATATATTAAAATCACTGACATTTAAATTATATTTCCTTAATGAATGTTCTTAGTGTGCGACCTTGTAGGTTATTATTACGTTGACAATAATTTTAAATCATATTATAAAATTATAAACAGTGAGTGGCATCTAGTAATACATCACTGTTACCCAAGTAATAATAAAGTCATTGATTCGACGCAACATTTTCGTGACCAATGTTTCAATGTAATTTAATCATTTTAACCTTGATATCTAAGATTAAATTCAAGGCATGGATGTGTCATCCTTTTCACAATTTAATCTCAGTTTTCTTGATCAATAAATAGACTATATGACATAAATCTCTATTTGAGCATGGCCATGCATTTCATAGTCTCACTCAATTAAGAGGCCTATAGATATCACTCCTAAGTTATAGGATTAAATTCCATCTACATCATTCTCATTTCTCACATAACTCATGATGCATCCAACAATCACCTTTATCGTCCACCCAGTTAAAGGTGACTTTTGGCAATGTTAAAACACATAACTCCTTATGTAAAAATGTCATGACTTCAGGTGGAAGGACCATTACATCATTGTCACTATGAGAATTACTTATGACACATAACATAATGCTCCATGTAGAATTCTCATAGTGGGTATGTCCAATACACTGTTCTCTAACATGTACCTATGCATCAACTTAATATATGTCGTATATATTTATGACCAATGAGACGTGACCATCAGTCAATCCATATACTAGTCTCAATGTATTATTGTTGTCCCACTAACAATAATATTCGACTGGGGACATTTAAGAATAATGATATATATAACATACTTGTATGATCTCATATTCAAGTGACATACTTGAATCCATATAATTAGTATCATTCTTGTTAGGACATTTATTATGTTAACATTTATATAATGCAGTAAATAAAACATAATAAAAGAAATTATCATTTAACAAAAACATAACATAAATATAGTGTCACAATCATTACATAATTGGCCACTAGGGCATACACTCCAACATAATTTACTGAACAAATCATCCCCTGATGGTTTATCCATCAATGGACGTTATCCCCTGACAGGTTGTTTAGTACATCAGTGGTTGTTATCCCCTGATGCAATCCTTTGTTTATCAATGGAGCTTTTATGAAATATTCCCTGACCAGCTGCATCCCCTGAGCACTTTTCAATGCAATAGAAAGTCTTGTCTTAGTCTCTAGTAGCTTCAACATTAGTCTCTGGTAGTTCAAACCTTATTCTCCGACAGGCTAAAATTTTAGTTTGTAATAAACTAAAATTTTAATCTCTAACAGGCTAAATTTTAGTCTCCGATAGGCTAAAAGTTAGTCTCCGATGGGCTAAAATTTAGTCTCCAACTCTTAGTCTCTGATAAGCAAAAAGTTAGTCTCTGACTTGTAGTCTCCGATAGGCAAAAACTTAGTCTCTGAGAGACTAAATCTTAGTCTCTGAAAGGCTAAATCTTAGTGTCTGATAGACTAATTTTACTTGACTAACTTTAGCTTTTATTGAACTCTCCAAATGCATTCCTTGTAGTCTCTGATGCTTACCTGTAGTCTTTGATAGTAGTTTCTCATAGTGCATTACTGCAGATACTTGTACAATTACAAATCTAACAATTCTAAGTTTTGTACATCACCATCAAATGTTATAATTCCAAACATACTTGTGTCTGTAATAGGAGGTGGCTTTTTAGTCATGAGCGCCACATCCAAATCAAGTACTCCCAAGGTGAACTCAACATTCTCCTTTCATTCTGAGAAGTTGGTTCTCGTGAGAAATGGGACATATGAAACAGATGATGCAATTGCCTAGAAATTATTGCTGTAATTGAAGACATATAACATATCTTGATTAAGGCATTAAAAAAACATAAACAATGTAGGGTTTCTACAAAAAAAACGCAGCAGAATAAAAAAAAAAAGCGAACGAAACGAACGAAACCTTAACCTGAGGATCCATGCGAAATAATTTAATACATATGGTTTACGATTTTACCGATTAAACCTGCAGAATCCGAAGCTTTGATGAGGATGTCGAATGTCTCTGAATCTTTAATGCAATCAAACTGGACGACGCCTCTACGGTATCCACAGGAACACCCACGAATTGTCTCACTATTAGAAGCAAGGAGGATTGCAGCACTAGGTGCTGAATCTGTTTCTCTCTCTCTCTCTTAAATCTAGTCTCTCTTTGATGAACGGCTAGGGTTTTTAGAAAACGTATATCTATGAGAGAACAACTGATATATCCTATATATAGTTGTGTATAGAATAATTAGAAACCCTAATCTGATTAGGAGAATAAAATCTGAATTTACATTTATTATATATTTTAATCAAGCATTACTTAATTAATATATATGTCAAATAAATATATATTCGTATTTTCTTCCAAATGACTCTAATATATATATAGATTAAATAGATATAATCTAAAGTCAAGATTTAAATAAAATCAATCTCATTGATATATTAAAATTGTGACAGCCCCAATTTCCCCAACCTTAGACCAGGACGTCAGTTTAATACCAACTGTTAAGACCTAGATTATCAGTGGAAAATTGGGTCATCAAGGGGGGTACCAAAATAAACAAGAAGTATTATACCAAGAAAACAACCTTTTTCCCTTCATAATATTAATTTTTTTAAAAAAAAAAATAGAAAATACATTGTTTTGAGAAATTCTAGCAGCAGAATGACATAACTTTTTTTTTTTTTACAACAAGATCAAAACCAACCAAAAATCATATTTATGAGCCCCGAACTGCCAAATCTACTGAAACTGGTATAACTTTTCTTTACCCTTAGAATTTTCTTCCTTCTTGGGTTGAACAGAAAGAGAACAAACAAGTATGAGCAACAAAAGCTCAGTAAGTAATATAATATTTCAAATTAAGTGAGAGTCTGAAACTATTTAGTAATAGCATTTTTATGGCAACGTTAAAATATTAAGAATCTCAACTATTGGATTCAGATGAGGAGAACCCAAGTCTTTAACTAGAAGAAATTTTGGCAATATCATGCCTCTGAAGAAATAAAGAAATCCACATAAGTTCTCGGATGTCTTTCAGTA
>CM025780.1:16300490-16326137 GCA_014636745.2 Centella asiatica | reverse complement strand
GTCATCATCGGAGACTAATTAACTCATAAGAGACTGATGACGTCATCTTAACCCCATAAGAGACTAACGCTGACGTCATCATCGGAGACTAAATTTTTTTATTTTTTTTACAACATAATTTTAAGGTTTCATACAGATTTCTATTTAAGCTAAATGACCAAATAATGAAATTAAATAATCTAGGAAAAGCATTTAATATTTACCTGTCAAGCTTTTACTACTGTAGAACTAACTAATGGAATATAATCGTGGGTTTAGGGAATTTATGTATTTGAGAGTGTCGTGAGAAAATGAATAGTAGAGGTTCTCCTTATATAGGTGTTAGGAAAGTAAAAATATCTGAGATATTTCTTACTTAGATTACTAACGGACTTGAAATTTACTAAATCAATATTACACGTAAGTATGAATACTAATAGGTGTCAAGTGGTAGTACATATGACTCACCTTTTGCGAGCTTAGTCATTAAAAATCACCTCAACACCTGTGATATATACTCATTACACGGTGCTTACTCACTATACATGATAATTACTCAGTTATCCTTCTCGTAATAGGCATAGTGATAATTCATATCAATATCCTTTAAATTAATTTCCAATAATACCAAAAATTAATTTAACACATAAATTAACTCCAATAATATCTTACACCCAAAAATTAATTTTGTGGTAGTAATAATTCAGATTACTACCAAAATTAATTCGGATAACAAATTATTCCTTTCGGTAATTATAAAGGAATAATTTCTTATGCTCATAAATAAATTTGACCAAAATTTATTTATGCAAGAATCTAAAATTTTGTCTAAAATTTATTAATGTTATAATAACAATTACACGATTCTGGGATATTACAAAAATCACTGACATTTAAATTATATCTCCTTAATGAATGTTCTTAGTGTGCGACCCTGTAGGTTATTATTACGTTGGCAATAATTTTAAATCATATTATAAAATTATAAACAGTGAGTGACATCTAGTAATACATTATTATTACCCAAGTAATAATAAAGTCGTTGATTCGACGCAACTTTTTTGTGACCAATGTTTCAATGTAATTTAATCCTTTTAACCATGATATCTAAGATTAAATTCAAGGCATGGATGTGTCATCCTCTTCACAATTTAATCTCAGTTTTCTTGATCACTGAGTAGACTATATGAAACAAATTTCTATTTGAGCATGACCATGCATTTCATAGTCTCACTCAATCAAAAGGCCTATAGATATCACCCTTAATTTATAAGAGGGTAAAATTCCATCTACATCATTCCCATTTCTCACATAAGTCATGATGCATTCAACAATAACCTTTATCGTCCACCCGGTTAAAGGTGACTTTTGGCAATGTTAAAACACATAACTCCTAATGTAAAAATGTCATGACTTCAGGTTGAAGGTGTTGGAGTTAAATAATGATGATGATGTTTATAGAATAAATTGTGCATTTGTAAATGCTTATGGTATTCAATAAACCTAAGTATACGCACAAGTTTTGCATCCACTAATGATCGGTCTGATCATCAGGGGAGGAAATATTCTTCACTAAGTCAAGTCATCAAGGAAACTTCTAAGGGATTGATATGTGAAGAGGAATGTCTGTTGTTACTCGAAACTAGTCAAAGTATTCCGCACAATCAGATATTCTAAACAAAGCTTCAATGATTAAGGATCATCAGGGGAACCCATTAGGGGAATCCATCAGGGGATGACAAAGGCATACCAACCCATCAAGGGAACGCGTCAGGGTATAGCAGTGGCTGGCCAAACTCATCAGGGGGAACACGTCAGGGCAAAAACAAGACATGTCACCTGTCAGGGTAAGACATCAGGGTGTGACAGTGTTAGGCTAACCCATCAGGGGGAATGGTCAACACTGCATTGGTGGAAGCCGTCAGTGTGGCGCCCCCGAAAATCCCCCAAGCTGGGCCCTGGACACTGTCAGCAATTTGGGTGACAGTCCCCGAGAACCCCAGGCTGCACCAGAAAACAACAACACCACGGCAAAATGAAAAGAACACAGCCAAGCCTTATCAACATACCTGTGGGAAATATATTCCCAAAATACGTTATTACAACATCTTAAGGTCCACATCATCTTACAAAACCTCAAAGCTTGCAAATAAACAAGCTGCAGCGGAAACAAAAATTAAGATGGCTCATATGGCCTTACAACTATAACACTCTTAAGCCATTCTCTTTTTCTCTTTCTTAGGCGAATCAGCCTTCAAGACATAACCTGAAAAACATTCATAGCATTCCACATGAGCGTTTACGCTCAGCAAGTATATAATCATAAGCAAATAGAGTCAGATAAAAGCTTTAATATTCATTGAGGTTGGACGAAACAATGCCAAAACCTCTTGATAAAACAATGAACATATATCATTTAGGGTGCCCGAGTGATATCAAGGGTTAACCCTCTTTAACAAATAAACCTTGATTCGCCCTCTCTTCATCAGATAATACATCACCTGACCACACTGATCATTATCTGACTTCCATACATAATCAAATTTCATCCCAGTTGGTCAGCCTGGTCGTTTGATTCATCATTTGACATACGTAGTCCTTCGCAGAAAGCATATGGTCTGCGGACAAGAATCTCATTACCGATGCCTTGCCTCGGTTTAACATTCTTTATCATCATTGGCCAGAATACCAGGCGAAAGTATTCAACAGCCCCTTAACTTTCCATATGGATATATCTTCTTGTAAACATTTTCTCAATTTTGAATAGCCTTGACGTGCTAATCAATTAAAAGCGGCGACTGCCAACAACACATATTGACGTGCTCAACAATTAAAAGATACTGACCATCACAGGCGAAACTATATATCCATACAGAAGTTACTTGGGTGTGCATACAAGTCCATGACTTGCAACACCCAAACATCATCATTTGGTGTGCTAGGAAATTTAACAGCTAGCAACCACCCAATAACACATAGCTCAATTATCAACATCTTTTCACGTACATCGGATTCAATGATCGTACGTTACTTAATCATAAAAGAATTCATCATCATGCATAGGCATTAGCATAATTCATTTACGTAAATCGAATCAATGATTCTACGTAATTAGTAAGAAAGAAAGTGGAGTGAAAATATACTTGCCTTGGTCCTTAGCTAAAAATTCACTATATCGATTGAAAAAGGTTTTTGCATAACATCATTGTGGGTATATCATGAAAAATCCATACTGTAAAGATGGCTATTCATAAAGAAAATGGTTATCAGGGCATGAGGTTGCCCATCGGGGAAAAATTTCACTCATCAGAGACTATTTAACTCATCAGAGACTGATGACGTCATCTTAACCGTATCGGAGACTAAGGGTGACGTCATCGGGGACTAATTTCTCATCAGAGATTGATGACGTCATCTTAACCCTATCGGAGACTAAGGGTGACGTCATCGGAGAATAGTTAACTCATTATGGACTGATGACGTAATCTTAACTCATCGGAGACTAAGGGTGACGTCGTCGGAGACTAGTTAACTCATCAGGGACTGATGACGTCATCTTAACTCATCGGAGACTAAGGGTGACGTCATCGGAGACTAGTTAACTCATCAGGGACTGATGACGTCATCTTAACTCATCGGAGGCTAAGGGTGCGTCATCGGAGACTAGTTAACTCATCAGGGACTGATGACGTCATCTTAACTCATCAGAGACTATTTTCATCACAGTCGGGGACTAATGCTGACATCATCAGAGACTAAGAACATCTCATCAGAGACTAAGAATTCCTTCATCGGAGACTAACTCCAACCCATCAGAGACTAAGTTCGACCTCGTCTCAGATACAGGGTCGTCTTCCTCACTTCTCCAAGGGTGGTAATCTCAAACACAACTCCATAAATCAACTCTCAACATGCTTTAAGCTATGAGCAACACTTCCAGACACAAAAGAATATAATCCTTTCTTAAAGACTTGCTCCTACAACTAAACTTCTCGAATATCAAGCAAAAAAGAAAGGCAAAAAGGAAACTTAGATTCTTACCTCCTGGATTGACGAAAGAGATCAAAGCTTGTTTAAAAGTGATTGTGCAAAGGAAAGAACTTGAAATTAAACGGAGAGGATAGGTTTAAGGAAGAACTTTAGAAAAGAAAATCTTTAGAAAAGAGACTGAGATGTTCCTCCGAATGAGGTATTTATAGGAGGCTGAGATTAGGTATTGAAATAACGTGATTGGTTAAACTGGACGGTAAAAACTGCTGCTCATCATGATTCTTAGCAGCTAAGCATATGCAATAAGCTTGTTGTCCTTCATGCACATAAGCCAGCTATTAAAGCAACTTACTAATCAAAATAACATACGTACACAATGATGTCATCATATTTAGGCTCTTAAGTCCTTCATGAGATTTAACCAGTCTGGATGCAAAGCTTCTTCAAACAATTACGGATGTCACCAAACATAAACATCATTGCTTATCCTTGCAACCAACAACAATAACCCCTTTAATGGGTCCAAAAAAAAATATATTTAGACATTCAAAAATATCATTAACTATACACGTTATTATCTAAAATAAAATAAAATAAAATATGAATAAATAAATTATTTATAGATGAACAAAATTTCCAGGTCGTCACAGTCAGTGTATGTCTTGAGTCGTAACATCAGTGGATCAAGAAGCATTGAGTAAAACTCAAGTAAAGGTTGAAGCCCTGATCCAATCTTTAAGAAGACTTGTCATTAGGGGATCCAGAAGCACTGATCAAGTTCACATCAGGGCTTGCCGTCAGTGGATGGTTATGACTGCATACACCCGTCATCAGGACTTGCACTCAAATCAATGAAGCTTGTTAAAGAAGCAAGAGATATTAACTAGAAAGGTATCTCTTGAAGTTTGTTTGGTCCAATGACAACTCTCAAACATTAAATGCACGCAGATCAGGGGATGAAAAAGAAGCAACTAAAGTAGCAGCGGTCTGACACATAGTTTCTAAAGGACAACGATGTGACATATATGCGGTTGAGTTGAGAAGAGCAGCACGTCTAATACACGTGGGTTCAACCACTGATCTACTATATATGCAAAGGAGTTCTCATTACATAAAAGTGATTTATCCAACAGATCAACAAACACTGAAGTATACAAATCACTAGAGCAACTTTGTAATATATCTAGAGAGAAATATTTCAAAGAAAGTTAGAAGCTAGTGAGTGTGAATTAGAAGCTGTAATTCATTATAGAATTTGTAGTTAATTAATCATAGTTGTGATTAATCAGATTTCCAGAAAAACCTCAAGTTTTAATATATCTATTTTAACTTGAATTCGTGTGTTCATATGATTATCTATTTTTGTTTTTCTAAGTATTGTAGCTATTTCCTGTTGTTCAAAAAGGGTGAAAAAGAAGAAAAAGTTTTGAGTGTTTGAATTCCCCCCCCCCCCCCCCCATTACAAACACTTCAGGCTATTTTATTCTAACAATTGGTACTAGAGCCTACTAGCATATTACACTTATGAAACAATCATATTTAATGGCCAACAAAGTAGGAAATAGTAAAGTCCCCATGTTGGAAAGGGGAAAATACTTCTTCTGGAAACAGAGAATGATAGTTCATCTAAGAGCAATCGATGATGAATATTTGCAGACTCTGGAGGAAGGCCCTCACGTTCCAAATAAGCACATTCCTCAAGAAGTTATCAATGGAGTCAGTATTCCAGAAAAATTAGTTCCAAAGACAACTGATGAAATGACACTAGAGGAAAGAGAAAAGGTGAAGAAGGATCTCAAAATCACAAGCATTCTATATAATGGCTTGGATGATGATATTCTAAACAGTATCATGAATCTAACAACATCTAAGTCAATATGGGATACAATCCAGATCCTATGTGATAGAACTGAAGAAGTGAGTGAAAATAAACTGCAACTGTTAACACAGCAGTATGAGCTGTTCACGATGAAAAATGGTGAAACACTCACTAAGATGTTTGACAGGTTTAACAGGTTGGTAAACGACCTGAAAATATGTGGGAAGACATATGCAAATAAAGATGTGAACAAAAAGTTCATGAGAGCCCTTCCCATATCATGGCTTCCTAAGAAGACAACCATCAGGGAATCCAAGGACATGAATCTCCTAGACTTGGATAGGCTTTATGGCACCCTAAAGACATATGAACTTGAAGTTCAGCAAAGATCTGAAATGTCAGGGGATGCCAGGAAGCTTAAATTTGTAGCCTTGATGGCTGCCAAGAAGGACAAAGAAGAAGCAAGACCAAGTGTCTTGATGAAGCAGCAGTCAAGGGATGCTGAAATCGAAGGGGACAATGAAGCTGACTCAAGGGAGGATGAATATACTCCTGAAGAGTTAGAGCAACTGGATGGAACCATGGCTTTTCTTGCAAAAAGGTTTTCCAAACTGAAATTTCAAAAGCTTATAGGATCCAAAAGATTTTCAGCAAGGAAGCCCAGTAGCACTAAAAACTTTATTGACAAATCAAGAATAAAGTGCTACAAATGCAATGAATTGGGCCATTTTGCAAATGAGTGTCGCAAGACCTCAAAGGAAGGTGAATCCAGGGGAAAAGAAGCTGAAGTGGACTACAAGAAGAAATACTTTGATCTTCTTAATGCCAACAAGAAGGGAAAAACATATATTGCAGTGGGAAAAGACTAGGCTGACTTAGATGAAGAAGATGCTGAAGAATATGTCAACCTAGCCCTGATGGCCTCATCCACTAACAGTAGCAGCTCACAAGTAAGTCTTGAAATTTCCTCTAACATGTCTAAAAATGATTGTGTTAAAACTGTTAAGGAAATGGCTTGTGAGATAAAGGATCTTTATGACACCTTGAGGACTGCTGTAGCTGAAACTAAAAGAATGCAGAAAGTAAACGAACAATTGTCTGCTAGAAAAACTTTTTTAGAATCAGAACTCTCCAGACTGGAGAGCCTTGAAAAAGAACTTTCAAGGACTAAGAATCTTCTTGATTGTGCTATTAAAAGAGAGGAATGGACCTCCAATCTTCTAAGTCAAGAAAGAGAAGTCATAAAGAAATGGAATGAGTCTAGCAAAAAACTAGGGGATCAATTAAACAGTCAAAAATCTGATCCCAAATCTGGTTTAGGCTATGGAGAGACTCTAATGAAGCAACCTCGTATTGAGGTTGAAAATGCAGCTAGCTTTGGAAAAAGGCCATTACAACCTATTAAGTTTGTAAAGGCTGTAACAAAGTTGGAAAAAGGGAATGTTTTCTCGATGAGTGAAGCTTCCACAAGTGGTGGAAGTGGCAAGAAACCTATTCTTGCCAAAGCACTCAGAAAAGAACCAGACTATGCATCAGTGGATACACAGTCATCAGGGGGAAAGAGTGCATCAGGTCGTCGTAGCCCTTCAAGGGAAAAAGGCCTGTCAGGGGAAAATAAAAAGAATAGGAATGGTAAGCTAGGTGTAAATAAGGCTAGTAATTACACTTCCATTCATGAAGCCCTTAGGAAAGTGTGTTGGAATTGTGGTAGCAATAATCATCTATCTTTTCAATGTAACTACTGTTCAAGCATGCAGCCATAAGTGTAAAGACAAGGAAATTGTTGATAAATCAAAAGCATATGTTGAAGCTCCTAAAAAGAAGAAAGTTTTTAATTTGCCAAAATCAAAAGTCACACACAAAGAGAAGACTGTTTTACCTGTAAATGTTACTAAACCTCAAGGACCTAAAACCAATTGGGTACCAAAAACAAACTAAATATTTTTTGTGTGCAGGGAAAAGTCAAATGCAGTCAAATCTGGTTTCTAGACAGTGCCTACTCAAGACACATGACAGGAAACAAATCCCTGCTCACAGAATTCCAAGAGAAGGTTGGTCCAGTAATCTCATTTGGTGATAACAACAAAGGATTGACACTTGGTTATGGCAAAGCAGCAAATGGGAATGTCTCATTTGAAAATATAGCACTAGTTGATGGGCTTAAGCACAACTTGTTAAGCATAAGTCAACTATGTGATAAAGGATACATCATTTCTTTTAAAGGGGATCAGTGCTTGATCTCAAATGAGGATGATGGGAAGCTAATTTTGTCAGGGATAAGAAAAGGAGATCTCTATATTGCTGATTTCAATTCAGTAAGTGGAGAATCATGTTTCTATAGCAAGGCAACCTCTGATGAGAGCATATTATGGCATAAGAAGCTCTCTCACTTAAACTTCAAGGCTATCAATGATTTAGTGAAGAAAGAGTTGGTAACTGGACTACCTCAAATGGAATTCATTCAAGAAGGATTATGTCCAGCTTGTCAACAAGGAAAGCAAAGGAAAACATCCTTTGTCAGCACGAAAGCCACAATAATTAGAGATCCAATTCAATTGCTTCATATGGATCTCTTTGGCCCTGTCAACATAATGTCAGTGTCAAAGAAAAGATTTGCCATGGTTATTGTGGATGACTACACCAGATACACTTGGGTTAAGTTTCAAAATTCTAAATCAGAAGTGCCTCAACAAATCATTGACAATATTAAGAAAGTGGAAACTGAGTCAGGGTCAGTGGTTAGGATTTTGAGGACAGACAATGGAACTTAATTCAAGAATGCAGCTGTTGATGGATTTTGTGTGGAGAAAGGCATTAATCATACATTTTATGCTCCAAGGACTCCTCAGCAGAATGGTGTAGTGGAAAGGAAAAACAAAACCCTGATAGAAACTACTAGAACAATGCTTGCAGAGGCAAGAATTCCTACCTATTTTTGGGTTGAGGCAATTTCCACTACTTGCTTTACTCAAAATAGGTCATTAATCAACAAGGCTCACAACAAGATACCATATGAGCTAATGACAAGGAGAAAACCAAACATCAAGTTCCTACATGTTTTTGGATGCAAATGTTTTATACTAAGGAACTTTGGTGAGAACTTAGGAAAATTCGATCCAAAGGCTGATGAAACAATTTTCCTAGGTTACTCCCTGACATCTAAGGCCTACAGGGTTTACAACAAGAGACTTCAGGTGGTGATGGAGTCTATAAATGTAGCTTTTGATGATCAAGAGATTTCTGGACTTGAAGACCCAAGTTTTCATGAAGAGCTCAGATTTGAAAATGAAGATAAGACTGATTATCAAGAGAATGAAAATGATGAGTGTAGACAAATGGAAAACTTATCCATTCCTGATGTCAATCCTAACTCTATAGAAGCCCTTTCAACAGATAGAGTCAATTTCCTGGACAACAGATCAGGGGATACTTCATGAAGGGATCATTCATCAGGGAATGCACCATCAGGGGATAACTTGAACCCTATTTAAGCATTAATTCAGGGGGAGGTTTTTCAGAAGCTGGGAGTACATATTTAGGGGGAGGAGATAATAATCAAGTAAGCTCATCAAGATATATCTCTAATCCCAAATGGTCTAGGAGTCACACAACAGATTTAATTATTGGTGACCCAAACAAGAAAGTGCAGACTAGAAAAACAACATCAAATGAATACCTATATGCTTGCTTTCTTTCACAAATAGAGCCAAAGAAATTTGAAGAAGCCATTCAAGATGCAGACTGGATCTTGGCTATGCAGGAAGACCTGAATCAATTTGAAAGAAATCAAGTATGGAAGCTAGTACCTAAACCCAAAGACAGAATCATAATAGGTACTAAGTGGGTATTCAGGAACAAGATGGATGAAGCTGGCATTGTTATAAGGAACAAAGCAAGATTGATTGCAAAAGGATATCTTTAAGAAGAAGGGATTGACTTTTATGAGACCTTTGTACTAGTAGCCAGACTTGAGGCTATAAGAATTTTCTTAGCCTATGCAGCACATTCAAACTTTAAAGTTTATCAAATGGATGTGAAAAGCGCTTTTCTAAATGGGAAATTAGAACAGGAGGTGTATGTCCAATAACCTCCAGGGTTTGAATGTTCAAAATTTCCAAATCATGTCTATAAATTAGAAAAGGCACTTTATGGACTAAAGCAAGCTCCTAGAGCTTGGTATGACACATTGTCAAAGTTGCTAGTGGAAAAAAAGTTCACAAGAGGTATCATCGACAAAACATTGTTCTTTAGACAACACCAAGGTCATCTGATTTTGGTTCAAATATATGTTGATGATATTATCTTTGGATCCACTGATACTAGACTGTGTGAAAAGTTCTCCAAACTCATGCAAAGCAAATATGAAATGAGCTTGATGGGTGAGTTATCTTATTTCTTGGGATTGCAAATCAAACAAGTCACTGATGGAATTTACATTCATCAGACAAAATATGCCAAAGAACTTCTCAAGAAATTTGACATGGAGGACTCAAAAGTAGCAAAGACACCTATGGCTACTGCAACCAAGATTGACCCTTATAAGAATGGAAAGAAAGTTGATTTGAAGACTTACAGGGGAATGATTGGATCTTTGCTGTATCTAACAGCAAGCAGGCCTGACATAATGTTTGCAACATGTCTTTGTGCAAGATATCAAGCTGACCCAAGGGAATCTCATCTCATTGCAGTGAAAAGAATCTTGAGATATATCAAGGGCACTACAGAGTTGGGACTTTGGTATCCAAAGGAGTCTGGATTTGAATTGCTAGGATATTCTGATGCTGACTTTGGAGGATGTAGAATTCATAGAAAAAGTACAGCAGTAAGCTATCAGTTTCTAGGAGGGAAGCTTGTATCTTGGTTTAGCAAAAAATAGCACTCAATTGCAACATCAACTGCTGAAGCTGAATATATTGCAGCTAGAAGTTGTTGTGCAGAAATTCTATGGATGAAAAATCAGTTAATGGATTATGGCCTGAACTTCAACAAAATTCCAATCAGATGTGATAACACAAGTGTCATTGTCATTGCTGAAAATCCTGTGCAACATTCCGGAACCAAACATATAGAAATCAGATATCATTTCATCAGAGAACATGTTATGAATGGAACCATTGAACTACAGTTGTACCAAACACAAGCAGTTGGCAGACATATTCACCAAAACTCTTGATGAAGCCATGTTTTCCAATCTTTTCGGAGAGCTAGGAATGGTGAATTATACAAAATGAAAAGTCAATAATCTAGCTAAAAGTCTTGTTAGAAAAGTTGTTGAAACAACACAGACTATCAAATGCCTAAGTTCTGGTACTCCTAACTCATTTCATAAATTCCTGATGAAATCAATTGATATATGATTATATATATTATTACTGTAAACATGTATACTTGTAGAGTCTATGTTTTTGTTTGTTTTTTTGTTTTTGGCTTATGCATCAGGGTCAGAGTCTTTGTCAAGACGCATCAGGGTCAGTGTATCCAGCTTGCGCATCAGGGTCAGGGTATCCGACTCGTGTATCAGGGTCAGGGTATTTGGCTCGCGCATTAGAATCAGGGTATCCGGCTCGCACATCAGGGTCAAGGTATCCTGCTCGCGCATCAACGTCAGGACATCCGACTTATGCATCAGGATCAGGGTATGTATATACAAAGAGCGTCAGGGTAAGGTAAAATGTTTTTAACCGCATCAAGGGATTACGGTCAGTTAAGCGATGACAACTCATCAGGGTGTTCTTCTCTCATTGATGACATGTCATCACAGAACTGAAACTACTCCCTGATTGTGTGTTTTTAGGAGCAGTTTTCAAATGTCAACAGGCGGGTATTTATACTCTATCTCTCCTACTTTCTAAAACACCTCAAAACAAATCTTTCTCTGATATTTGCTCAAGTTTTCTTTCTTTCTCTCTCTTGTTTTCATAGAAATCTTAGAACTTCAAACCTTCAACAACATCAATGGCACCCAGCAACGCTCAACAAATTTCAAGGAATCTAGTGGTACCACCCACAAACTATGTGGGCTTCTCCAACATTGACGAGGTGAGTGATTGCTTCAAACCCATGATGAACTATCTACTCAACTCGGAGTATAGTCAAGCAATCTTCACCGATGAAGAAATGTCGGGGGAAGCACTGTCCCAACTCTGGACAAGTGCGAAGTTTATGTACTCCACCACAAGGGCTGATGTGGTAAAGAGAATCTCGTTCAGGATTTCTTCTGAAAAAGGGAAAATAACCCCTTCCAGAATTAATTCTGCTCTGGGGCTACCTACTCAAAACCTGGTGGAAGTACCTGATGATGTTGTGTTGCTCAACTTCTTGAGGGAACTGGGCTATAATGCTGCTCCTAGCGCAGTGTTAAAGTTTAAGGACCTTAAGAGGGTGATTGTGAAGTGGGAGATTTCTTATCTTTTTGACACCATAACCAAGGTGTTCTCAGGTAAGTCCTCTAACTTTGAGGTAATTACCTCCTTAACTTTAAAAATAGCATATGCAATAATTAGAAATGTAAATATAAATATAGGTAAATTAAATTTTGATGACCTTGTAAATAAAATGGGAAGTTTTAACTCTAGGAAATCTGAAGTTTACTATGCTAGATTTTTGTATATGATTATTAAAGATCAAATAACTAACCTTTCTTTTGAGAATGATATTACTGTACAGACTTATAAGCAAACAAAGAAGTTGTTTGTGGAAATAATCAAGAAGTCATACACCGCAGAACCATTTGCACTTCCACTACATATGGAATAGGTAGTACGTACGTCTCCATCTACTTCTCAACCTGTAAATTCTTCACCTTTATCTACTATGACAGAGATCACTACCACTTCTTTGCCTTCCCAAGTAGAACAACCAATTTCCACACAACCACTCTCTATAGCCCAACCCATAGTCTCCTAAAAGACTATAGGGAATAAAAGAAAACCCAATGAAATCACCACATCAACTGAGGGGGAGCAAGGAGAGAGAGTGATTGGCTATAGGCGAATGAAAAAGAAGAAGGGAGCCACGAGTGTTACCCAACAGCCTGACCAGGCAGTATCTTCTCAAAAGGATACTGCTTTTGATAAGGAATTAAACATATTTCTAACTAGTTCCTCTCAAAAGGAATTAGCTATTAAAAATAGTCCCCAACCAGGGACACAGTTGAGTGAGGCACATACACTGACCATAGTCCCTGATGAAACCAACATCAAGGTCTCTGAGAGCCACTTGCAGATATCTGACACAGTGAGTGCACACACAACTTCGTTTGATGGATCACCTCCTCATTCAGTGATCTAGCCAACACTCTCTTTTACACCACTTCCTTCTTTCTCTATTCCTCAAATTTCTTCAGATATTATGACACAAACATTGAGTGTCATAAGATCAGATTCTCCAATTTCTCAATTCGTGGAGGAGCCAACACTCCCTGACACAGTGATTGATAGTCAACACACTCAAATGGTTAACTCATTTTTGCTTGATACAATCACTGTTGATCAGATCGGGAACATAAATTCAACTGTATATACAACCGCAATAAGTCTTTATGTTCCCCCAACTGTAAATACTTCTTCTATAGAGACATACACTTCTCCAATTGTACATACACAAATTACTTCCACTCCTTCTCCTATCACTTCTATGGAACCAAAAACTGTACAAAATTTACTTGAACTGGCCACAGAAGCTGATCTCACAGCCCATAGGAGCCCTCCTAGGACAATATTGAGTGAGAATGAGAGAATACTTAGTGAAGAGAGGCACAGTCAAACCCCTGAGAGGACTTTGGCAAAAGGAGAGGATGAGAGTACTGCCTTAGAAGGCAAAGAAAAAGGAAAGTATATGAGTGATGCCTTAGAAGACACAGAAAAAGGATAGCCTGAGAGAGATGAGGATGAGATCCTTGTAAATAAAGAAAATAGAGAAAATATAGATACTTTAAATAATACAAGCTCTGAAAGTGATGAAGATGATGCTCCAATAGATGATTTTTCCTAGTTCATTGGAGTTGATTTGTACTTTCAGCAAAAACAAATGGTGGACACTATACAGTTACTAAAGCAAGAGCTTGCAAGGACCACTGATCCAATCTTGATAAAAGTACTAAAATCACAAATCATGATTGGTCAGTTTGTAGATATTGAGAACAAGAAGCTCTATACACACGTTACAAATAAAATCAATAACATACAACAAGTTGTCGACTCCCTAGTGACCAGCTAGACCCTGCTCCGGATGAAGAAACAAGCTGACTATGTGGACAAAAAGCTTGCTGATCTTACCACTCAACTATCCAGCAAGGAAATTCTGCAACAATCTATGGCTGACACTCTAAAACAAGTTCTCCAAGTCACATCCCAACTCTCAACTTTCACTGATGATGCTGTCAAAAAGGGGGAGAAATCTATCAGGCCATCATCAGGGATGTTGCTGAGAAATCAACAAGTCAACCATCAGGGGATGTGACTGCTCCTGTTCCTGCTCCAAAACCCAAGGATAAAGGCAAAGGCATCCTAATTGAGGAACCAATGAAGAAATCCAACACTCAATCAGGGCCTAAGCTACTTGGAGACGCCATGAAGACAATCCACTTTCCATCTCCTGTTGAAGCTTTAATTGACGGGAAAGTGGAGCTGGTCTACCCTCAGGACAAAAAGCTGGTGGAAGTTGATGCACTCTATGCACAACAACTCCAAGAAAAAGAAGAGAGGGAAATGACAAAAGAATAAGAGGAAGAACAGAAGAAGAAAAAGAGTGTCAGGCTCAGGACCTCCAGGAAACCTCAGCCAAAAAGATCTCAAAATCCCAAGGGTGCATCAAGGGATAAAAACCAAGACAAAATTGATGACCCTGATGCCACCAAACTCGAGTCATCTGAAGCCAAGGATCAAGCACCTTCTCCTACAACCACAACATTTGGTTCACCCACTCTAGCTGAATCCCTAAGAGAAGAAAGACGCAAAAACCTGACATTTATGTTCTCAATAAAAAGCATAAATGTCAGGTTCAACAATAAAAGGGATCAGCTAATTTTTGTGCAACTAAAGAGTGGGTCACAATTCACAATTACAATGGACTGGTTCAAGAGAATGGATACTGAACAATTGGGACTGATCCTAAACTTAATGTCCAAATTATCAGCGGCTAACAGAGACTTGAGGGGGATGATCGACAAGCTGAGGAGAGCCATCAACGATGAAAGGAGCCTACCCACAACCTTGGAGAGACCATTGAAATTATTCTATAAATCCACTGATGGGCAGGAGAAAAGCATAAGGATCAAAGACGTTGATGGTCTTGACCTGGAGGAAGCGATGCATGTTCTAAGCCAGATTGCTTATCATAGAAATGAACATGTCATCCAGTTTAGAATCCTGCTGATACAAAGGGTGCTAAAGGAGATCGAAGAAACCAGAGCTGATGATGGGAATACAACAGTAAGGAATGTGCCTCTAATAAAAGGATTCAAAGAATATCCTAAAATGATTACGAGCCCCATGGGTGTTGAGTTCAAAAATAAAAAGGGGGAGATCATTACTTTTTACTGGTCACAACTTGCTGCTGCCAATATACAAGAGATCAAATCTGTCCTTGAAGCTTTGGAATTGAGCAAGAATGTAAACATTGTCAACTTTAGGAAGCTTCTGAAGAAGGAGTTGGATCAGCTGCTTGCAGAAGGGGAAGACAACAAACTCAGGATTCCCGACCAAAAATCCAGACCAAAGGAGACAAGGCCTTGAGAGTGACACTCAACCTATTGAGTCAAGTCATCCATTGCCCTTTGTCTCAGCCAAAAAGAAAAGGGGTCCTGATGTCTAAGGATGTATATTTTTGTTGTAATAGATATAGAAAATACTTGTACATAAATTCTTTTTATTAGTTCATACACAATTCTTTCGTGTATACAATTTTGGTTTTGACATCATCATCAGTGCATCAAGAAAATTTATGGTTATCAAAATGATAAACATAAATAGGGGGAGATTGTTGGAGTTCAATAATGATGATGATGCTTATAGAATAAATTGTGCATCTGTAAATACTTAGGGTATTCAATAAACCTAAGTATACGCACAAGTTTTGCATCCACTGATGATCGGTCTGATCATCAGGGGAGGAAATATTCTTCACTAAGTCAAGTCATCAAGCAAACTTCTAAGGGCTTGATATGTGAAGAGGAATGTCTGTTGTTACTCGAAACTGGTCAAAGTATTCCGCACAATCAGATATTCTAAACAAAGCATCAATGATTAAGGATCATCAGGGGAACCCGTTAGGGGAACCCATCAAAGGATGACAAAGGCAGACCAACCCGTCAGAGGAATGCGTCAGGGTATTAGCAGTGGCTGGCCAAACTCATCAGGGGGAACACGTCAGGGCATGAACAAGACATGTCACCTGTCAGGGTAAGACATCAGGGTGTGACAATGTTAGGCTAACCCATCAGGGGGAATGGTCAACACTGCATCGGTGGAAGCCGTCAGTGTATGTCTTGAGTCATAACATCAGTGGATCAAGAAGCACTGAGTAAAACTCAAGTAACATCAGCGGATCAGAATTTGTAGCTGATTAATCACAGTTGTGATTAATCAGATTTCTAGAAAAACCTCAAGTTTTAATATATCTATTTTAACTTGAATTCGTGTGTTCATCTGATTATCTGTTTTTGTTTTTCTAAGTATTGTAGCTATTTCTTGTTGTTCAAAAAGGGTGAAAAAGAAGAAAAAGTTTTGAGTGTTTGAATTTCGCCCCCCTCCCCCATTACAAACACTTGAGGTTATTTTATTCTAATAGAAGGACCATTACATCATTGTCACTATGAGACTTATGACACATAGCATAATACTCAATGTAGAATTCTCTTGGTGGGTCTGTCCAGTACACTATTCTCTAACATGGTACCTATGCATCAACTTAATATATCTCGTATAGATCAATTTTGACTTGTCAGAGACTAGTGAAAAAGAACTATCAGAGACTAAATTTTGAACACACATAAAAAGTGATAATTCATCACTTTTATTCTTTAGTCTATATTGCAACTTTGTTTACAAAGTTATCTAATAATCAATACAATGATTATTAACTTATGATATTATGCCCATTAAGAGCAGTTGCAACCTAGAATTTATATTCTAGTTTCTGAAGTTGTGACGACCCCAAAATCCCTTACAGGACCAAAGCTTCGCCAAAAGAAGGAAAGATAACTTCACATCCATTCATCGCATAAATACTAATAAAAAGAAGTAGTAAAGAGTTATTACAACCCAAAATATTACATTATCATCGGAAGCTATTCTATCTCTATATTTTAATACAAAACATCACTTTTCAAAACATCTTCCTTTCTCCCTTCCTTATCGGCACCAAAAAGGGTTAGCTAAACTCAGTAGCTGATCATCTTTGCCTTTCCCATGTCAGAGGGTTCAGCCTTAATACCTTGCCCTGCAAGACATTAAAATCTAACAAGAATGAGCAATTTATGCCCAACAAGTTTATAAACAATTTGGGAAAGCAAGATTGGAATGTTTCAAGGGATTCAATTCTGTTGAGAGGCTCAGTGAAACAATACTTATGCCTCAGAAATCTTTAAATAATCTTTAGGATTACTAATGATAAATAATGTGTAATCCTCCTTGAAGAAACACAGGTATTCACCTGTGTACAACTTTCTCAAAATATCCATCAGGGACTAAACCCGTTGGATATGCTAACCATACGGTACACAGCTGGCCTAACTGAGACCGCATGATCCCTCCTTGTGTGAACGTACGTAGTCACTTAAAATTCCTCTAAGTCAGGTTAAGAACAAATCAACACCTTTCCCTTCCTCTTGCCAACCATGTGGTATAACCCATTTAAGGGACATATCATTCTTATTTGTTTGCACAGATATAAGATTGAAAAGTAACTAAAAATCAAAGCTCAGTTATATCTATGCACTTTCATTCATATCATGCTAGCGAAAATCAAAGCATAGCATTCTGATTCACAAGGAAATTTAAACATAAAAGTCATAATCTTGTACACATGTTGAATCAATTGATCATGCGCTTAACTGAAATAAGCATAACGGTGAGAATATACTTGCCTCGGTCCTTTGCACACAATCAAATTCAATTTACTTGTGAGTGTAAGATTCTATAAATCATGCATATAATATTTTAATACCTTAATATGAATTATGAAAGAAAATGCATATGTGATGTCCTTAGACTTTTAGTGTTTCAAATCTGACATACGGACCGTTGAGGTTCAAGGAAAAACATCATCAAATAATTTAAGAAAATAGTGTTTTATAGCTTTTGAAGACAGACTGCGCATCAGGGGATAACTAGTCATCAGGGAATGACTGGACATTAGTGAGTGAACTACCTGTCAAGGGATGTCTCGCTCGTCAGGGGATGTTTCTCAGCCATCAGGGGATAGCCTTCGACCATCAAGGTATCATTCACTCATCAGGGAATAGTCATCAAGGGATGACTTACCCATCAGGGGATAATTTGCTCATCGTCAAACTCGTCGGGTGATAACTTTGACTACTGCCGAACTCTCTTGGCTGTCAGGGGATGATTTGCTCATCACCAAACTTAGTAAGTCATCACTGAACTGCATCAGTGGATTCCAAACTCCTCGGAGAAAAGTACTTCAGCGCCAAACTCAGTTGGCTATCGCCAAACTCCTCGGGGACTAATATCTTTAGTCATCAGAGACTAACATATTTTGCCCATCAGAGACTGAGGATGACGTCATCAGGGACTAAACTTAGCCTGTCGAAGACTAAGGATGACGTCATCAGGGACTAATTTAAACTTCCTTCATCAGAGACTAACAACATTTCTTTCATCGAAGACTAAGAAAATCCTTTGTTAGAGAGTAACATTTATATCATCAGAGACTAACATATTAGTCATCAGAGACTAACTAATATCTCATCAGAGACTGATATTAGAGCTTGTCTTTGCTACGATGGAAGGCCTAACATGAACAAGCTTAGCCCAGGTTGCCTCATGAAAATGCAAAAGAATATAATCATTTAAAGTTTTATTCCTTTTTGGAAACTTAGCATACATGGTTAATAAATCTTTGATGCTATGCACGAAAGAAACTGAGTAGAGTACCATGTTCTTACCTCTTCGTCTTTAAGGGAAAAATTAAAGCTTGTTTGAGAATAATTTTTCGAAAGAAGAACTTGGAAATTTATGAAGATGGTAAGTTTAGAAAAGAACTTTAGTAGAGAAATTTTTAGAAAAGAGATTAAAATTTTACCTCCGAATGAGGTATTTATAGCAGACTAAGATTAAGCTTTAAAATAAAATGATTGGTTAATCTGGACGGTAAAACGGCTGCTCACCATTACTCTTTAATAGCTAATCAACATAATAAGCAGCTGCTGTCACACATGCATATAAGCTTCATCAATTAATGACACACAAGCAGCTTATTAAACAAACAACAAACGTACTTATGAGATCATTTCCTTTATGTAAGCTATTCAAGTTGTTTTGAATGAGAAATTTCAATCTTCACACTTGTATTCCTTTAAGGAATTCATGAACATTTCCAATAATATATATACCTAAATTACCTGCCACCATTTCAAACATCCAAAATCGTAATATGAAATATACACGTAAATAGCATACATAAATTCATGAAGCAAACTCATATAAAATGTTCGGGTTCTCACAGAAGTTATAAGAAATTTCTTTTTAAGAACTTACTTAGTTTTTAGAAGCATAATTCAGCATACCTAGTTCATAGATTAACTTAGTGAATGTAGGTTCATCTAAAGGTTTGGTGAATATGTCAACAAGTTGCTTATCAGTTGTAACCCGATTCAACTCAATGATACCTTCATTAACATGTTCTCTAATGAAGTGATGTCTTATATCAATGTGTTTAGTTCTTGAATGTTGTATTGTACTTTTAGTTATTGCTATGGCACTTGTATTATTAGAATAAATAGGAATTTTGGTTAAAATCATATGATAGTCCAGTATTTGCTTTTTGATCCACCAAATCTGAGCACAATAACTTCCTTTTGCAATGTATTCAGCTTCAGCCATTGAGGTTGAAATTGAATTTTGTTTCTTGCTAAACCAAGAAACAAGTCTGCCTCCACGAAATTGACAACTTCCACTTGTGCTTTTCCTATCTAACTTACATTGTGCATAGTCAGCATCTGAATAACCAATTAGTTTAAAACCAGATTCTTTATGATACCATAACCTAAGGTTTAGGGTACCCTTTAGATATCTATGTATTCTTTTAACAACAATTAAATGTGACTCCTTAGGATCAACTTGAAATCATGCACATAAACATATAACAAACATTATATCAGGTCTACTTGTAGTTAGATATAAAAGTGAGCATATCATGCCTCTATAGCTAGTTATATCAACCTTCTTACCTTTGGTATTCTTATCTAGCGTAGTGGTAGTAGTCATGAGTGTTTGTGCAGATGTATAATCAGATAGATCATATTTTCATAGTAAGTCTTTGATGTACTTAGACTGATTAATGAAAATTTCATCAGTTGATTGCTTTATTTGTAATCCTAAGAAAACGGTTAATTCACCCATCGTACTCACCTCATAACTAGAATGCATTAGTTTTGAAAATATTTTACACAACTTTTAATTTGTAGATCCAAATATAATGTCATCTACATATATTTACACAAGTATTAAATTAGAACCTAGTTTTCTATAAAAAAAAGTGACTTATCTATGATACCTCTAACAAATTTATCTTCAATTAAAAACTGAGAGAGAGTATCATACCAAACCGTATGAGCTTGCTTCAAGCCATAAAGTGCTTTATCTAACCTGTAGACATGGTTTGGAAACTTGGGATCTACAAAACCAAGTGGTTGTTCAACATAGACCTCTTCTTCCAATTTTCCATTGAAAATAGAACTTTTGACATCCATCTAGTACACCTTGAAGTTCCTATAAGCTGCATATGCTCCTTATAGCTTCAAGTCTTGCAACTGGTGCTAAGGTCTCATCTTAGTCAATACCCTCTTCTTGAGAATATCCCTTTGCTACCAATCTTGCTTTATTCCTTGTAATTGTACCAGCTTCATCTAACTTATTTCTAAAGACTTATTAGGCACCTACTATTTATATGTTCCTTGGCCTAGGCACCGGTCTCCAAACTTTATTTCTTTTGAATTGGTTCAATTTTTCTTGCATGGCTATAACCCAGTCAGGATCTTTACGTACTTCTTCAATTTTTTCGGCTTAATCTTTGAAAGAAAACTGAGATAAAGACATTTATTTTGAGTTGCACTTCTTGTCCTGATTCCTTCCTCTAAATCTCCAATTATCAAATTTGATGTGCGGTCTTTCAACTATGATCTCACAGGTGGCAGATTTAATCTTGAAGATGAGGCTACAACTTCAAGATGAACATTGCCCAATCTATTTGTTGGATTAGAGACTGCTCCCCCTAAACCAGTGACTTCTTCATCATTAGCTCCCCCTGAGTTGTTAGTCTCTTCTTGACCATTTTCTTCATTAGTCTCTGATGTTCCAGTAGTCTCTGATTGTGCATTTCTATTACCAGTCTCTTGTGGTTCATTTCTTGCTAATACTCTAGTTTCTGATGGTGTATTAGTCCTTGGTAATTTATGCACAACCGTTATCGCCACTTCACTTATTAAAGGGACATAGTCATCCATGCATCCAATTCATTCTCAAATCTAAGAGATTCATGTAGTCTCTGACCAATCATTCTAGAAATCTTACTATCATCAAATGCTACTTGTACAGATTCCACAATGATCTTTGTTCTTAGGTTATAAACTCTATATATTTTACTTGATAGAGAATAACCTAAGGCCTCATTAGCCTTGTCATTGAATTTCCCTTTAGTCTTTGATGAGTCTCTTAGAACAAAACACTTACAACCAAACACATGAAGAAACTTGAGAGTTGGTTTTCTCCTAGTCATCATCTCATAAGGTGTTTTGTTGCACGTCTTGTTGATCAAGGACTTGTTTTATGTGAAACATGTTGTCCTAATTGCTTCTTCCCAGAAGTAGGTTAGATGCTTGGACTCTTCTAACATTGTCCTTGCTGCTTCAATAAGGGTTCTATTTTTCCTCTCAACAACTCCATTTTGTTGAGGAGTTCTAGGAGCTGAGAATTGATGAGCTATTCCTTTTTTAGTGCAGAATTCATTGACTTGGGAGTTCCTGAATAATGTACCTCTGTCACTCCTTATGACCCTTACTTTCTTTCCTGACTCAGTTTTCACTTTCTTGATATGATCAATAATCAATTGAGAGGTTTCATCCTTTGAGTGAAGGTATTTCACCCATGAATACCTGGTGTGATCAACCACTATAACCAATGTGTATTTGTTCCTTGAGATTGACATCACATTTACTTGACCAAACAAATCCATGTGTAGTAATTGTAATGGTCAGTAATTGATGTTGTTGGTTTACTCCTGAATGATACACTAATTTGCTTTCCTTTCTGGCATGACTCACACAAACCATCTTATGTAAACTGCAATTAAGCAATTGTTGGAGTGTATGCCCTAGTGGCCAATTATGTAATGATTGTGACACTATATTTATATTATGTTTTGGTTAAATGATAATTTCTTTTATTATGTTTTTATTTACTGCGTTATATAAATGTTAACCTAATAAATGTCCTTAGAAAAATGATATTAATTATATGGATTCAAGTATGTGACATGAATATGAGATCGTATAAGTATGTTATATATACATATCATTATTCTTAAATGTCCCTAGTCAAGTATTATTGTTAGTGGGACAACAATAATACATTGAGACTAGTATGTGGATTGACTGAACTTGCTCAAGTAACACAAACCCCTCATATATTTGGTAGGACATGCCATGAGCTTGAGAGATATTATGGATATCTTGTTACTCAAAGTGGCGATGTGATGCTCATAGATGATGATGAGCCTGCTTCCTACCAAGAAGCTATGAACGAACCTTAGTGTGAGAAATGGCTTGAAGCCATGAAATATGAGATGGACTCCATGTATGCCAACCAAGTATGGACTTTGGTTGACCCACCTGAAAGGGTAAAACCAATTGGGTGCAAGTGGGTTTTCAAGAAGAAAACTAACATGGATGGTAATGTACAAACCTATAAAGGTCGACTGGTAGCAAAAGGTTTCAAACAAGTTCAAGGTGTTGATTATGATGAGACTTTTTCTCCAGTAGCCATGGTTAAATCCATCAGTATCTTACTTGCTATTGCAGCCTTTCATGATTATGAAATCTGGCAGATGCATGTCAAAACAGCTTTCCTTAATGGAAATCTACTTGAGGATGTGTATATGACACAACCCGAGGGTTTTGTCACTCCAAAGGATGCTCGAAAGGTATGTAAGCTGCAAAGATCCATTTATGGATTAAAGCAAGCATCTCGGAGCTAGAATCTTCGTTTTGATGAAGCAGACAAAGAGTTTGGCTTTATCAAGAATGAAGATGAACCTTGTGTTTACAAAAGGGTTAGTGGGAGCCACATTGTATTCCTAGTACTGTATGTCGATGACATATTACTTATTGGGAATGACATTCCTTCCTTGCAAGCAGTCAAGACATGGTTGGGAAAATGTTTCTCCATGAAAGACTTTGGTGAAGCAACCTATATTCTAGGTATCAAGATCTATCGAGATAGATCGAGAAAGATGCTTGGCCTAAGTCAAAGTACATACATTGATAAAGTGTTGAAACGGTTCAGCATGCAAGAGGCTAAGAGAGGTTACATTCTCATGTCGCATGGAGTAACACTCTCTAAAGCTCAATGTCCTAAATCGCAAAATGATAAGGATCGCATGAGTAAGATACCTTATGCTTCGACAATTGGATCTATCATGTATGCAATGTTATGTACGTGTCCTGATATTTCATATGCTTTGAGCATGACAAGCAGATACCAGTCAAATCCAGGTGAAGGTCACTGGACAATAGTTAAGAATATATCCTAAAGTATCTCAAAAGGACTAAGGATTCATTTTTGGTATTTGGAGGTGAAGAGGAACTGGCAGTAAAGGGTTACACTGATGCTAGTTTCCAAACTGACAACGATAACTGTAAATCACAGTCAGGTTATGTGTTTTTCCTTAATGGTGGATTTGTGAGCTGGAAGAGTTCAAAGCAAGAGACAGTTGCCAATTCTACAACAGAGGCTGAGTATATTGCTGCTTCTAATGCAGCCAAGGAGGCTGTATGGATAAAGAAGTTCATTACTGAACTTGGTGTTGTTCCTTCTATTGTTGATCCAGTAGACCTTTACTGTGATACCAATGGTGCCATTGCACAGGCAAAGGGACCTAAATCTCACCAACGATCCAAGCATATACTTAGGCGATTTCATCTTATTCGAGAAATCATTGAGAGAGGTGATGTACATATATGCAAAGTATCGACAAAAGAAAATGTTGCAGACCCACTGACTAAGGCTTTGTCACAGCAGAAGCACGATGGTCACACTTGTTCTATGGGTATTAGATACATGAGTGATCGGCTCTAGTGCAAGTCGGAGATTGTTGGAGTGTATGCCCTAGTGACCAATTATGTAATGATTGTGACACTATATTTATGTTATGTTTTGGTTAAATGATAATTTCTTTTATTATGTTTTTATTTACTGCGTTATATAAATGTTAACATAATAAATGTCCTTAGAAAAATGATATTAATTATATGGATTCAAGTATGTGACTTGAATATGAGATCGTATAAGTATGTTATATATACATATCATTATTCTTAAATGTCCCTAGTCGAGTATTATTGTTAGTGGGACAACAATAATACATTGAGACTAGTATGTGGATTGACTGATGGCCACATCTCATTGGTCATAAATATATGCGAGATATATTAAGTTGATGCATAGGTATCATGTTAGAGAACAATGTACTGGACAAACCCACCATGAGAATTCTACATGGAGCAATATGTTATGTGTCATAAGTAATTCTCATAGTGACAATGATGTAATGGTCCTTCGACCTGAAGTCATGACATTTCTACATAAGGAGTTATGTGTTTTGACATTGCCAAAAGTCACCTTTAACCGGGTGAACGATAAAGGTGATTGTTGGATACATCATGAGTTATGTGAGAAATGAGAATGATGTAGATGGAATTTAACCCTCCTATAAATTAGGGGTGATATCTATAGGCCTCTTGATTGAGTGAGATTATGAAATGCATGGCCGTGCTCAAATAGAGATTTGTTTCATATATTCTACTCATTGATCAAGAAAATTGAGATTAAATTGTGAAGAGGATGACACATCCATGCCTTGAATTTAATCTTAGATATCAAGGTTAAAAGGATTAAATTACATTGAAACATTGGTCACGAAAAGGTTACGTCGAATCAACGATTTTATTATTACTTGGGTAATAGTGATGTATTACTAGATGCCACTCACTGTTTATAATTTTATAATATGATTTCAAATTATTGCCAACGTAATAATAACCTACAGGGTCGCACACTGAGAACATTCATTAAGGAGATATAATTTAAATGTCAGTGATTTTAATATAATATTAAGATTGATTTTCTTTAAATCATGGCTTTAAATTATATGTATGTAATCTATATAAATATATTAGAGTCCCTTGGAAGAAAATACGAATATATATTTATTTATTAAGTAACACTTGATTAAAATATATAATAAATATAAAATTCAGATTTTATTCTCCTAATCATATTAGGGTTTGGAATTACTCTATACACAATTATATATAGGATATATCAGTTGTTGTCTAAGGTATATACGTTTTCTAAAACCCTAGCCGCTCATCAGAGAGAGACTAGAGTTAAGAGAGAGAAGGA
>CM025780.1:16270473-16291389 GCA_014636745.2 Centella asiatica | reverse complement strand
AATGAATTGGATGCATGAGAATATCCATCAGAGACTACTGAACAACCCCAAGATAGCAATGATCCCTACATAATTGAGGGGGAGCTAACAGTTGTGCATGAAGTGCCTAGAACTAATACTCTATCAGAAAATAGAATGTTAGATGAAACTCAAGAGACTAGTAACATTAGTATCCCATCGGAGACTAATGATCTACCAGAGACTAGAGTCACTGATGCACAATCAGAAACTATATTGACACCTGATTCAGTAGAAATAAATAGCTCAGGGGGAGCTAATAATGAAGGAGTCAATGGTTCAGGGGAAGCAGCCTCTGATCATGAAGCTAGAATGGGTTACACCAATCTAGAAAATGTAGCCTCAACTTCAAGATCAAATCTGCCACATGCAATTCCATGGTTAAGAGACCACATGCCAGATTTGATAATTGGAAGTTTAGAGGATGGAGTCAAGACTAGAAGTGCAACTCAAAATGAATGTTTATATCTCAGTTTTCTCTTAAAGAGTGAGCCAAAGAAAATTGAGGAAGCACTTCAAGATCCTGACTGGATAATTTCCATGCAAGAAGAATTGAACCAATTCACTCGAAACAAAGTCTGGAGACTGGTACCTAAACCAAAGAATAGATCAATTATTGGTGCCAAATGGGTCTTCAGAAACAAAATGGATGAAGCTGGTACAATTACAAGGAACAAAGCAAGACTGGTTACAAAAGGATATTCTCAAGAAGAAGGAATAGACTATGATGAAACTTTTGCACCAGTAGCAAGACTTGAAGCAATACGAATCTTTTTGGCATATTCAACCTACAAGGACTTCAAGGTGTACCAGATGGATGTCAAAAGTGCTTTCTTAAATGGAAAATTGGAAGAGGAAGTCTATGTTTGCCAACCCCCAGGTTTTGTAGACTCCAAATTTCCAAATCATGTCTATAGGTTAGACAAAGCACTTTATGGCTTAAAACAAGCACCAAGAGCCTGGTATGATACTCTATCTCAATTTTTAATTAAAAACAAATTTGTTAGAGGTATCATAGATAAAACATTATTTTATAGAAAGCAAGACTCTGATATTATATTGGTGCAGATATATGTAGATGATATTATATTTGGGTCTACAAATGAAAATCTTTGTAAAAAATTCTCAAAACTTATGCAGTCTAGATATGAAATGAGTATGATGGGAGAATTAACATTCTTCTTAGGATTGCAGATTAAACAATCACTTGATGGAATATTTATCAGTCAGTCAAAATACATCAAAGACTTACTGAGAAAATATGATTTGGTTGATTGTGCACCTGCAAAAACACCCATGCCTACTTCCACTAAACTAGATAAAGACTTAAAAGGAAAGAAAGTTGATATCACTAGTTATAGAGGAATGATAGGCTCTCTTTTATATCTAACTGCAAGTAGACCTGATATAATGTTTGTTACATGCCTGTGTGCTAGATTTCAAGCTGACCCTAAAGAGTCACATTTGATTGCTGTAAAAAGAATACTCAGATATCTAAAGGGTACCCCAAACCTTGGATTATGGTATCCCAAAGAATCTGATTTTAAACTAATTGGTTATTCAGATGTTGATTATGCAGGGTGTAAGCTTGACAGGAAAAGCACAAGTGGAAGCTGCCAACTTCTTGGAGGCAGACTTGTTTCTTGGTTCAGCAAGAAACAAAATTCAGTTTCTACTTCAACAGCAGAAGCTGAATACATCGCAGCTCAAAGTTGTTGCGCTCAAATCCTATGGATTAAGAATCAACTCCTAGACTATGGTATGTCATTATCCAAAATTCCTATTTATTGTGATAATACAAGTGCCATAGCAATAACAGAAAATCCAGTGCAACATTCAAGAACAAAACACATAGATATTAGATATCACTTCATAAGAGAACATGTAAGTGAAGGTAATATAGAATTACACTGGGTAACAACTGATAAACAACTTGCAGACATATTCACAAAACCTTTAGATGAATCTACCTTTTCTAGATTAGATTCTGAATTAGGAATGTTGAATTATGCCTCTAAAAATTGATTAATTTTTTTAAAAAAACAAGTTGTTTAGTTGTATGCAGCTAGAATTTATTGTTTGGTTTGCAGCTGTTTTTAATTGAACAGAATTTATGCAGCTAGAATTTATTTTCTGGATTGAAGCTGTTTAATTAAAACAGAATTTCAGGAGCTAGAATTTTATTTCTGGAAAAAGTTGATAAAATCAATAATCAAATGATTGATTATTGAATAATATGAGCTAGAGTGAGTAAGAGACTAACTAGTCCCTGATAGTTGTTTTTTATTAGTCCCCGACTAAATTAAAAAAAAAAATTAAACTATCAGAGACTATCTTAGTCCCCGATAGTTAATACTATCCGAGACTATCTTAGTCCCCGATAGTTAATACTATCAGAGACTATCTTAGTCCCCGATAGTTAATACTATCAGAGACTAACTAGTCCCCAATAATAAATTCTATCGGAGACTACCTTAGTCCCTGGTAGTAAACCCTATCGGAGACTAATCTTCTTCTAGTCTCTTACGAGTAAACAGATCAGAGACTAGGGCAATCTCCGATCGAGGGGAATATGGTAGTTATCTCTCCCACGATCAAAAACGGTTCACTACCCTTAAGAATTGCAAACGTTTTGAACAATTTGGTAAAACAAAATTCAAACATCTTTGCAATCACAATCACTCAAAGCTTGGAAATTATTTTCTCTCTGCTAATACTCTGCAATTTAACCCTCTTTTAAGTTTCTTCCATAGTTCACAGATCTCTTGCAATGGCCACTAAAACAGTTGCTTTCAAGTTTGGAGACTTTGATTTCATTAAGACCAACCATGCAGGGGTGGCTGATAAGAATGTCTTTGAAGCCCAGTACCACCCCTTCGTGGATTTTCTTCAAAACTCCACACTAAGTTATGCCATTTATGAAGCTCCCACCCAAGCCGCTGAGGTCATCACGGCTATTTGGTCCACTGCAACCATACAAGGTGCAAAAACTTACTCACCTATGGTAAGTTTCAGGTATGCAAACACTACTTATACTATAGATCATACCGTTGTAAATAATGCTTTACATTTACCAGTTTATGAAAACTTTGACTCCCCTGCCTCTGATGAAGAAATACTTTCTATGTTGAAAAAATTAAATTATTCTGCTGAAATTGGGTCTGTTGGGTCTATTACACGACCCCATCTAAGGCAAGAGTGGTCACTGTTCTTTGACATAATTACTAAAGCTTTTACAACAAAATGCAGTGGATATGATGCTATCACTACACTCACAAAATAAATTTCTTTTAGTGTGTTGTATGGTAGACATCTAATCATTGGGCTTTTAATTCTGCAAAACTTGTTGCCAAAACTTAAAACCAGTAAAACTAAAATTTATTATGCTAGGTTTTTGATGATGATTGCTTATTATCTAATCCCTAACCTAAATATTACTGGAATGCAAGTTGTACCAACTGTTTTGCAGAGTAAAAGAATAGTCAAAGATGTGAAGAACTCTGCAAAGGTAACTGTTCCTTTATTTTTCCCTCCTATCATGAGATCTACTCTTATTGATAGGTTTCCCAATCTTTACTCTTTGCAATTTTTTGAGGATGATAAAAGCCAACCCTGTGAATCCTCCAACAACTTCACCACAACAATCTATAGCCCCCTCCACAGTCTCCCAAAAGACTGTGGTTGTAAGAACCAAGACAATCACAAAACTCCCAATTAAGAGAAAAATAATTGAGGGAGCAAGTGAGGATGAGGGAGAACCAGAAGCTGAAGTTCCACTTCAGAGGAAAAAGAGAATTATAACCCTTAGCCAAGTCCAATCCAGTGCTTCTCAAAAAGCATTGGAGGCTATAAGGATAAACAGTGAACTGTCACCATCCTCCCAAAAGGATGTTGACATTGAAGAAAGTTCCCAACCAGGAACATACTGTACAGAGTCAGCACAAACTCTTGGTCACAACCAAGAGGAACCAATAAGAGAGTTCATAAAACAAAAGAGTGACACAAGGAGTGCACACACAGAGTCATCTATTGATGTTCCTCAATTTTTAATCTCTGAGGAACAGCCAACACTCCCCAATGTACATTCTTCTCCTTTTTCTCCCATTCTTGATTCTTTTGATGTAAATATAACTGACTCTTTTGATTTTTCCCAAGAGGAGCCAATACTCGAGACAAGTTCTCATACAATTTCCATGGATAGCTCCCAAGCCCAAAATACACAAAGGGAACCCCCTATCCATGCTGTCACAAGCACTTCTCAAACCCCCACTTCTGTAGGAAAGAGTGACACCATCAAAATGAGTGAGGTTGTGAGAATAAATAGTGAGAGTCAGGCTCCTGACCTGGAAAAAGGAGAGCACATACACATAAAAGAGAGTCAAGCTTTAGAAAGCTTGGAAAAAGGAGAGCATGAGAAGCTGGGTGCCCAACCCCAGGCAAAAGGAGAGGGTGTGAGCAAGGATGAGATCCTTGAAGAAAATAAAAGAGAGAAATTCTCAGCAGGTGATTTTTTAAAACCTGTTGAGACATCCACCACACCAGCAGCCCAAACTTCCTCTGCTCAACAGTCAACTCCAACAGAGGAAATTGGGGGAAGCTCCAGGATAGGGGATGCCACATTACAAGTTATTTCTGACATGTCAAATGCAGATTTTGAGATCCTTTATGGCCTTCAACAATCTCAAGATCATTTATCTGCATTAAAGACATCCATGGCAAATGAACCTGTTCCTGAAGCAACTGAAGCCGAGAATGTGGACGAGTGGCTCGATGCACAGTTCATCAATTCTCTAGAGGATGCAGCTGCTCAACTAAGGCAGGATTATGTGACCAACATTGGGTCAACAGCAGCTGCACCATCTTCCAAGGACATATTAGCAGAGATAACCAAAGTGGACAAGAAACATACCAAGTTTCACCACTTTTTGGTTATTGGAATTAATGCAGCAGTTAAGGAAATCAAGTAGCAGATGGAGATTAAGACAGATAAGATTCGACGGAGTTATGAAAGACACTTGCCAAGGAGGACAATCACTTCCATTGATACTCTTATCAAAGACAAGTCCAAGACTGACAGTAGACTTCAAGCCCTAGAATCCAATGTCAATCTCCTTCTCCAGAAGCAAGATCGAATGGAACAACTTATGTTGCAGGCACTACCATAATTGGCTACCTCCTCCAAACCCCAAGATGCTGATGTCAAAAAGGGGGAGAGTAGTCATTTCAAACAACTTGTACAATCCAAATCTACTGTTCCAGACTCAAATGCTTCCTTGCAGATGCAGATGGAGTTGCAAGCATTAAAAGAGAAAACATTGAAAGAAAATGCTGCACTGCAAGCTTATAAAGAACAAATTTTGAAGAAGCATGCTGATCTTGCACAAACAGCAACAACAACATCAACAACAACAACAACACCAGCAGCAACAATTCTCCCTTCTTCCAAATCGACTGCAGAAGCCCCAAGCTCATCAAAAGATAAAGGCAAAGGTGTCATGGTTGAAGATACAAAGAAAAATTCCCTTACTCAACCAGGACAACCTAAGTTAATGGGGGATGCTATGAAGACTGCTCACTTTCCCACTCCTATTGAACTTGAGCTGGGAGGGAAAGTTGAGTTAGTTAACCCTCGAGATCCAAGATTGATAGATGCTGATGCAATGCTTGCTCAAAAACTTCAGCAAGAGGAAGATATGGTTGCAGAAAAAGAGAGGAAGGAGGAGGAGTCTAAGAAGAAAAAACACTCAACAAGGAAAACTAGTACAAAGAAGGTGGCTATGACCAGGAAAAGGACTTCAAAATCTACAAAGCAAGAATCTTCAAGGTCAACTGAGACTGCCTTGGTGGCTGTAAGTGAAATAACAAAACCACAAACAGTTCCATCAAGGAAGCCTTATAAAGTTGATATGGCTAGTACAAGTGAAGTGATCAAAGCCCTGAAGAGGAATACAAGAAATATAAATCTGATCAAGGATGAAAATGGCGAGGATTTATTGCATATCTTTTTCAGGGATGGAGACTCTGTGAAGTATGCTAAGCCAGACTTGGAGAAGCAATCAAAAGAAGACTTGGAATGGTTATTGTCTACTGTACTTTTTACTACAAAGCTCAACATGGAATTTTGAAGTCAGATCAAGAAGGCTATAAAGGAGATAAAGAGTGTGGACAAAGAGCCAACCGATCTTCCTGAATCAGTACCTCTTAGATTATGGTATGAGACTTTCCATGGTGAGAAAGTTTTATTTAACTATAACAGAGATATCAACCGAGTGAGTTAAAATCATATAGAAGGATTAATTAAACTTCTTAGAGATGTAGAAGAAACAACAGAAGTTGTTCTCAAAAAGTTGCTGATGGAAAGGTTAGAACAACTCAGGGAGAATAGAAGGAAAAGAAAAGAGTTGTTGAACTAAAGGTATGTTGTTTGCTGTGAAGGTTGTAATTTTTTTTTTTAAGCCAGACTTATAGGATTTAAACCTGAGTCTTGGTGGAAGCTGAACAACAGATCAAAGATCTTAGTTCAGAATACAATTGTAGTTAGAAATTCTTTATTCTTTTTCTAAGTAATTGTAATATTGAGTTTTGACATCATCATCAACCTTGAAATTATGCTTATCATTCTGATATTCATAATTAGGGGGAGATTGTTAGGTTTTAGAACATTTGATGATGATTGTCTTTAGATTACTTAGAATACAAATGTATAGAAAGTGTTAATTAGTAACACTGAAGTTTTGTAGCCAGTAGTTATCTCTTTGTTTGTAATTCATTTATTCTTTGTAAAGAGATATGATTATTTTTATTTGTAATTAACTGTTGGAATGGAGTATCGAAGCTTCAAGAAGTCAAGTTGTGTATTTGATCTATTAGAGTTTGCAAAAAAGGCTTATCAGAGACTAGAAGAACTGGTCAGAGACTAAAATGTTTTAACTGTCAGAGACTAGTTTTTCTATCGGAGACTAAAAGCTTACGTCACCAGAGATTAAAGAAAAAGGAATCAGGGACTAAGCTGACGTCATCGGAGACTAAGCCTTAACGTATCAGAGACTAAATAACACTGTCGGAGACTACACAAGCTGACGTCATCAGGGACTAAAAGAGTCATCAGGGACTAAATGTACTAGAGACTAAAAGATACGTCAGGGACTAAAAGAAGCATCAAAGACTAATTGTGAATTTATCTCTGATAGATACAGAGTTCGAATTGAAAAAGGAATGTCTTCCACGTAAAGTAAGATATTATTGAAGACGTAGCTAGTAAGGAAACTAACCAGAAATCTGTTCCTATCAAAAAGGAAAGATTGTATTTGATTCGAATAAGGAAGCTGAATTTTATTCAGAATAGAAACTGAGTTAAATGTCAGTTGATAGAGAAGCTGTAATGAGTTTTTACAGAGAGGAATTGAGAAGTTGTATAGGTTTTTTATAGTTTTGTATCTTTTCCTATACAGAATAGAAAAGAAGCTGGCGATTACATTATTGTGATTGCTAAGATTTGTATTCAATCGTAAATCAATAATGCAATTGTTTATAAATAGATTTGTGTTCTTGTTCTTTTTATTCCGCAAGAAAAATTTAGTTTCTTAAAGAACAAGTAATCGAAGAATTTTCAAAGAACTTGTATTCAAACCCACCTTTTACAAGTTCTTGTCATCTCACTGAGAAAACACAGGCTTAGGGGGAGGAGATGATAGTCAAGCAAGCTCATCAAGACACATCTCTAATCCTAAATGGGCCAGAAGTCACACAACAGATCTGATTATTGGTGACCCAAGCAAAAGAGTGCAGACCAGGAAAACAACATCTAATGAATTCCTATATGCTTGCTTTCTTTCTCAAATTGAGCCAAAGAAGTTTGAAGAAGCTGTTCAAGATGCAGACTGGATTTGAAGAAGCTGTTCAAGATACAGACTGGATCTTGGCAATGCAGGAAGAGCTAAATCAATTTGAAACGAATCAAGTATGGAAGCTTGTACCTAAGCCCAAAGATAGGATTATAATAGGTACGAAGTGGGTATTCAGAAATAAGATGGATGAAGCTGGCATTGTTGTAAGAAACAAAGCAAGATTGGTTGCAAAAGGATATCTTCAAGAAGAAGTGATTGATTTTGATGAGACCTTTGCACCAGTAGCCAGACTTGAGGCTATAAGAATTTTCTTAGCCTATGCAGCACATTCAAATTTTAAAGTATATCAAATGGATGTGAAAAGTGCTTTTCTAAATGGGAAATTGGAACAGGAGGTGTATGTCCAACAACCTCCAGGATTTGAATGCTCAAAATTTCCAAATCATGTCTACAACATGGAAAAAGGCACTTTATGGACTGAAGCAAGCACCTAGAGCTTGGTATGATACACTATCAAAGTTTCTGGTGGAAAACAAATTTTCAAGAGGTATCATTGACAAAACATTGTTCTTCAGACAACACCAAGGTCATCTGATTTTGGTTCAAATTTATGTTGATGATATTATTTTTGGATCCATTGACACAAGACTGTGTGAAAAGTTCTCCAAACTCATGCAAAGCAAATATGAAATGAGCTTAATGGGTGAGTTATCTTACTTCTTGGGACTGCAAGTTAAGCAAGTCTCTGATGGAATCTACATTCATCAGACAAAATATGCCAAAGAACTTCTCAAGAAATTTGATATGGAGGACTCAAAAGTAGCAAAGACACCTATGGCCACTGCAACCAAGATTGACCCTGATAAGAATGGAAAGAAAGTTGATTTGAAGATTTACAGGGGAATGATTGGATCATTGTTGTATCTGACAGCAAGCAGGCCAGACATAATGTTTGCAACATGTCTTTGTGCAAGATATCAAGCTGACCCAAAGGAATCTCATCTCATTGCAGTAAAAAGGGTCTTGAGATATATCAAGGGCACTACAGAGTTGGGACCTTGGTATCCAAAGGAGTCTGGATTTGAATTGCTAGGATATTCTGATGCTGACTTTGGAGGATGCAGGATTGACAAAAAGAGTACAACAGGAAGCTGTCAATTTCTAGGAGGAAGGCTTGTATCTTGGTTCAACAAAAAGCAGCACTCAATCTCTACATCTACTGCTGAAGCTGAATATATTGCAGCTGGAAGTTGTTGTGCACAAATTCTATGGATGAAAAATTAGCTAATGGATTATGGTCTGAACTATTCCAAGATTCCAATAAGGTGTGATAACACGAGTGCCATTGCCATTGCTGAAAATCCAGTACAACATTCCAGAACTAAGCATATAGAAATCAGATATCATTTTATCAGGGAACATGTTATGAATGGGAATATTGAATTACAGTTTGTACCTTCAAATTAGCAACTGGCAGACATATTCACCAAAGCTCTTGATGAAGCCACATTTTCAAATCTTGTGGGAGAGCTGGGAATGGTGAATTATGCGTCAGGGTCAGAGTCAAACTCCTAAAATTTGGTATTTCTAACTCAATTCATAAGTTCTTGATAAAATCAATTGATATGTGGTTATATATGTTCAAATTGTAAATATGTATATACTTGTATATTCTGCATTTTGTTGTTTTGTTTTTGTTTTGACTGATGCATCAGGGTCAGGGTGTCCGGCTTGTTCGTCAGGGTCAGGGTATTCGACTCGTTCGTCAGGATCAAGGTGTCCGTCTTGTGCATCAGGGTCAGGGTATGTAAATACAGTACATCATCAGGGTAAGTTTAAATTTATTTTTTTTTGCATCGAGTTTCAAGGTCAATTAAGTGATGACAACTCATCATTAAGTTCTTCTCTCACTGATGACGTGTCATCACAGAAACTGAACTGACTCACTGATAGCGTGTTTTCAGGAGAAGTTTTCAAACGTCAATAGGCGGGTATTAATACTCTATCTCTCCTACTTTTTGAAACTCCCCAAAACATTTAATCTATACCTGATATTTGCAGAGCAGGACTTTAATATAGTCGAATTCATTATTCATACCGAATATAAATTAAACCTTCATACATAATATATATTAATCATAATATGAATTTATTATCCATACAACAAAGCCTATTTTTATTTTCGGGTTCTGACATCCTCCCCCCCTTAAAATAAGTTTCGTCCTCGATACATAACTAATGAAAAAGATGGGAGTACTTTTGCATCATCATTATTCTAGTTCCCACGTTGCTTCTTCAACATTGTGATTCCTCTATAGAACTTTCATGGAGGGAATCTCTTTATTTCTAAGAACTTTCACTCGTCGATCCAAAATTTACACTGGAATCTCTTCATAATGCAAATTCGGTTGAAGTTCAAGGGGCTGATAGTCAATGATGTCAATGTGGTTCCCTTTATAGGGTCGAAGTACTAACATATGAAATACATCGTGTACATGTCCCAAGGCTGGGGTTAGTGCCAATTGGTAAGCTACTTCACCAATGCGACGGAGTATTTCGAACGTGTAGGGTTTCGACAGATAAAACGCAGTGGAAAAAAAATTGATTTAAAACAAAAAGATGAAACCCTAACCCGAGGATCTTTGCGAAACAATTTAATACAGATGGTTTAAGATTTTACTGATTAAAGCTGCAGAATGGAAAACTTTGATGAGAGTGTTGAACGTCTCTGAATCTTTAACGCAATCCAATTGGACGGCGCCTCTACAGTGTCCACACGAACACCCTACGAATCGTCTCACGATCCGTAGCAAGGAGAATTGCAGTACTAGATCTTGGATCTACTTCTCTCTCTCTCTCTCTTAACTCTAGTCTCTCTCTTATGAGCGGCTAGGGTTTTCAAAAAACTTATATGAGACAGAACAACTGATATATCCTATATATAATTGTGTATAGAGTAATTCCAAATTGTAATCTGATTAGGAGAATAAAATCGGAATTTTATATTGATTATATATTTTAATCAAGTCTCAATTAATATATATGTCAAATAAATATATATTCGTATTTTCTTCCAAGTGACTCTAATATATATACAGATTACATACATATAATTTAAAGTCATGATTTAAATAAAATCAATCTTATTGATATATTAAAATCACTGATATTTAAATTATATCTCCATAATGAATGTTCTTAGTGTGAGACCCTATAGGTTATTATTACGTTGGCAATAATTTTAAATCATATTATAAAATTATAAACAGTGAGTGGCATCTAGTAATACATCATTGTTACCCAAGTAATAATAAAGTCGTTGATGCGACGCAACCTTTTCGTGACCAATGTTTCAATGTAATTTAATCCTTTTAACCTTGATATCTAAGATTAAATTCAAGGCATGGATGTGTCATCCTTTTCACAATTTAATCTTAGTTTTCTTGATCAATGAGTAGACTATATGAAACAAATCTCTATTTGAGCATGACCGTGCATTTCATAGTTTCACTCAATCAAGAGGCCTATAGATATCACCCCTAATTTATAGGAGGGTTAAATTCCATCTACATCATTCTCATTTCTCACATAACTCATTATGCATCCAACAATCACTTTTATCGTCCACTCGGTTAAAGATGACTTTTGATAATGTGAAAACACATAACTCCTTATGTAGAAATGTCATGACTTCAAGTCGAAGGACCATTACATCATTGTCACTATGAGAATTACTTATGACACATAGCATAATACTCCATGTAGAATTCTCATGGTGGGTCTGTCCAGTACACTATTCTCTAACATGGTATGTGACAACCCAAAATTTTATTTTCTTAAATAAATAGATATAAAATGTTTATGAGATGATTTCCGTATGAGGTATGAATTTTAAATGCTTGAGTATTATGTCCATCTGATGTCCAAAATTCTATAATCTCAATTTCCTTTGTAAAATCATCAAAGGGATTTGAATACAGTAATCTCAAAATCTTGTATGAGATTAATTTAATCAAGCATGAACAAAGGTTGATGTTAGGGAATATGAGTGTGAAGGTTAGCAAGTTTCATTCAAAACAACTTGGATGGCTTACGTAAGGAAAATGATCTCATATGTACATATGATGTTTGGGTTAATAAGCTGCTTGTATGTCATTAGTTGATGAAACTTATGTACATGTGTGACAGCAGCTACTTATTGCGTTGTTTAGCTGTTAAAGAGTAATGATAAACAGCCATTTTACCGTCTAGATTAACCAATCATCTTATCTTAAGGCTTAATCTTAGTCTGCTATAAATACCTCAATCGGAGGTAAAATTTTAATCTCTTTTCTAAAAATTTCTCTTCTAAAGTTTTTCTCTAAACTTACCATCTTCATAAATTTCCAAGTTTTTCTCTCAGAAAATTATTCTCAGACAAGCTTTAAATTTCTCCCTTAAAGACGAAGAGGTAAGAACCTAGTACTCTACTCAGTTTCTTTTGTGCATAACATCAAAAATTTATTAACCTTGTATGCTAAGTTTTCAAGAAGGAATAAAACTTTAAAGGATTATATTCTCTTGCATTTTCATGTTTATGAGGCATCCTAGGTTGAGTTGTTCATGTTAGGTCTTCCATCGAAGCGAGAGATAAGCTCCATGTTAGTCTCTGATGAGTTAATGTTAGTCTCTGACGAGATAATTCTAGACTTTGATGAGTTAATGTTAGTCTCTGACGAGATAATCTTAGTCTCTGATGAAGGAAGTTTAAATTAGTCTCTGATGATGTCATCCTTAGTCTCCGATAGGCTAAGATTAGTCCCTGATGACGTCATCCATAGTCTCCGATGGGTAAAAGTTAGTCTCTGATGGCTAAATTAGTCCCCGAGGAGTTTGGCGATAGCCAACTGAGTTTGGCACTTAACTACTTTTCTCAGAGGAGTTTGGCGCTGAACAATTTATCCACTGATGAAGTTCAGTGATGACTTACTATGTTTGGCGATGAGCAAATCATCCCCTGACAAGCCAAAAGAGTTTGGCGGTAGTCAAAATTATGACCCGACGAGTTTGGCGGTGAGCAAATTATCCCCTGATGGGTAAGTCATCCCCTAATGACTATTCCCTAATGAGTGAATGATACCTTGACGATCGAGAGACATCCCCTGACGGGAGAAACATCCCCTGACGGGTAGTTTACCAATTGATGTCCAGTCATTCCCTGACGACTAGTTATCCCCTGATGACAAAGGATCCCCTGACGTGAAAGATTTTCCCCTGATGCGCAGTCTGTCTTTAAAGCTATAAAACATTATTTTCCTTAAATTATTTGACGATGTTATTCCTTTAACCTCAACAGTTCTTTTGTCAGATTTGAAACATTAAAAGTTTAAGGACATCACATATGCATTTTTCTCCCATATTTTTTAACCAAGGTATTAAATTTATCTTATGATATGCATATTTTACAGAATCTTTCACTCACGAGTAAATTGAATTTGATTCTGTACCAAGGGACTGAGGCAAGTATACTAACTCTTGTGCTTATTTCTGTTAAGTGCATGATCAATTGATTCGACATGCGTACAAGATTATGACTTTTATGTTTAAATTTCCTTGCGAATCAGAATGCTACGCTTTAGTTTCCGCTAGCATGATATGAATGGAACTGCATGGATATAATGGAGCTTTGATTTATTAGTTATTTTTCAATATTATATCTGTGCAATAAATGAGAATGATATGTCCCTTAAATGGGTTATGCCACATGGATGGCTAAAGGAAAGGAAAGGTGCTGATTTGTTCTTCACTTGACCTAGCGGAATTTTAAGTGACTACGTATGTTCACACAGGGAGGGATCATGCGGTCACAGTTAGGCCAACTGTGTACCATGTGAGAACCCGAAAATCTCAATGAAATCTTGATCATGAGATTTATTTTATTTTCTGCATGAAGGTTTATTTCTTTATTGTTTATAAATAATGAAATTATATTTCTAAAAAAAAAAAATTCAATGGCAATGTGATGTCCAAAAGATTTTAAATGTATTTTAAAGATCAAGTATTTAAAAGGGTATTGCATTCAAGAATTGTCTTGTGAGAGGGTGTGTTCACACGGGAAAGGGCTCACCAAGTGTGAACAAGATTAGCTACAGTACCCATTTTTATTTTTAAAACCTACTGCGGGGAGACAGTAGCATTTAATGTGCATCACCTCCATCAGTACCATAGAGTGGGCTATGATAAATGACCGATGGGAACTAGCAGCCGTTGCAACCAACCTTTTTCTCATCAGTCACTTCATTTCTTTTCATAGCCAACGACTTATATCAAATAAATCCGACGGCCCTTGTTGCTAAACAGGTGACACATATATATCACGTTGGTACAACCCTTGCCCCACTCATAAACTTCTATACGGTGTATCACCAAATCCAAACTTACTCTCTAAACAACTGTCCTTTTTGGGAAGAACAACTAGAGCCTTTAACTCTTTCTTACCACCAAGGAGGTAAGAGCATTTCATTAAAGTCCTGCTCTATTTCTTACACTTTTGTTCGGTCATACATACCACGTTTAATATCTTGTTCATTTATTTCCAAAAGTATGACTTGATGCATGTTTTAACGCCCAGAGTAAATGTCATTTATTTCAAAAGCTACCCTAGATGAGTGTAAAATGTGCTGACAACCACCTGGTGGACAAACCTTTAACTACCAAAACATTCTTTTGTCAGTAGTTGCGACCCCATGCTTGAGTATTCTTCAACCTGAGTTTAACCCTAAACCGTGTCTAGGATGGCATGCAGACCATAGGAAATGTTGTGTATCACAAAAAAGATGATAAGAGTTGACCATAGCGTGGTTATGGTTGAGAGCACCACCCATGGCTGTGGCCGTGGCCGCGAACCAACCAGCACCACCACCACCTCAACCACCAAGGCTTACTGCCCGTGGTTCATGTATCCGAGAGTTTACCGGCATCAACCCACCAACCTTTGATGGGAGAGGAGGACCCACTGCAGCACAATATTGGTTGGAGGAGATTGAGAAAGCCTTTGACTTAGTAGATGTGCCAGAAGATTGCAAGACTAAGTATGCGGCTTTCATGCTGAAGGAGGAAGCCAACCACTGGTGGAAAGGTGCCAAAAGAATGGAGCTAACAAAAAGGGAAATCGCAAGGAACACTAATACAGTGATAACTTGGGAATTGTTTACCCAGAAATTCAGGGAGAAATTTTACCCCCTCAGTGTCTCTAATGCAATGGAGTTAAAATTTCTGAATCTGAAGCAAGGGTCCATGACGGTGGACGAGTATGAGGCAAGGTTTAATGTACTGATGAGGTATGCTCCTCATCAGGTGAGTGATGAAGGAAGGAAAGCCCGAAGATTTGAGAAAGGATTGAATCCGTGGATCCTGAGGCAGGTAGCAATTTTTCAGCTGGAAACTTTTGATGCAGTGGTGGAAAAGGCAAGGATTGCTGAATGGAGCAATAAGGCAGTACATGAGTACAGTCGGGAAAACAAGAAAGAAGGGAAGAGAAAAGGAAATGATAAAGGAAACCACCAGAAACTTGGTGGTGTGATTGTGAAGAAAGAAGAAGAAAGCAACAATAATAGTAGTCTGATCAATAGTGGAAAGAGGAAGTGGAGGGAGCAATCATCTGATGGCATTACAAGGAGACTGTTGTATGTTCAAAGTGTGGGAAGAACCATGGCTCAACTCCATGCTTGAGGGGGAAGGATGTTTGCTTCAAGTGTTGCCAACCAGGACACTTCTCCTCAAACTGTCCGACGTTGAACCCTGCCGCAGTTCCGCCACAAGGGAGATCACAACAACAACAGCCTCAACAACTTAATAGATCGCTTGTTGCGGTAAGGACATGTTATACATGTGGAATGGAAGGGCACATTTCTCCTAATTGCCCTAAAAAGAAAAGTGGCAAACCAATGCTGACAGGAGCCAACACCGTGCCCATGCGGCCACAAACAAGGACTTAAAATATGACGGTGCAAGATGCTGTGGCTTCTGACGATGTTGTGACAGGTACACTACTAGTGAACTCCATACCTGCTCGGGTGTTATTTGATTCGGGTGCCACTCGCAGTTTTATTTCTAAACGATTAGCTAGTAGCATGCTAGTATTGCCTGAGCTTCTACCTAATCCCTTGGAGGTAGTCGTTGCTAATCGCGAAGTAGTGAACATTTCTCATGTCTACAGTAATTGCACCTTGAAGATAGATCAGCATGAATTCCTTGTTGATCTTATTCCTTTTCCTTTGGGAGAATTTGATGTAATATTGGGAATGGACTGGTTATTTAAATACCAAGCCAACATTGATTGTGAGAAGAAGCGTGTAGTCTTACGCTCTCCCCGAAAGGTGAAGGTTTGGTTCCATGGAGCCAAGATGGTGAAATCATCGCCATTCTTGACCATGATCCAAGCACAGAATATGGTTCGCAAGGGTTACGAAGCCTTCTTGGCTTATGTGCATGATACTGACAAGGATGAAATCAAGATCGAGGATGTCCCTGTTGTAAGGGAGTTTGCAAATGTATTTCCAGAAGAGTTGCCTGGATTACCCCTGAACAGAGAAATGGATTTTGAAATCAACTTAATCCCTGGTACCACCCCAATCTCCAAGGCCTCTTACCGCATGGCACCATCTGAGCTAAAAGAACTAATTAAATAGTTGCAAGAACTCTTAGAACGAGGATTGATCAGACCAAGCGTCTCACCATGGGGAGCGCCAGTGCTATTCATTCGAAAGAAAGATGGATCGATGAGACTTTGTATTGATTATCGAGAACTGAACAAGGTCACAATCAAGAATAGGTACCCCTTGCCGAGGATAGATGACCTTTTTGACCAGCTCCGAGGAGGGAGGTACTTCTCAAAAATTGATCTTCGCTCAGGGTATCATCAATTAAAGATCAAAGAGGAAGACATACCGAAGACGGCATTCCGAACTCGTTATGGCCATTATGAATTCTTAGTGATGTCTTTTGGATTGATGAACGCGCCAGCAGCTTTCATGGACTTGATGAATCGCATTTTCAAACCATTCTTGGATAAGTTCATCATTGTTTTCATTGATGATATTCTTATATATTTGAAGACGGCGGAAGAGCATGAGGAACACCTAAGGACAGTGCTGGAGATCTTAAGAAAAGAGCAATTATTTGCCAAATTTTCTAAATGTGAATTCTGGCTAAAGGAAGTGAAGTTCCTTGGTCATGTGATCAATGAAACTGGTGTCACAGTGGACCCCAGTAAGATAAAAGCAATCATGAGGTGGCCTTAGCCAACAAATCCAACGAAGGTCAGGAGTTTCTTAGGTTTGGCAGGCTATTACCGAAGGTTTGTTAAAGATTTCTCAAAATTAGTTGTGCCTTTGACGAACTTGATGAGAAAGAGAGTAAAATTCGATTTGATTGTGAGAAGAGTTTCCAAGAATTGAAAATGAGGTTAACTACAGCCCCTATTCTGACCTTACCGGATGACAAGGGCGATTTCGTTATTTATAGCGATGCGTCAAAACAAGGACTTGGAGCAGTTTTGATGCAGCATGGCAAAGTAATTGCTTATGCCTCGAGGCAGCTAAAGGATTGCGAGAAACGATATCCTACGCACGACATAGAATTGGCAGCTATCGTCTTTGCGTTGAAGATTTGGAGGCACTACCTCTACGGTGAGAAGTGCGAAATATATACTGACCACAAAAGTTTGAAGTATATATTTACGCAAAAAGAACTCAACTTGCGACAAAAGCGTTGGTTGGAATTGATTCAGGATTATGACTGCTCCATCAACTACCACCCTGGGAAGGCAAATGTGGTTGCAGACGCGCTCAGCCGTCGTGAAAGACTGAACGTGATAACCATCCAGGAAGATGTCATAAAAGAATTTGAACGTCTGCAACTGCATACACTTACCACTGCCCAGAGGACGGAAATAGAAGAAGAGATTCGGGCTCGGCCTCAATTGCACGACCTCATTAAAGTCGCACAAGGAGAGCATTGTGAAGAAAGGGACAGATTAATTAAGGGAGAGAAAGGCAAATGTCTCATGCATAATGATGGACTTTTACGATATGAATGTCGAATATGGATTCCTGCGAAAACTGAATTGAGACAAGAGCTCCTCCACGAAGCCCACAACTCAAAATTTTCCATTCATCCAGGAGGCACGAAGATGTATCAGAATTTGAAACAAAACTTTTGGTGGCCCAACATGAAGAGGGAGATAGCTGAGTGGGTAAGCAGATGCTTAACGTGCCAAAGGGTTAAGGCAAAACATCAAAAACCAAGCGGACTGCTACAACCATTGGAAATCCCTGAGTGGAAGTGGGAATTTATCACGATGGACTTCGTAGTTGGTTTACCAACCACGCTTGGAGGGATGAATGCCATTTGGGTCATAGTCGATAAATTGACCAAATCAGCGCACTTTTTGGCTATAAAGTATACATACAAGATGGATCAAATGGTGAGGTTATATGTCAAGGAAATTGTGAGTCAACATGGAGTGCCAGTCTCCATCGTCTCTGATCGAGATCCGAGGTTCACCTTAAGGTTTTGGAAGAGCTTCCAAGAATATCTGGGGACAAGGCTAGACATGAGTACAACCTATCACCCCTAGACTGATGGTCAATCTGAACGCACCATTCAAACTCTAGAAGATATGTTACGAGCTTGCTTTCTCGATTTTAAAGGGCATTGGGACAACCATCTACCACTGATTGAATTCGCCTACAATAATAGCTATCATGCCAGCATTGGCATGGCGCCGTTTGAAGCGCTGTATGGTCGGAAGTGCAGAACTCCCCTTTACTGGAATGAAGCGGGAGAAAGCAAGTTAATTGGACCAGAGATAGTCCAACAGACTGAGGAAGCAATCAAGGTGATCAGAACAAGAATGAGGACAGCTCAAGACCGACAAAAGCAATATGTTGATCAACACAGGAAGGACTAAACCCTGAAAATTGGAAGTTATGCATTACTGAAGGTGTCACCCTAGAAAGGCGTAATGCGTTTTGGCAAGAAAGGAAAGTTAAGCCCCCGCTATGTGGGACCATTTGAGGTATTGAGGAGGATTGGTGAAATGGCCTATCAATTGGCACTGCCATCGGCTTTGGGCCATGTGCATGATGTATTTCATATATCAGTGTTGCGTCCTTATAAATACGACCATAGAGGAATAATAGACTATCAACCAATAGATCTGCAACCAGACTTAGGATATGAAGAAGTCCCTGTCCAGATATTAGATCGACAAGTTAGAATGCTTAGGAATAAAGAAATTCCTTCTGTAAAAGTGTTATGGAGGAATCATAGTGTGGAGGAAGCTACTTGGGAGCTTGAGAGCGCTACGGTCGACAAGTACCCCCATTTGTTTGTTAGCTAAGTTTCGAGGACGAAACTTCATTAAGGGGAGGAGGATGTGAGAACCCGAAAATCTCAATGAAATCTTGATCATGAGATTTATCCTCCTTGAAGAAAGACAAGTGTTCACCTGTGTACAAATTCCTCAAAATATCCATCGGGGGCTAAATCCGTTGAATCTGCAATCATACGGTATACAGCTGGCCTAACTGTGACCGCATGACCCCTCCTTGTGTGAACGTACGTAGTCACTTATAATTCCTCTAGGTCAGGTGAAGAACAAATTAGCACCTTTCCTTTCCTCTAGCCAACCATGTGGCATAACCCATTTAAGGGACATATCATTCTTGTGACGACCCCATAATCCCATACCGGACTAGGGCATCATCATAAGAAGGTAAAGATAACCATTCATCCATTCATAAATAAATACTGAATAAAAACAGCATTTAAGAGTTATTACAACCCAAGAATTAAGTAATTACAGCGGAAGCTATTACATCATTTCTTAATAACAAAACAAATTTCATTAACTCTTCAAACGTCTTCCTTCTTTCCTTCATTCATTCCTTTCTTTCCTTCATCAGTTCTATCAAAAGGATAAACACTTAGTAGCTTATCATCTTTGCTTTCCCCTTGTCAGAGGGTTCAGCTTTAGCTTTCTGTCCTGCAAATCATTAACATTCAACATGGGTGAGCGTTTTACGCCCAGCAAGTATATACACATTGAGGAAAATATGAATAATTCAATGAATTTCATCTGGAATCAAAGGAGAGAAATTCAAATTCTGTTTGTGGGGCTTGGTGAAGCAATACCAAGACCTCGGAAACCTTCACATATCCTTGAGGATGCACTGATGATATACAACTTGTGATCCTCCATTGAAGAAAGTCAGGTATACACCGGATCATAACTTTCAAATATCCAACGGGGGCTGCACCCGCGGATCTGCTAACCATACAGTACACAGCTGGCCAGGCTGGACCGCATGATCCCTCTGAGTGACTACGTAGTCAAATAGCATTTCCTCTTGGTCAGGTGAAGAACACATCAGCACCTTTCCTTTCCTCTTGCCAACCATGTGGCATAACCCCCATAAGGGGCATCATTCACATTCTCGTTGCACAGATATAAGATTGAAAACATAGCTGAAATTCAAAGCTCATTTATATCCATGCATCATCATTCATATCATGCTAGCAGAATCAAAAGCATAGCATGCTCATGCATCAGAACAATTAAAGTATAAATCCAACCTTCTACGCATATCGGAACAAATGATAATGCGTTAAACTGAAATAGGCATGAGATTGTGAATATACTTGCCTCAGTCCTTTGCTCACTACCAAATTTAATTTACTCGTGAGTGGAAAATTCTGTAAGAATATACATATCACAAAATGAATTTATTATCTGGGTTAAAATATGAGGGAAAATGCACATGTGATGTCTTTAACTTTTTAACGTCTCAATCTGATATAAAAACTATTGAGGTTAAGAAATCAATTTAAACATCTTAAAATAATCTAAGAAAATAACATTTTACAGTTTTTAAAACGAACTGCGCATCAGGGAATTACTACGCTTTAATTCATCGTAGATTAATATCTCATCGGGGATTAATAACCCATCGGGGATTATCAACCCATCGGGGATTAACTCATCGGGGATTAATAACCCATCGGGGAT
>CM025780.1:16228347-16269508 GCA_014636745.2 Centella asiatica | reverse complement strand
CCCCCCCCAGCAGTGAAGTATTTTAAAAAGAAGATGGGTACTATAGCTACCCGCGAAACACTCTTTTAAGGGTAGAACAACTCATAACCTCATGAGCTTTACAAAATAAAAAAAAATCTTTTGGACATCACATTGCAGATAAATTTTTTCATAAAAGAAATATATAATTTCGATATTCACAACTTATAAGAAAATAATTTTCATGAAGAAAATAAGCTAAAATAATTAAGTTTCATAACGAAATTTATTTACAAATCCGGGTCTTCACAATTCTCATTTAATAGCACGGATATAAAATTGAAAATAACTGATAAATCAAAGCTCAGTTATATCCATGCACTATCATTCATATCATGCTAACGAAATTTAAAGCATAGCATTCTCATTCACAATAGCATTTGAAACATACAAACAAAGCCTTGCACGCATATCAAATCAAATGATATTGCGTTAAATTTAAAATAAGTATCAGATTGAATGTATATACTTGCCTCGGTCCTTTGCATAAAATCAAATTCAATTTACTCGTGAGTGAAAGATTCTGTAAAACATGCATATCACATGATAAATTTAATACCTTAATAAGAATTATGAAAGAAAATGCATATGTGATGTCCTTAAACTTTTAATGTTTCAAATATGACTAAAGAACCGTTGAGATTCAAGGAATAACATCCTCAAATAATTTAAGGAAAATAATGTTTTATAGCTTTTGAAGACAGACTGCGCATCAGGGGATAACTAGTCATCAGGGGATGACTGAACATCAGTGGATAATTACTCGTCAGAGGATGTCTCTCGACCATCAGGAGATAGCCTCTTGGTCATCACGGGTTAACCATTAGGGAATAGTCATCAAGGGATGACTTACCCATTAGGGGATAATTTCCTCGCCGCCAAACTCGTCGGGTGATAACTTTGACTATCGCCGAACTTTCTTGGCTGTTAGGGAATGATTTGCTCATCACCAAACTCCTCGGGGACTAATATCTTTAGCCATCAGAGACTAACATATTTTGCCCATCAGAGACTGTAGATGACATCATCAGGGACTAAACTTAGCCTGTCAGAGACTAAGGATGACGTCATCAAGGACTAATTAAAACTTCCTTCATCAGAGACTGACAATATTTCCTTCATCGAAGACTAAGAAAATCCCTCGTCAGAGAGTAATATCTATTTCGTCAGAGAGTAAAGTATTTTATCAGAGACTAACATATTAGTCATCAGACACTAACAAATATCTCATCAGAGACTGATGACGCCATATCAACCCATCGGAGACTAAGGTTGACGTCATCAGAGTCTAATATATTATCTCTTCAGAGATTAACTTTATCTTATCAGATACTAGAATTATCTCGTCAGAGACTAACATAGAGCTTGTCTTTGCAACGATGGAAGACCTAATATGAACAAACTCAACCTAGGATACCTCATAAACATGTAAATGCAAAGGAATACAATCCTTTAAAGTTTTATTCCTTCTTGAAAACTTAGCATACAAGGTTAATAAATCTTTGATGCTATGCACGAAAGAAACTGAGTAGAGTACTAGGTTTTTACCTCTTCGTCTTTAAGAGAGAAATTAAAGCTAACCTCCACACTCATATTCCATAACATCAGTCGTTGTTCATGCTTGATTAAATTAATCTCATACAAGATTTTGAGATTAATGTATTCAAATTCCTTTGAGGATTTTACAAAGGAAATTGAGGTTATAGAATTTTGGACATCACATTGTCATTGCACTTTCATTATTCGTTCCAAATAAAACAAATTAAACATTCATGCATAAAATAAATTACAAATTGAATTAACAAAACTTATTTGAAATTTTAGGTTCTCACAATATATGTGTTCAACTCATTGAAAAGGGAAAGGAATATGCAAATTAAGGCATTAATGACAGTGTAAGTAAATTATATATTATTTCCTAACTTATTAATATAACTTAACCATGTAAAACTCTTTTAACATATTTATTTACTCATATATATATATATATATATATATATATATATATATATATATATATATCTAATTTTGTAGGGCATTTAGAGTATATATTGCTCAAGGTGGCAAGAAGAAAAAAAATAAGTTGCATTCGTGTATCATTTGCGTCGGTTGTCTTAAAAGTACGACGCAAATGACCTTTATAATTTGTGTCGATTAATATAAAGAAGCGACGCAAATGATAAATATCATTTGCGTCGGTTCTTTTCAACGTTCTTTTAAAAGTGCGACGCAAATGACATTTATCATTTGCGTCGCTCCTTTATATTAACCGACGCAAATTATTGTTTTTTGCGTCATCTGTTTAATCGACACAAAATGGTCATGTTTTTGCGTCTCCTGCATATGTGTCTCCTGTTAACCGACGCAAAATAGCTATTTTAACCGCCACAAATGATAAGTTTTGTACTAGTGTGATATTGTGTATTAGCTCTATGTGATAAAAACACTCATTTATATCCTAGATGTCAGATTTCAAATCTTATGAGTGAATAGTGGATGAGATTGGGGATCAAAACTCATGAGTGAATATTGAATTAATAGTGAGTGAGAATTGAGTTAGTGTGTTATAAGATTTTGCTAATAAGAAAACAATAATCTTAATGTTGAACCAAAATTTAAAAAAATAATATGATATTGTCTTAAATTGTAATTCTTAATTATGTTAATTAGTTGTTCTACTTGGTGTTGCATTAGATATAGATTGAAACAACATGATTAGTGAATCTTTTGTTTCACTCTTTTATGTGTTTCTTGTGGTTATCACTTAGTAACAATTCTCTTGGATGTCAGAAGGTTTAAATCTAGCTTTACCGTTAATATATTAAATTATTTTAGAGAAATATCACATACTACTAGATGGGATTATTGATTGATATACACTGTATGACATCTGCAAAACTGGAGGAATAATCCATGAGGTTTTAATTAACTAATAAAATTTTATAACTTTACATAACTATTACCCAGTCTTCACCAAATTATTCAATTTTCACCAAATGATATATTTTCCCCTCATCTTTAAGTTAGGAGTGCTCTTATGTTAGATATCAATTTCTGACAGTAAAAAACTGACAAAGATGAAAAACAAATCCAGACATGGATTTATAAATTAAGCTTCCGAGAATTATCGCATATCGCTGTTTTTCATTTGGATGTTGTTTCACTGCAGTAACATTGCATTGTTGAAAAAATCATTTTTCACATAAAATAATAATGACGTCCTATTATCTCACAGTTACTATAAAACCGAATATTTTACTTGGTATATATAGTAACATTATTAGAAATAAACTTGCAATGGTAAAACAGTGAATATTGAGCTTCATTTTCTAGAGTGAAGCCCATGCCTCCTCCATTACTGTTAGCTGACGATGTGCTCTTTTCCAGGGTTAACTCATAAGCCGTAAAGCACATTCCCTTGGTCGCTATGTACAACAAAAATCAAATTTATGTTAAAAAAACTATTTTTACATACAATTAAAGGAATATTATATGACATGTGCCTGCTTCCGTGCATTTTGTAAAATTCAAGCTAGTACATACATAAAGTTAATTGCCAACTTTGCTTAAAACCCGACAATTGTATTACCAATGCCATCTAATATTAAGAACAAATTCTTCTTTATCTCCTCCTTTGTAAATATTTTCATAGTAAGTCCCCTCTTCAATGGAGGTACAAATTCTCATTGAATTTTTAATTGGGGCAACTTCTACGACAGCTGATATGGTTGTAAAATCTGCATCTCCAACAGACTTTTCTATGTAATAATGAATTCCACAAAATATCAATTACTATATACTAAAGGCGCAAGGGCAATCTCTTTGTGAGTCGCCCAAGATCTTTAGCGACAATTTTAATTAAGCGATATTGGAATCAACACAAATCCTATAACTACTACTCTAAAATACGACAGCACCTTATTTGTTTTCTATATCAAAAGCTCCGTCCGAGTTGAACGATTCAACTTTCGTTGAATGAGTCCGACTCCCTTCATGTTGTTTCGCCGCTTCGGCCTCGCTATCTTTGACAATCTCGACGTCCAGAACAAACCCAACCAATGTACACAATGAACATAGTTCATCTTTCATAACAAAATAAAAAAAGATAAAATTAACTTTGGTCACCGTTTACTGTGAATCACTCAACAAAACCTAACTCAAAAAGTAAAATTGAAAAATAAATCATCAAACACAAATATAATTTTAGTGAAGCAATATGAAAAACAACAAATACAGATCCCTTACAAATACCTTACATAATCACTATTGAAAAATTAAAATCTAAAAGATGATAATATATTTTCAGGAGAAATGTACATATGGTGAAAGATTTCAAAAAAAATGAGAGAGATAGAGAGGGAGGAACAATTGAAAAATAAAGAAGAGGAACAGTTAAGAAATGAAAAATCAAATGTGAGATATCAAAGTGGTCAACTAGACGTGGGGATGGGATGCAATCATGTAAATGTGGGGTTGAGTTATTGGGGGATGAGGCGGTGAAGTGCGGTGTAGCTTTGTAGGCTGTTTTTTCATAATATTGTCTTTCCCAAAAGACAACCTTTAAAATTTTGGTAATTTTAATTTTATATATTTGACAAAAATTTATATATAATAATAATAAATTTTTTTCATTAAATTTATTGTGATTATTCAATTAAAAATTATATAAAAAAATTATAATGACAAATTTTAAAAGAAATGACATAAAAATTATGCAAAATTTATTTTTTTTCAAAACAAATTTGATTATCAAAAATTATTTTTTTTTTAGAACCAAACAAGTAATATGTTTTAACAACTAACTTAATAAAGCAATTGATATTTATACGATCAAATGATCGAACAAAATCCAAATTACAACAAAAACAAAATACATACAAAAAATTATAAATTTGACATATATTAATATAACGAAACAAAAAAATACTATTATAATATAACTTTGTGTAATAGACATAAAGAAATTATCTAAAGAACAATGACTACAAATTAATACTGACAAAGTTTACGAGATTTAGAAAAATTACTACTTTCAAGTCTCCGGTATAAAGCCAATTCTACTTGATTTAACAAAATACCGTAGTTATGTGTTATTCTAAATGTACACCATATAACTTTTTTTTCTTCCATAATATACATTACATAACTTTTAAATGATGTATTTACATATACTTTTATTCACTCTTTTACTATACTTTATTACAAAATATGATTGAGCTTATTTCGAATTAAGATGTTCAATTTAAACTTTTCAAAGCCAAAGTTACATAAAAGATTTACAAAAAAAAAATAAAAAAAGGTTAATTAATAGAACAATAAATTTATTTGACAAGATTTATATTTTGTATGTTTTATCTATGTATTCTATAGAAATTGAATAAAGCACGGAGTATTCATTAGCTCCAAATGCATGTACCGAATTTTATATTTATTTTAAAATAAGATTCAAAAACTCATTTAAATATTGTGCCCGTGAGGCTACACATCTAGTACATACTAGACGCACAATAAGCATACTAATTCAGTAATATTATACACATACATACATGTATGTATATGTGTGTTTGTGCCACAAGTATTTTATAAAATTAAAATACTTACGTAAGGTCATTCAATTTGACTTGATAATTGTGATATCAATACCATCGAACCAAATTGTTTTTATTCTCCTCAATAATATTTTGGTAGTAAGTTTCCTCCCAATGAAAATGCAAATCTTTGTTGGGTTATTTATAGTGGCTATTGATATAACAGCTGATATGTTTGATAAGTCTGCCGGAGTCGCAGATTTTTCTAGGTGTTAACTAATATTACACCATCTATATGGTCCTTGTTTGTGCTTTGTCCTTGCACGATAGACCAGAAAGGCTGTTAGTGTGATGAAAATGTTGGACTATCCCTCTTTATTTTGGATGACCCAATAACTTAAAATCTATTGAATTTAGTAAATCTAGTCCTATGATTTTAGAAGAAAAATAATCAGTTACTTATTTTTTAAGAGAGAGAAGAGATTTTAGCAGGAAAAATTATGCACATAATTGTTCCATTAAAAATTCAATTACAACTTCGTTAACGGTTGGATCGAGCTGAAATTGGGATAGGATATTCACAACATCAGGGGCTAAAATCTGAACAGTGGAGATTGAGTTCGGAGCTCTCTAAGTCAAGTGATTTTGTCTGTGAATAATACTACGTCTGTGGGTGATTTTTCTCTATTTCTCTTGTAATTTCATCTTTATGAGATGATACTTTTGTTATTGAGTACCAAGATTGATTTTTGATGATTTGGGCAGCCTCTAGTTGACTAGAGAAGTAAGACAATTGTATTTTCATTATTAATTCGATAGTGAAATTTTTTTGGCTTATGGTGTTTTCCTTATATCGGGGGTTTTTCACGTTAAATTGGTGTCTGTTGGTTACTTGTTTATTCTCCTTCAATTTTTTGCACTTGTTGCTTACTTTCATTGAATTGTTTAACTAGGGAAAATTTGATTTTGGAAATAATTTTTTAATTTTCTCAACAAAGTGGTATCAGAGCTCAGGTTGCGGTAAACATAGAAGTTAATCATAGTCAGATAATTTCTTTGAATGGGTCAAATTACCATGTGGGAAAGGGTAAGATGGAAGACTTGTTATATGTGAAATAATATCATCTACCGGTATTTGAAAGTGAGAAACCGACGGATAAAACCGATGAAGAATTGACCAAATTTCATAGACAAGTGTGAGGGTACAATTGACAATGGGTGGATGATAATGTGTACAATCATATAGTGGAAAGATTCATGCTCACTCTTTTTGGACTAAACTTGAGAAGTTACATACTCGAAAGACAAGAAATAAACTTAGAATTGTTAGATATTGTACAAGTATTTGCAGTAGTGCACTATGAGAAACTACTATCAAAGACTACAGGTAAGCATTAGAGACTACAAGGAATGCATTTGAAGAGTTCAACAAAAGTCAAAGTTGGTTAAGCAAAATTAATATATTGGAAACTAAGTTTTTACCTGTCAGAAACTAAGATTTAACCTCTCGGAGACTAAGGAATTAGACTCTAGGAGACTAAGTTTTTGCCTATCGAAAACTAAAATTTAGCATATCGGAGACTACGAGTCAAAAACTAAGAGTCTGAGACTAAATTTTAACCTATCAGAGACTAAGAGTCAGAGACTAAAATTTTAGCTTATCAGAGTCTAAAATTTTAGCCTATCAGATACTAAGGTTTGAACTACCAAAGACTAATGTTGAAACTACTAGAGACTAAGACAAGACTTTCTATTTCATTGAAGAGTGGCCAGGGGATGCAGCTGGTCAGGGAATATTTCATAAAAGCTCCATTGATAAACAAAGGATTGCATCAAGGGATAACAACCACTGATGTACTAAATAGTCTGTTAGGGGATAACATCCATTGATGGATAAACTATTAAGGGATAATTTGTTCAGTAAATTCAATCCATCATGGGATGAAATATTATCATCAAAGCCAAGACCAAATTTCCACCAAGCACCAAACTTGAAGTTAAAAGTCAACAAAGTTATTTACCTATCACCAGATTTCTCAGCATCAGGGATAAGTTCTGGAGGTAAGGGTATAGATTTCTCGACATCAGGGGATAAGTTCTTGGCGTCAGGGGATAAGTTTTTCGTCATCAGAGGATGCGTTTCTCGGCACCAGAGACTGTTCATTAGGGGATAAAATGATAAGAGACTAAAGATGACATATGAGATGACACATAACTAAGTTCACAAATTCACTAACTCAAGTTTAAAGGCGATGAAATTAAAATATAGATGGTGGTCCAATAAGGAGAAATTGACTATCAAAGAACCTTCAAGGAGATAAGTTATACACTGTAGGTGTGAACACTATTAAAGTAAAATATGGAGATAAGTCATATTTATACACTAACATTCGTATGTAGCTGCTGGTGTGAAAAATGCAAAGACAACTTATAGAAACATGAAATAGAAAAATTTGGAAGTTGGTCCAATCAAAAACCAGGAAGCTCATAGAGATAAGTTATTCGCTACAAATATAGCTTATCATGGAAACTCCAAGAGGAAATTAAGAGAGCTGGTTATTTGATACACTAGAGATGTTACATATGTTGGCGTGCAAGGAAGGTCATGCAAAAAGATCAAGTTATGTGACACAACTACAATTACCAACAAATATTAGAGATATTTTTAGAGGCAACACATACAAAGAAGCTTGAAGGTCAAGGGAACAATGTATATATAAATAGAGACATGGAACAACTGAGACACTGAGATAAAAGACATCATACGATTACTGAAATACACAATATTTTTGTAAACTACAAGAACATATTTCAGTGAATCAAACACATCTCAAATTAATAGCAACTATAATTATATTATAGAAAGTGTAGAAAGTTTTCATAAACTTATGAGAAACTGGAAATCATTTTTCTAGAAAGCAACTGTTATTTTAAACAGAGATTGTCTGTCGGTGGTAATCACAACTAGAAAGAATTGTAAAGATTCAAATTGATTTACAATAAATATACATGTTGTAGATTAATATTCATATCTTGCAATTTTCTTTACTGTTTCATTTGTTATATTTTTTCAGTAAAGTTGTTTTAACTATTCTTAAGTTTTAAACTTTATTAAATAGTTCAATTCAAAGAAAAGTTAGTAATTGTATTCAACCCCCCCACCCCTTCTACAATTACTCCATAGGACAAACAATTGCTATCAAAGCAGTTCTAGATTAATTCAATCTAGAGATTATGCGTAATTCGAAGGACAACACCAGAGTTCAACAACTCAAGAAGGGTGAATACTCATTCTAAAAACAAAGGATATTAAGTTATCTTAATGAAAAAGATGACCAATACCTGTAGATTATTGAAAAATATCCTCTAGAAATAAAGAAGCTTGTACATAGCATCACCTCTAATGGAGTTGTTGCACCAAACAAATATGAAGCAAAAACTCCACAAGAATCTACTCAATCAGAAAACGACGAGGCTACCATGGATAAGAAGGTTAGTGATATCCTTATCACAACACTTGATAACAACATGCTATACAAAGTTATGAAGTGCAAAACATCTAAGCAGGTTTGGGAAAAACACACTGTCCTATGTGAAGGGAATGACCAAATCAAGCTAAATAAGAAACTCCTGTTAATTCAACAATATAAGTTGTTTACTACCAAGGATGGTGAATCTCTTAATGATCTATATGAGAGATTCATCCAATTAATTAATGATTTATCTACTTATGACTAGGAGTATTTTGTGCTTCAAGTAAATCACAAATTTCTGAGAGCTCTTCCCAGACATTGGGATCCAAAGACTACTGTAATTAGAGAAGCCAACAAAAATCTAGGTTTTCTAACACTTGATGAGATTTATGGAAACTTGAAGACCTATGAATTAGAAATCCAGCAATGGAATAAGCAACACTCCAAAGATAAATCTGTTGCACTAATTGCAAAGCCAAAGAAAAAGAAGCTTGGTGGACACATGAAGGTTTCCATTGAGAAAGAAGTTTTCAATGATGAGGAAATAGAAGAAAGTGAGACTGAAGAAAATGAAGTTAGGAGTTATACACTTGAGGAGGTGGATGAAATTAATGAAAGTTTGGCCTACATTGCTAGGAAATTTAAAAACCTGGGATTTCAAATAGGGAGAAATTTCAAGAAAGGCTCATCATCAATATCTACTATTGTCAAGCCAAGCCAATCAACCATGATTAACAAATCAAAAATCAGGTGTTATAACTGTAATGAGTTTGGTCACTTTGTCAGTGAATGCAAGAAGCCTAAAGTTGAGAAAAAGAAAGACTTCAAGGATGATCAGATAGATTATAAAAAGAAGTACTTTGATCTTCTCAAGAAAAAAGGAAAGGCATATATAGTTGAAGGCAAGGACTAGGTGGATTCAGATGAATCTGGTGCTGAATAAGAGATCATAAATTTGGCTTTAATGACTAAATCCTCAAACAATTCTGAAGGAGAAGCTGAATCGCAAAACTCACCAACAACTAAGGTAAATAACTTCAATATTTCTTCAATTTCTAAAAATGAATGTGATGCTACCATTCAAGAAATAGGCAAAGAGATTTATGACTTGCATACTAGTTTAAGATCTCTTACAAAAGAAAACAATAGGATTATTGAGACCAATAATGTTGTTTCTAGGAGAAATACTTATTTAGAATCTGATTTATTAATTTTAGAAAATGCCAAAATTGAAGCTCTTAATGCTAAGAGACATCTTGATAATACCTTGAAAAGAGAAGTTTATCTAGTTGAAAAACTCAAGGTTGAACACGATAAAATAAAACAATTGACACAATCCTCACACAAAGTGCAAGATCTTTAAAACTCACAAAATGCTAATCAAAAGGCTGAATTAGGATACTCAAAAATGCCCATTGTTGTATCAGTTGGTGAACAACTCATCACTACTGATAAAGATAAAGAAATAGAAGCTAGCATAGAATCTAAAATAGTAGGAAAATTAAAACCAATTAAATTTGTTAAACCTGCTAAGATTGAGATAGGTGAAAGTTCTAAAGTTGTAAATTCCACATCAATAAAGAAAACTTTGGAACCAATGCTAGAGAAAAAAGCTACTAAGAATGTTGGTTTCCTTACTGACAAACAATTAAAAGAAAAGCTAAAAAGCAGCCCAATATCTGAGCCTAAGAAAAATAGGAATGGTAAATTAGGTATTAATAAATATAGTAATTATGCACCAATATCTAATGCACCTAGGAAGACATGCACCAAATGTGGGAACCCAAACCACCTTGCTTTTCATTGCACAAAAATTACTGATAACATTCATGTTCCTCCTGTTTCTTATGCAGCTCTTTGTCCATACATTGCACCACCTCAAATAAAATATGTCATGTCATTATTGTGGTAATTTTAGATATCCATCATATGCTTGCAATGCTTATGGAAACTGTTATTATGTTTATCCCTTTATGCCTAATGTTCACAATAACATAAGGAGAATGTATCCTCAAAAGTTAAGGATTGTTCATAAGCCACCAAGGATCAAGGTGGATCTTTTATCTCCTAAAAAGAGGAAAGAAATAAAAAAGAATACATAACCAATAACCAAAACTAAACCTATGATTAAAACTGTTAAATCAAAATTCAAGTAAGCTTGGGTTCCTAAAAGATCTAACTAGTTTACATGTGTGTGCTGGGCAAGAAGAAGAAGCAGTTGTGGTACTTGGATAGTGGTTGTTCAAGACACATTGTGACGACCCCATAATCCCATACCGGACTAGGGCATCATCATAAGAAGGTAAAGATAACCATTCATCCATTCATAAATAAATACTGAATAAAAACAGCATTTGAGAGTAATTACAACCCAAGAATTAAGTAATTACAGCGGAAGCTATTACATCATTTCTTAATAACAAAACGAATTTCATTAACTCTTCAAACGTCTTCCTTCTTTCCTTCCTTCATTCCTCTCTTTCCTTCATCAGTTCTATCAAAAGGATAAACACTTAGTAGCTTATCGTCTTTGCTTTCCCCATGTCAGAGGGTTCAGCTTTAGCTTTCTGTCCTGCAAATCATTATCATTCAACATAGGTGAGCGTTTTACGCCCAACAAGTATATACACATTGAGGAAAAAATATGAATAATTCAATGAATTTCATCTGGAATCAAAGGAGAGAAATTCAAATTCTGTTTGTGAGGCTTGGTGAAGCAATACCAAGACCTCGGAAACCTTCAAAATCTTTGAGGATTCACTGATGATATACAACTTGTGATCCTCCCTTGAAGAAATTCAGGCATACACCTGATCATAACTTTTCAAATATCCAACGGGGGCTACACCCGTAAATCTGCTAACCATACAGTACACAGCTGGCCAGGCTGGACCGCATGATCCCTCTGAGTGACTACGTAGTCAAATAACATTTCCTCTTGGTCAGGTGAAGAACACATCAGCACCTTTCCTTTCCTCTTGCCAATCATGTGGCATAACCCCCATAAGGGGCATCATTCACATTCTCGTTGCACAGATATAAGATTGAAAACATAGCTGAAATTCAAAGCTCATTTATATCCATGCGTCATCATTCATATCATGCTAGCAGAATCAAAAGCATAGCATGCTCATGCATCAGAACAATGAAAGTATAAATCCAACCTTTTACGCATATCGGAACAAATGATAATGCGTTAAACTGAAATAAGCATGAGATTGTGAATATACTTGCCTCAGTCCTTTGCTTTACGACCAAATTTAATTTACTCGTGAGTGGAAAGTTCTGTAAGAATATACATATCACAAGATGAATTTATTATCTGGGTTAAAATATGAGGGAAAAATGCACATGTGATGTCCTTAACTTTTAACGTCTCAATCTGATATAAAGCTATTGAGGTTAAGAAATCAATTCAAACATCTTAAAATAATTTAAGAAAATAGCATTTTATAGTTTTAAAACAAACTGCGCATCATGGAATTACTACGCTTTAATTCATCGGAGATTAGCAACCCATCGGGGATTAGTAACTCATCGGGGATTATCAACCCATCGGGGATTATCAACCCATCGGGGATTAGTAACCCATCGGGGATTAATAACTCATCGGGGATTATCAACCCATCGGGGATTATCAACCCATCGGGGATTATCAACCCATCGGGGATTAATAACTCATCGGGGATTATCAACCCATCGGGGATTAATTCAACCCATCGGGGATTAATAACTCATCGGGGATTATCAACCCATTGGGGATTAATTCAACCCATCGGGGATTAAGTTAAAGTCTGTCTCAGATACAGGATCGTCTTCCTCACTCCTCCATGTGTGGTGCCCTCAACCAAATCCACACTTAGGTCAAAACTCATCATTCTCTCAGTGATACATAACATTTCTTTTGGTCTGCATGCCATCCTTAACACGGTTTAGGATAAAGAAAATCAGGTTAAAGAATACTCAAGCATGGGGTTGCGACTACTATCAACAGAATGTTTGGTAGTTAAAGGTTTGTCCACCAGGTGGTTGTCAACAACACTACACCCATCTTAGACAACTTGAAACAAATGACATTTACTCCGATCGTTAGAATATGCATTAAGTCATACTTTTGAAAATAAATGAACATGGTATTAAAGGTGGTAGGTAGAGCAGAGATGCAAGAAATATAGCAAGACTTAAATGAGATGCTCTTACCTCCTTATTGTAGAAAGGAAATAAATGCTTCGGTTTATCCTTCAAGAAGAACTGCTGTCTCAAAAATTAAATTTAAGTTTGATGGAAGTTTAGAAAGGTAGAATCAAGGTTACAACAGCGTGATGTGTATATATATCACTTGATTGAACAACAAGAACCGTAGGATCAACTTGATCTCAGCTGTTGGCTATGAAAAGAAAGGAAATGACTGAAGAAGGAAAGAGTGGTTGAAACGGCTGCTGTGTCCTTCGGTCATCTTTCATAGCTGACTCTAGGGTAATGATAGGGATGATGAGCATTTAATGCTGCTGTTCCCCCCCAGCAGTGAAGTATTTTAAAAAGAAGATGGGTAATGTAGCTACCCGCGAAACACTCCTTTAAGGGTAGAACAATTCATAACCTCATGATCTTTACAAAATTAAAAAAAAAAAATCTTTTGGACATCACATTGCAGACAAATTTTTTCATAAAAAAAAAAAATATAATTTCAATATTCACAACTTATAAGAAAATAATTTTCATGAAGAAAATAAGCTAAAATAATTAAATTTCATAACGAAATTTATTTACAAATCTGGGTCTTCACACACATGACTAAAACTAAGTCCCTACTTTCACAATTTGAGGAGAAATCTAGCCCAAAAGTGTCATATACACTATAAGATATGACATAGTAGTTAATGGAAATGTCATCATTGAAGATGTAGCTCTGGTTGATGGCCTAATGCACAATCTACTCAATGTTAGTTAGTTTTGTGACAAAGGCTATCAAGTTGTTTTTAAGGATGAAAAATATCTTATAAGCAACATAAAGACTGGAGATGTTACATTGTCTAGAGTCAGAAAAGACAATGTAGACATAGTTGGCTTCTGCTCAACAAAAGAAGGACAATACACATACATTTACAACAAAGTATCAACATATGAAAGTTGGCTATGGCACAAAAAGCTTTCTCACCTAAATTTCAAGACTATCAATAGGTTGGTGAGAAAAGGATTAGTGACAGGATTACCACAACTTGAATTTGCTCAAGATGGTCTTTGTGGATCTTGTTAGAAGGGAAAACAAAAGAAAATTTCCTTCAAAATTAAAGAAGCATCATCAATAACAAGGCCAATTCATCTATTACACGTAGATTTATTTGGTCCTGTTAATGTGATGTCTATATCAAAAAAAAGGTATGCATTTGTAATTGTTGATGACTACTCAAGATACCCATGGGATAAGTATCTACATACCAAGGATGAAGCCCCCCAGCTAATCATTGATCACATTAAAAGAATAGAACTTGAAGCTGGTGAGAAAGTCAAGGCCATAAGGAGTGACAATGGGACTGAATTCAAGAATTCAACAGTAGAGATGTTTTGTGTGGCAAAAGGCATCTCACATACCTTTTTAGCTCCCGGAACTCCTCAACAAAACAGAGTTGTTAAAAGAAAAAATAGGACCTTGATTAAAACTCCTAGAACCATGGTTGAAGAAATCAAGCTGCCTACCTATTTTTGGGCTGAAGCAATTTCAACTGCATGGTTCACTCAAAATATGACCTTGATCAACAAAACTCACAACAAGACTCCTTATGTTCTTATGACAGGAAGGAAACCTAATGTTAAATTTCTTCATGTGTTTGGTTGCAGATGTTTTGTTCTCAAAAATCAAGTACAAAACTTGGGAAAATTTGATGTCAAAGCTGATGAGGCAATTTTCCTAAGATATTCATTAACAAGCAAAGCATATAGAGTTTATAACCTTAGACTCCAAATTGTTATGGAATCAGTACATGTAGCCTTTGATGATAAAAAGATTGAAGGAATGCATGATGATGCAGAAGGAAGCCATAACAAACTAAGGTTTGAAAATGAAAATGAGTCAACAGATGCAGAAATTGACTCATCAGCTGGTGAAGCTAATGTGTGCAAAACAATGGAAAATCTAGTAATCTGTTAGGACAAAATAAGCTCAAGTGTTTGTAGAAGGGGGAGATGAATACAAACACTCAAAAATTTTCGATCTTTACACACTTTTTAAGAACTAATGGAAATAACTACAATATTAGAAAAACTATAATGACTTTAAAATGAACACACAAGCATTCAACTTAAAATAGTTGTATTAAAACTTGAGGTTTTTCTGGAAATCTGGTTAATCACAAATGTGATTAATCAGCTACAAATTTTGTAACGAGTTACAGTTTCTCTTTCACACTCACTAGCTACAATACTTTTTTGAATATTTTCTTACAAAAATGTTTCAAAGCTTCTCTAGTGTTTGTGTGCTTCTCTAGTGTTGGTTGATCCATTGGATATCTTCTCTTTTAGTGTAATGAGAACTCTTTTGCATATATAGAAGATCAGTAGTTGAACCCACGTACTTGGACGTGCTACTCTTTTCAACTTAGTCGCATATATGTCATATCAATGTCTTTTAGGAATGATGTGTCAGACTGCTGTTACTTTTGTTGCTTCTTTTTTTTCCCCTGATCTGCATGCATTTAATAATCGAGAGTTGTCATTGGACCACCAAACTTTAAGAAATATATTTCCATTTTATATCTCTTGCTTCTGTAACAAGCTTCATTGATTAACGTGTAAGACCTGATGACGAGTGTATGCAGTCATAACTATCCACTGATGGCAAGCCCTGATTTGAACTTGATCAATGCTTCTGGATCCCCTGATGACAAGTCCTGTCTAAGACTCGATCAGTGCTTCAAACTTCACTTGAGTTATCCAAGTGCTTTTTGATCCCCTGACGTTAAGACTCAAAGCATTTACTGATGCAATGTTGAGCATTCCCATTGACGGGTATCCCTAATGAGTTAGCTTGACATTGTCATACCCTGATGAATTCCCCTGATAGGTTGGCATGTCACTGTCATGCCCTAACGCATTCCCCCTGATGAGTTTGGTTTGCCACTGCCATACCCTAATGGGTTTCCCTGCCTTTGTCATCCCCTGATGGGTTCCCCTGACGGTTTTAATCACTGAAGCTTTGTTGATTTTGTTTGGAATGTTTGATTTATGAAATACTTAAGTGTTTTTGAGTAACAACAGACATCCCTTTTCACTATCAAGTCCTTTAGAAGTTTCAATAGATGACTTGTCTATTGTGAAATACTTCATCCCCTGATGACTAAGTTGATCATCAATGGATGCAAAATATATGCATATACTTAGGTTTATAGAACACCCTGAGTATATACAGATGCACAAAGCTCTAAGTATCATCATCATTTATAATTAACAATCTCCCCCTATTTATGATTATCAATTTGATAACCATAAATCTAATTTATGCACTGATGATGATGTCAAAACCAAAACTATACACTATCAACAGAAATTTAACAAAATTGTATTGATCTAATCTATTGTATTTGTATGAACTAAGAAAATAACTATACAAGTGTTTCCTATAACTATTACAAAAGTATACATTTTAGACATCAGGATCCCCTTCTCTTTTAAGCTGAAACAAAGGGTAATGGATGACTATGCTGACTATGTTGACATTTGTGCTTGATTCCAGAGCTTCAAGGACTGATCTGATCTCTAGCAAGTTAGCTGCAGCAAGTTGTGACCAGTAAAAGGTGATGATCTCCACTTCTGCATTTTTGAATTCTACACCCATGGAGTTTGTGAGCGTCTTAGGATATTCTTTAAATCCTTTTACTAGGGGCACATCCCTTACTGCTGTTGTATTCTCATCATCTACTCTGGTTTCTTCAATCTCCTTCAACATATTTTGTATCAGCAAGATTCTGAACTGGATGACATGTTCATTCTTATGAAAACTATTTGGCTTAGAACATGCATCGTTTCCTCCAGGCCAAGCCCATCAACATCTCTGATCCTTATACTTTTCACTTGCCCATCAGTTGTCTTGTAGAATAGCTGTAAAGGTCTCTTCAAAGTTGTGGGCAAGCTTCATTCATCATTGATGATTATCCTCAGCCTCTCAATCATCCCCCTCAAGTCTCTGTTTAGCACCGTTGTTTTGGAAATTAGATTCAGGATCTATCCTAACTGCTCATCATCCATTCTCCTAAACCAATCCATAGTGACTGTGAACTGTGACCCATTCTTTAGTTGACCTTTGATTAGCTTTTCCCTTTTGTTATTAGTCCTGACATTTATGCTATTTATTGAGAACATAATTGTCAGATTCTTGTGCCTTTCATCTCTTAAGGATTCAGCTAATGTGGGTGGTCCGTGTGTTATAAAAGAAGGTGCTTGATCCTTTGCTTCAGATGACTTGGGTTTGGTGACATCAGGTGTGACGACCCCAAAATCCCTCACTGGATCAGGGCTTCGTCAAAAGAAGGAAAAGATAACCACACATCCATTCATATTATAAATACTGTGTTAGGTTTTATTAACATTTGATGATGATTGTCTTTAGAATACTTAGGAATACAAATGTATAGAAAAGTGTTGGTTTGTAACACTTTAGTTTTGTAGCTAGCAGTAGTATCTCTTGGTTGTAATTTAGTCATTTTAATAAAGAGATAGATTCATTTTACTTGTATGTACTGCTGGAATATTTGTTGAGTCTGTTCAACAAGTTGTTTAAGTTAATTAGTCCTTCAGAGATTAAATTTGGCTTGTCGGAGATTAAGGGAAAAGTCCATCAGAGATTAAAACTTTGTTCATCAGAGATTGGACTTTGCCCATCGGAGATTGAAGAAATCCTTCATCGGAGATTAAAGATTTATTCATCGGAGATTGAAGGATTGGTCATCGGAGATTAAAGCTTACGTCATCGGAGATTGTAATTAAAGAGTCAGAGATTAAAGCTGACGTCATCAGAGAATAACACAATACTTCGGAGATTAAAAGCTGACGTCACCAGAGACTAAAGCCAAAGCATCGGAGATTACTCGAGGTGATCAGAGATTAATTTATTAAAGCATCGGAGATTACTCGAAGTGATCAGAGACTAATTAAAGAAGCTATCGGAGATTAGTCGAGGACTTAATCGCTGATGGAGTTAGAGTTCAAATCAAAGAAGGAAAGTCTTCCATGAACACGTAGATTTTATTGAAGACGTAGCTGACAAGGAAACTTGTTAGAAATCTTTCAATTGGAAAGATTGTATTTGATTTGAATTAGGAAGCTAGGTTTTTGTAAACTTAGTTTTAGAAGCTGTAATTATAAATTACAGAATTGGAATTCGAAGCTATGTATGTCTGTATAGCATAGAGAATTGAAAGGGTTGTATTATCTCTATATACACAGAATAGAAGCTGACGATCAAAGCTTGTTTTGATTGTTAGAAAACTTGTAATCAATTGTTAAATCTATAAAAGCAATTGTTTATAAAGTTTTGATCTTGTTCTTTATATTCCGCAGAAAGTCAATTTCTTAAAGAACAGGAATTCGAAAAAGTTGTAAGAACTTGTATTCAACCCCCCTTCTACAAGTTCTAGGCCATCTCACTGGGAAAACATACTGGAAAAAAAAATATTAAAGAGTTATTACAACCCAAAATATTACATTTTCAGCGGAAGCTATTCTATCTCTATATTATAATACAAAACATCACTTTTTAGATCATCTTCCTTCCTTCCTTATTGGCACTAAGAGAGTTAGCCAAGCTCAATAACCGATCATCTTTGCCTTCCCCTTGTTAGAGGGTTCAGTCTTTATATTCTACCCTGCAAGACATTAAAATTCAACAAGAATGAGAGATTTACGCCCAGCAAGTATATAAACAATTTGGGAAAGAAAATCTGGAATGTTTCAAAGGATTCAATTCTATTGAGAGGCTTGGTGGAACAATACTAATGCCTCAGAAATCTTTAAAGGATCTTTAGGATTACTGATGATAAACAATTGTATAATCCTTCTTAAAACAAAGCATAACTTTCTTGAAGTAAAAATATCCATCGGGGGCTAAACCCGTTGGATCTGCTAACCATACGGTATACAGCTGGCCTAACTGTGTCCGCATGATCCCTCCTTGTGTGAACGTACGTAGTCACATAAAATTCCTCTAGGTCAGGTGAAGAACAAATCAACACCTTTCCTTTCCTTTAGCCATCCATGTGACGTAACCCATTTAAGGGATATATAATTCTCATTTATTGCACAAATATAATATTGAAAAATAACTGATAGAGCAAAGCTTCTTTATATCCATGCACTTTCATTCATATCATGCTAGCGAAAATTAAAGCATAGCATTTTGTTTCACAAGGAAATTTAAATATAAAAGTCATAATTTTGTACACATGTCGAATCAATTGATCACGCGCTTAACTGAAATAAGCATAAGAGTGAGAATATACTTGTCTCAGTCGTTTGCAACAAAGATTCAAATTTAACTTACTGGTGAGTGAAAGATTCTGTGAATTATGCAAGTAATATTTTAATACCTTAATAAGAATTTATGAAAGAAAATGTGTATGTAATGTCCTTAGACTTTTACTGTTTTAAATAATAACATCATAAAATAATTTTAAGTAAATAATGTTTTATAGTTTTGATGACAGACTGTGCATCGAGGAATAATTTTCTTATTATCAAACTCCTCAGGGACTGATATATTTTGCCATCAGAGACTAACATATTTTGCACATCAGAGACTACGAATAACGTCATCAGAGATTTAAACTTAGCCTATCGGAGACTAAGGATGATGTCATCAAAGACTAAACTACTCATCAGAGACTGATGATGTCATCTTAACTCATCGAAGACTAAGGGTGACGTCATCATTAGAGACTAACATTTGCTTATCGGAGACTAAGTTTTTTTTTTAAAGCATTAGAGACTAGGAATATCTCATCAGAGACTAACAACATCTCATCAAAGACTAACAACATCTCATCAGAGACTAACAACATCTCATTAGAGACTAGAATTATCTTATCAGAGACTAACAACATCTCATCAGAGACTAATAACATCTCATCAGAGACTAACAACATCTCATCAGAGAGTAACAACATCTCATCAGAGACTAACAATATCTTATCAGAGACTAACAATATCTCATTAGAGACTAACAACATCTCATCAGAGACTAGAATTATCTCGTCAGAGACTAACATTAGAGCTTGTTTTTGCTACCATGGAAGGCTTATCATGAACAAACTCAGCCTAGGATGTCTCATGAAAATGCAAAAGAATATAAACTTAGCATAAATCTTTGATACTATGCATGAAAGAAACTAAATAGAGTACCAGGTTCTTACCTCTTCGTTCTTAAGGGTGAAATCAAAGCTTGTTTGAGAACAATTTTCTGAAAGAAGAACTTGGAAATTTATGGAGATAATAAGTTTAAACGAAACTCTTAAAAGAGAAATTTTGGTAAAGGAATTAAAATTTCATCTTGAATGAGGTATTTATAGAGTTCAAGAGCAGTAAGCTAAGGTTAAGCTTTAAGATAAGATGATTGGTTAATCTGGACGGTAAAATGGTTGCTTATCAAGACTCTTAAACATCTAACAACGTAGTAAGCAGCTGTCACACATGCACAAAAGCCTTGATCGACTACTGTCACTTAAACAACTCTTTGATCAACACGTAAGTATAAAACTTACGTAATCCTCTCACCCTCTTCCAAACTGATCAATATAATCCTATATGGGACTTTCTAGTCCCCTTTTAATACCATTTTAAGGAACTTAACCTCATAATCATGGATATCATATCATCATAAAATTTTCATTGTAGATATGAATTCATCATTCATATCTAAAAAGACTAACCTCCGTGTAAAAATAAAATAACACAAAATAAACTTATTTCTTATCATAAAATACATTTAAAATTTTTGGGTTCTCACATCAGGGGATTTTGGTTTTTCCTTTTCTTTATCCCCTGATGTACCCTTGGGAGGTTGAGATTTCTTTGGCTAAGGTTTCCTAGAGGATCTTGGCCTGACACTCTTTTTCTTCTTTTCTTCTTCTTCCTTCTCCTTTGCCATTTCCCTCTCTTCCTCCTTTTGAAGTTGCTGTGCATATAGCGCATCAGCTTCCACAAGCTTCTTGTCTTGAGGGAAGACAAGCTCCACTTTCCCATCAATTACTGCTTCGATGGGTGTTAGAAAGTGGGCTTTCTTCATGGCATTTCCAAGTAGCTTAGGCCCTGATTGAGTTTGTGATTTCTTTTTGGGTTCCTTAATCAGGATGCCTTTGCCCTTATCCTTGGCTTTTGGAGTAGGAGCTGTCACATCCCCTGATGGTTGTACATTTGAGGGCTTCTCTACAACATCCCCTGACGATGGCCCTGAAGATTTCTCCCCCTTTTTGACAGCATCATCAGTGGAAGTTGAGAGTCGGGATGTGACTTGAAGAACTTTCTATAGAGTGTCAGCCATAGATAGTTGCAGAGATTCCATGCTGGCCATTTTGGTGGAGAAGTTTGAAAGTTGTTTGTCAACATTGTCAGCAAGTTTCTTCATCCGGAGCAGGGTTTGGCTGGTAACAAAAGAGTCAACAACTTGTTGTAAATTGTTTATGTTGTTGGTAAAATATGTATAGAGCTTTTGATTTTCTATATCTATAGATTGGCCAATCATTATTTGTGATTTGAGTATCTTTGACAAAATTGGATCTGTAGTCTTGGAAAGCTCCTGTTTGAGTAACCTTATTGTCTCTGTCATCTTATTTTTCTGAAGGAATAAATCAACTCCCAGGATTGGTAAAAGATCATCCATAGGAGTGTCATTTTCATCACTATCAGAAGAAGATGTTGTATGTACAGTATCAGTATCAAAATTTTCTCTATGTTCTTTATTTACAAGGATCTCATCCTTATCTCCCTCAATCTTTCCTTTTAATGTGCCTTCTAAGGCATTTCTGGAAGACTCTCCTTTTTCTTTGCCTTCTAAGGCAGTACTCTCATCCTCTCCTTTTGCCAAAGTCCTCTCAAGGGATTGACTTTGCCTCTCTTCACTATGTATTCTCACAGTCTCACTCAAAATTGTCCTAGAAGGGCTCCTATGGGCTGTGAGATCACCTACTGTGGCCAGTTCAAGTAAGTTATGTACAGTTTCTAGTTCCACATAAGTGATAAGGAAAGGAGTGGATGTAAGTTGTGTATGTACAATTGGAGAAGTGTATGTTTTTATAGAAGATGTATATACAGGTGGGGGAACATAAAGACTTATTGTAGTAGTATATACAGATGAATTTATGTCCCCTGTCTGATCATCAGTGATTGTATCAATATAAAATGAGTCAACCATTTGAGTGTGTTGACTATCAATCACTGTGTCAGGGAGTGTTGGCTCTTCCATGAATTGAGAAATTGGAGAATTTGATCTCATGACACTGAATGTTTGTGTCATGATATCTGGAGAAATTTGAGGATTAGTAAAAGAAGGAAGAGGTGTAGAAGGGAGTGTTGGCTGGATCACTGAATGAGGAGGTAATCCATCAAAGAAAGTTGTGTGTGCACTCACTATGTCAATTATGTGCAAGTGGCTCTCAGAGACCTTGATGTTAGTTTCATCAGGGGCTATGGTCAGTGTATGTGCCTCACTCAACTGTGTCCTTAGTTGAGGACTATTTTCAATAACTAATTCCTTTTAAGATGAACTAGTTAGAACTGAGTTTAATTCCTTATCAAAAGTAGTATCCTTTTGAGAGGATACTGTTAGAGTGTATGCCCTAGCGGCCAATTATGTAATGATTATGACACAATATTTATGTTATGTTTTGGTTAAATGATAATTTATTATGTTTTATTTACTGCGTTATATAAATGTTAACATAATAAATGTCCTTAGAAGAATGATACTAATTATATGGATTCAAGTATGTGACTTGAATATGAGATCATATAAGTATGTAATGTATCATTATTCTTAAATGTCCCTAGTCGAGTATCATTGTCAGTGGGACAACAATAATACATTGAGACTAGTATGTGGATTAACTGATGGCCATATCTCATTGGTCATAAATATATACGAGATATATTAAGTTGATACATAGGTACATGTTAGAGAACATAGTACTGGACAGACCCACCATAAGAATTCTACATGGAGCGTTATGCTATGTGTCATAAGTAATTCTCATAGTGACAATGATGTAATGGTCCTTCGACCTGAAGTCATGACATTTCTACATAAGGAGTTATGCGTTTTGACATTATCAAAAGTCATCTTTAACCGGGTGGACGATAAAGGTAATTATTGGATGCATAATGAGTTATGTGATAAATGGGAATGATGTAGATGGAATTTAACCGTCCTATAAATTAGGAGTGATATCTATAGGCATCTTGATTGAGTGAAACTATGAAATGCATGGCCATGCTCAAATAGAGATTTGTTTCATATAGTTTACTCATTGATCAAGAAAACTAAGATTAAATTATGAAGAGGATGACACATCCATGCCTTGAATTTAATCTTAGATATCATGGTTAAAAGGATTAAGTTACATTGAAACATTGGTCACGAAAGGTAACGTCGAATCTATGACTTTATTATTACTTGGGTAACAGTGATGTATTACTAGATGCCGCTCACTGTTTATAATTTTATAATATGATTTAAAATTATTGCCAACGTAATAATAACCTACAGGGTCACACACAAAGAACATTCGTCAAGGAGATATAATTTAAATGTCAATGATTTTAATATATCAATAAGATTGATTTAATCAAATCATGGCTTTAAATTATTTATATATGTAATATGTATGAAGTAAAGTCCTTTGGAAAGAAATACGAATATATATTTATTTGTACATATATATATTAATTAAGTGAGACTTGATTAAAGATATATATCTAATAAATATAAAATTCAGATTTTAAGTCTCCTAATTAGATTAGGTTTTGGAATTACTCTATGAAAGGCTATATATATGATATATCAGCTGTTCTCTCGAACTAACGTTTCACGTATTCTAAGAACCCTAGTTGCTCATAAGAGAGAAACTAGAGTTCAAAGATATAGAGAGAAAAAGAGAGATACAGATCGTATAGCTAGTACTGTAACTCTTCTTGTTCGGATCGTAAGACGATGCGCGGGTGTTCGTGTGGATACCGTAGAGACACTGTCCTGTTGGATTGCATTAAAGATTAGGAGACGATCAACAACTTCACCAAAGCTTCAGATTTGCACTTGTAATCGGTAAAATCTTAAACTATCTTTATTAAATTGTTTCGCATAGATCCTTGGGTTTGGGTTTCATTTTGTTTTATTTTAAATCGTATTTTTCTGCTGCGTTTGATCCTACGAAACCCAACAGATACTGTCTGGTCTGGTTGTAGGGTAACACTCATGGCCACATTCTTCTTCTTTAATCTCCTATAACCAATCACTCTTTCTCCTTACTCCCCCTCACTTGTTGCGGTTTCTTCAGAGGGTTTTCTTTTGGTACCCTTTGTCGTTTGGGAGACTAAGGGTTGGGCTAAAAATAGTGATTGTGTTCAAATGGGTTGTACTACTTGGGTAGGCAGAGAAGTGGTAGTGATCTCTGCCATAGTAGTTGAAGGAGAAGAAGTAATAGGTTGAAAAGTAGATGGGAGAGTACGCGATACTTGTTCCATATGCAATGGAAGTGCAAACGGCTCCGCGGTATAAGATTTCTTTATTATTTCTACAAATAATTTCTTTGTTTGTTTATAAGTCTGTACAAAAATGTCATCCTCAAAAGAAAGGTTAGTAATCTGATCCTTAATGATCATTCATAAAAATATAGCATAATAAATCTTTGATTTTCTAGAACTAAAACTACCCATTTATTTACAAGATCATCAAAAATTAATTTTCCTATATTTATATGTACATTCCAAATCATGGCATAAACTATCTTTAAAGTTAATGAGGTTATTACCTCAAAGTTAGAAGACTTACCTGAGAACACCTTTGTTATGTTATCAAAGAGATAAGAAATCTCTCGCTTCACATTGACTCTCTTGAGGTCCTTGAACCTTAACACTATGTTGGGTGCAGCGTTATAGCCCAGTTCCCTCAAGAAGTTGAGCAAATCAGCATCACTGGGCACTTTCACAAAGTTCTGTGCAGGTAGCCCTAGTGCAGAGTTGATTCAGGAAGGGGTTATTTTTCCCTTCTCAGAAGAGATCTTGAATGATATCCCCTTCACTGCCTCTAGTCTTGTTGATGAGTTCATGAACTTAGCACTTGACCAGAGCTGTGAAAGTGCTTCCCCAGACATTTCTTCATCAGTAAAGATTGCTCGACTATACTCAGAGTTAAGTAAATAGTTCATCATCGGCTTAAAGCAATCATTTACCTCATCAATGTCAGAGAAACCCACATAGTTTGTGGGTGGAACCACCTGATTTCTTGGAAGTTGTTGAATATTGTTGGGTGCCATTGATGCTATTTGAGATATGAAGTTCTAGGGTTTCTGTGAATATGAGAGAGAGATAAAAAGAAAGCTCGAGTGAATATCAGAGTCAGATTAAATGTTTTGAGGTATTTCAGAAAGAGAGAGAGTATAAATACCCGCCTTTTGACGTTTGAAAACCGATCCTAAAAACACGCTATCAAGGTATCACATCAATTCTGTGGTGACACGTCATCAGGGACAAAAGAATTCCCTGATGAATTATTATCACAGGCTCGACACAATCCACTGATGTAGTCAAAAGCCTTTTACCTGACCCTGATGCTTGAGTTGACTACCCTGATGCATCAGACAAAAACAAATAAACACACGCAAAACATATAAATATATGTACATATTTACATTTTTAACATACATAGTCGCATATCAACTAAATTTATCAGGAATTCATGAGATGAGTTAGGAGTGCCAGAACATAGGCATTTGATAGTATGAGTTGTTCCAGCTGCCTTTCTAACAAGTCTTTAGCAAGATTATTGAACTTCATTTTGCATAATTCACCATACCCAACTCTCCCACAAGATTGGAAAAAGTGGCTTCATCAAGAGCCTTGGTGAATATATCTGTCAGCTGCTTCTTTGTTGGTACAAACTGTAGTTCAGTGGTTCCATTCATAACATATTCCCTGATAAAGTGATATTTGATTTGTATATGTTTGGTTCTGGAATGTTGCATAGGATTTTTAGCAATGGAAATGACACTAGTGTTATCACACCATATTGGAATTTTGAAGTTCATTCCATAGTCCATTAATTGATTTTTCATCCATAGGATTTGTGCACAGCAACTTCCAGTTGCAATATATTCAGCTTCAACAGTTGATGTTGAAATTGAGTGCTGTTTTTTGTTGAACCATGATACAAGCCTTCCTCCTAAAAACTGACAGCTTCCTGTTGTACTTTTTCTATCAATTCTGCATCCTCCAAAGTCAGCATCAGAATAACCCAGTAATTCAAATCTAGACTCCTTTGGATACCAAAGTCCCAAGATCCTTTTCACTGCTATGAGATGAGACTCCCTTGGATCAGCTTGATATTTTTCACAAAGACATGTTACAAACATAATGGCAGGCCTACTTGCTGTTAGATACAGCAATGTTCTAATCAATCCCCTGTAAGTCTTCAAATCAATTTTTTTTCCATTCTTATCAGGATCAATCTTGGTTGTTGTGGTCATTGGTGTCTTTGCTACTTTTGAGTCCTCCATGTCAAATTTCTTGAGAAGTTCTTTGGCATACTTTGTCTAATGGATATAAATCCCATCGGTGACCTGTTTGATCTACAGTCCCAAGAAATAAGAAAATTCACCCATCAAACTCATTTCATACTTGCTTTGCATGAGCTTGGAGAACTTTTCACACAATCTAGTGTCAGTGGATCCAAAGATAATATCATCAACATATATTTGAACTAGGATCAGATGACCTTGGTGTTGTCTAAAGAACAATATCTTGTCAATGATACCTCTTGTGAACTTGTTTTCCACCAGAAACTTAGACAGTGTGTCATACCAAGCTCTAGGAGCTTGCTTCAGTCCATAAAGTGCTTTCTCTAGTTTGTATACATGATTTGTGAATTTTTGAACTTTCAAACCCTGGAGGTTGTTGTACATACACCTCCTATTCCAATTTCCCATTTAGAAAAGCACTTTTCACATCCATTTGATAAACTTTAAAGTTTGAATGTGCCGCATAAACTATGAAAATTCTTATTGCCTCAAGTATGGCTACTGGTGCAAAAGTTTCATCAAAGTCAATCCCTTCCTCTTGAAGATATCCCTTTGCAACCAGTCTTGTTTTGTTCCTTATAACAATGCCAGCTTCATCCATCTTATTTCTGAATATCTATTTGGTATCTATTATAATTTTGTCTTTAGGTTTAGACACCAACTTCCATACTTGATTTCTTTCAAATTGATTCAGTTCTTCTTGCATAGCCATGATCCATTTTGCATCTTGAATGGCTTCTTCAAATTTCTTTGGCTCTAATTGTGAAAGAAAACAAACATATAGGCATTCATTAGATGTTGTTTTTCTAGTTTGCACTCTCTTGTTTGGATCACCAATAATTAAATCTGTTGTGTGACTCCTAGACCATTTAGGATTAGAGATGTATCTTGATGAGCTTGTTTGATTATCATCTCCTCCCTCTAAGTCTGTGCTCCTAGCTTCTGAGAAAACTCCCCCTGAATTAATGCTTAACTCAGGGTTAAAGTTATCCCCTGATGGTGCATGCCCTGATGGATGATCCCCTGATGGAGTATTCCCTGACCTATTGTCTAGGGAATTAACTCTATTTGTTGAAGGGGCTTGTATAGTGTTTAGATTGACATCAGGGATGGTTAAATTCTCCATTTGTCTGCACTCATCAGCTTCATACTCTTGATAATCAGAATCATCTTCATTTTCAAATCTGAGTTCCTCATGCAAACTGGTCTTCAAGTACAGAAATTTCTTGATCATCAATAGCAACATTTATAGACTCCATCACTACTTGGAGTCTCTTGTTGTAAACCCTGAAGGCCTTGGATGTCAGGGAGTAACCTAGGAAAATTGCTTCATCAGCCTTTGGATCAAATTTTCCTAAGCTTTCACCAAAGTTCCTTAATACGAAGCATTTGCATCCAAAAACATGTAGGAACTTGATGTTTGGTTTCCTCCCTGTCATTAGCTCATATGGTATTTTGTTGTGAGTCTTGTTGATCAAAGACCTATTTTGAGTAAAGCAAGCAGTGGAAATTGCCTTAGCCCAAAAATAAATAGGAATTCTTACCTCTGTGAGCATTGTTCTAGCAGCTTCTATTAGGGTTCTATTTTTTCTTTCCATTACACCATTCTATTGAGGAGTCCTTGGAGTAGAGAATGTATGATTGATGCCTTTCTCCACACAAAATCAATCAACAGCTGCATTTTTGAATTCCATTCCATTATCTATCCTCAATATTCTAACCACTGACCCTGACTCAGTTTCAACTTTCTTTACATGGTCAATGATTTATTGAGGTACTTCAGATTTAGTATTTTGGAACTTGACCCAAGTATATCTGGTGTAGTCATCCACAACAACCATTGCAAATCTTTTCTTTAACACTGACATTATGTTGACAGGGCCAAAGTGATCCATATGAAGCAATTGAATTGGATCCTTAATCATTGTGTCTTCCATGCTGACAAAGGATGTTTTCCCTTGCTTCCCTTGTTGATAAGCTAAACATAATCCTTCTTGAATGAATTCCACTTGAGGTAGTCTAGTTACCAACTCTCTCTTCACCAAATCATTGATAGCTTTGTAGTTCGGTTGAAAGAGCTTCTTATGCCACAGTCTGCTCTCATTTGGGGTTGCCTTGCTATAGAAGCATGATTCTCCACTCACTGAGTTGAAATCAACAATGTAGAGATCTCCTTTTCTTATCCCTGATAAAACCAGCTTCCCATCATCTTCATTTGAAATCAAGCACTGATCCCCTTTGAAAGAGATGATGTACCCCTTGTCACATAGTTGACTTATGCTTAATAGGTTGTGCTTAAGCCCATCAACTAGTGCTACATTTTCAAATGAAACATTCCCATTTGATGCTTTGCCATAACCAAGAGTCAGTCCTTTGCTGTTATCACCAAAAGAAATCACTGGACCAACCTTTTCTTCAAATTCTGTGAGCAGAGCTTTGTTTCCTGTCATGTGTCTAGAGCAACCACTATCTAGAAACCAGATTTGACTTCTTTTAACCTTTCCCTGCACACAGGAAACATTTAATTTGCTTTTGGTACCCAAGTGGCTATGGGTCCTCTACGTTTAGTCATAGTTAATGGTAAAACAACTTTTTCATTATGTGTGACTTTTGGTTTTGGCAAATTAAAGACTTTTTCCTTTTTAGGAGCTACATTATACATGTCTAATTTAACAACCATTTTCTTATCTTTACTCTTAGGGGTGTGTGCTTGAGTAGTTGGTAAATCACCAGCATATAATATTGTGCCAGAAAGAATCTGTGGTTTTTCTTTACACTGAAAAGAATCTGTGGCTTCATGAATAGAGGTATAATTACTAGCTTTGTTTACACCTAACTTTTCATTCCTATTCTTTTTATTATCCCCTGACAGACCTTTATCCCTTGAAGGGCTACGATGCCCTGATGCACTCTTATCCCCTAATGACTGTGTATCCACTAATGCATAGTCTAGTTCTTTCTTGACTGGGGGTTTGAGTGCTTTGGCAAGAACAGGTTTCTTGCGTCTCCCACCACTTGTGGAAGCTTCACTCATTGGGAAAATATTCCCTTTTTCTAACTTTGTTACAACCTTTACAAATTTAATAGGTTGTATTAGCCTTTTTCCAAAGCTAACTGCATTGTTAACCTCAATAGGAGGCTACTTCACAAGAGTCTCTTCATAGCCTAAACCAGACTTGGGATCAAATTTCTAACAGTTTAATTGATCATCCAGTTTTTTGCTAGACTCATTCCATTTATTTATGACTTCCTCTTCTTGTCTCAGAAGATTAGAGGTCCATTCCTCTCTTTTAACAGCACAGTTAAGGAGATTTTTAATCCTTCAGAGTTCTTTTTCAAGACTCTCAAGTCTAGAGAGTTCTGATTCTGAAAGAGTATTTCTAGCAGTTAAATGTTCATTTATTTTCTGCACCCTCTCAGTTTCAGCTACAACACTCCTTAGGGTGTCATAAAGATCTTTTATCTCACAAGCCATTTCCTTAACAGTTTTAACACAATCATTTTTAGACATGTTAGAGAAAATTTCAAAACTTACTTGTAAGCTGCTGTTGTTAGTGGATGAGACCATCAGGGCTAGGTTGACATATTCTTCATTATCTTCTTCATCTAAGTCAGGCCAGTCCTTTCCCTCTGCAATATAAGCTTTTCCCTTCTTGGTGGAATTTAGAAGGTCAAAGTATTTTTTCTTGTAATCCACATCAGTTTCCTTTCCCTTGGATTCACCTTCCTTTTTGGCCTTGCGACACTCATTTGTAAAATGGCCCATCTCATTGCATTTGTATTACTTTATTCTTGATTTGTCAATAAAGATTTTAGTGTTACTAGTTTCCTTACTGAAAATCTTTTTGATCCAGATGGTTTTTGAAATTTCAACTTGGAAAACCTCTTTGCAAGAAAAGTCATGGTTTCATCCAGTTCTTTTAACTCTTCAAGATTGTACTCATCATCCTTTGAGTTAGCTTCAATGTCCCCTTCTTTTTCAGCATCCCCTGACTGCTGCTTCATCAAGACACTTGGTCTTTCTTCTTCTTTATCCTTCTTGGCAGCCATCAGGGCTACTGATTTAAGCTTTCTGGTATCCCCTGACATTTCAAATCTTTTTTGAACCTCCAGTTCATGTGTCTTTAGGGTACCATAGAGCCTATCCAAGTCTAGAAGATTCATATCCTTGGATTCCCTGATGGCTATCGTTTTAGGATCCCATGATATGGGAAGTGCTCTCATGAATTTTCTGTTCACATCTTTATTAGCATAAGCCTTCCTATATAACCTCAGGTCATTTACCAACCTGTTAAATCTGTCAAACATTTCAGTGAGTGTTTCACCATTTTTCATTGTGAACCACTCATACTATTCTATTAACAACTGTAGTTTATTTTCTCTCATTTCTTTAGTTCCATCACATAGGATCTGGATGGTATCCCATTTTGACTGAGACGTTGTAAAATTCATGATACTGTTCAGCATATCATTGTCTAAACCATTATATAGGATGCCTGTGACTTTTAGATCTTTTTTTACTTTCTCTCTTTCCTCTGGTGTGAGAACCCAAAAATTTTAAATGTATTTTATGGTAAGAAATAATTTTGTGTTGCTATATTTTTTTTTATGGAGATAGCCTTTTTAAATATGAATGATAAATTGATATCTACAATGAAAATTTTGATGATGATGTGATATCCATGATGATGAGGTTAAGTTCCTTAAAAAGGTATCAAAAAGGGGATTAGCAAACCCCATATAAGATTATATTGAACAACATGGAGGAAGAGGAGAGGGTTACGTAGCATTTGTGATTACGTGTTTGATTAGAAACTGTTTAGGTGGCTAAGTTTTCATGCATGTACGACAGCAGCTGTTTGTTGTCAGGAAGTCATGATGAACAGCCGTTTTACCGTCCAAATTAACCAATCGTTTTATTCTAATGCGTAACCTTAGTTTGCTGCTCTTGAACTCTATAAATACCTCATTTGAGATGAAATTTTAATTCCTTTACCAAAATTTCTCTTTTCAGAGTTTCGTTTAAACTTATTATCTCCATAAATTTCCAAGTTCTTCTTTTGGAAAATTATCTTCAGACCAGCTTTGATTTCACCCTTGAGAACAAAGAGGTAAGAACCTGGAACCCTACTCAGTTTCTTTCATGCATAGCATCAAGATTTATGCTAAGTTCTTATTCTTTTGCATCTTCATAAGACATCATAAGCTGGGTTTGAGCATGATAGGTCTTCCATCGTAGTAGAATCAAGAGATGTTGTTAATCTCTGAGGAGATATTCTTGGTCTCTGATGAAATATTTTTTAGTCTCTGACGAGATATTCTTAGTCTCTGACAAGATAATTTTAGTCTCTGATGAGATGTTGTTAGTCTCTGATGATGACGTCACCCTTAGTCCCCGATGAGTTAAGATGACATCATCAGTCTCTGATGAATTATTTAGTCTCTGATGACGTCAGCCGTAGTCTCCGACAGGCTAAAGTTTAGTCCCCGACTGGTTATTTACTCTCGGATGACGTCAGCTTTAGTCCCCGATAGGCTAAAGTTTAGTCCCCGATGATGTCATTAGTCTCCGACGGGTTATTTACTCTCGGATGACGTCAGCTTTAGTCCCCGATAGGCTAATGTTTAGTCCCTGATGACGTCATCAGTCTCTGATGAGAAGTTAGTCTCCGATGACGTCACTCTTAGTCTCCGATAGAATTAAGATGACGTCATCAGTCCTTGATGAGTTGTTAGTCCCTGATGATGTCATTCCTTAGTCTCCGATGGGCTAAGTTCAGTCCTTGATGGCGTCATTCATAGTCTCTGATGAAGAAAATTTCGTAGTCTCTGATGAAGGAAATTTCTTAGTCTCTGATGAAGGAGATTTCATAGTCTCTGATGAAAGAGATTTCTTAGTCTCCGATAGAGGAAATTCCTAGTCTCTGATGGCTAAGGATATCAATCCCTGACGAGTTTGTTAATGAGAAAATTATTCTCCGATGCATAGTCTGTTATCAAGACTATAAAACATTATTTTCTTAAAATTATTTTATGATGTTATTCTTTAAAACAGTAAAAGTTTAAGGACATCACATACATATTTTCTTTCATAAATTCTTATTAAGGTATTAAAATATTACTTGCATAATTTACAGAATCTCTCTCTCACAAGTAAATTGATTTGAATTTTGTGCAAAGGACTGAGGTAAGTATATTTACACTCTTATATTTATTTCAAGTTGAAGTAAGTATATTTTCATCCCTATGCTTGATTCTTGTTGATGCAAGTATATTCTTACTCTTATGCTTATTTCAGTTAAGCGCATGATCAATTGATTCGACATGCGTACAAAATTATGATATTTATATTTAAATTTCCTTGTGAAACAGAATGCTATGCTTTAAATTTCCGCTAGCATGATATGAATAAAAGTGCATGGATATAAAGATGCTTTGCTCTTTCAGCTATTTTTCAATGTTATATCTATGCAATAAATGAGAATGCTATGTTCCTTGAATGATGATGCCACATGGATGGTTAGAGGAAAGGAAAGGTGCTGATTTGTTCTTCACCTGATCAAGAGGAATTTTATGTGACTACGTACGTTCACACAAGGAGAGATCATACGGGCACAGTTAGGCCAGCTGTATACCGTATGGTTAGCAGATCCAGCGGTTTTAGCCTCCGATAGATATTTTTACTTCAAGGAAGTTATGCTTTGTTTTAAGAAGGATTACACAATTGTTTATCATCAGTAGTCCTAAAGATTCCTTAAAGATTTCTGAGGCATTAGTATTGATTCACTAAGCCTCTTAGCAGAATTGAATTTTTTTGAAACATTCCAGAATTGTTTTCCCAAATTGTTTATATACTTGCTGGGCGTGAACCGCTCATTCTTGTAGAATTTTAATGTTTTGCAGGACATAATATAAAGGTTGAGCCCTCAGACAAGGGAAAGGCAAAAATGATCGGTTACTGAGGTTGGTTAGCCTTTGTAATGCCAATAAGGAGGGAAAAAAGGAAGATGATCTGAGAAGTGATGTTTTGTATTATAGTATAGAAACAGTATAGGCTCAATTATTACATAATCATCATCATAAGATCGACACAAGTTTTATGAACCTTAAGATCAACACAAGTTTTGCATCCACTGATGATAAATTTACTCATCAGTGGATAGTTAATAACTTCACAAGACAAGTTAGAAAACAGGAACATTCAAAGGACTTGACAAAGTGAAGGAGAATGTCTGATGCTACTTGTAAGCAAACAAAGTATTCCGCACATCAGAAATTCTAAATCAAAGTTACGTTGATTAAGTCTCATTAGGAGAACCCATCAGGGGAAAACCCGTCAGGGGAACCCATCAGGGGGAACCCATCAAGGGAACCCATCAGGGGGAACCTGTCAGGGGAACCGGTCAGGGGAACCCGTCAGGAGATGCAAGGGTAGACCAATTCGTCAGTGACACACTTCGGGACATATCAGTGTCAGGCAAACCCATCAGGGCAACCTGTCAGGGAGAATGACCAACATGACATTAGTGGAAGCCATCAGTGTATGCAGTCAGCTATAACCATCAGGGTCAAAAAGCACTGAGTATAACTCAAGTGAAGGACGAAGCCCTGATCCAGTCAATAAGCATCAGGGGATCCAAAAGCACAGCACTGATCAAAGTCCGTCAGGGCTAGCAGTCAGTGGATCGTTGTGACAACATACACCCGTCATCAGTTCTTACACGGAAATCAACGTAACGTGTTACAGAAGCAAGAAATATTAACTGGAAAGATATTTCTTGAAGTTTGTTAATGGTCCAATGAGAACTCTCACGCATTAAATGCACACAGATCAGGGGAAGAAAAGTAGCAACAAAGTATATAGCAGTCTGACACATAAAGTTTAGATGTGACATACTTGCGGCTAAGTTGAGAAGAGAAGCACGTCTCAAGAACGTGATTTCAACCCACTGATTGATATATAAGCAACGGAGCTCTCATTACACACATAACGATTGATTGAATCCATCCAACAGATCAAACAAGCACTGAAGCACAAAAACACTATAGAGAAGCTTTGCAATAAATCTTGAGAGAGATATTTCAAAGAATATTAGAAGCTAGTGAGTGTGAGAAGCTGTGAACTTTATTCACAGAACTTGTAGCTGTAAATCAAATTTGTGATTATACAGATTTCCAGAAAAACCTCGAGTTATAATATAACTATTTTAACTTGAATCTGCGTGTTCATTTCATATAGTTTTTCTGTTTGTTACAACTTGTTTTCAGTAAGCCTTATAAGTTTTTAAGTGCGAAAAGTTTCAGGTGTTTGTATTCATCCCCCCCCCCCCCTTCTACAAACACTTGTGCTAATATTGCACTAACAATTGGTATCAGAGCCTCTTAGCAGATTTTACTTGCTAAATACGATCACTATCTATGGCCAATAAAGCTGGAAATAGTAAAGTCCCCATGTTGGAAAGGGGCAAATACTTCTTCTGGAGACAAAGAATGATAGTTCATCTAAAAGCTATTGATGATGAATATTTGCAGATTCTAGAAGAAGGACTTCACGTTCCCAAGAAGCTCATTCCTATAGAAGTCGTTAATGGAGTCAGTATTCCTGAAAAGCTTGTCCCAAAGACAACTGATGAAATGACGATAGAGGAAAGAGAAAAGGTGAAAAAGGATCTTAAAGTGACTGGAATCCTGTATAATGGTTTGGATGATGATATGCTGAATAGTATCATGAATCTAACCACGTCTAAATCTATATGGGATACCATACAAATCCTTTGTGACGGTACTGAGGAAGTGAGGGAAAACAAACTGCAGCTGTTGACACAACAGTATGAGTGGTTCACAATGAAAAATGGTGAAACACTTACTGAAATGTTTGACAAATTCAACAGGTTGGTAAATGACCTGAGATTATATGGGAAGGCCTATGCTAACAAGGATGTGAACAGAAAGTTCATGAGAGCCCTTCCCATATCATGGGATCCAAAGACAACAGCCATCAGGGAATCCAAGGACATGAATCTTCTAGACTTGGATAGGCTTTATGGCACCTTAAAGACATATGAACTTGAGGTTCAACAAAGATCTGAAATGTCAGGGGATGCCAGAAAGCTTAAATCAGTAGCCCTGATGGCTGCCACGAAGGACAAACAAGAAGCAAGGCCAAGTGTCTTGATGGAGCAGCAACTAGAAGATGCTGAAATTAAAGGGGATAAAGAAGCTGACTTCAAGGAGGAAGAATATACTCCACAAGAGTTAGAGGAGCTGGATGAAACCATGGCCTTTCTTGCAAAAAGGTTTTCCAAGCTGAAATTCCAAAAGCCATTGGGATCTAAAAGATTTTCAGCAAGGAAATCCAGTAGCACGAAAAACTTTATTGACAAATCAAGAATAAAGTGCTACAAATGTAATGAGATGGGTCACTTTGCAAATGAGTGCCGCAAGGCCACAAAAGATGGTGAATCCAGAGACAAAGAAGCTGTTGTGGACTACAAGAAGAAATACTTTGACCTTCTTAATGCAAACAAGAAGGGAAAAGCATACATTGCAGAGGGAAAGGACTGGGCTGACTCTGATGAAGAAGAAAACGAAGAGTATGTCAACCTAGCCCTGACGGCCTCATCCACTGACAGTAGCAGCTCACAGGTAAGCCTTGAAATTTCCTCTAACATGTCTAAAAATGATTGTGTTAAAACTATTAAGGAAATGACCTGTGAGATAAAGGATCTCTATGACACCCCGAGGAATGTTGTAACTGAAACTGAGAGAGTACAGAAAATAAATGAACAATTATCTGTCAGGAACACTCTTTTAGAATCAAAGAACTCCAGACTTGAGAGTCTTGAAAAAGAACTCTCAAGGACTAAAAATCTTCTTGACTGTGCTATCAAAAGGGAGGAATGGACTTCAAATCTTCTTAGTCAAGAAAGGGAAGTCATTAAGAGATGGAATGAGTCTAGCAGAAAACTGGAGGATCGTTTGAAAAGTCAGAAATCTGATCCAAAATCTGGTTTGGGCTATGAAGAGACTCATGTGCAGCAACTTCCCATTAAGGTTGAGATGGCAGTTAGCTCTGGAAAAAGGCCATCACAAACTATCAAGTTTGTTAAGGCAATAGCAAAGCTAGAATCTGGGAATGTCTTCCCAGTGAATGAAGCTTCCACTAGTGGTGGGAGAGGCAAGAAAAGTATCCTTGCTAAAACACTCAATCCTCCAGTAATGAAAAAACTAGACTGTGCATCAGTGGATACACAGTCGTCAGGGGGAAAGAGTGAATCAAGCCATAGCAGCCCATTAAGGGAAAAAGGCCTATCAGGGGAAAACAGGAAGAATAGAAATGGTAAGCTAGGTGTTAATAAATCTAGAAATTATTCTTCTATTCATGAAGCCCCTAGAAAAGTGTGCTGGAATTGTGGTAGCTGTAATCATTTGTCTTTTCAATGCAAAGAAAAACCACAAATTTTGACTGACACAATTTTGTATGCTAATGATTTACCAACTATTAAAACTTGCTCCTCCAAAGAAAAAGGTAAAATAACTGTTGAGAAATCAAAAGCATACATTGAAGCTCCTAAAAAGGAGAAAGTTTTAAATTTGCCAAAACCAAAAATCACTGATAAAGAAAAAGTTGCATTACCTGTTACTGTGACTAAACCAAGAGGACCCAAAACAAATTGGGTACCAAAAACAATTTAAATGTTTTATTGTGTGCAGGGAAAGAACAAAAGCAGTCAAATTTGGTTTCTAGATAGTGGCTGTTCAAGGCATATGACAGGAAACAAAGCCCTGCTCACAGAATTTCAAGAAAAGGCTGGTCCAGTAATTTCATTTGGTGATAACAGCAAAGGACTAACTCTTGGTTATGGCAAAGCAGCAAATGGGAATGTCTCATTTGAAAATGTAGCACAGGTTGATGGGCTCAAGCATAATTTGCTAAGCATAAGTCAACTAAGTGACAAAGGATTCATCACTTCCTTCATAGGAGATCAGTGCCTAATCTCAAATGAAAGTAATGGGAAGCTGGTTTTGTTAGGGATAAGAAAAGGAGATCTCTATGTTGCTGATTTTAATTCAGTAAATGGAGAATCATGTTTCTACAGCAAGGCATCCCCTGATGAAAGCAGGCTATGGCACAAGAAGCTCTCTCACTTGAACTTCAAGTCAATTAATGATCGAGTGAAGAGAGAGTTGGTAACTGGACTACCCCAAATGGAGTTTATTCAAGAAGGATTATGTTCAGCATGTCAACAAGGGAAGCAAAGGAAGTCATCCTTTGTCAGCAAAGAAGCCACCATGATCAAAGATCCAATTCAATTGTTACATATGGATCTCTTTGGCCCTGTCAACATTATGTCAGTGTCAAAGAAAAGATTTGCAATGGTTATAATGGATGACTACACCAGATACACTTGGGTAAAGTTTCAGCATGCTAAATCAGAAGTATCTCAACAAATTATTGACCATATCAAGAAGATGGAAACAGAATCAGGGTCAGTGGTTAGAATGTTGAGAACAAATAATGGAACTGAATTCAAGAATGCAGCTGTTGAGGGATTTTGTGTGGAGAAAGGCATAAATCATACATTTTCTGCTCCAAGGACTCCTCAACAGAATCGTATAGTGGAAAGGAAAAATAGAACCCTGATAGAAGTTGCTAGGTCAATGCTAGCAGAGGCAAAGATTCCCACTTATTTTTGGGCTGAAGCAATTTCCACTGCTTGCTTTACTTAGAATAGATCTCTAATCAACAAGGCTCACAACAAGACACCATATGAGCTAATGACAGGGAGAAAGCCAAGCATCAAGTTTCTCCATGTCTTTGGATACAAATGTTTTGTTCTAAGGAATTTTGGTGAAAACTTAGGAAAATTTGATTCTAAAGCTGATGAAGCAATTTTCCTAGGTTATTCTCTGTCATCCAAGGCCTTCAGGGTTTACAACAAAAGATTTCAAGTGGTGATGGAGTCTATAAATGTAGCTTTTGATGATCAAGAAATATCTGGGCTTGAAGACCCTGGTTTTCATGAAGAACTTAGGTTTGAAAATGAAGATGATAATGATTATCAAGAGATTGAAGATGATGTGTGCAGACAAATGGGGAATATATTCATTCCTGATGTCAATCCAATCAATGAAGAATCCCCTTTAACAGATAGAGCTAATTTCCTGGACAACAGATCAAGGGATACTTCATCAGGGGATCATTCATCAGGACATGCACCATCAGGGGATAACTTGAACCTTGAATTATCCACTAATTCAGGGGGAGAGTTTTTAGAAGCTAGGAGCACAGGCTTAGGGGGAGGAAATGATAATCAAGCAAGCTCATCAAGACACATTTCTAATCCTAAATGGGCCAGAAGTCACACAACAGATCTGATTATTGGTGACCCGAGCAAAAGTGTGCAGACTAGGAAAGCTACATCTAATGAATGCCTATATGCTTGTTTTCTTTCTCAAATTGAACCAAAGAAGGTTGAAGAAGCTTTTCAAGATGCTGACTGGATTTTGGCAATGCAGGAAGAGTTAAATCAATTTGAAAGGAATCAAGTATGGAAGCTTGTACCCAAGCCCAAAGATAGGATCATAATAGGTACAAAGTGGGTATTCAGAAATAAGATGGATGAAGCTGGCATTGTTGTTAGAAACAAAGCAAGACTAGTTGCAAAAGGATATCTTCAAGAAGAAGGGATTGATTTTGATGAAACCTTTGCACCAGTAGCCAGACTTGAGGCTATAAGAATTTTCTTAGCCTATGCAGCACATTCAAATTTTAGAGTATATCAAATGGATGTGAAAAGTGCTTTTCTGAATGGGAAATTGGAACAAGAGGTGTATGTCCAACAACCTCCAGGTTTTGAATGCTCAAAATTTCCAAATCATGTCTACAAATTGGAAAAGGCACTTTATGGACTGAAGCAAGCACCTAGAGCTTGGTATGACACACTGTCAAAATTTCTGGTGGAAAACAAATTTACAAGAGGTATCATTGACAAAACCTTGTTCTTCAGACAACACCAAGGTCATCTGATTTTGGTTCAAATTTATGTTGATGATATTATTTTTGGATCCACTGACACAAGACTGTGTGAATAATTCTCCAAACTCATGCAAAGCAAATATGAGATGAGCTTGATGGGTGAGTTATCTTATTTCTTGGGATTGCAAGTTAAACAAGACTCTGATGGAATCTATATTCATCAGACAAAATATGCCAAAGAACTTCTCAAGAAATTTGATATGGAGGATTCAAAGGTAGCAAAGACACCTATGGCCATTGTAACCAAGATTGACCCTGATAAGAATGGAAAGAAAGTTGATTTGAAGACTTACAGGGGAATGATTGGATCATTGCTATATCTGACAGCAAGCAGGCCAGACATAATGTTTGCAACATGTCTTTGTGCAAGATATCAAGCTGATCCAAAGGAATCTCATCTTATTGCAGTGAAAAGAATCTTGAGATATATCAAGGGCACTACAAAGTTGGGACTTTGGTATCCAAAGGAGTCTGGATTTGAATTGCTAGGATATTCTGATGCTGACTTTGGAGGATGCAGGATTGACAGAAAGAGTACAATAGGAAGCTGTCAATTTCTAGGGGGAAGGCTTGTATCTTGGTTCAGCAAAAAGCAACATTCTATTTCTACATCTACTGCTGAAGCTGAATATATTGCAGCTGGAAGTTGTTGTGCACAAATTTTATGGATGAAAAATCAGCTGATGGATTATGTTCTGAACTATTCCAAAATTCCAATAAGGTGTGACAACACAAGTGCCATTGCCATTGCTGAAAATCTAGTACAACATTCCAGAACCAAGCATATAGAAATTAGATATCATTTTATCAGGGAACATGTTATGAATGGGAATATTGAATTACAGTTCGTACCTTCAAATCAGCAACTGGCAGACATATTCACCAAAGCTCTTGATGAAGCCACTTTTTCAAATCTTGTGGGAGAGCTGGGAATGGTGAATTATGCGTCAGGGTCAGAGTCAAAATCCTAAAAATCTTGGTATCTCTAACTCATTTCATAAGTTCTTGATAAAATCAAATTGATATGTGGTTATATATGTTCAAATTGTAAATATGTATATACTTGTACATTCTGCTTTTTGTTGTTTTGTTTTTGTTTTTGACTGATGCATCAGGGTCAGGGCTTCCTTAAGGACGCATCAGGATCAGGGTGTCCAGCTTGTTCGTCAAGGTTAGGGTCTCCTACCTATGCGTCAGGGTCAGGGTGTCCGGATCTCTCGTCAGGGTCAGGGTATCCTACCTGTACGTCAGGGTCAGGGTCTCCTACCAGTTCGTCAGGGTCAGTGTCTCCTACCTGTGCGTCAGGGTCAGGGTGTCCGGATCTCTCGTCAG
>CM025780.1:16210322-16225646 GCA_014636745.2 Centella asiatica | reverse complement strand
AAAAAAAAAATAATAATAAGCAAAATAATTAGATTTCATAACGAAATTTATTTACAAATCCGGGTCTTCACAGAGCTTGTCTCGATTATTGGCTCCTCTTGGGAAAAATCAAGAGAATCAATTATTTGTGTATCAAAAGAATCAAGAATGGGAGAAAAAGGAGAAGAATGTACAGTGGGGAGTGTTGGCTGTTCCTCAGATGACAAAAATTGAGGAACATCAAAAGATAACTCTCTGTGTGCACTCCTTGTGTCACTCTTTTCTTTTATATTCTCTCTATTTGGTTCCTCTTGGCTGTGACCAAGAGTTTGTGCAGACTCTGTACAGTGTGTTCCTGGTTGGGAACTGTCTTCAATGTCAGCATCCTTTTGGGAGGATGGTGACAGTTCACTGTTTTTCCTTATAACCTCCATTGCCTGTTGGGAAGCAATGGATTGCTGTTGGCTTTGGGTTATAACTCTTTTCTTTCTCTGAAGTGGAACTTCAACTTTTTGTTCTCCCTCATCCTCACTAATTCCCTCAATTATTTTTCTTTTAATTGGGAACTTGGTGATTGTCTTCGTTTTTACAACCACAGTCTTTTGAGAAACAGTGGAGGGGGCTATAGACTGTTGTTGTGAAGTTGTTGGAGGATTTTCAGGGTTTTGGCTTGTATTATCCTCAAAAGATTGCAAAGAGTAAAGATCTGGAAGTCTGTCTATGAGAATATTTCTCTTGACAGGAGGAAAAGTTAAAGGAACATTTACCTTTGCAGAGTTCTTCACATCTTTGATTATTCTTTTACTCTGCAAAACAGTTGGTACAACTTGCATTCTAGTAATATTTAGGTTAGGGATTAGATAATAAGTAATCATCATCAAAAACCTAGCATAATAAATTTTAGTTCTACTGGTTTTAAGTTTTGGCAACAAGTTTTGCAGAATTAAAAGCCCAATGTTTAGATGTCTACCATACAACACACTAAAAGCAATTTGTTGTGTGAGTGTAGTGATTGCATCATATCCACTGCATTTTGTTGTAAAAGCTTTAGTGATTATGTCAAAGAACAGTGACCACTCTTGCCTTAGATGGGGTCGTGTAATAGACCCAACAGATCCAATTTCAGCCGTATAATTTAAATTATTCAACATAAAAATTATTTCTTCATCAGAGGCAGGGGAGTCAAAGTTTTCATAGACTGGTAAATGTAAAGCAGTATTTACAACTGTATGATCTATAGTATAAGTAGTGTTTGCATACCTGAAACTTACCATAGGTGAATCAGTTTTTGCACCTTGTATGGTAGCAGTGGACCAAATAGCCGTGATGACCTCAGCGGCTTGGACGGGAGCTTCATAAATGGCGTAAGTTAGTGTGGAGTTTTGAAGTAAATCCACGAAGGGGTGGTACTGGACTTCAAAAACATTCTTATCAGCCACCCCTGCATGGTTGGTCTTTATGAAATCAAAGTCTCCAAACTTGAAAGCAACTGTTTTAGCGGCCATTGTGAGAGATCTGTGAGAATGTCTTCCACGTAGTTCAAGATATTATTGAAGACGTAGCTGGTAAGGAAACTAACCAGAAATATCTTCCTAATCAAAAAGGAAAGATTGTATTTGATTCGAATAAGGAAGCTGAATCAATATTGATTTAAAATAGGAAAACTGAAAAATCAGTTTGAAGAGAAGCTGTAATTAGGTTTACAGAGAATTGTAATTCAAAGTTGTATAGGTTTTTCATAGTTTGTATCTTTTCCTATACAGTATAGAAAAGAAGCTGATGATCATATTTATTATGATTGTTAGAATTTGTAATCAGTTGTGAAATCAATATAGCAATTGTTTATAAATTGATTTGGGTTTTTGTTCTTTATATTCCGCAAGAAAGTTTAATTTCTTAAAGAACAAGAAATTCAAAAAGTATTCAAAGAACTTGTATTCAATCCCCCCTTCTACAAGTTCTCAGCATCTCACTGGGAAAACAGTTGTCCTCCATGACTTTGACTTTGGATGCCAGATTATCTAAGGAAGATTCCTTGTAAGTACTCCCCCTTATCCCTCCAACATCTTGATGAGGTACATTAAGTTGTAGGATACTTGGCAAAGAGTGGCCTGGCCTCACTCTCTCTGTGTAGTTTTGATTGATCTCATCAGTCCTTCCCTCACTCACTTTTATTGGCCTTGGAGGAGTACTCTCACTCATTGAAGGGGATTGCTCAACCTTCTCACCTTTTTCCATGCTCAAGGCATAACTCTCTGTATTGATTTCTTATTCTTTTTTCATCCTCACTAATCCTAGCCTGATCTTTTTTAGCAATAGAAGAACCAGATAACTCCCTAAAAGGAGGCTCCTCATACACCGTCTCAATATTATTAGCAGATACAGAGGTAGGAGAAGGTGCAGCGGAGGTATAGAGGACTGATGTTGAAGTATGAACTTCTGGCCTAGCATCAGCCTCAGTGATGGGAAAGTTAAACAGAGTCTCAGCAACCTCTACTTCTGCATCATTTTGTGGGATCTGAGATGTGGTATCTACTACACTAGGTGCAACAGGTTCCTGTGGACCACTTAATATTGGCTTAGTTAAGAGATAATCTAACTGATTAGAACCAATTGAAGCTTGAGAAGGCTCAATTGTTGAGAAACTGTACCCATGGCTGAAAGCACTCACAGATAGTCATCTCACACTAGACACTGCAGAAATTTGTCTTTTGGATAACGAATTGGGAAGCCATTTTTGAATATGAGTTGAAGCTTTAAAGTTTCTGAAGGTGTTTGAGAGTTTGAAAGAAATCACGCCTTGGGAATTTTTTAACTGTCAGAGTTCAGTGATGAAATAAAGACCTAGGGCTCACAGGCATATATATATATATATATATATATATATATATATATATATCCTTTGAGTTTGGCAAAAGTTTTAGAATTTGAACCGCTTAAATTGAAAATTAACTCTGCGCCAAACTCGTCGGGATATAATATATAATTGCACTGAACTTAAAATTTCATTGCCAAATTGAGTTCAGTGCTTAACTTACTTAAGACCAACTTGACTTGCGCCAAACTAGAATGACTAGTGCCAAACTTAGCAGAAAACAATTTCAACACGAGAACATTTATTGATTAAATTGTTTGCGCCAAACTTATTTTGAATGTTGCCAAACTCTTAGCTAAAGATCATCGCCAAACTAAACAATATTACAAAACTAAAAGTATTTGAAGTTAGCGCTTAAACAAAATACCAGAATGAGTGACTTAAACTAATAACAATAAAACTCAATGTCACCAAACTGTTGTAACATAGCCCCAAACTCTAAAAGCAAAATAGAAATTTGCGCTGAACTTCATTTGACTAACGCCAAACTCAGTTCACTAGCACCAAACTTAGCTGAGATATCAATAACACCAAACTAGAATGACTTGCACCTAAAGATAGGAATTCTAACACACGCCAAACTAAATGATTGATAAACTCTCACCAGAATTGGCGCCTAGTTTGCAGCAATAAAAAGACAAAACAAAAAAAATTGCTAGACTTACATATCTAATTGGTGATCATATGTAGATGAAGACCAATCAGATAATGCTCAGAACTATAATTTCTTGCAACATTTTCTAGGTTATTATATTCAACATACCCAGTTCACTAACCAGTCTTGAAAATGTTGTTTCATCAAGAGGTTTTGTGAGATTGTCAACAAGCTACTTGTTAGTGGAGACAAAATGTAACTCAATGGTACCATTCATAACATATTCTCTTATAAAATGGTACTTAATGTCAATGTGCTTAGTTCTAGAGTGATGAACATGATTGTTTGTAATGGCTATAACACTTGTATTATCACACATAATCGGAACCTGATTCAAGGTCAAGCCCTAATCCAAAAGTTGATTTCTCATCCATAGATTTTGAGCACAACAACTCCCAGCTGCAATGTATTCAACCTTAGCAGTGGCAGTTGAAACTGAATGTTATTTCTTGCTAAACCATGAAACTAGTTTACCACCAAGTAATTGACAGCTTCTAGATGTGCTCTTCATATCAATCCTACATCTAGCATAATCAACATGTGTATAACCAATAAGATCAAAAAATGAAGCCTTGGCATGTAGCCCATGTAGGCTGTGATGTCTACTTTTTTTCCTTTAAGGTCTGCATCAAGCTTGGTGGTAGTTGGCATGGAGTCTTTGCAGGTGCTACATCTCAAGATTGAACTTCTTTAGGAGATCGTTCACATATTTTGATTGTCTTATGAATATTCCATCATCTCTTTGACTTATTTGAAGTCCAAAGAAAAAATTCATCTCCCCATCATACTCATCTCATATCTATTCTATATTAATTTAGAAAACGTTCTGCACAAGCTTTCATTAGTAGAACCAAATATAATATCATCTACATAAACTTATACAAGTATGATATCCCAAGCATGCTTTTTGTAAAATAATGTTTTATCTAAGACACCCCTAGTGAAATGATTTTCAAATAGTAATTGGGAAAGAGTATCATACTATGCTCTAGGTGTTTGCTTCAGTCCATAGAGTGCTTTATCCAATTTATAGACATGATTGGGAAGTTTGAGATCTTTAAAGCCCGAAGGCTGTTAGACATACACCTCTTCTTCTAGCTTCCCATTTAGAGAAACACTTTTCACTCCGTTTGGTATACCTTGAACTTGGAGTAGGCAACAAAGGCTAAGAATATTTTGATTGTTTCAAGCCTTGCCACTAGTGCATAGGTTTCTTCATAATCAATGTTTTCTTCCTGTAAATATTATTTAGTAACTAGTCTTGCCTTATTCCTTGTTACAATACTAGCTTAATCCATTTTGTTTCTAAAAACCCATTTGGTGCCAATGATGATTCTATTTTTAGGCTTGGGCACAAGTTTTTAGACTTTGTTCCTCTCAAATTGATTGAGTTTTTGCATGACAATCACTCAATCAGGATCCAACAATGCATCTTCAACTTTCTTAGGCTCAGTTTAAGATAAGAAGCATGAGAATAAACATTCATTTTGTGTAGCTCTACTTGTTCTCACATCACTCTTAGGATCTCCAATGATTACCTCAAAAGGATGACTCTTGTTCCACCTCCTTTATAATGACATATTTCTTCTTGATGAGGAGGCTTCATTTGTGGTATGATTATCATGAGTTGAGCTATTGGATCAATGAGAAGCTCCCCCTGAGTTTCTGTTTATCTTAAAAATTGAATTTTCAATCAAATTGTTTTCATCACTTTCTGAAGTTGCATTGGATGAAGATGCATTATCAATACTAGGTGGATTAATGTTCTCTCTTTGCTCTTCGACAACAATAACAAGTTCTAGTTCACCATCCTCTGTGTAATGACCCAGAAAATTTGTTTATCTATAAATAATTTATTTATTCATATTATTTTTCTTTATATATATTAACGTGTATAGTTAATATATGATGTTTTTGAATGTCTAATTATTTTTGGATCCATTAAAGGATTATGTTTGTTGGATATTGGATTATAAGATCAAGCAATTTATGTTGATATTGCTTGAAGGAGCTCACTTTTCTGGTTTAGTAAATTCCCCGAGGGATGTAATAATTTACGTAAGGGAATGACATCATGAGTACGTATGTAAATTTGATTAGTAAGCTGCTTTAGTAGCTGGCTTATTTGCATGAAGGACAACAGGCCTATTACGTTGCTTAGCTGCTAAGAATCATGATGAGCAGCCGTTTTACCGTCCAGATTAACCAATCAATTTATTTCAAGGCTTAATCTCAGCCTACTATAAATACCTCATTCGAAGGAACATTTCAGTCTCTTTTCTAAAGATTTCCTTTTCCAAAGTTCTTCTTTAAACCTACCATCTATGTTTAATTTCAAGTTCTTTCTTTTGGATTATCACTTTCAAACAGGCTTTGATCTCTTCGTCAACCCAGGAGGTAAGAATCTCAAGTTCTCCTCTGTTTGTTTCTTTTTGTATGTCGTCCTAGTGTATTAGCTGTGCATACTAGGTTTTCAAGGAGGAATAAAACTTTGAAAGAAAGGCTGCGTTCTCCTGTATATTCATGTTAATGAGGTATCCTAGGTTGAGTTTGTTATTGTAAGGTCTTCCATGGAAATGAAGACAAGCTCTAATATTAGTCTCTGATGAGTAAATGTTAGTCTCTGATGAGATGCTGTTAGTCTCTGATGATGATGTCACCCTTAGTCTCCAATAGGGTTAAGATGACGTCATCAGTCCCTAATAAGATAATTAGTCTCTGATGATGTCATCCTTAGTCTCCGACAGGCTAAAGTTTAGTCCTCGATGACATCATCTGTAGTTTCTGATGAAGGAATTATTAGTCTTTGATGATGACGTCACCTTTAGTCTCCAATAGGGTTAAGATGACGTCATCAGTCGCTGATGAGATAATTAGTCTCTGATGATAACGTCACCCTTAGTCTCCGATAGGGTTAAGATGACGTTATCAGTCCCTGATGAGATAATTAGTCCCTGATGATGTCATCCTTAGTCTCCGACAGGCTAAGTTTAGTCCCCGATGACGTCATCCATAGTCTCTGATGAGATATATGTTAGTCTCTACTGATGACGTTAGCCTTAGTCTCCGATAAGTTAAGATGACATCATCAATCTCTTATGAGTTAATTAGTCTTTGATGATGACGTACCCCTTAGTCTTCGATGAGTAAAGATGATGTCAGCAGTCTCTGATGAGTTAAATAGTCTCTAACGAGTGAAATTTTCCCCGACGGGCAATCTTATGACCTGATAACCATTTTCTAATATGAATAGCCATCTTTTAAGTATGGATTTCTCATGTTGTACCAACAATGATGTTTTATAGAAACCTTTTTCAACCAGTATAGTGAATCTAGCTAAGGACTAAGGCAAGTATATCCTCATTCCACTCTCTTTTCTACTGATTACGTAGAATCACTATTTCGATTTACGTAAATGAAGAATGTTAAAGCTTATAGATGATGATGATTTTATCCATGATAACGTAACATACGATCATTAATCCGATGTACGTGAAAAGATGTTATTGATTGAGCTTTATGTTATTGGGTGATTGTTAGCTGTTTAAATTTCCTAGCACACCAAATGATGATGTTTGGGTGTTGCAAGTCATGAACTTGTATGCACACACAAGTAACTTCTGTATGGATATATAGTTCCGCTTTTGATGATCTCTGTCTTTTAATAGTTGAGCACGCCAATATGTGTTGTTGTTAGTACAATATTAGCACAAGTGTTTGTAGAAAGGGGGGGAGGGGGATGAATACAAACACCTGAAACTTTTCGCACTTAAAAACTTATAAGGCTTACTGAAAACAAGTTGTAACAAACAGAAAAACTATATGAAATGAACACGCAAATTCAAGTTAAAATAGTTATATTATAACTCGAGGTTTTTCTGGAAATCTGTATAATCACAAATGTGATTTACAGCTACAAGTTCTGTGAATAAAGTTCACAGCTTCTCACACTCACTAGCTTCTAATATTCTTTGAAATATCTCTCTCAAGATTTATTGCAAAGCTTCTCTCTAGTGTTTTTGTGCTTCAGTGCTTGTTTGATCTGTTGGATGGATTCAATCAATCGTTATGTGTGTAATGAGAGCTCCATTTCTTATATATCAATCAGTGGGTTGAAATCACGTTCTTGAGCCGTGCTTCTCTTCTCAACTTAGCCGCAAGTATGTCAAATCTAAACTTTATGTGTCAGACTGCTATATGCTTTGTTGCTACTTTTCTTCCCCTGATCTGTGTGCATTTAATGCGTGAGAGTTCTCATTGGACCATTAACAAACTTCAAGAAATATCTTTCCAGTTAATATTTCTTGCTTCTGTAACACGTTACGTTGATTTCCGTGTAAGAACTGATGACGGGTGTATGCTGTCACAACGATCCACTGACTGCTAGCCTTGACAGACTTTGATCAGTGCTTCTGGATCCCCTGATGCTTATTGACTAGATCAAGGCTTCGTCCTTCACTTGAGTTATACTCAGTGCTTCTTGACCCTGATGGTTATAGCTGACTGCATACACTGATGGCTTCCACTGATGTCATGTTGGTCATTCTCCCTAACAGGTTGCCCTGATGGGTTTGCCTGACACTGATATGTCCCGAAGTGTGTCACTGATGAATTGGTCTGCCCTTGTCATCTCCTGACGGGTTCCCCTGACAGGTTCCCCCTGATGGGTTCCCCTGATGGGACTTAATCAACGTAACTTTGATTTAGAATTTCTGATGTGCGGAATACTTCGTTTGCTTACAAGTAGCATTAGACATTCTCCTTCACTTTGTCAAGTCCTTTGAATGTTCCTGTTTTCTGACTTGTCATGTGAAGTTATTAACTATCCACTGATGAGTAAATTTATCATCAGTGGATGCAAAACTTGTGCTGATCTTAAGGTTTATAAAATACCTCAAGTATTTACAATTGCACAATTTATTACATAATCATCATCATCATCATTTATCTCTAACAATCTCCCCTTATTTATGTTTATCAATTTGATAACCATAAATCCCTAGATGCACTGATGATGATGTCAAAACCAATACTAAATACATGAAAGAATTTTGAATGACTTAATAAAAGAATTTCTGTACAAGTATTTTCCTATAACTATTACAAAAAAAAATGTAGTATAGACTTTAGGATTTCCTATTCCTTTTTGCTGAGACAAAGGGCAATGGTCGATTAGACTCAATTGGTTAAGTGTCACTCCCAAGGCCTTGTCTCCTTTGATCAGGATTTAGCTCAGGAATCCTTAGTCTTGTGCCTTCCCTGCCTGTCTCCAGTTGCTCCAGCCCCTTTTGTAGAAGTTTTCTGAAGTTGACAATGTTGACGTTGCTGCTTGATTTCAAGGCTTCAAGGACACTTTTTATTTCTGAAATGTTGGCTGCAGCAAGTTGGGACCAGTAGAAGGTAATGATCTCCCCCTTTTGATTTTTGAACTGTACACCCATGGGGCTTATGATCATTTTTGGATATTCTGTGAATCCTTTCACTGATGGCACATGCCTTGCTGCAGTGTTCCTATCATCAGCCTTGGTTTCTTCAATCTCCTTCAGCACTTTCTGAGTCAGCAGGAATCTGAACTGGATGACATGTTCACTTTTATGATAAGCTATTTGATGTAGAACATTCATCGCTTCTTCCAGGTCGAGACCATCAATGTCATTCGTCTTGATGCTTTTCTCCTGCCCATCAGTGTTTTTGTAGAACAATCTCAGTGGACTTGGCAAAGCTGTGGGCAGGCTCCTTTCGTCATTGATGTCTCTCCTCAGCCTATCAATCAACCCCCTTAAGTCTCTGTTAGCCCGGGATGATTTAGTAATCACATTTAGGCACATCCCTAGCTGTTCAGCATCCATTCTCCTAAACCAATCTAGTGTTACATTGAATTGGCTCCCACTTTTGTTTTCAATAGTAATGAGCTGATCCTTTCTGTTGTTGAACCTGACATCTATGCTTTTTATGGAGAACATAAATGTCAGGTTTTTAATCCTTTCTGCTCGTAGGGATTCAGCTAGTATCGGTGGTCCATATGTTGTGATTATAGGAGAAGGTGCTTGACTTGTTGCTGCAGACGACTTTGGTTTGGTGACATCAAGGTCTTCTTGTTTGTCCTACTTTTTATCCCCTGCTGCACCTTTAGGGATTTGATTCATTTTAGGCTGAGGTTTCTTGGAGGTCCTAGGCTTGACATTCTTTTTCTTCTTTTCTGCTTCCTCCTGTTCCTTTGCCATTTCCCTCTCTTCCTCTTCTTGTAGTTGTTATGCAAAGAGTGCATCAGCTTCCACTAGCTTCTTGTCGTGAGGGTAGACCAGCTCCACTTTCCCATCAATTACTACTTCAACAGGTTTTGGAAAGTGGGCTGTCTTCATGGCATCTCCAAGCAGCTTAGGCCCTGATTGAGTGTGTGATTTCTTCTTTGGATCCTCAATCAGAATACCCTTGCCTTTGTCCTTGGTTTGCAGAGCAGGAACAGGAGTAGTCACACCCCCTGATGGTTTGCTTGACTGTCCAGTAACATCCCCTGACGCATGCTGGGTTGATTTCTCCCCCTTTTTGACAGCATCATCAGTAGGAGTTGGATGTCGGGAGGTGACTTGAAGAATTTGTTGCAGAGTGCCAGCCATGGATTGTTGCAGAGTTGCCATGCTGGTCAGTTATGAAGTGAGATCAGCAAGCTTTCGGTCAACAATGTCAGCCTGCTTCTTCATTCGGAGCAAAGTCTGGCTGGTGACTAGGGAATCCACAACTGTCTGTACATTTTGAAACTTAGAAGAAAAGTGTGTATACAAATTTTTCTTTCTATGTCTATGGACTGACCAATCATGATTTGTGATTTTAACACTTTGATCAATATTGGATCAGTGGTTCTTGTGAGCTCTTGCTTTAATAAATGTACAGTGTCCGCCATCTGATTCTGCTGAAAATACAAATCAACTCCGATGAACTGGGAAAAATCATCTTGTGGAACATCATCTTCATCACTTGCAGAAGAGGAAGTAATATTTACAGTATCACTATTTTCTCTCTTTTCTTTATTTACAAGGATCTCATCCTTATCTCTCTCATCCTCTCCTTTTTCTGTACCTTCTAACGTAGCACTCATATCCTCTCCTTTTTCATTGCCTACTAAGGCAGTACTCTCTTCTTCTCCTTTTGCCAAAGTCCTCTCAGGGGTTTGACTTTGCCTCTCTGCACTAAGTATTTTCTCATTCTCACTCAAAATTGTCCTAGAGGGGCTCCTATGGGCTTGGAAATCATCAACTGTGACCAGTTCAAGTGAAGTATTTACAAATTCTGGTTCAACAGTTGTGATAGGAGAAGGAGAAGAAATAAAGTGTGTATGTATAATTGGAGAAGTATAGGTTTCTGTAGAGGTAGTATATACAATTGGGGGTACATAAAGAGTTATGGCTGTAGTATGTACAGTGGTATTTATGTCCCCTGCTTGATCACTAGTGTTTGTATCAATTAAAAATGAATCAGCCATGTGAGAATAGTGACTGTCAAACACTGTGTCAGAGAGTGTTGGTTCCTCCACAAAATGAGAATGTGGAGAATCTGATTGTATGGCACTTAAAATTTGTGTCATTATATCTGAAGAAATTTGATGAACAGAGAAAGAAGGAAGTGGTGTAGATGGGAGTGTTGGCTGAATCACTGAACGAGGAGGTGATTCATCAAAGGATGTTGTAGAAGAATGTTTCTGAACTACAACATCTTGAGAAGTGTGTGCACTCGCTGTATCAGCTATCTGCAAGTGGCTCTCAGAGACCCTGATGGTAGGTTCATCAGTGTCTATTGTTACTGTTTGTGCCTCACTCAACTGTGTCCCTGGTTGAGGACTATTTTCAATATCTAATCCCTTTTGAGAGGAACTAGATAGAAATATGTTTAATTCCTTATCAAAGGCTATATCTTGGCTCCCTTCTTCTTCTTCAATCTTCTCCTATAGCCAAGCACTCTCTCTCCTTGCTCCCCCTCAATTGATGTGGTAACTTCACTGGTTTTTCTTTTAATCCCATCAGTCTTTTGGGAGACCGTGGGTTGGGCTTTTGAGAGTGGTTGTGAAGAAATTGGTTGTTCTACTTGGGTAGGTAAAGAGGTGGTTGTTTTCTCTGCCATAGTAGATGAAGGTGAAGAATGTACAGTGTTAGAGGTAGAAGATGTAGAATTTACTACTTGTATCATATGCGTTGGGAGAGCAAATGATTCAGTTGTATATGATTTCTTCATTATTTTTGCAAACAGTTTCTTTGTTTGCTTGTATGTCTGTACAAGTATATCATTCTCAAAAGAAAGATTAGTAATTTGATCTTTAATAATCATAAACAAAAATCTAGAATAGTATACTTCAGTTTTCCTATTATTTACATTACCTAATTTATTTACAAGATCATCAAAAATAATTTTACCTATATTTATATTTACATTTTTAACCATTGCATATGCTATTTTCAAAGTTAAAGAGGTAATAACCTCAAAGTTAGAACACTTACCTGAGAACGCCTTGGTGATTGTATCAAACAGGTAGGAGATCTCCCGCTTAACATTCACCCTTTTGAGATCTTTGAACTTTAACACTGCGTTGGGAGCAGCATTATAGCCCAATTTTCTCAAGAAATCCAGTAGGTCGGCATCACTTGGAGCATCCACCAGATCTTGAGTAGGTAACCCCAAAACAGAGTTAAGTCTGGAAGGAGTTATTTTTCCTTTCTCAGACGAAACCTTGAATGAGGATACCCTTGACCACATCTGGCTTGGTGGTGGAGTACATGAATTTAGCACTGGTCCACAGTTGTGACAGTGCCTCTCCCGACATTTCTTCATCGGTAAAGTTGGCTTTACTATACTCAGATTTGAGTAGATAGTTCATCATTGGTTTAAAACAATCACTTACCTCATCAATGCCGGAGAAGCCCACAAAATTTGTGGATGGGACTGTCAAGTTCCTCTGAATTTGTTGACGTGCCATGGATGCTTTGAAGATTTGAGATTCTAGGGTTTCTGTAAAGTTGAGAGAAAAAGAACTCTAGCAAATATCTGGTTTAGATTAAGTGTTTGAGAGTTTCAAAAAGTAGGAGAGATAACATATTAATACCCGCTTAAAGACGTTTGAAAACTTCCCCTGAAATACGCTATCAAGGTGTCAGTTCAGTTTCTGTGATGACACGTCATCAGTGAGAGAAGAATTCAATGATGAGTTGTCATCACTTAACTGGCCTAGAAACCTGATGCAAAAAAAAAAAAAAAATTTAAACTTACCCTGATGATTCACTGTATGTACATACCCTGACCCTGATGCACAAGCCGGACAACCTGATCCTGACGAACGAGTTGAGTACCTTGATCCTGACGAGAGATCCGGACACCCTGACCCTGACGCACAGGTAGGAGACACTGACCCTGACGAACTGGTAGGAGACCCTGACCCTGACGTACAGGTAGGATACCCTGACCCTGACGAGAGATCCGGACACCCTGACCCTGACGCATAGGTAGGAGACCCTAACCTTGACGAACAAGCTGGACACCCTGATCCTGATGCGTCCTTAAGGAAGCCCTGACCCTGATGCATCAGTCAAAAACAAAAACAAAACAACAAAAAGCAGAATGTACAAGTATATACATATTTACAATTTGAACATATATAACCACATATCAATTTGATTTTATCAAGAACTTATGAAATGAGTTAGAGATACCAAGATTTTTAGGATTTTGACTCTGACCCTGACGCATAATTCACCATTCCCAGCTCTCCCACAAGATTTGAAAAAGTGGCTTCATCAAGAGCTTTGGTGAATATGTCTGCCAGTTGCTGATTTGAAGGTACGAACTGTAATTCAATATTCCCATTCATAACATGTTCCCTGATAAAATGATATCTAATTTCTATATGCTTGGTTCTGGAATGTTGTACTAGATTTTCAGCAATGGCAATGGCACTTGTGTTGTCACACCTTATTGGAATTTTGGAATAGTTCAGAACATAATCCATCAGCTGATTTTTCATCCATAAAATTTGTGCACAACAACTTCCAGCTGCAATATATTCAGCTTCAGCAGTAGATGTAGAAATAGAATGTTGCTTTTTGCTGAACCAAGATACAAGCCTTCCCCCTAGAAATTGACAGCTTCCTATTGTACTCTTTCTGTCAATCCTGCATCCTCCAAAGTCAGCATCAGAATATCCTAGCAATTCAAATCCAGACTCCTTTGGATACCAAAGTCCCAACTTTGTAGTGCCCTTGATATATCTCAAGATTCTTTTCACTGCAATAAGATGAGATTCCTTTGGATCAGCTTGATATCTTGCACAAAGACATGTTGCAAACATTATGTCTGGCCTGCTTGCTGTCAGATATAGCAATGATCCAATCATTCCCCTGTAAGTCTTCAAATCAACTTTCTTTCCATTCTTATCAGGGTCAATCTTGGTTACAATGGCCATAGGTGTCTTTGCTACCTTTGAATCCTCCATATCAAATTTCTTGAGAAGTTCTTTGGCATATTTTGTCTGATGAATATAGATTCCATCAGAGTCTTGTTTAACTTGCAATCCCAAGAAATAAGATAACTCACCCATCAAGCTCATCTCATATTTGCTTTGCATGAGTTTGGAGAATTATTCACACAGTCTTGTGTCAGTGGATCCAAAAATAATATCATCAACATAAATTTGAACCAAAATCAGATGACCTTGGTGTTGTCTGAAGAACAAGGTTTTGTCAATGATACCTCTTGTAAATTTGTTTTCCACCAGAAATTTTGACAGTGTGTCATACCAAGCTCTAGGTGCTTGCTTCAGTCCATAAAGTGCCTTTTCCAATTTGTAGACATGATTTGGAAATTTTGAGCATTCAAAACCTGGAGGTTGTTGGACATACACCTCTTGTTCCAATTTCCCATTCAGAAAAGCACTTTTCACATCCATTTGATATACTCTAAAATTTGAATGTGCTGCATAGGCTAAGAAAATTCTTATAGCCTCAAGTCTGGCTACTGGTGCAAAGGTTTCATCAAAATCAATCCCTTCTTCTTGAAGATATCCTTTTGCAACTAGTCTTGCTTTGTTTCTAACAACAATGCCAGCTTCATCCATCTTATTTCTGAATACCCACTTTGTACCTATTATGATCCTATCTTTGGGCTTGGGTACAAGCTTCCATACTTGATTCCTTTCAAATTGATTTAACTCTTCCTGCATTGCCAAAATCCAGTCAGCATCTTGAAAAGCTTCTTCAACCTTCTTTGGTTCAATTTGAGAAAGAAAACAAGCATATAGGCATTCATTAGATGTAGCTTTCCTAGTCTGCACACTTTTGCTCGGGTCACCAATAATCAGATCTGTTGTGTGACTTCTGGCCCATTTAGGATTAGAAATGTGTCTTGATGAGCTTGCTTGACTATTATTTCCTCCCCCTAAGCTTGTGCTCCCAGGTTCTGAAAACTCTCCCCCTGAATTAATGGATAATTCAAGGTTTAAGTTATCCCCTGATGGTGCATGTCCTGATGAATGATCCCCTGATGAAGTATCCCCTGATCTGTTGTCCAGGAAATTAGCTCTTTCTGTTGAAGGGGATTCTTCATTGATTGGATTGACATCAGGTATGGATATATTCTCCATTTGTCTGCACACATCAGCTTCAATCTCTTGATAATCAATATCATCTTCATTTTCAAACCTGAGTTCTTCATGAAAACCAGGGTCTTCAAGCCCAGATATTTCTTGATCATCAAAAGCTACATTTATAGACTCCATCACCACTTGAAGTCTTTTGTTATAAACCCTGAAGGCCTTGGATGACAGAGAATAACCTAG
>CM025780.1:16161262-16198942 GCA_014636745.2 Centella asiatica | reverse complement strand
CCCGATGGGTTGATAATCCCCGATGGGTTGATAATCCCCGATGGGTTAATCCCCGATGGGTTGATAATCCCCGATGGGTTGATAATCCCCGATGGGTTAATAATCCCCGATGGGTTAATAATCCCCGAAGGACTGATAATCCCCGATGGGTTACTAGTCTCCAGTGAGTTAAAGCATAGTACTTCCCTGATGCGCAGTTTGTTTTAAAAACTATAAAATGCTATTTTCTTAAATTATTTTAAGATGTTTGAATTGATTTCTTAACCTCAATAGTTTTATATCAGATTGAGACGTTAAAAGTTAAGGACATCACATGTGCATTTCTCCCTCATATTTTAACCCAGATAATAAATTCATTTTGTGATATGTATATTCTTACAGAATTTTCACTCACGAGTAAATTAAAATTGGTCGTAAGCAAAGGACTGAGGCAAGTATATTCACAATCTCATACTTATTTCAGTATTAACGCATTATCATTTGCTTCGATGTGCGTAGAAGGTTGGATTTATACTTTCATTGTTCTGATGCATGAGCATGCTATGCTTTTGATTCTGCTAGCATAATATGAATGATGATGCATGGATATAAATGAGCTTTGAATTTCAGCTATGTTTTCAATCTTATGTCTATGCAACGAGAATGTGAATGATGCCCCTTATGGGGGTTATGCCACATGGTTGGCAAGAGGAAAGGAAAGGTGCTGATGTGTTCTTCACCTGACCAAGAGGAAATGTTATTTGACTACGTAGTCACTCAGAGGGATCATGCGGTCCAGCCTGGCCAGCTGTGTACTGTATGGTTAGCAGATCCACGGGTGTAGCCCCCGTTGGATATTTGAGAATGTTATGATCAGGTGTATACCTGACTTTCTTCAAGGGGGGATCACAAGTTGTATATCATCAGTGAATCCTCAAAGATTTTGAAGGTTTCCGAGGACTTGGTATTGCTTCACCAAGCTTCACAAACAGAATTTGAATTTCTCTCCTTTGATTCCAGATGAAATTCGTTGAATTATTCATATTTGCCTCTACGTGTATATACTTGCTGGGTGTAAAACGCTCACCCATGTTGAATGTTAATGATTTGCAGGACAGAAAGCTAAAGCTGAACCCTCTGACAAGGGGAAAGCAAAGATGATAAGCTGCTAAGTGTTTATCTTTTTGATAGAACTGATGAAGGAAAGAAAGGAATGAATGAAGGAAAGAAGGAAGACGTTTGAAGAGTCGATGAGATTTATTTTGTTATTAGGAAATGATGTAATAGCTTCCGCTGTAATTACTTAATTCTTGGGTTGTAATAACTCTTAAATGCTGTTTTTATTCAGTATTTATTTGGAAATGGATGAATGGTTATCTTTACCTTCTTATGATGATGCCCTAGTCCGGTATGGGATTATGGGGTCGTCACAAGCTCTCACACATCTTCCATGGATAGATCCCTAGCCCAAAACAAAGAAAGGGAACCCCCTATCTATGCTGTCACAAGTGCTTCTCAACCCCCCATTTCTGTAGGAATGAGTGCACCTTCCCAAAAGAGTGAGGTTGAGAGAATAATTAGTGAGAGTCAGGCTCCTGATCTGGAAAAAGGAGAGAATATTAATACACAAGAGAGTCAAGCTTTAGAAAGCTTAGAAAAAGGAGAGATTGAGAAGCTGGGTGCCCAACCCCAGGCAAAAGGAGAGGGTGTGAGCAAGGATGAGATCCTTGAACAAAATAATCGAGAGAAATTTTCAGCAAGTGTTTTTTTACAACCTGCTGAAACCAGCTCACAAGAAGCTCCGGTTTCTGCTGCTCCCTCCACCAATATCCAAACAGCAGTACCAGAGAACAGTCCAAGCACAGGGGATGCAGCCTTATATGTCATAGCTGAAATGACAAATGCTGATTTTGAAGAGTTATATGGTCTACAACAACGACAAGATCATATTTCTGCAATGAAGACAAGGCTTGCAGATGAACCTGTGCATGAAGAAGCTCCAGAGGAAAATGTTGATGCATGGCTTGATGCCACATATTCCAACACTCTGGAGGATGCAGCTGCTCAACTCAGGAAGGATTATGTGACCAATATAGGGTCTACAATAGCTGCACCATCTTCCAAGGACTTACTTGAAGAAATAACCAAAGTGGACAAGAAACATACCAAGTTTCACCACTTTTTGGTTACTGGCTTAAATTCTGCAGTCAAGGAGATGAAACAACAGATGGAGATTGAGATTGAAAAAATTCGAAGGAGCTATGAAGGCCACTTGCCAAGGAGAACTGTCACTGCTCTTGATTTTCTCATTAGTAACAAGTCTAAAACTAACAGTAAGTTTCAAGCCCTTGAAGACAAAATCAATCTCCTTCTCCAGAAACAAGATCAAATGGAACAGCTCATGATGCAGGCACTACCAGTTCTGGGCACCTCCTCCCTCCCCAAAGATGCTGATGTCAAAAAGGGGGAGAGTGGTCACTTCAAACATCCTGTAAAATCCACACCAAACACTATTCCAGATTCAAGTGCTTCCTTGCAGATGGAGTTGCAGGCATTGAAAGAAAAGACAATGAAAGAAAATGCTGCACTGCAAGCTTACAAAGAAAAAATTCTAAAGAAGCATGCTGATCTTGAAACAACAGCAGCAACAACAACAACAACAATACCAGCAGTAGCAACAATTCCTCCTTCCCAATCAACTGCAGCAGCCCCAACTTCTTCAAAAGATAAAGGCAAAGGTGTCATGGTTGAAGATCCAAAGAAACAAATTCTTACCCAACCAGGACAGCCTAAGCTATTGGGGGATGCTATGAAGACTGCTTACTTTCCCACCCCTATTGAACTTGATCTAGTAGGGAAAGTAGAGTTAGTTAATCCTCGAGATCAAAGGTTAATAGATGCTGATGCAATGCTTGCTCAGAAACTTCAACAAGAGGAAGACATGGCTGCAGAACAAGAAAGGGAGGAGGAGGAGATTAAAAAGAAAAAACACTCAACAAGGAAGACAAATGCAAGGAAAGTAGTAGTAGCCAAGAAAAAACCTTCAAAGAAAAAACCTACAAATGAAGAACCTCCAAGGTCAATTGAGACTGCCTTGGTGACTGTAAGTGGACCAACAAAGTCACAAACAGCCCCATCAAGGAAGTCTTACAAAGTTGATATGGCTAGTACAAGTGAAATGATCAAAGCCCTGAAAAAGAATACAAGGAATATTAATCTGATCAAGGGTGCAAACGACAAGGACTTACTTCATATCTTTTTTAAAGATGGAGATTCTGTGAAGTATACTAAGCCAGACTTGGAGGGGCAATCAAAAGAAGATTTGGAATGGCTGTTGTCTACAATACTTGTAACTACAAAGCTCAACATGGAATTTTGAAACCAGATCAAGAAGGCAATAAAGGAGGTAAAAAGTGTGAACAAAGTGTCATCCGATCCTTCTGAAACTACACCTCTTGGATTGTGGTATGAGACTTTCCATGGTGATAAAGTATTCTTTAACTACAACAGAGATATCAATAAAGTGAGTGAAAATCATATTGAAGGATTTATCAAACTTCTTAGAAATGCAGAAGAACCAACTGAAGTTGTTCTCAAAAAGCTACTGATGGAAAGGCTAGAACGGATAAGGGAAAATAGAAGGAAAAAGAAAGATTGTTGAGTCAAAGGTATGTTGTTTGTTGTACAAGTTGTAACTTTTATTTTTTTTTGAAGCCAGACTTATAGGATTTAAACCTGAGTCTTGGTGGAAGCTGAACAACAGATCAAAGATCTTAGTTCAGAATACATTTGTAGTTAGCAGTTCTTTATTCTTTTTCTAAGTATTTGTAATGTTGAGTTTTGACATCATCATCAACCTTGAAATTATGCTTATCATTCTGATATTCATAATTAGGGGGAGATTGTTAGGTTTTAGAACATTTTATGATGATTGTCTTTAGAATACTTAGAATACAAATGTATAGAAAGTGTTAATTAGTAACACTGAAAATTTTGTAGCCAGTAGTTATCTCTTTGTTTGTAATTCATTTATTCTTTGTAAAAGAGATACGATTATTGTTATTTGTAATTAACTACTGGAATGGAGTATCGAAGCTTCAAAGAAGTCAAGTTGTGTATTTGGTCTATTAAAGTTTGCCAAAAGGCTTATCGGAGACTAGAAGAACTGGTCAGAGACTAAAATGGTTTAACTATCAGAGACTAGTTGTTCTATCGGAGACTAAAAGCTTACGTCATCAGAGATTAAAGGAAAAGGGATTAGAGACTAAGCTGATGTCATCGGAGACTAAGCCTTAATGTATCAGAGACTAAATAACACTATCAGAGATTACACAAGCTGACGTCATCAGGGACTAAACGTACCAGGGACTAAAAGAGTCATCAGGGACTAAATGTACCAGAGACTAAAAAGATACGTCAGGGACTAAAGCAGTCAGAGACTAAAAGAAGCATCAGAGACTAATTGTGAATTAATCTCTGAAAGATACAGAGTTCGAATTGAAAAAGGAATGTCTTCCATGAAAAGTTAAATGTTATTGAAGATGTAGCTGGTAAGGAAACTCACCAGATATCTTTACCTAATCAAAAAGGAAAGATTGTATTTGATTCGAATAAGGAAGCTGAATTTCATTCAAAATAGAAACTGAGTTAATAGTAATTCAGGAAAAGAAGAAGCTGTAATTAAGTTTACAGAGAATTGTAATTCGAAGTTGTATAGGTTTTCATTGTTTTGTATCTTTACTATACAGTTTAGAATTAGGAGAAGCTGACGATCAAATTGATTGTTAGAATTTGTAATCAATTGTAAATTAATAAAGCAATTGTTTATAAATAGATTTGTGTTCTTGTTCTTTTTATTCCGCAAGAAAAATTTAGTTTCTTTAAGAACAAGTAATCGAAGAATTTTCAAAGAACTTGTATTCAACCCCCCCTTCTACAAGTTCTCGGCATCTCACTGGGAAAACAGAAGCTTTGCTATAGAGACATGTGATTTGCTCAGTAAAAGAAATAAGATTTGCAATATACAAATTTCCTTTTCTTTTTCCTGTCAAAATCACATTATCAGATTCTTTGTCACACACCAAGCATTTATCTTCTTTGAAGGTGACATTGAATCCCTTATCACATAGTGGACTCACACTTAGTAAATTGTGCTTTAAGCCATCAACTAGTGCTACTTCAGTGAAGATGACATCTCCATGTTAAACACTGCCATATCCCCTCGTATGGCCTTTGCCATCATCTCCAAAAGTGACTTTTGGGCCACTTTTCTCTTCATACTGTTTTAGCAGGGACTTATCTCCAGTCATGTGCCTTGAACGGCCACTGTCCAAGTACCGTGATTTCTTCTTTTTGCCCTGCACAGTAGAGAGTAACTAGTTTGAGATTTTTGGAACCCAGACTTTCTTGGGTTCTTTCTCACTAGTTGTAGACTCAAGACTTGACTCAGATTGAGTTGATTGTCTTTTAGCAGTTTTGACTTTAATTGGACAATCATTAGTCTTGCTACTCGCTTGTGGGAGACTGCCAAGCTTAGAGTTTTCATTATTAATGCAAAGATTATTTAACCTTTTTACAGGTGATTTATCTTTTATTCTCTTTGAAGATGCAGTCTCAGTTATAGGAATTTTATTTTTGCTCCTACACTTAACAGCTATGTGGTTGGGGTTACCACATACATGACATGTCTTTCTAGGAGTATCAGGCATTCTAGCATGATTTGTATATTTATTAATGCCAATTTTTCCATTCCTATTTTTCTTATTTCTGCTCAACTCCACTGATTTTACAGCCATTTTATCTGGAAGATTTTTCAATTTTTTACTTAACTGTGTCTTTGTCATGAAACCAATATTTAATCTTTTTGTTTCACTCTTATCAGCAACATTCACTGTCTTTTGATCACCTTCTGTTTTTGCAGAGATTTGTTGATCTTGAGTGTTAATGAATTTGGATTCAATAACAAGGGAGTCAAAATTAATTCTTTTTATAAAATTTGGCTTACTAGTTGAGGAGTTCCCAGCTTCGAATAGATCATTTAAATTTGAACTCTTGTCTAGATTTTCATCATAACCTAGTCCAGATTTTTGACCTATTGTTCGACACTCTACCAAGTCTGTCAACCTTTTAGAGGAAGTATTCCATTGTTTAATCTTAGCTTGAGCATTTTCAAGTTGCTCTACTAAGTAATATTCCCTCTTTTTCAAAGCATCAATCATATGATGAGCTTTGTTTAAGTCAGACTTGATAGTGTCAAATTGTGCCAATCTCTCTTCGAGAAACTTGTTTCTTTTCAAGAGAATGTCATGTGATTCTTTTACATTGGTATGTTCAATAGTTAAAGATCTAAAACTAACATGCAAGTAAGACATATCTTTTTGCATGCTTTCAATGCTAGATGTGTCAAGTAAATTAAGCACATTGAAATTCTGAGTTGCATCACGTACCTTTGTAGAATCACTTGACTCGTCACTTTGAGCCATTAGAGCAAAGTTAACAACTTCTTCATCAGAGTCGCTGTCAATCCAATCTTTACCCTCTGTAATCAAGGCTTTGCTATTTGATTTAGCTTTCTTGTCAGCAAAGTCTTTCCTTGATTTTTCATCCTTAGATCTATCACTAGATCTAGGCTTCCTGCACTCATTGGCAAAGTGCCCTAACCCGTCACAATTGTAACATCTTATTTTCTTTAAGTTGAAGGTGACTTTTTGACCTTCACGTTTAGGGTTAGGCTTCCTTTATGATTTTCTTCCTTTCCTGCTGACCCTAAATTTCTTGAACTGTTTGACCATGAATGCCATAAATTCTTCCATGTCATCATCAGTGTCCAGTTCATCTTCTTGATCAGTCGAGCTAGCAACGGAAGATTCCTCATCAAGCTTCTCTTGAGACTTACTTGTCTCAACCATCAACGCAGCTCCTTTGTCCCTGCCATGCATGCGTTGTTGTTGCTCTACTTCGAGTTCATAAGTCTTTAAGTTCCCATAGAGCCTGTCCAGTGTGAGTATGTCCAAGTCATGAGCCTCTCTTATGGCTGTTGTTTTTGGATCCCAACTTGGAGGGAGAGATCTCATGAACTTGGTATTGACATCCTCATTGTCATAGGACTTTCCAAGTATTTTCAAATCATTGAGCAAAGTGTTGAACCTATCATAAACTGATGTTATTGGTTCACCAGGCTTTGCTTGAAAGAACTCATATTGTTGTATCAACAATGACCTTTTGTTCTTTCGGACTTGGTCAGTCCCTTCACACAAGACTTTGATGGTGTCCCAAATTTGCTTCGATGTAGTGCAATTTATGATGCTTGTGAACATATTCTTATCAATTCCATTATAAAGTATGTTCATCACCTTAGCATCCTTTAACACTTGCAACTTGTCTTCGTTTGTATAATCACATTCTGGAGCAAGTTCAAAGTGTTCTGCAACAACAGATCCATCGACAGTTTTAGTAGGAATAAATTTCCTGGGCAGATAGGGACCCTTCTCAATCCTATCAATATAATCTGGATCTGTTGCTCTCAAGTGCATGTACATCTTTTGCTTCCACATAGTATATTCTTCTCGTTTAAGAATAGGGATTCTAGTACCACCATCACGACTTCCTGCATACGTCATTATGCTTGAGCTGCTTGCTTCGTCGTTGGCCATCTCTTGGAACGTAGTAATTGGATAAATTCAATTAAAGGCTCTGATACCAATTGTTTTCCCAGTGAGATGCCGAGAACTTGTAGAAGGAGGGGGGGGGGGGTTGAATACAAGTTCTTTGAATACTTTTTGAATTTCTTGTTCTTTAAGAAATTAAACTTTCTTGCGGAATATAAAGAACAAAAACCCAAATCAATTTATAAACAATTGCTATATTGATTTCATAACTGATTACAAATTCTAACAATCATAATAAATATGATCATCAGCTTCTTTTCTATACTGTATAGGAAAAGATACAAACTATGAAAAACCTATACAGCTTCGAATTACAATTCTCTGTAAACCTAATTACAGCTTCTCTTCAAACTGATTTTTCAGTTTTCCTATTCTAAATCAATATTGATTCAGCTTCCTTATTCGAATAAAATACAATCTTTCCTTTTTGATTAGGAAGAGATTTCTGGTTAGTTTCCTTACCAGCTACGTCTTCAATAATATCTTGAACTACGTGGAAGACATTCCTTTTTAATTCGAACTCTGTATCTCTCAGGAAATAAATCACGATTAGTCCTTGATGCTTCATCTTTAGTCTCTGGTGACGTCATTACTAGTCTCTGGTGCTTTTAGTCCCTGATGACGTCAGATTGTGTAGTCTCCGATAGAGTTATTTAGTCTCTGATGCTTTAAGGCTTAGTCTCCGATGACGTCAGCTTAGTCTCTGATGTTTTTAACTTTAGTCTCCGATGACGTAAGCTTTTAGTCTCCAACTCCTTTAGACTTAGTCTCTGATGACATAAGCCTTAGTCTCCGACAGGCAAAACTAGTCTCTGATAGATAAAAAGTCCTTAGTCTCTGACAAGCCTTTTTGTAAACTCCAATGGATCAAATACAAATTTTGGCTTACTGAAGCTTTGGTACTCCATTCCAGCAGTTACTTACAAATAAGAAATAATTATATCTCTTTACAAAGAATGAATGAATTACAAACAAAGAGATAACTGCTAGCTACAAAACTTCAGTGTTACTAATTAACACTTTCTATACATTTGTACTCTAAGTAATCTAAAGACAATCATCATCAAATGTTCTAAAACCTAACAACAACCTAGCTTACATGAAGGCTAATCTCCATAGGAAACTGGGACTCAAGTTTGAAGTCTATCAACAATCACTTTGGTCAAATCACAAGTTGATGACTTGCAACTTCAGTTCCAGACCATGCCAGTTACCTTGAGGGTCAAATGCAATCCATTGTTGATGACATCAAAGACCTCAAAGCACTGAGACATGAGGTACAGGATGTCAGCGATGAGATGAAGGAAAACCAAAGTAGGGATTAAAGCCATCATGGCACTACTACAAAAGAGCACCCCTGCTACTACTGGTCCTTCCACCCTCAGGTCTTCCCCTCCTCTAGTGAATGATAACTCAAGTAAGGGGGAGAATGAGAAGAAGATAGAAGACAATGCTCAATCATCTGATACTGAGCTCACTCCCAGGGATTATTAGTCCATGTGAGGTAGAGAACCTCAAGGATCATCTGATATTGATGTTTTCCCTTGATGAGTATTGTGGAACGGGGGTTGAAACAATACTCATAATTTTTTAAATTTTTTGCAAGTAATAAACAAAGTAAATGAACAAGTATTGTATTATGTTGTCGCTTCCATGTGTTAAAAAGATATAATAGTAAACTCAAAACAACACAAAAATTTCAAGACTAATAAAGTTCATTAATCTCAAGGTTTTTGTTACAACCTGATTTTTCAATTAGTTTCCTTTTCTGAAACAAGAGAGTTTTAGCTTCTATGTTCTAGAGAGAAATTTCTATATTTTTGTAATATGTTCTACTTTTATATATGAGAGTGAGAGAGAGAGAGAGAGAGAGAGAGAGAGAGAGAGATTGTCTATTATGTTTCTTGTTCATCACTCTTTCTTTACATGAAAGTGTATAACAATATGCAAACATGAGTTGGTACAGTAAAAAAATGGAAAGATTACTTCATGTCCATTTTTTCTTTTCTATAAACTGAGTTTACCTCCTTTTTCTTCTTCTTTTTGGTCACACTCCAAATTAGAAATGAAAATTTTCATTTCTCTCTCTTGTCGCTCTATCTTGTTAGTGTGGACACGTTTCCTTAAATTTTGGTGCATGAAATCAGTGGACTTTGGTGATGGTCAAAAGTAGATTTCGGTGTTGAGTTAATTATTCCCTGATGGTACTCACTTTGGCTCTGAGTTCTTTAACCACTGATAGCGCACACTTTGGCGCTAGGGTTTTTATTCATTGATAGCGAACACTTTGGCGCTAGGCTTTTTATCCACTGATGACGCACATTTTGGTGCTTAGCTTTTCAACCCCTGATAGCTAACACTTTGGCGCTTCACAACTCTGTTTTGGAATTTTGCACACATGGAGTTTGTCGGGGTTTCAAAACAACTCAAACTAAGATACATAATCATCTTTTCATGACTCAAAACACCATGCTCTTTAACCACTTTATTCCTTCCTATAGACTTAGCACATACAGTGAATACTTTCAGATACTATGTAACAACGAAAAGCAGAGGAGAATATAAGATTTTTACCTCTTGGGTTGATAAAAGAAATCAAAGCCTGTTGGAAAGTAATCGTCCAGAAGAAAGAACTTGAAATTATATGAAGATGGTAGGTTTAAAGAAGAACTTTAGGAGAGAAAATCTTTAGAAAAAAGATTAAAATTTTACCTCTGAATGAGGTATTTATAGTAAGCTGAGATTAAGCCTTGAGATAAAATCATTGGTTAATCTGGACGGCTACTCATCATGATTCTTAACAGCTAATACATGTAATAAGCAGTTGTTGTCGTTCATGCACATACGCTTAATCCACTAATGACACACAAGCAGCTTACTAATCTAACTATTATACGTACACATGATGTAGTCATTCTTACATATGCCATTCTGTTTAGCCAAAGATTTACTGATCATAATGACCATAACGAGTTCATAATGACCATAACGAGTTCTAAAAGCTGACTTAGGGACATCCTCAGCCTTGATCTTTAATTGATGATATCCTGATCTTAAGTCAATCTTTGAAAAGTACTTTGCTCCATTAAGTTGGTCGAACAAATCATCAATCCTAGGTAGAGGATATCGGTTCTTCACCGTTACCTTGTTTAATTCCCGATAATCGATACATAACCTTAATGATCCATCTTTGTTCTTTACAAATAAAACAAGTGCTCCCCAGGGTGAAACACTTGGCCTAATAAATCCTTGGTCTAACAATCCTTGTAGCTGTATCATGAGTTCTTTTAGTTCTGAAGGGGCCATCCTATAAGGAGCTTTGGAAATTGGAGCAGTTCCTAGCACTAGCTCAATTCCAAATTCAACTTGCCTATCTAGGGGTACACCTGGTAATTTCTCAGGAAACACATCTCCAAATTCTTTCACTGTGGGGATATCTGAAATCTTTAATCCTGCCATCCTTGTATCACAGACATAAGCTAAAAATGCTTTGCATCCCTTGCGTAACATCTTATTAGCTTGAATCATTGTAAGAAGATGAGAGGGTTCAGTAGTCTTGCATCCATGGAATAACACTCTACTATTTGAGGGTATTCTTAGGGAAACCTTCTTTTTCCTGCAATCTATGTTAGGTTGGTATTGATGTAGCCAATCCATGCCTAGTACTAGATCAAACTCTCCCAATGGAAAAGGTATTAAATTTGTAGGGAAGTCATGCTTTCCTATTCTTATACTACAATTAGGTATACTTTTGGCAATTTACACCTCTTGATTAGCTACTATAACTTCTAGAGGTGTTTCTAAACATTCAGGAGTAAAATTCCTGGCCTTAAGAAGATGTTCAGATATGAAGGATCTAGTCACACCAGAATCAAATAAAGCATGCACTTCAATTGAATTAACCAATATCGTACCTGAAACCACATTTTCAGACAGTAGTGCATCTCGCGCAGTCATATTGTAAGTCCTAGCTTGAGGTCGGCTAGCTACCATACTAGGTCCTGCCAATGGGGGTTTACCCTGACTCTTTTCTGAGGGTATGAAGTGGAGATGTGACCTTCTTGACCACAACTAAAGCATCTCCTCACAGCTCCAACTACATGAGTAGCACTTTGTGGTTGACATTGTTGCGGAGGAAACCTTGGTTGGAAAACGATTGGTGCCTGGCTTGGGCAATTAATGGCAGTATGACCAAATTGACGGCATCTAAAACACAAATTAGTTCCTACTAGGCATTGAAAAGTTTCATGATTCCTTCCACATTTACCACAAATTATAATCCTCCTTTGTTCTCACTTACGTCCGTGTTGAAACTCCTTTTCCTATTTTTATACATATTACTTTCCTCTTGTTTCACCAAGACCGAACTGGTTTGTGGTTTTCCTTGTTTTCCAATTCTTTGATTAAGATTGTTATTAAAATAACTCCCTTTCCTTTTTCCTTCCCTACGTTTCTCCCAATTAAATTATAGAAGTAGCTTGCCACTCTTCACTGCTACTTTTAACCTTTAAACAGCTTCAGCATAGTTGTTCAGACATAAAATAGCAATTTTATCATGCAACCATGGGTTCAAACCATGTTCAAACCTTCTTGTCTTTCTTCTCTCAGTATCTACCAAATGCGGTGTTAGAGTGTATGCCCTAGTGGCCAATTATGTAATGATTGTGACACTATATTTATGTTATGTTTTGGTTAAATGATAATTTCTTTTATTATGTTTTATTTACTACGTTATATAAATGTTAACATAATAAATGTCCTTAGAAGAATGATACTAATTATATGGATTCAAGTATGTGACTTCAATATGAGATCATATAAGTATGTAATGTATCATTATTCTTAAATGTCCCTAGTCGAGTGTCATTGTCAGTGGGACAACAATAATATATTGAGACTAGTATGTGGATTAACTGATGGCCATATCTCATTGGTCATAAATATATACGAGATATATTATGTTGATACATAGGTACATGTTAGAGAACATTGTATTGGACAGACCCACCATGAGAATTCTACATAGAGCGTTATGCTATGTGTCATAAGTAATTCTCATAGTGACAATGATCTAATGGTCCTTAGAACTGAAGTCATGACATTTCTACATAAGGAGTTATGCATTTTGACATTATCAAAAGTCACCTTTAACCAGGTGGACGATAAAGGTGATTGTTGGATGCATAATGAGTTATGTGAGAAATGGGAATGATGTAGATGGAATTTAACCCTCCTATAAATTAGGGGTGATATCTATAGGCCTTTTGATTGAGTGAGACTATGAAATGCATGGCCATGCTCAAATAGAGATTTGTTTCATATAGTTTACTCACTGATCAAGAAAACTGAGATTAAATTATGAAGAGGATGACACATCCATGCCTTGAAAATTTAATCTTAGATATCATGGTTAAAAGGATTAAGTTACATTGAAACATTGGTCACAAAAGGTAACATCGAATCTATGACTTTATTATTACTTGGGTAACAATGATATATTACTAGATGTCACTCACTATTTATAATTTTATAATATGATTTAAAATTATTGTCAACGTAATAATAACCTACAGGGTCACACACAAAGAACATTCGTCAAGGAGATATAATTTAAATGTCAATGATTTTAATATATCAATAAGATTGATTTAATTAAATCATGGCTATAAATTATATATACATATGTAATCTGTATGAAGTAGAGTCCTTTGGAAGGAAATACGAATATATATATTTATTTGTACATATATATATTAATTAAGTGAGACTTGATTAAATATATATCTAATAAATATAAAATTCGGATTTTAAGTCTCCTAATTAGATAAGGTTTTAGAATTATTCTATAAAAGGCTATATATATGTGACGACCTGAAATTTTATTTTCTTAAATAATAGAAATAAGATGTTTTTGAGGTGTTTTTCCTTTGAAGTATGAGGAATGAGTTTTAAATGTTGGAGTATTATGTCCATGTGATGTCCAAAAGTTAATGATCTCAATTTCCTTTGTAAAATCATCAAAGGGATATGAATATATTAATCTCAAATCTTTATTAGATTAATTTAATCAAGCATGAATAAGGGAATGAGTGTGCTTAGTAACTGCAATGGAAGGAGGTTTCCCTAAGAACACCCTTAATTAGTAAAGTGCTATTCCATGGATGTTTGGATATTTCTATTTTTAGAACCACTTAAGGGTTATGATTCTTTTTTGTGGATTTTTGAGATGAAAGCAAGAAATTTATGTATTTATGTTGTTAGTGATGTTCGTAAATTTCTTAAAGGAATGCAAGTGTGAGGATTAGCAAGTTTTATTCAAAGCAATTTGAATGGCTTACGTAGGAGGAATGATCTCTTATGTACGTATGATGTTTGGGGTAAGTAGCTTTGTGTTTATTGGATAAGTATTCTGAAGGATTTAAGAGTTTGAGAATGATGACATCATTGTGTACGTATGTTAATTTGGTTAGTAAGCTGTTTTGATGGCTAACTTACGTGCATGAAGGACAACAGACTTATTATATGCTTAGCTGTTTAAGAGTCATGATGAGCAGCCGTTTTACCGTCCAGATTAGCCAATCACTTTATTTCAAGGCTTAATCTCAGCTTGTTATAAATACCTAATTCGGAGGAACATTTTAATCTCCTTTCTAAAAATTTCTCTTCCAAAGTTCTTCTTTAATTCCTACCAGTAAGTCAAGAGGTAAGAATCTTATGTTCTCCTCTGTTTTTCTTTCTTGCATAGCATCCGAGAATATTAGTTGTGTGTGGTAAGTTTTCAAGAGAAGATTAAAGCTTTTAAAGAATATGTTGTTTTATGAAAGAAGTTTATGTACCACAGAAAGGATGATTATGCATCTTAATTTTTTAGTTCATGCGTTCTATTTATCAGTTTTAAAACACCATGCTTGAGCCTTGTCAACTTGAGTTTTGAAGCCTAAATTGTGTCTGCAAGTTTTAGTAGACCCCAAGAATGTTGTGTCATGTCACTGAAAAGATGATGAGAGTTGACCTAAGTGTGGTTATGGTTGAGAACACCAACCATGGAGGAGTGAGGAAGACGACCCTGTATCTGAGACGAGTTCCAACTTAATCTCTAATGAGATATTGTTAATCTCTGATGTGATATTGTTAGTCTCTGATGAGATAGATGTTAGTCTCTGATGACGTCAGCCTTAGTCTCTGACAGGCTAAGTATAGTCTCTGATGACGTCAGCATGCAACACATGATTTCATTAAAAGTCAAGAGAATAAATGTTCGGACATCACAGACATCACATTTGTACATACTCACATTTATTTTCTAAGCATAGATTCTCATGCTATGTCAACATGTATGTTTTTCAGAGGTATTTCACCAAGCAAGTGAATTAGATTTAGCTCAGCTAAGGATGAAGGCAAGTATATTCTCATTCATATGCTTATTTTAGCGCATGGTCAATTGATTCGACGTGCGTACAAGGTTATGACTTTATGTTTAAATTTCCTTGTGAATCTGAATGCTATGCTTTAATTCCCGCCAGCATGACATGAATGAAAGTGCATGGATATAATTGAGCTTTGAATTATCAGTTATTTTTCAATCTTATATCTGTGCAAATGTATAAGGATGTTTCCACTTGGGCATTGAGCAAGTGCTTATGTTAGTCTTAAGAGGAGAGATGTCGTACGTAGTTTGCGAGAACCTCCTTTAAGCTAAATAAGACATGCAAGATGTTTAAGAAAGGAAAAAAAGGAAGAGTTCGTAACTTCAAAGTCAAGGATATTTTTTCTAAAAGTGTTAGAGGTTTTGACATTGAATCCGTCATATCTCACAAACAGTTTGAACCCTTGTTGTGCTTCAAACCTTATATATTTGCTGAGCGTAAATTGCTCATCCTTGCTATTGTTAAATGTTTTGCAGGTGATCAAGTAAAGGTAAGATGTACATGCATAGGGTCATTACGAGTTAACTGTGGGTAGTGATGAGGAGAAGTAGAGGACTGAAATGTAAGAGTATGATTGTAGTGTTAAGTTTGTTAGACCTACAAGTCAGAACTTTATTGTAAGGATGATGATCAAAGCTGTTGTAATAGCTTAGTTTCCACTGCAAGTTTTTTACTCTGATTAATTGTAAGGTTATGCTATTAATCACTTTAGTACATTAAGTTTGTATGGAGGTGAGGTTGTTGTTTGTGTCTTTTCCCTTGGCGGCGCTCGGGTCCCGTGTGGGATTTTTGGGGTCATCACAATATATATGATATATTAGCCATTCTCTCTAACTAACGCTTCACGTATTCTAAGAACCCTAGCCACTCATAAGAGAGAGACTAAAGTTAAGAGAGATAGAGGGAAAAGAGAGATACAGAATATACAGCAAGTACTATAACTCTCCTTGTTCGGATTGTAAGACGGTTCGTGGGTGTTCGTGTGGATACCGTAGAGACGCTGTCCAGTTGGATTGCGTTAAAGATTTAGAGACGATCAACACCTTCACCAAAGCTTCAGATTCGCACTTTTAATCGATAAAATCTTAAACTATCTGTATTAAATTGTTTCGCATAGATCCTCGGGTTTGGGTTTCGTTTTTTTTTATATCGTATTTTTCGCTGCATTTTATCCTACGAAACCCAACATGCGGGGCATATCTTTGTAGTTCATTAAATTTCTTTTCATATTCTTCTACAGTCATGTTTCCTTGTCTTAATTCTAGAAATTGCTTTTCCAGCTCATCTGCAGCATTGGTTGGAAAATACTGGTTATAGAAAAATTCTTTAAACTGGGACCAGGTGAAGACTTGATCAACTTCAGGAACTGCTTGTTCATTCCTATTTGCCAATCTCCTAGTCATTTCTAATCATTGGTATTTTCCCACCAATAACTAGCTTCTTCTTTCAATAAATATGTAGCGTATTCCGTCTTACAATCATCAGTTACTCCAGCAATACGAAAAGCTTTTTCTATTTCCTTAATCCAAATTTGAGTGGCAGTGGGACCTCCATCACCATTAAAAGTAGGTAGACAACTATTGGTAAAATTTTTAAATGTTATCCTTCTAGGTTGAACCTGCGGTGGAAGTACTTGGTTATTGTTACTTTGGGAGGCTTCCTTAATCATATTTACCAATAAGATAATAGGATTCTCCTTATTATTATTTTCTTGGTTGTTGTTCAGATTGGGGTTTCGTTGATCAACTTGGTTGGTAGCTTGACGGGTTTGGGGTCTTCTTTTTGGGGCCATTTCTTATAAATTGAGAAAATAAAATCTTACTATTGAAAATTCTCTTTTTCTTCTTTAAAGAATAACATATATGAAATGATAAGGAAATTCTAAATTAAGCCATCAAAATATATATAATAAGTAACAAAAGTTACATTATAACAAATTTGTACAATAAAGCTTCCTTGCTACAAAATTCAACAAAACATAACAACATTGACTACTACCAGTGCTTAGTACAGGGGTTGGGAATCAAGTTCACTCATTATTCTGTGTGCAAAATGACACGAACTATTATATGTCCAACACTACTAAAAAATGAATACCAGAATACGGGACTCAAGGGAACAACAGACAATCTACTCAATCTCCTAAAAAAAAGGAGATGAAATAATGAATGGAAGAGGATCAATTCCAACGAGCCTTTCAAACTAGTACTTTTTGTAATCGACTCTATAGCTTCTTCAATAAACGCTGGTTCTTCGATCAAGTTTTGAATGACTTTCTAGTCAGATCGTTCCTGCGTTTCGGATATGAAGTCTCAGAAACTCAAGATGTGTATTTGATCTGTTAGAATTTGCAAAAAGGCTTATCAAAGACTAGGAAAATTGGTCAGGGGCTAAAAAGATTTTACCTGTCGGAGACTAGTTTTGCCTATCGGAGACTAAGACTTAAGTCATTAAAGATTAAGTCTAAAGAAGTCGGAGACTAAAGCTACTTCATCGGGGACTAAAGTTAAAAGTAACGGAGACTAAGTTGACGTCATCAAAGATTAAGCCTTAACGCGTCAGAGACTAAATAATTCTATCGGAGACTGCACAAGCTGACGTCATCAGGGACTAAATGCACCGAAGACTAGTAATGACGTCACCAGAGACTAAAGATGAAGCATCAGGGACTAATCATGATTTATTTCCTAAAATATACAGAGTTCGAATTAAGAAGGAATGTCTTCCACGTAAAGCAAGATTTTATTGAAGACGTAGCTGGTAAGGAAACTAACCAGAAATATGTTCCTATCGAAAAGGAAAGATTGTATTTGGTTCGAATAAGGAAGCTGAATTTTATTCAGAATAAGAACTGAGTCAATAGTAATTCGGTTGTTAGAGAAGCTGTAATTAGATTTACAGAGAATTGTAACTTTGAAGCTGTATAGGTTTTTCATAGTTTTGTATCTTTTCCTATGTAGAATAGAAAAGAAGCTGACGATTACATTATTGTAATTGTTAGGATTTGTATTCAATTGTAAATCAATATAGCAATTGTTTATAAATTGATTCATGTTCTTGTTCTTTATATTCCGTAAGAAAAGTTAATTTCTTAAAGAACAAGTAATTTGAAAAGATTTCAAAGAACTTGTATTCAACCCCCCTTCTACAAGTTCTCGGCATCTCACTGGGAAAACAATTGGTATCAAAGCCTGTAATTGAATTTATTCAATTAATACGTTCCATGAGATGGCCAATGATGAAGCAAGCAGCTCTAGCATAATGACGTATGCGGGAAGTCGTGATGGTGGTACTAGAATCCCTATTCTTAAACGAGAAGAATATCTAATGTGGAAACAAAAAATGTACATGCACTTGAGAGCAACAGATCCAGATTATATTAATAGGATTGAGAAGGGTCCCTATCTACCCAGGAAATTTATTCCTGCTAAAACTGTCGATGGATCTAATGTTGCAGAACACTTTGAACTTGCTCCAGAATGTGATTATGCAAACGAAGACAAGTTACAAGTGTTAAAGGATGCTAAGGTGATGAACATACTTTATAATGGAATTGATAAAAATATGTTCACAAGCATCATAAATTGCACTACATCAAAGAAAACCTGGGACACCATCAAAGTCCTGTGTGAAGGGACTGAACAAGTTCGAAAGAACAAAAGATCATTGTTGACACAACAATATGAGTTCTTTCAAGCAAAGCCTGGTGAACCAATAACATCAGTTTATGATAGGTTCAACACTTTGCTCAATGATCTGAAAATACTTGGAAAGTCCTTTGATAATGAGGATGTCAATACCAAGTTCATGAGATCTCTTCCTCCAAGTTGGAATCCAAAAACAACGGCCATAAGAGAGGCTCATGACTTGGACATACTCACACTGGACAGGCTCTACGGGAATCTAAAGACTTATGAACATGAAGTAGAGCAACGACAACGCATGCATGGCAAGGATAGAGGAGCTGCATTGATGGTTGAGACAAGCAAGTCTCAAGAAAAGCTTGATGATGAATCTTCCAGTGCTAGCTGGACTGATCAGGAAGATGAACCGGATTTTGATGATGACATGGAGGAATTCATGGCATTTATGGTCAAATAGTTCAAGAAATTTAGAGCAAGCAGGAAAGGAAAAAAATCTTCAAGGAAGCCTAACCCAAAACGTGAAGGTCAAAAAGTCACCTTCGACTTAAAAAAGATAAGGTGCTACAACTGTGATGGGTTAGGGTACGTTGCCAATGAGTGTAGGAAGCCTAGATCTAGTGATAGATCTAAGGATGAAAAATCAAGGAAAGACTTTGTTGACAAGAAAGCTAAATCCAAGAGCAAAGCCTTGATAACTGAGGGAAAAGATTGGATTGACAGCGACTCTGATGAAGAAGTTGTCAACTTCGCCCTAATGGCTCATAGTGACGAGTCAAGTGATTTTACAAAGGTATGTGATGCAAATCAGAATTTTAACGTGCTTAATTTACTTGATACATCTAGTATTGAAAGCATGCAAAAAGATATGTCTGATTTGCATGTTAGTTTTAAATCATTAACTATTGAACATACCAATGTAAAAGAATCACGTGACAATCTCTTGAAAAGAAACAAGTTTCTTGAAGAGAGATTGACACAATTTGACACTATCAAGTCTGATTTAAACAAAGCTCATCACATGATTGATGCTTTGAAAAAGAGGGAATATCACTTAGTAGAGCAACTTGAAATTGCTCAAGCTAAGATTAAACAGTGGAACACTTCCTCTAAAAAGTTAACAGACTTGGTCGAGTGTCAAACAATAGGTCAAAAATCTGGACTAGGTTATGATGAAAATCTAGACAAAAGTTCAGATTTAAATGATCTAATCGAAGCTATGAACTCCTCAATTAGTAAGCCAAATTTTAAAAGAATTAATTTTGTCTCTCCTGTTATTGAACCTAAATTCATTAACACTCAAGATCAACAATTCACTGCAAAAAAAAAAAGTGATCAAAAGATAGTGAATGTTGTTGATAAGAGTGAAACAAAAAGATTAAATATTGGGTTCATGACAAAGACACAACTAAATAAAAAACTAGAGAATCTTCCAGACAAAAAGGCTGAAAAATTGGTGGAGTTAAGCAGAAAGAAGAAAAATAGGAATGGAAAGATAGACATTAATAAACATACAAACTATGCTAGAATGCCTGATGCTCCTAGAAAGACATGTCATGTATGTGGTAACCCCAATCACATAGTTGTAAACTGTAGGAGCAAAAATAAAATTCCTATAATTGAGACTGCACCTTCAAAGAGAATAAAAGATAAATCACCAGTAAAAAGGTTAGAACATCTTTGCATTAAAACTGAAAATTCTAAGCTTGGCAGTCTCTCACAAACAAGTAGCAAGACTAATGATTGTTCTATTAAAGTTAAAACTGTTACAAGACAATCAACTCAATCTGAGTCAAGTCTTGAGTCTACAACTAGTGAGAGAAAGGACCCAAGAAAATCTGGGTCCCAAAAATCTCAAACTAGTTACTCTCTACTGTGCAGGGCAAAAAGAAGAAATCATGGTACTTGGACAGTGGTTGTTCAAGGCACATAACCGGAGATAAGACCTTGCTAAGACAGTTTGAAGAGAAAAGTGGCCCAAAAGTCACTTTTGGAGATGACAGCAAAGGCCATACAAAGGGGATATGGCAATGTTGAGCATGGAGATGTCATCTTCACAGAAGTAGCACTGGTTGACGGCTTAAAGCACAATTTACTTAGTATGAGTCAACTATGTGATAAAGGATTCCATGTCACCTTTAAAGAATATCTATACCAGGTGTGTGACAAGGAATCTCAAAATGTGATATTGACAAGAAAAAGAAAAGGAAATTTGTATGTTGAAAATATTATTTCTTTTACTGATCAAATCACATGTCTGTATAGCAAAGCTTCAACTGATGAAAGTTGGCTTTGGTATAAGAAGCTTTCTCACTTGAATTTTAAGAATATCAACAAGCTTGTGAGAAAGGATTTGGTAGCTGGCATTCCACAATTAGAATTTACACAAGAAGGCTTATGTGATGTATGCCAGAAAGGGAAACAAAAGAGTGTATCATTCAAGAGTAAACCAGCAACATCTATCACTGACCCGCTTCAGTTGTTACATATGGATTTATTTTGTCAAGTGAATGTGATGTCTATCTTAAGTAATAGATATGCACTGGTTATTGTGGATGATCACACGAGGTATACTTGGTTAAAATACCTCTTTACAAAAGATGAAGTTGCTCAGCTAATAATTGATCATATCAAGAAGATAGAAACTGAGTCAGGAAAAACAGTAAGGGTTATAAGGAGCGATAGAGGAACAGAATTCAAGAATTCCCAAGTACTTGAATTCTGCACTGAAAAAGGAATAAATCATCAATTCTCAGCTCCAAGAACACCTCAACAAAATGGAGTTGTTGAGAGGAAAAATAGAACCCTTATTGAAGCAGCAAGGACTATGTTACAAGAGGCTAAGCTTCCAACATATTTTTGGGAGGAAGCTATAAGCACTGCTTGCTTTACACAGAATAGATCCTTGATAAACAAAGCATACAACAAAACACCTTACGAGTTAATGACTAGGAGAAAACCAACTCTCAAGTTCTTACATGTGTTTGGTTGTAAATGCTTTGTACTGAGAGATTCGTCAGAGTCAAGAGGAAAGTTTGACAATAAATCTGATGAAGCAATCTTCTTAGGTTATTCTCTATCAAGTAAAGCATACAGAGTATATAATCTAAGAACAAAAGTCATTGTGGAATCAATACAAGTCGTGTTTGTTGATAAAAAGATTCCAGGAATGATTGGACAAGGATTGCATGAACCTCTCAGTTTCGAGAATGAATTGGATGAATGGGAATATCCATCAGAGACTACTGAACAACCCCAAGATAGTAATGATCCCTACTTAGTTGAGGGGGAACTAACAGTTGTGCATGAAGTACCAAGATCTATTAATTTATCAGAGAATAGATTATTAGATGAAACTCAAGAGACTGGTGACATTAGTAATCCATCGGAGACTAATGTTTCACCAGAGACTAGAGTCATTGATGCACAATCTGAAACTACATTGACATCGGAGACAATAGAAATAAACAGCTCAGGGGGAGCTGATAATGCAGGAGTTAATGGTTTAGGGGGAGCAGTCTCTGATCATGAAGCTAGAATGGATAACACCAATCTAGAAAATGAAGCCTCAACTTCAAGGTCAAATCTGCCACGTGCAATTCCATGGTTGAGAGACCACACGCCAGATTTGATAATTGGAAGTTTAGAGGATGGAGTCAAGACTAGAAGTGCAACTCAAAATGAATGTTTATATCTCAGTTTTCTTTCAAAGATTGAGCCAAAGAAAATTGAGGAAGCACTTCAAGATCTTGACTGGATAATTGCCATGCAAGAAGAATTAAACCAATTCACTCGAAATAAAGTCTGGAGACTGGTACCCAAACCAAGGAATAGATCAATAATTGGTGCCAAGTGGGTCTTCAGAAATAAATTGGATGAAGCTGGTACAATTACAAGGAACAAAGCAAGACTGGTTGCAAAAGGATATTCTCAAGAAGAAGGAATAGACTATGACGAGACTTTTGCACCAGTAGCAAGACTTGAAGCTATAAGAATCTTCTTGGCATATGCAGCATACAAGAACTTTAAGGTGTACCAGATGGATGTCAAAAGTGCTTTCTTGAATGGAAAATTGGAAGAGGAAGTCTATGTTTGCCAACCCCCAGGTTTTGTGGACTCCAAATTTCCAAATCATGTCTACAGGTTAGACAAAGCACTTTATGGCTTAAAACAAGCACCAAGAGCCTGGTATGATACTCTATCTCAATTTTTGCTTGAAAATAAATTTGTTAGAGGTATCATAGATAAAACCTTATTTTATAGAAAGCAAGGCTCAAACATAATATTGGTGCAAATATATGTAGATGATATTATATTTGGATCTACAAATGAAAAACTGTGTGAAAAATTTTCAAAACATATGCAGTCTAGATATGAAATGAGTATGATGGGAGAATTAACATTTTTCTTAGGTTTGCAAATAAAACAATCAACAGATGGAATATTTATCAGTCAGTCCAAGTATATCAAAGACTTATTGAGAAAATATTATTTGATTGATTGTGCATCTGCAAAAACACCCATGCCTACTGCCACTAAGCTAGATAAAGATTTAAAAGGAAAGAAAATTGATATTACTAGCTATAGAGGCATGATAGGCTCTCTTTTATATCTAACTGCAAGTAGACCAGATATAATGTTTGCTACATGTTTATGTGCTAGATTTCAAGCTGACCCTAGAGAGTCACATTTGATTGCTGTAAAAAGAATTCTCAGATATCTAAAGGGTACCCCAAACCTTGGTTTATGGTATCCCAAAGAATCTGATTTTAAACTAATAGGTTATTCAGATGCTGACTATGCAGGTACAAGTGGAAGCTGCCAACTTCTTGGAGGCAGACTTGTTTCTTGGTTCAGCAAGAAACCAAATTCAGTTTCTACTTCAACAGCAGAAGCTGAATACATCGCAGCTGGATGTTGCTGTGCTCAAATCCTATGGATTAAGAATCAACTCCTAGACTATGGTATGTCATTATCCAAAATTCCTATTTATTGTGATAATACTAGTGCCATAACAATAACAGAAAATCCAGTGCAACATTCAAGAACAAAACACATAGATATTAGATATCACTTCATAAGAGAACATGTAAGTGAAGGTAATATCGAATTACACTGGGTAACAACTAATAAACAACTTGCAGACATATTCACAAAACCTTTAGACGAATCTACCTTTTCTAGATTAGTTTCTGAATTAGGAATGTTGAATTATGCCTCTAAAAATTGATTAATTTTTGAAAACAAGTTGTTAGTTGTATGTAGCTAGAATTTATTTTCTAGATTGCAACTGTTTTTAATTAAACATAATTTGTGAAGCTAGAATTAATTTTCTGGAAAGAAGCTGTTTTATTTTATTAAAACAGAATTTTAGAAGCTAGAATTTTATTTCTGGAAAAATTTGATAAAATGAATAATCAAATGATTAATTATTGAATAATATGAGCTAGAGTGAGTAAGAGACTATTTTAGTCCTTGATAGTTGTTTTTAATTAGTCCCCGACTAAATTAAAAAAATTGAACTATCAGAGACTAACTAGTCCCCGATAGTCAATACTATCAGAGACTACCTTAGTCCCCGATAGTCAATACTATCAGAGACTACATTAGTCCCCGATAGTCAATACTATCAGAGACTACCTTAGTCCCCGATAGTTAATACTATCCGAGACTAACTAGTCCCCGATAGTTAATACTATCAGAGACTAACTAGTCCCCAATAGTTAATACTATCAGAGACTACCTTAGTCCCCAATAATCAACACTATTCGAGACTAATCTTCTTCTAGTCTCTTACAAGTGAACTTACCAGAGATTAGGGCAATCTCCGATCGAGGGTAATATGGTAGTTATCCCTCCCACTATCAAAAACGGTTCACTACCTTTAGAATTGCAAACGTTTCTCATATTTTGCTAAAAGTAAAATAAAACAATTTTGCAATCACAATCTCTCAAAGCTCTGAAATTATTTTCTCTCTGCAAATACTCTGCAATTTAACCCTTTTTCAAGTTTTCTTCAAAAGTTCACAGATCTCTGAAAATGGCCGCTAAAACTGTTATGTTCAAGTTTGGAGACTTTGATATCATCAAGACAAACCATGCAGGGGTGGCTGATAAACATGTCTTTGAAGCCCAGTACCACCCCTTTGTGGATTTCCTTCGACACTCCAATCTTTCGTATGCCATTTACGAAGTCCCCATCCAAGCCGCTGAGGTTATCATGGCTGTCTGGTCCACTGCTACCATCCAGGGTGAGAAAACTGCCTCCCCTGTGGTAAGTTTCAGGTATGCTAATAATGTCTATACCATAGATCATACTGTAGTAAATAATGCTTTACATTTACCTATTCATGAAAACTATGACACTCTTGCTTCTGATGAAGAAATTATTTCTATGTTTAAAAATTTACATTATTCTACTAACATTAGTTCTGTTGGGTCTATAACACGACCCCATCTTAGGCAAGAGTGGTCACTATTTTTTGACATAATAACAAAAGCATTTTCTACTAAGTGCAGTGGCTATGATGCTATCACTACACTCACACAACAAATCACTTTTAGTGTGTTGTATGATAGGCATATTAACATTGGGCTTTTAATTCTGCAAAATCTTTTGAAAAAACTTAAAACCAGTAAAAATAAAATTTATTATTCTAGGTTTTTGATGATGATTGCTAATTATCTAATTCCTAACCTTGATATTACTGGAATGCAAGTTTTACCAACTGTTTTGCAGAGTAAAAGAATATTTACAGATGTGAAGCATAAATCTGCAAAGGTAATAGTTCCTTTATTTTTTCCTCCTGTCATGAGATCTATTCTCATTGACAGGCTTCCAAATCTTTATTCTTTGCAATTTTTTGAGGATATTGAAAGCCAAAACCCTGTTAATCCTCCAACCACTTCACATCAACTGTCTATAGCCCCCTCCATAGTCTCTCAACAGATTGTGGTTGTAAAACCAAAGACAATCACAAAACTCCCAATTAAAAGAAAAATAATTGAGGGAGCAAGTGAGGATAAGGGAGAACAAGAAGCTGAAGTTCCACTTCAGAGAAAGAAGAGAGTTATAACCAAAAGCCCACAACAATCCAGTGCTTCTCAAAAAGCATTGGAGGTTATAAGGAAAAACAATGAATTGTCACCATCCTCCCAAAAGGATGTTGACATTGAAGAAAGTTCCCAACCAGGAACACACTATACAGAGTCTGTACAACCTCTTGTTCACCAACAAGAGGAAACCCAAAGAGAGAAAATAAAAGAAAAGAGTGACACAAGGAGTGCACACACAGAGTCATCTTTTGATGTACCTTAATTTTCAATGTCTGAGGAACAACCAACACTCCAAACTGTATATTCTTCTCCTTTTTTCCCACTTTTGATTCTTTTGATATACATAAGATTGATTCTCTTGATTTTTCCCAAAAGGAGCCAATAATCGAGACAAGCTCTCAAATAGATTCCATGGATAGATCCCTAGCCCAAGATAAACAAAGGGAACCCCCTATCCATGCTGTCACAAGCACTTCTCAAACCCCCACTTCTGTAGGACAGAGTGACACCATCCATATGAGTGAGGTTGTGAGAATAATTAGTGAGAGTCAGGCTCCTGCCTTGGAAAAAGGAGAGACCATATATATACAAGAGAGTCAAGCTTTAAATAGCTTGGAAAAAGGAGAGAAAGAGAAGCTGGGTGCCCAACCCCAGGTAAAAGGAGAGGGTGTGAGCAAGGATGAGATCCTTGAACAAAAGAACAGAGAGAAATTTTCAGCAGGTATATTTTTACAACCTGTTGAAACAAGCTCACAAGAAGCTCCGGTTTCTTCTGCTCCCTCCATCAATATCCAAACAGAAGAATCAAAGAAGAGTACAAGCACAGGGGATGCAGCATTACATATTATCTCTGAGATGTCAAATGCAAATTTTGAAACTCTTTATGGTCTACAACAGTCTCAAGATCATATCTCTGCATTAAAGACAAGGCTTGCAGATGAACCTTTGCTTGAAGAAGCTCCAGAGCATAATGTTGATGAATGGCTTGATGCCTCTTATGCCAATATTCTGGAGGATGCAGCCGCCCAATTAAGGCAGGACTATGTGACCAATATCAGGTTAACTGCAGCTACACCATCCATTAAAGATTTACTTGAAGAAGTAACCAAGATGGACAAGAAACATGCAAAGTTTCACCACTTCTTGGTTACTGGCATAAATAGTGCAGTGCAACAAATAAAGGAAAGGATGGAGTTGGAGACAGACAAAATCAGAAGGTGCTATGAAGGACACTTGCCAAGGAGGACAATTACTGCCATTGATACACTTATCAAAGACAAGTCCAAGACTGATAGTCGACTTCAAGCCCTAGAAGCTAATATCCAACTCCTGATCCAAAAGCAAGACAGAATGGAGCAGCTACTGATGCAGACAATTTAAATCCTGGCCACCTCCTCTCAACCCAAAGATGTTGATGTCAAAAAGGGGGAGAGTGGTCCATCCAATGTTCCTGTACAAAAGCACAAGTCTGGTCCTGTCCTTGATGCAGAATTGCAAGCAATGATGGACAGGATCTTAAAGAAACATGCTGATCTTGCAGCAGCTACAACACAACTTCCAACACCACCAACAACAACAACAGCAACAACAACAACAGCAACAACAACAACAACAAAAGCTTCTCCTTCTTCCACTGCACAAGCCCCAACAATAAAAGACAAAGGCAAAGGTGTCATGGTTGAAGATTCAAAGAAGAAAACTACTACTCAACTAGGACAACCTAAGCTACTGGGGGATGCTATGAAGACTGCTCACTTTCCCACTCCAGTTGAACTGATAGTGGATGGGAAAGTGGAGTTAGTTTATCCTCAAGAACAAAAGCTGATAGAATCTGATGCACTATTAGCTCAGAAACTTCAAGAGGATGAGGATATGGCAGTAGCAAGGGAGGAGGAGGAGGCAAAGAAGAAGAAAGTCTTTACAAGGAGATCAAGTGCACAGAAAGCATCCATAACCAAAAAGAAGAATAAAGAGATGGAAGAGGCTGAAAAGAAATCAAGGAGGAAACCCTTGGTTCAGGAATCTACAAAGAAACCTGTAACCAGGGCAACTATCAAGAAGCCTATCTTTCAAGATCCTCCAAGGTCAACCGAGACTGCTTTGGTGGCTATGAGTGGAACAACAAAGCCACAAACAGTTTCATCAAAGAAGTCTTACAAGGTTGAAATGACAAGTACAGAAGAAATCATCAAGGCCCTTAAGAAGACCACAGAGAAGATAAATCTGGTAAAGGGTACAAATAACAAAGAAATTCTCCATGTTTTCTTAAAAGATGGAGAATCTTTGAAGTTTGAAAAGCCAGCCTTGGAGGGACAAAAGAAGGAAGACCTGGAGTGGTTGCTGACTATTGTGCTTGAGACTTCTGATCTCAACATGAAATTTTGAAGCCAGATTCAAAAGGTGATGAAGGTGAAGCATAAGGTGGATACTGTGCCGGAAGCTAATCCTAAACCTCTAGGATTGTGGTATGAGACTTTTCATGGGGAGAAAGTCTTCTTTGATTACAATAGAGATATTAATAGTGTCAGTGAGCGACATATTGAAGAATTTATCAGTTTGCTCAAGGATGCTACAAAAGAAATTGAGTTGGTGCTTAAAAAGCTATTGATAGACAGAGTGAAGTTGCTAAGGAAAAACAGAAAAGAAAGGCTGGAGTTGTTAAAGAAAAAATGAGGTAAACTTGTTGTGTTGGAGTTGTTTGTTAAAAATAAGCTGTAATTTTTTTTATTTTTGAAGCCAGACTTATAGGATTTAAACCTGAGTCTTGGTGGAAGCTGAACAACAGATCAAAGATCTTAGTTCATAATACATTTGTAGTTAGCAATTCTTCATTCTTTTTCTAAGTAATTGTAATGTTGAGTTTTGACATCATCATTAACCTTGAAATTATGCTTTATCATTCTGATATTCATAATTAGGGGAGATTGTTAGGTTTTAGAACATTTGATGATGATTGTCTTTAGATTACTTAGAGTACAAATGTATAGAAAGTGTTAATTAGTAACACTGAAGTTTTGTAGCTAGCAGTTATCTCTTTGTTTGTAATTCATTCATTCTTTGTAAAGAGATATAAATATTTCTTATTTGTAAGTAACTGCTGGAATGGTGTATCGAACCTTCAGAAAGTCAAGATGTGTATTTGATCTGTTAGAATTTGCAAAAAGGCTTATCAGAGACTAGGAAAATTGGTCAGGGACTAAAAAGATTCTATCTGTTGGAGAGTAGTTTTGCCTATCGGAGACTAATACTTAAGTCATTAAAGATTAAGTCTAAAGAAGTCGGAGACTAAAGCTACTTCATCGGGGACTAAAGTTAAAAGTATCGGAGACTAAGCTGACGTCATCAGAGATTAAGCCTTAACACGTCAGAGACTAAATAATTCTATCGGAGACTACACAAGCTGATGTCATCAGGGACTAAATGCACATGAGACTAGTAATGACGTCACCAGAGACTAAAGATGAAGCATCAGGGACTAATCGTGATTTATTTCCTGAAAGATACAGAGTTCGAATTAAAAAAGAATGTTTTCCACGTAAAGCAAGATTTTATTGAAGACGTAGCTGGTAAGGAAACTAACCAGAAATCTGTTCCTATCAAAAAGGAAAGATTGTATTTGGTTCGAATAAGGAAGCTGAATTTTATTTAGAATAAGAACTGAGTCAATAGTAATTCAGTTGTTAGAGAAGCTATAATTAGGTTTACAGAGAATTGTAACTTTGAAGTTGTATAGGTTTTTCATAGATTTGTATCTTTTCCTATACATAATAGAAAAGAAGCTGATGATTACATTATTGTAATTGTTAGGATTTGTATTCAATTGTAAATCAATATAGCAATTGTTTATAAATTGATTCATGTTCTTGTTCTTTATATTCCGCAAGAAAAGTTAATTTCTTAAAGAACAAGTAATTTGAAAAGATTTCAAAGAACTTGTATTCAACCCCCCCTTCTACAAGTTCTCAGCATCTCACTGGGAACACACACTCTCTCTCTCTCTCATTTTCACAGAAACCCTAGATTTCAAATCACCAAAAGTTTTAATGACACCAAACACTGCTCAACGTATATAAAGAAGAAATCTAGTGGTTCGACAAACAAATTTTGTGGGATTTTTGGATATCAACGAGGTAGATGCTTGCTTCAAACCTATGATGTGTTATCGACTCAACTGAGAGCATAGCAAAGCCATCTTTACCGATGATGAGATGTCCGATGAAGCAATATCACAATTTCGGTCAAGCGCCAAGTTTATGTATTCTTCAACACGACCAGACGTTGTCAAGGGAATCTCATTCAAAATTTCTTCTGTAAAGGGTAAAATAATTCCCTCCAGAATTAATTCTGCTCTTGGGTGACCTACACAAGACTTTGTGGAAGTGTCAAATGATGCTGAACTAATGAACTTCTTCAGAGAACTGGGCTACAACTCTCTAAACAATGTAGCTTTGAAGTTCAAGGATCTTAAGAGGGTGAACGTGAAAAGAGAAGTCTCTTATCTCTTTAATACAATCACAAAGGTGTTCTCAGGTAAGTCCTCTAACTATGAGGTAATAACATATTTGACTCTGAAAATTGCATATGCCATTATCAAAGGCAAGAAGCTCCAAAGGCCAAGGACAAGGGCAAGGGTATCCTGATTGAAGATCCTACAAAGAAAAACACCATTCAATTAGGACAACCTAAGCTACTTGGAGATGCCATGAAGACAACTCAGTTTCTAACACCTGTTGACGTATTGATTAATGGGAAAGTGGAGCTGGTCTTTCCTCAAGACAAAAAACTAGTGGAAGTTGATGCACTCTATGAACATAAACTTCAACAAGAGGAGGAATTGGCAGGAGAGAATGAGAAGGAAGAAAAGAAAAAAGGTGTCAAGCTAAAGGCCTCAAGGAAATATCAGCCTAAGCAATCTCAAACCCTAAAAGGTGCATCAGGGGATAAAAGAAATGAAAATCAAACATCCCCTAATGTTACCAAACCCAAGTCATCAAGATCAAAAGCTAAAGCACCTTTTCTTGCAACATATGGACCACCCACGTTGGACAAATTTCTAAGGGATGACAAACACAAGAGCCTAACATTTATGCACTTAAAAAAATCCATACATGTCAAGGCAAAGAGCACCAAGGAGAAGATCATTGTCATCCAAATGAAGAGTGGATCTGAGTGCTGCATAAGTCACCAACGGGGGAAGGATTTTCATCCAATAGATTGTCGACTATAATAGGTGATTGACTAACTTTTGGCAACCGCAACACCGACCAATCTAGTCAATCACTTCATTCTAAGAGATGTTACTACCCAATATAGTTAACGTCTAATAACTACTCACAAAAATGATCCAACTACTCTTGTTGGTTGGCAAGTGTTATAAATATATCATTTGGAGTCCAACCCTAGCCCCACTCCCATAAATTTCTATCCAGCCGACCACCCACATAACTTTTAAGTTCACTTTCAAGGGCAACAGTCTTTCTCGAGAGCAACCCAAGTTTTTAACTTCTTCTTTAAAGCCAAAGAGGTAAGAGCACAATATTAAAGTTCTGCTCTTTTCCTATACTATTTTGTCCTTTTTATTCATGTCATGATTGTAAAATACTTTGTTACTCATTTCCAATAGCATATTTTAAAACATACATTTAACACCAGTAATTATTAGTCACATATCCTAAGAAGTTATCCAAGAAAAGAGTAACAAATATTGAAGGCCACCTAATAAACAAACTGTCAACTTCCAACTGTTGTTATATGTCAATTGCTAAAACTCTATTTAGACACCATGTTGTGTTTTGGTCAAAAAGAGTTTCCTAGTGTTAACAGTTGTCAAAAAAGTTAAGAAATTAGGAGGAAGACTCAAGTTTTCCCTCTTAAGCCTCTTAGGATAAAACAAAAAATTTCAGGAAATTCAAAACCCCACATCTATAAAGCTACAGTAGGCTGCAGTGGTGTTTTAATCTCTGTGTGTGTGGTGTTGTTGAGAAACAATAAACAAACACTACAAGGGAGATATGGCGATTATGCCTTTGATAATTTCTATCTCTTAATGACATCATCCACAAATATATGAAAAGTCCACTTATGTAACTGAGACAAGATCTAACTTAGTCTTCGACTGCATGGAATTAGTTTCTGATAGGTTAAAAGTTAGTCTCCAACAATATATAAAAATTTATCCACCGATGAGTTTGGCGATGACTTGTTGAGTTTGGTGTTGGCTATATAGTTGGCGACGAGTTTGGCGCTAGTCAAGTTAATTTGGCGGTAGTCAAATGGATTACCAACGAGTTTGGCGATGAACAAAATTTTTCCACTAATGGCCAATTTATCCACTAATGGGTAATTTATCCTCTGACAAGTAATTTATCCCCTGACGGGAAATTTATCCCCTAATGGGTAATTTATTTTTAATGTGAAATTTATCCTCTGACGGGTAAGACATCCCTTGACGAGTAAGACATCCCCTGATGGTTATCCCCTGATGACCACTTTTATTCTACAGTGACTATCCACTGATGCGCAGTTTAGCTTTAAGGTGTAAAATATTATTTTCTTCAATTACTTAAGATAATATTAATTAATTGATAAACCTCAACATTTCAGTTGTCATATGAAAGCATTAAAAGTATAAGGAAATCACATATACACATTCTTATATCTATATCCAAGGCATAAATTTCTCATGTTATGTCAATGTGCAAGTTTTACAGAGTCTTTCACTCACAAGTGATTTGATTTAGAAATAGCTAAGGACCAAGGTAAGTATATACTCATTCTGTCTTTTTCATTTAATACGTATTATCATTCATTTGATATACGTAAATATCTAGTGTTATGTTATATCTTATTCAAGTTTAATATCTTCAAAGATAAGTAACGTACAATTTATTGATCCGATGTACGTGAAAAATGTTGTACTAGAATCAAGCATTCTTTGGGCAGATGTTAGCTATTCAAATTCTCTTAACACGCCAAGGTATATCCTATACAGATATAAAAAGACTTAATCTTTCTCAACCCATACTTGTAAAGTATATCCATGTGGGTAACTAAAGGCTAGTGGGATACATCTATCTGGCACCCCGGGCTTAGGAATGATGGGAGATGGAAACCGAGGCATCGGTAACCGAACCCTTACAGATAAAAGATTTCTACTTTGACTACATATGTCATTATGATGAAGTCAGACGGTGGTTATGCTGGCCAGTTGATATATTGTTTGATATGGAGTTCCTAAGGGCACGTGTGCCAAATGGACATGGTTACAAGGCGCATGTGATTTATTCATGATTCTTTCAAGTAACGGGTCAAATCCCTCATTATCACTCGGCGACCCTGAATGTGACGACCCCAAAATTCCTTACTGGATCAAGGCTTCATCAAGAGAAGGAAAAGATAACCACACATCCATTCATAGTATAAATACTGGAAAATGGCAATACTAAGGAGTTATTACAACCCAAAAATTAATATAATTTAGTGGAAGCTATTTCATCTTTATAAATTACAAATCAAAGATCATTACAACTTCTAATATCTTCCTTCCTTCCTCCGCGTTATTAAAAAGAGTAAATAACTTAATAGTCGATCATCCTTGCTTTCCCCTTGTCAGAGGGTTCAGCCTTTGTATTGTGTCCTGCAGGACATTTAAGTTCAACAAGAGTGAGCGATTTACGCCCAGCAAGTATATAAGCAATTTAGAGAAATAAATCTGAAATATTTAAAGAAGTTCAATTCTGTTTGTGAGGCTCAGCCTCGAAAATCTTGAAAGAAACTTTAGGATCACTGATGATAAACAACATGTAATCCTCCTTGAAGAAAACAGGTATTCACCTGCATACAATCCTTTCAAAAATATCCATCGGGGGCTAAACCCGTTGGATCTGCTAACCATACAGTACACAGCTGGCCCGACAAGGGATATCTCGCCTTTCAGGGGATGGTTTCCCTACCATCAAGGTAACATTCTCTCGTCAGGGAAAATTCATCAGGGGATGACTTGTCGACCGTCAGGTATCTTTCAGCCGTTAGGGAATGATCTCTCAACCATCATCGATCATCAAGGTATGGCTTGGTCATCACAAAACTCTTTAGGGACTAACATATTTTGCCCGTTAGGGACTACTGATGACGTCTTCAGGGACTAATCTCAAACTTCCTTCATCAGAGACTAACAACACCCTTCTTTCACCGGAGACTAACACATCTCATCAGAGACTACCACCAACACTGTCGGAGACTAACTTATACCGTTGGAGACTAACTTTAGAAGCTATCTCAGGTACAGTGGTGTCTTCCCCACTTCTCCAAGGGTGGTGATCTCAACCATAACCACACTAAAGTCAAATCTCATCATCCTCTCAGTGATTCATAACGTTTCCTAGGGTCTGCAAGCCCTTTTAAATATAGTTTAGGGTTCAAAACTTAGGTTGAAGAAAATACTCAGGCCTGGTGTCGTAACTATTGACAATAAGGAATGTTTGGTAGTTAAAGGTTTGTCTACCAGGGGGTTGTCAACAATATTACACCTATCTTGGATAGCTTTTCGAAATAAATGACATTAACTCTGGGTGTTAAAAACATGCCTCAAATCATACTTTTGAAAATAAATGAACAAGGCATTAAACGTGGTATGTATGACAGAAACAAAGTGTATGAAATAGAGCAGGACTTTAATGAAATGCTCTTACCTCCTTGGCTGAAAGAAAAAGTTAAAAGCTCTAGTTGTTCTTGCAAAAAGGACAGTTGTCTTGAGAGTAAGCTTGGATTTGGTGGTATACTGTATAGAAATTTATGAAGGTGGGACTAGGGTTATAACAGCATGATATATATATATATATCACTTGTTAAGTAACAAGGGTCGTCGGATTTATTTGATATCAGTCGTTGGCTGTGAAAGGAAAAGAAGTGACTATTGAGAAAAGGATGGTTGCAACGGCTGCTAGTGTCCATCGGACATTTATCATAGCCCACTCTAGGGTACTGATGGAGGTGATGTACATTAAATGCTACTATCTCCCAGCAATTAGGTTTAAAAAGCAGGTACTGTAGCTAAACCTGTTCACACTCGGTGAGCCTTTCCCGCGTGGACACACACTCACACAAGACAATCTTGAATATAATAATCTTTTAAATACTTGAGCTTCAAAATACATTTAAAATGTTTTGGACATCACATTGCCATTGAATTTTCATAAGAAAATATAATTTCATCATTTATACCCAATAAGAAATTAAACCTTCATGCAGAAAATAAAATAAATAAATAAATCTCATAACAAAATTCATTGACATTTTCGGGTTCTCACACTAGAAGTTATACGTTTTTCAATTTATCAAGAGGTGTCAGCATTGTCTCTGCCCAACCTCACAAACACTTAAGCTGTGACGACCCCAAAATCCCTTACTGGATCAGGGCATCATCAAAAGAGGGAAAAGATAACCATACATCCATTCATAGTATAAATACTGGATAAGGGCAATATTAAAGAGTTATTACAACCCAAGAGAATACAATTACAGCGGAAGCTATTACATCATCTTTAATTACAAATCAAAATCATCACTACTTCTAATATCTTACTTCATCCCTTCATATCTTCCTCCCTTCCTTCCTCAGTGTTATCGAAAGAGTAAATAACTTAGTAGTTTATCATCTTTGCTTTCCCCTTATCAGAGGGTTCAGCCTTAGCATTCTGTCCTGCAAGACATTAAAATTCAACATGGGTGAGCAATTTACACCCAGCAAGTATATACACATTGAAGAAGTATATAAACAATTTAAAGGAATGTATCTGGAACATCGAAGGAAATTCAAATCTGCTTGTGAGGCTTGGTGAAACAATGCCAAGGCCTCGGAAACCTTCAAAGATCATTGAGGATCCACTGATGATACACAACATGAGATCCTCCTTGAAGAAAGACAGGTATACACCTGAGCATAACTTTCTCAAAATATCCATCGGGGGCTGAACCCGTGGATCTGCTAACCATACAGTACACAGCTGGCCAAACTGGACCGCATGATCCCTCTTGAGTGGACTACGTAGTCACTTATCATTTCCTCTAGGTCAGGTGAAGAACACATTAGCACCTTTCCTTTCCTCTTGCCAACCATGTGGAATAACCCATTTAAGGGACATCATTCTCATGCCCCATTTAAGAGACATATCATTCTCATTCATTAGCACGGATATAATAATGAAAAACAATAGTTGATAATCAAAGCTCACTTATATCCATGCATTATCATCCATATCATGTTAGCAAAATCTAAAGCATAACATGCTCAATCATAAAAGCAACTGAAACATATAATTCAAGCCTTGCATGCATATCGAATCAAATGATAATGCGTTAAACTGAAATAAACATCAGATTGAATGTATATACTTGCCTCAGTCCTTTGCTCACAACAAATTCAATTTACTTGAGAGGGGAAAATTCTGTAAAATATACATATCCCAAAATAAATTTAGTACTTAGGTTAAAATATGAGAGAAAGTGCATATGTGATGTCCTTAAACTTTTAAGGTTTCCAAAATTGCTATAAAAACTGTTTAGGGTGAATACATAATTAAACATCATAAATAATTTTAAGAAAAATCATGTTTTATAGTTTTGAAGGCAGACTGCGCGTCAGGGGGAAATCTGCTACGCTAGGGAATATTCATTCATCGGGGGTTGACTGACCATCAGTGGGCAAACTACTCGTCAGGGGACATTTCGCCCGTCAGGGGATGGTTTCCCCACCATCAGGGTCTCCTTCTCTCGTCAGGGAAAAGTCATCAGGGGATGACTTCTCGACCGTCAGGGTTTCTTTTACCCGTCAGGGGAAGATCTCTCGGCCATCAGGGGATGAGCATCGATCATCAGGGTATGTCTCTTGGCCATCAGGGATAGCCGTCGACCATCAGGGTATGGTTTAGTCACCACAAAACTCATCAGGGACTAACATACTTGCCCGTCAGGGACTACTGATGACGTCATCAGAGACTAACTTTAGCCTGTCAGAGACTAATGCTGACGTTATCAGGGACTAACACCAACATTGTCAGAGAAAAACTTTAAAAGCTGTCTCAGGTACAGTGGTGTCTTCCCCACTTCTCCAAAGGTGGTGATCTCAACCATAACCACATTAAGATCGACTCTCATCAACCTCACAGAGATCCACGACATCCCTAGGGTCTGCAAGCCCTCCTAGAAATATCTTAGGGTTCAAAACTCAGGTTGAAGAAAATAATCAGACTTGGTGTCAAAACTTCTGACGAAAGGATATTTGGTAGTTAAAGGTTGTGACCAACAACATCACACCCTTTTTGGATAGCTTTTCGAAATAAATGACATTAACTTTGGATTTTAAAAGCATGTATCATATCATACCTTTTAGAAATGAATGAACAAGGCATTAAACGTGATATGCAAAACCGAACAAAAGTGTAAGAAATAGAGCAGGACTTTAATAAAATGCTCTTACCTCCTTGGCTGTAAAGGAAGAGTTAAAGCTCGAGTTGTTTTTCCAAAAAGGACAGTTGTCTTGAGAGTATGCTGGGTTTTGATGGTATACTATAGAGAAATTTATGAAGGTGGAACTAGAATTATAATAACGTGATATATATATATATATATTGTGAAGACCCAGATTTGTAAATAAATTTCGTTATGAAATTTAATTATTTTAGCTTATTTTCTTCATGAAAATTATTTTCTTATAAGTTGTGAATATTGAAATTATATTTTTTTTTATGAAAAAATTTGTTTGCAATGTGATGTCCAAAAGATTTTTTTTCTAATTTTATAAAGAACATGAGGTTATGAATTGTTCTACCTTTAAAGGAGTGTTTCGCGGGTAGCTACATTACCCATCTTCTTTTTAAAATACTTCACTGCTGGGGGGGGGGGGGGGGGGGG
>CM025780.1:16085748-16146707 GCA_014636745.2 Centella asiatica | reverse complement strand
ATATATATATATATATATATATATATATATATATATATATATATATATATATATATATCACCTGGTGAGCAACAAAGGTCGTCGGATTAATTTGATATCAGCCGATGGCTGTGAGAGGAAAAGAAATGACTGGTGAGAAAAGAGAGTGGCTGCAGCGGCTGCTAGTGTCCATCGGTCATTTTTCATAGCCCACTCTAGCGTAATGATGGAGGTGATGTACATTAAATGCTACTGTCCCTTAGCAGTCAGATTTTAACACGGGAACTGTAGCTAAACCTATTCACACCCAAAAGGGTATTCCCGCGTGACACACCCAAAACAATCTTGCAAACACTTGAGCTTACAAATAAATTTAAAATATTTTGGACATCACATTGCCAGATAATCTTCATAAAATATAATTTCGTTATTTATACCTAATAATAAAATAAACCTTCATGTAAAAGTAGACTAAAATAAATAAATCTCGTAACAAAATTTATTGACAGTTTTTGGGTTCTTACATAAGCCCTATAAATTATGTGATGACCCCAGAATCCCTACACTGGATCAGGGGCTTCGTCAAAAGAAGGAAAAGATAACAACACATCCATACAACCCTAATGTACTAAAGTGATTAATAGTACATCCTTACAATTAATTAGAGTGCAAAACTTGCAGCGGAAAATAAGCTATTACAACAACTTTAATCATCATCCTTACATGAAGTTGAGACCCGTAGGTCTATCAAACTTAACACTTCAACTGTGCTCTTACATCTTCAGTCCACTACTTCTCCTCATCACTACCCACAATTAACTCATCGAAACCTTAAGCCCGTATATCTTTCCTTTATCACCTGTAAAACATTTAACAATAGCAAGGATGAGCGATTTACGCTCAACAAGTATATAATCCTGTATGGTGGGTTTGAAACTCAACAAGGGTTCAAACTGTTTGTGAGGTATGACAGATTCAATTGTCAAAACCTCTAGCACTTTTGAAACATCTTTGATTTTGAGATTGTGAATTCTTCCTTCCTTCCTTACTTAACCATCTTGCATGTCTTATTTAGCTTAAAGGAGGTTCTCGCAAACTACGTACGACATCCTTCCTCTTAAGACTAACATAAGCACTTGCTCAATGCTCAAGTGGAAACTTTTCATACATTAGCACAGATATAAGATTGAAAAATAATTGATAAAGTAAAGCTTAGTTATATCCATACACTTTCATTCATAATATGCTAGCGGAAAAATAAAGCATAGCATACTGATTCACAAAAAAAATCAAGACATAAAAGTCACCTTGTACGCATGTAGAATCAATTGACCATGCGCTGAAATAAGCATAGGAATGAGAATATACTTGCCTTCGTCCTTAGCTGAGCTAAATCTAATTCACTTGCTTGGTGTAAAACCTCTGTAAAACATATATGTTTACATAGCATGAGAATCTATACTTAGAATATAAATGTGAGTATGTACATATGTGATGTTCGAGCATTTTTTATTCTCTTGACTTTTAATGCAATCATTTGAGACTTTTCATTTAAACAAGTCAAAGGAATTTTTAGACTACTAAACATTCATCAGGGGAATGAGCTTTGATCGTTAGGGGATAATTAGTCATCAGGGGATAATTATCCGTTAGGGAAAGACTTACCCATCAGGGGATAACTAGTCATTAGGGGATGACTTACCCATTAGGGGATAATTTCCTTGCCGCTAAACTCGTTGTGTGATAACTTTGACTATCGCCGAACTTTCTTGGCTGACAGGGGATGATTTGTTCATCGCCAAACTCAGTAAGTCATCACTGAACTTCATCAGTGGATAACCTGTTCAGCGCCAAACTCCTCGGGGAAAAGTAGTTCAGCGCTAAACTCAGTTAGCCATTGCCAAACTCTTCGGGGACTAATATCTTTAGCCATCAGAGACTAACATATTTTGCCCATCAGAGACTGCGGATGACGTCATTAGGGACTAAATAACTCATAAGAGACTACTGGCGTCATTTTTACTCATCGGAGACTAAAGGTAACGTCATCATCAGAGACTAACAACATCTCATCAGAGACTAATATTAACTCATCAGAGACTAACAACATCTCATCAGAGACTAATATTAACTCATCAGAGACTAGTGTTATCTCGTCAAAGACTAACTTCATCAAAGACTAATATTAGAGCTTGTCTCCGTTTCAATGGAAGACCTATCATAACAAGAATGATGCCCAGAAATGAACAAACTCAATTCTAGGATGCATAATCATACTTCTTCTTATATACGCAAAAGAACATAATCTTTCAAAGCTTTCTTTTTCTTTCTTAAAGACTTAACACACATAGCTAATACTCTCGGATGCTATGCAAGGAAGGAAGAACAGAAGAGAGCATAAGCTTCTTACCTCTTGGTTTGACGAAAGAAATCACAGCCGGTTTGAAAGTAATCGCCCAGAAAAGAGAACTTGAAATTATATGGAGATGGTAGGTTTAAAGAAGAACTTTGGAAGAGAAACTCTTTGGAAAAAAGACTGAAATGTTACCTCCAAATGAGGTATTTATAGTAGGCTGAGATTAAGCCTTGAAATAAAATGATTGGTTAATCTGGACGGTAAAACGGTTGTTCATCATGACTCTTTAACAACTAACAACGTAATAAGCAGCTACTGTCACACATGCACATAAGCTTCATCAACTAATGACACACAAGTAGCTTACTAAACCCAACATCATACGTACTTATGAGATCATTTCTCTTACGTAAGCCAATCAAGCTGCTCTAAACGAAACTTGTTAATCCTCATACTTGCATTCCTCTAAGCAATTTACGAACATCACTAACAACATATATACATAAATTGCTTGCCCCCATCTCAGAAATCCCTAAATCATTACCCTTAGGTGGTTCAAAAAAAAAAAAATCCAAACATCCATGGAATAGTACTTTACTATTTGAGGGTGTTCTTAGGGAAACCTTTTTCCGTTGCAGTTACTAAGCACACTCATTTCCTTATTCAAGCTTGATTAAATTAATCTCATAAAGTTTTGATATTAATATATTCGTATCCCTTTGATGGTTTTACAAAGGAAATTGAGATCATTAAATTTTGGACATCACATGCACATAATACTCAAGCACTTAAAACTCATACCTCATGCCTCAAAGGAAAAACATCTCAAAAACATTTTATTTCTATTATTTAATAAAATAAAATTTCTAGGTCGTCACAAATTATCTATCTTTTAAGGCTCACCCAATGCATAACTATATTCTTGTGAGCGTAAATTGCTCACGTGGCTATTATTAAATGTTTTACAGGTTATGGAGAGAAGGCTGAGCTGTCTAATAAAAGTAAAGCAAAAATGGTATGACTAACATTTCTTGATCGCTCTCTTGTGGATGGCTTTTAAAGGAAGAGTGAAGCATGAGGTTATTATAAAGATGTTTAGATTATAAGGCTTGTATGGGCCCTCTCACAGATTTTCGCTGTTAGACAATTATTTTAGATAATGTAATAGAGATTACCATTATTTCTCTTATTTATAGATATGCATGCTTAGGTAATATTATTTTTCTTTTGTCAATTATTGATGGTGCCCAAATCCTGTACAGGATTTTTGGGGCCACCACAGTTGGTATCAGAGCCTAAGCACCGATTATGAGATGCGGTCTCTACTAGAGTGTAGAATGCGATGTCTAGAGTCTTCGTGGAGAAGGAAAATGATTGTAAGGATAAGAATAACAAAATAGAAGATAAGGAAAGTTAAAGGGAAGATGAGCGTCAAGTTGTTTCTCACCGTTTCTAAAAGCTATAAGATTTTATGGGATATAAGCTTTTAGGATAAAAGACCCACACAAACCACATTACTCACCATGCCATGAATTGTAGTAGTATTAATGTCAAACTCTTATGATGAACCTTATGATGGTGTTGATATGAGTTATGTTTTCCTTGTAGATGACTTCGAGGTGTGATGTTAAAGGCAAGGCACCCCGAATCATTAGCACAGATGAGGAGTATGTTCCTGATGGCACTACTACTCCACTCATGGGACGTTCTAGTGAGCAAGTCCCCACTAAGGATGTTGATGTCACAAAGGAGGCACCCCTTGAGCAAGCTCTTGTTGTTGCACCTACTCCAAGTAATGTTGCATGTCCTTCAAATCGCCTTAAACGCCTCCATCCGAATGTCATCCGTGGACCCTCGCCACCGCCTGACACGCAATGGTGTGTGACCCCTTGCAAAAGAGTGAATAGACCAACTCAGGTCTTTCTTTTTGAGATGCCTGAGATCTCATATAACAATGTTGAGGATTCCACTGACCCAAAAGAAGATGCATAGGATCCCATAGAGCAAGAAGAAGATGAACATAACCGGACCGACCCATCTAAGGGGTCAAGCTCTTCAGTTTGCATAAAGAGCCCTTCTCCTCCTCATTACCAATTGGGTTCTCCACCCCAGGCTCCATCTCAGGCAGAGTCTCATTTTGTCTCTGCGCACACAGTACTTGTTGCACTAGCATCACCACTTATTGTTCCACCACCATCCGATCTGCTAGCTGCCCTACCAGACGTCCCACCCACCGCATCGCCACCAGAGATTCATAGGCCTATGCCATTACCAGATGGATTCTATCTCTCCCTCCAATGTAGAGTCCGCATTGTTCAAATAGAGATAGTGACACGTAACACTGCCATGATGCATCACTCGATTTCACACCAAAGGACTAGTAAACTTTTGGACCTTTGGAAGGTTTCATTCCAAGATGTGTCCCTGACCCTCACCAAGACACTGATGGAGGTTTTGATCTCAGTTATCGATTACTTCAAGCTCATGCAGCCTACTATGATGGACCGAGACCGACTGATACAAAACCTTGTAGAGAAGGTCGAGGAGGCGTGCCGTTTTGCACGAAGGATAATGGATGAACTCAATTCAGAGCCCCTATATTAGGCACCCACTATAGTAAATGTTGTTATGATGGGCCACATATGTTTTTTTTGCGATGATTATGGCAGCCATAAAAATATTTTGGCATGACTCCCATAGTTTTCCTTCATAGCTCTGTTAACAAGAAGTTTTCTTTTATGAACTTTATTGGATGTAACCTTTTGTTATTAAATATATTTTGATGACTTTATTTTGAAATCTTTTTCGAATCATACATCATTCTCTGCTATAACATTAATCTATAAAATTGTTTTATCATGTAATAGATCTTTACATGATTTTTGTGGGAAAAGTTTTACAAAAAAAAAGGGAAGAAAGAAAAGCTTTTAACAATGATTCCTTATTTCTTTCCAACTTGTAGAGAATGGCCCCAGTGGGAAGATCCCTACTCCACCGAAATAAAAATGCCAACTGTAATGCAAATGACCAAGGCGACCAAGGAAGCACCAACTCGAATGACAATCGGGGAAACAATAATAACAACAAAAATCAGGATAATCCTATCACCTTGTTAATAAACATGATCAGGGAAACTACCCAACAAAACAACAACCCACCGCCCCTACCACAAGTTTAACCTAGGAGGGTGACATTCGAGGACTTCACGAATAGTTGTCCACCAACTTTTAATGGTGACGGAGGTCCTATTACAACTCAAACTTAGATCAAGAAAGTAGAAAAAGCTTTTCGCATTTCGGGGGTAACTGATGACCTCAAAACGGAATACGCCACCTATCTACTCAAAAGAGAAGCCAACTACTGGTGGCAAAATAGTGAACAACTAGAAATAACTATGAGGCTAACAGCCAGAGACGAGCAAGCAACAACTGATATTGATCAAACTCTCACCTGACCCCAATTCAAGGAGTTTTTCAATAATCAATACTTTCCAATAAGTGTCACTGATGAACTAGAGAGGCAATTCCTAGAATTAAGGATGGAAATATGACGATGGAAAAGTATGAGAAGAAGTTTAATTAACTCCAAAGATATGATCCACATCTAGTGGATACCGAGATGAGGAAGGCAAGAAGATTTGAGCATGGTTTGAACCCTTGGCTTCACGACAAGATTGTTGTCTTATGCCTGGACACCTATGCTGAGGTCGTTTAGAGGACAAAAGTATCTAAGAAAAGTGACAAAACACTTCGGGAATACAACTGGGAAAACTATAAGGAAGGAAAAGGGAGGAGAAACCACAACCCCAATAGCAATAACTACAACAATAAAGGAAATGGAGGACATGGAAGACCACAGACCAGTTCAGTTGTGGTAAAACAAGAGGAAAGAAGTACACCGAGTAATAATAACAAAAGAAAGGGGAGCTTCGTTAGCAATGCAAGTGATAACAAGAAAAAGAGCATTGATTGTGACAAATGTGGGAAGAACCATGGGGTTTCCCCATGTCTAAAGGGCACTAACACGTGCTACAAATGTCATCAACCTAGGCACATCTCGCCAAATTGCCCAAATCAAGCACCCGCCACTACCCAACCCCAGTATCATCCACAATAGCAATAACATCAACCTCAAGGCACTAGTCGCACCCTGGCGACTGTGAAAACATGCTACACTTGCAGTGTAGAGGGCCACATTTCCACCACTTGCCCTCAAAAGAAGAGTCAAGGCAAGCTACCTTTGACAGGAGTTAACACTGTATCAGTCTGCCCTCAAGCTAGGACCTACAATATGACTGTTTAGGATGCACTATTGTCCGATGACGTAGTTACAAGTATGCTACTGCTCAACTCAGTTCAAGTGCACAGGTCCTTTATATTTGAATGTCTACATAAAGACACGAGCATCGCTCCTAAATGCTTAGAAACACCTTTAGAAGTTATGGTAGCTAACTAAGAGGTGCACATTGTCAATAATGTACTACCTGATTGTAATGTAAAGATAGGAAAACATGACTTTCCTGTAAATTTGATACCTTTCCCTCTGGGAGTATTTGACATGATATTAGGCATGGATTGGTAGCACAAGTACCAAGCTAACATAGATTATATAAGGAAGAAGGTTTCCTTAAGAATGCCTTCAAACAATAAAGTGATATTTCATAGATGTAAGACTACCGAATCGTCCCACTTCCTTACGATGGTGCAAGCCAAGAGGATGATATGTAAAGGATGCGAGGCATTCTTGGCTTATGTACATGATACAGAAAAAGAGGAACTGAAAATGGAAGACATTCCCATTGTGCGGGAATTCACATAAGTATTTCCAAAAGAACTACTTGGTATACCTCCATACAGACAAGTGGAGTTTGGAATCGAACTAGTACTAGAGACTGCTCTGATTTCCAAGGCTCCATATAGAATGGCCCTTTTGAAATTGAAAGAGTTTATGGTACAGCTACAAGAATTATTGGATCAAAGATACATTAGGTCGAGTGTCTCACTATGGGGAGCACATGTATTGTCCGTAAAGAAGAAAGATGGATCAATGAGATTATGCATTAATTACAGAGAATTGAATAAGGTGATGGTTAAGAACCGATATATATTACCGAAGATCGATAACTTGTTTGATCAACTGAAGGATGTGAAATAATTTTCAAAAATTAACTTGAGGTCGGGATATCACCAACTAAAGATCAAAGCTAAAGACATCTCTAAGTCGACATTTAGGACCCGATATGGCCATTACGAATTCCTAGTAATGTCATTCGGACTCACTAATGCCCCAGCTAGTTTCACGGACCTGATGAACCAAGTTTTCAATCCACAACTAGGAGTTGTTCTGATGCAGCATGGCAAACTCATGCCCTATGCATCTCGACAACTCAAGGACTGCGAAAAACGATATCCAGCGCACAACATGGAGTTAGCTGCTATTATGTTCGCGTCGAAGATTTGGAGGCATTATTTGTATGGAGAACAATGCGAGATCTATACTGACCACAAGAGTTTAAATTAGATCTTCACACAAAAGTAGCTAAACATAAGGCAAAGACGATGGTTGGAACTAATCAAGGACTACAACTGCTCAATCAATTATCACCCTAGTAAGGTGAATATAATAGTTGATGCTCTGAGTAGATGTGAAAAGTTGAACGAGATAACAATTCAAGAGGAAGTAAGGATGGATTTAGAATGACTACAACTAAATGTTATCACAACTTAACAAAAAAGGGAGATAGAACAGGAAGTCAACGCAAGACCAAAATTACTGGACATCATCAAGGAGACCCAAGAGGAATTTGTAGAAGAAAGGGAGAAGCTACTAAGAGGAGAAAATGGAAAGTGTAGAATCCACGATGATGGACTGATGAGATTTGAGGATAGAGTCTGGATTATGACAAAGTTGGAATTAAGGAGAAACTTATTACAAGAGGCCCATAGTTCCAAATTTTTGGTACATCCAGGAGGGACAAAGATGTATCAAGATCTAAAACAAAATTTTTGGTGGTCGATCATGAAGAGAGTAATAGCTGAATGGGTTAGCACTTGTCTCACTTGTCAAAGAGTGAAAGTTGAACATCAGAAGCCAAGTGGACTACTACAATCTTTAGATATCCAAGAATGAAAATGGGAATACATCACAATGGACTTCGTGGTTGGATTATCGACAACACGGAAGGGAACGAATGCAATATGGGTAATTGTGGATAGATTAACCAAGTCTACACACTTTTTGCTCATCAAGGACACCTATAAAATGGACCAATTGGTCAGGTTGTATGTAAAAGAGATTCTCAGCCGACATAGAGTACCAGTCTTGATCGTGTCAGATAACAATCAGCGCTTTACGTCTAGATTTTGGCATAGCTTTCAAGATTATTTAGGGACAAGATTGGACATGAGTACAGCATTTCACCCACAAACTGATGGACAATCTGAAAGAACAATTCAAACCTTGGAGGATATGTTGAGGACATGTTCTTACACCTACCACTCATTAAGTTCGCTTACGACAATAGCTTCCAGGCAAGCATAGGAATGGCCCCATTTGAAGCTTTATATAGTAGAAAGTGTAGAACACTGTTGTATTGGAATGAGGTTGGAGAGAGAAAACTAGAGGGACCAATAATGGTTCAACAGACTAAGGATGCGATCCGAGTCATCCGAGAAAGAATGAGGGCAACACAAGATCGACAAAAGCAATATGCGAATAAACATCGAAAAGATCAGACACTAGAAGTTGGAGGTTATGCATTGCTCAAGATTTTGCCATGGAAGGACATAATGCATTTTGGGCAGAAGGGGAAACTAAGTCCCCGCTATATCGAACCGTTTGGAATACTCCGCCACATTGGCGAATTGGCTTATCAACTGACACTGCCCCCAACTCTAGGACATGTTCATGATGTTTTCCATGTGTCAGTACTACGACCCTATAAGGGGACCACACTGGCATCATTGATTATCAGCTTATTGAACTTTAACCAAATTTGCATTATGAAGAGATTCCAGTGCAAATTCTAGATCGACAAGTGAAAGTCCTAAGAAATGAAGAGATTTCCTTCGTGAAAGTTCTATGGAGAAATCACAATGTTGAAGAAGCAACATGGGAACTAGAAGAAATGATGACACAAAAGTACCCCCGTCTTTTTTATTAAGTTTCAAGGACGAAACTTATTTTAAGGAGGAGAGGATGTGAGAACCCCAAAAATAAATATAGGAATATGTTGTATGAATGATTAATTCATATTATGTATGAAGGATTAATTCACATTCTATATGAATAATTAATTCATATCTTGAACAAAAGTTTCTATGGCAATGTGATGTCCAAAGGAATATAAATACATTTTGAACTCAAATCTTTAAATGATTATTTTAACCAAACACTAACAAGAAATAATAGTAAATATTACTTGAGGAAGACTCACTGCATGGAAGAACTGCAGTGTATATTATTGACCAAGGACTGATGTGTACAAGTGATATAATTATATTATATCAGGGATTGAGTTGCACATGATCCATGGCTAGTAAATCAACTCCAACAGTACACTTTTAGATATTTGCCTGACTATGTTTTTAAATATTTTTCTTTAAGGAAAGAGTGTTGCATAAGGCACCAACGGGAGGAGGATTTTTGTCCGATAAATTGTCGGTTATGATAGGTGATTGACTGACTTTTGGTAGATGCAACACCGACCAATCTAGCCAATCACTTCATACTATGGTATGTTACTACCAAATATAGCCAACGACTGATAACTACTCACAAAAAAGATCCAACTACTCTTGTTGGTTGGCAAGTGATATAAATATTGTTGGAGTGTATGCCTTATGAGCCAATTATTTGATAATTGTCATGGTGCACTTGTACTTATGTTTTGATTTAATAAATAATGTTAAGTTTATTATGCTTCAATTTACTGTGTGATATAATTGTTAAGATAATAAACGTCCCTAGAATAATGAATACGGACTATATTGGTTCAAGTATGTGACTTGGAACATAAGATCATATAGTTGTAAAATGTATCAATATTCTTAAACATCCCTAGTCAAGTATTATTGTTAATGGGACAACAATGATACATTGAGACTAGTATGTGGGTTGACTAATGACCAAATCTCATTGGCCATAAATATGTGAGATATCAAGTCAATACATAGGTACATGTTGGAGAATAGTGTACTGGATTGACCCACCATGAGAATTCTACATGTAAGTGAAGTGTCATAAGATATTCTCATAGTGACAATGATGTAATGGTCCTTCGACTTGAAGTCATTACATTTCTACCCAAAGATTCATATGGTTTGATATCACCAAAATTTATCTTTAACTGGATGGACCACAAAGGTGACTGTTGGCTATATTATGAGTCGTGTGAGGAATGTGAATGATCTAGATAGGATTTGTCCTTCCTATGTATTTTAGGAGTGATATCCTTGGGCCTCTTGATTGACTCAAACTATGAAATGCATGGCAATGCTCAAATACTGAGTTGTCTATTATAGTTTACTCATCGATCAAGAAAACAAAGATTAAATTATAAAGAGGATGACACACTTCATGCCTTGAGTTTAATCTTGGATATCAAGGGCAAAAGGAATTATATTACATTGAAACATTGGTTACAATAAAAGGTTGTGTTGAATCACTAACATTATTATTACTTGGGTAACATTGATGTATTACTAGATGTCGCTCACTGTTTATAATTTTATAATATGATTATAAAACTATTGCCAACATAATAATAACCACACTAATAACGTAATTAAAAGGAGAATATATTCGGATATTAGATTTTAAATAAGTGAATATGATTGGCTTATTTAAAATTGTAGTTGAGAATTAATACTAGTAATTGACTTAGTCAATTGTAGCAGCCACTGTAGAGTACTAAATGTTAACAGTTGCTTGCAAGTGGTAGTTAGCCACCTCTGTCTAGGGTCATTGTATCTAGACACACCTCTGTCTAGGTTCATTGTATCTAGTCACCTCTATCTAGGTTCATTGTATCTAGACACACCTCTGTCGAGGTTCATTGTATTTAGTCACCTCTATCCAGGTTCATTGTATCTAGGGCACACCTCTGTCCAGGTTCATTGTATCTAGTCACCTCTATCCAAGTTCATTGAATCTAAATATATATATATATATATATATGATATATATAAAGATCTATTAGTTGAAAGGGGTGGTGGAAGAGGAGGTTAGCCACATATGTCTAGGTTCATTGAATCTAAATATATATATGATATACATGATGATCTATTAATCGAAAAGGGTGGTGAAAGAGGAGGTTAGTTGCCTATAAATACTCCTCTTCCTCTTATCTCCTTTATGAGATATGTTTGACATATACATTGATAGAGATATATACTAGATATACACAACCTTCAGTTCTTTCTTATGCTCTGTATAGAAAAGAGTAGAGAAGAAAGAAATAGATCAAACCGAGAAAGTGAGATAAAAGTTGTTCTTTGATTTCCTTTTGGCTAGTACCATATAAGGGAAGTCATTCATCTCCTTGGTTGAGTTATATACGCTCGTGTGGATACCTGTAGAGGCTTGGTTCAGTTGGATTGAGCTTGTGGTTCATCATTATCTCCACCAAAGTTTAGAATCTACAGCTTAAACAGGTACTCTTCTATCAAATCTGTATTACATGTTTTGCATGGATCCTGGTTGGGGTTTCAATAAATTGTTTTAATTTATCGCTTTCGCTGTGTTGATGTGCTTGAAACCCCAACAAACATATCATTCGGAGTTCAACCCTAGCCCCACTCCCATAAATTTCTATCCAGTCGACCACCCACATAACTTTCAGGTTCACTTTCAAGAGCAATTATCTTTCTCAAGAGCAACCCAAACTTTTAACTTCTTCTTTAAAGCCAAAGAGGTACGAGCACTATAATAAAGTTTTGCTCTTTTCCTATACTATTTTTGTGATGGCCCCAAAATTCCACACGGAAGTTGGGCACCATCAATAGAAGGAGAATAGTCAATAATAGATCTATAGAACATTAATATACTAAGTACTATTAACACATTCTTACAAAATTCAGAGTACAAATCCTGCAGTGAAAACTATTCTATTACAAAAGTTGTAACTATCTTCCTTAGGTGTTCTTTTTAGGCTACTCCATTTATTCTCTTCTTTTGCCGTCATAGTACAGTGCTTCACTCAAGTCCTAAAATTATGAACTAAACAAGAATGAGTGATTTATGCTCAGCAAGTATATAAACACAGAGGAAAAGAAAATATAATCTCTGAAGAACTTAAATAGTAGTATAATTATGTTTGTGAGGTTTGGGTGAATCAATACCACCATATTAGAGTTCTCATAAAACTTCTAAGAATCTCAGATGATAACACAATCATGTGATCCTTCTTGAATAAAATGACCTGTTATCCATTGGGGGCTAAACCCATTGGACCTACTAACCATATCGTATTCAGTGGGCCAGACTGTACAGCATGGTCCTGTAGTTAAGTTACATCTAGGTCAGGTGACCTGTAGTTACATCTAGGTCAGGTGACAGAACACATCAACACCTTCCCTTTCCTCTTGCCAACTACGTGGCATGTTCCACATTTTGAGGAACATAACATTCTTCATGTTTGAAACATAACAGTTTCATTCATTTGCACATATATAATATTGAAAAATAACTGATAAATCAAAACTCAGTTATATCCATGCACTTTCATTCATATCATGCTAGCAGAAATTAAATTATAGCAATCTGGTTTTCAAGAAATCTAAACATAAAAGTCATAACCTTGTACACATATCGAATCAAGTGATCATGCACTTAACTAAAATAAGTATAAAAGTGAGAATATACTTGTCTTTGTCTTTAGCTGCTAATCTAATTCACTTGCTTGGTGAAATACCTCTGCAAAATATGTATGTTGACATAGCATGAGAATCTATGCTTTGAATATAAATATGAGTATGTACATATGTGATGTTCGTGCATTTCTTATCTCTTTAATGTTTTAATTTAATCATTTGATGTGTTGGAATTTAAGTCTTTTAATTTAAATAAGATTTTTCAGACTGTTAAATATCCATATTATTCATCAGGGGATAAATGTGACGACCCCATAATCCCTCACTGGATCAGGGCTTCGTCAAAAGAAGGAAAAGATAACCACACATCCATTCATAAAATAACTACTGAAAGAAACGATAGATAAGAGTTATTACAATCCAAAATATCACATTTACAGCGGAAGCTATTCTGTTTCTATTTTGTAATACAAAATATCATTTCCCATATCATTTTCCTTTCTTCTCTCCTTATTGGCATTACAAGGCTAGCCAATCTCAGTAACCAATCATTTTTGCCTTTCCCTTGTAAGAGGGCTCAGCCTTTATATTCTGCACTGCAAGACATTAAAATTCGATAAGAATGAGCGATTTACGCCCAGCAAGTATATATACAAATTGGGATAAGCAAATCTGGAATGTTTCAATAGAATTCAATTCTGCTAAGAGGCTTAGTGAATCAATACTAATGCCTCAGAAACCTTTAAGGAATCTTTAGGACTACTGATGATAAGCAATTGTGTAATCCTTCTTAAAACAAAGCATAACTTTCTTGAAGTAAAAATATCCATCGGGGGCTAAAACCGCTGGATCTGCTAACCATACGGTATATAGCTGGCCTAACTGTGCCCGTATGATCCCTCCTTGTGTGAACGTACGTAGTCACTTAAAATTCCTCTAGGTCAGGTGAAGAACAAATCAGCACCCTTCCTTTCCTCTAGCCATTCATGTGGCATAACCCATTTAAGGGACATAACATTCTCATTTATTGCACAGATATAACATTGAAAAATAACTGATAAAACAAAGCTTCTGTATATCCATGCACTTTCTTTCATATCATGCTAGCGGAAATTAAAGCATAGCATGCTCATTCTTAAAAACAATTGAAACATGAAATCAAGTCTTGCACGCATATCGAATCAAATGATACTGCGTTAAATTGAAATAAGCATCAGATTGAATGTATATACTTGCATCAACTTGCAATAAACATAAGAACGAAAATATACTTACGTCAACTTGGAATAAATATAAGAGTGTAAATATACTTGCCTCGGTCCTTGCACAAATTCAAATGAATTTACTTGAAAGAGAGAGATTCTGTAAATCATGCAAGTAATTTTTAATACTTTAATAAGAATTTATGGAAGAAAACATGTATGTGATAAAATAGTTTTAAGGAAATAATATTTTATAGTCTTGGTAGCAGACTATGCATCGGAGATAAATTTTCTCATTAACAAACTCGTCAGGGATTGATAATTATAGCCATCAGGGACTACGGAAAGGTATCAGGGACTAATACGTGTATTGGACGCGCCAGGGACTAAAGTTCCGCGTCGGGGACTAAAACACGTATCGGGGACTAAAAACTCTTCAGGGACTAATGACGTCACTTTAACTCTATCGGGGATTAAGGGTGACGTCATCGGAGACTAACTTCTCATCAGAGACTGGTGACGTCATCAGAGACTAGACTTTAGCCTATCGGGGATTAATCCTGACGTCATCGGGGACTAATTAACCCATCAGGGATTAAATAACCCATCGGGGATTAAATAACCCATCGGGGATTAAATAACCCATCAGGGATTTTTAGAATATCTCGTCAGAGACTACGAATATCTTCGCCAAGATTAATAGTATCTCATTAGAGATTAACAACAAAGTTTTCTTCTACTACGATGGAAGGCTTATCATGAACAATACAGGCTATGATGCAGAAAATATGAATCTTAGCATAAATCTTTGATGCTATGCATGAAAGAAAACTGAGTAAAACACCAAGTTCTTACCTCTTCGTTTTCAAAGTGGAATCAAAGCTTTTCTGAGAAGAATTCCTCCCAAAAGATGAACTTGGAAATTTTTAGAAATCACAGGTTTAATGAAACTCTTGGGAGAGAGATTTTGGCGAAAGAATTAGAATTTCATTTCGGATGGGGTATTTATAGAGTTAAAAAGCAGTAGGCTACGATTAAACTTGAAATAAGATAATTGGTTAATTTGGACGGTAATTACGGCTGCTCATCATGATTCCTTAGCAGCTAAGTACGTATAAGTAGCTGCTGTCCTTCATGCACAAAAGCTTTGCCACCTAAACATCTCTTAATCAGACACGTAGTTGTAATACCACGTAATCCCTTCTTCCTCTTCCATGTTGATCAAAATGATCTTATATGGGATTTGCTAATTCCCCTTTTTGATACCTTTTTAAGGAACTTGCCCTCATAATTATGGGTATCACACCATCATAAAAATTTTATTGTAGATATGAATTTATCATTCATATATAAAAAGGAAATCTTCCATGCAAAAATATAATAGCACAAAATAAAATTATTATTATTATTATTTATCATAAAATACATTTTAAAAATTCTCGGAATCTCACAATAAATTTTTGGTCCATCAGGGAATAAATTTACCCATCAGGGGATAATCAACTCGTCCGGGGATAATTCACCCGTCAAGGGATAACTCACCTGTCAGAGGATAAATTTCTCATAAGTGAATAATTTACTTGTCAGGGGATAATTCACCCGTCAGGGGATAACTCACCTATTAGGGAATAAATTTTCTCATCAATGGGTAATTTACTCGTCAGTGGATAATTCACCCGTTAAGGGATAACTCACCCGTCAAGGGATAAATTTTCTCATCAGTGGGTAAATTTTGTTCATCACTAAACTTGTCGGTAATCTATTTGACTATTGCCAAATTCTCTGGGTTGTCGCCAAACTCATAAGTCATTGTCAAACTTGTCCTTGAATAAATTGTTTAGTGCCAAACTCAATAAGTCAGCATCAAGCTCATCGAAGACTAGTACTTTTGTCTCAGAGACTAATATTTTATGTTGTCGAAGATTAATATTTTATGATATCAGAGACTAATTTATATATTGTCAGAGACTAACTTATAATCTCTCAGAGACTAATTTATATTGTCAGAGACTAATTTTTTTTATACTCTATCAGAGATAAATTCTAAACTATAAGAGATTTAAGTTTAAAACTTGTCTCGGTTAAAATGGTGCCTTTTTCATTTTTTAATGATTGGTGTTATCAATAGATAACCTTACTTAGGACATCTCAATATTTCCTTATTCTTTTCATTTAGTATGCAAAACTAATAACTCCTGGTGTTTAGGGTATGTTTTTTAAAACATACTTTTTTGAACAAAGTGTTTTATAACATGATATGAATGAATAAGGACAGAAATCAAAACTGAACAGAGCATATGATTGGTATAAAGCTCTTATGTTAGAGATAAATAATGATGATGATGTTTAGAGAATAATTGTGCATCTGTAAATACTTAAGGTATTCTATAAACCTTAATATATCTGCACAAGTTTTGCATCCATTGATGATCAATTTGGTCATCAGGGGATGAACTACTCTACATTATTTAAGTCATCAGTGAAAACATCTAAAGGACTTAATAGTATAGCAGAGAATGTCTGAAGTTACTTACAAGCCTTTGAGTATTCCGCACATCAGACATTCTATATGAAATCGATAAAGCTTCAATGATTGAAACCAATCAAGTGAACCCATCAGGGGAACCCATCAGGGGATGACAATGACAGACCAATCCGTCAAGGGAACGCATTAGGGCATGACATTGTCAAATCAACCCATCAGGGGAACGCGTCAGGGCATGATGATGGCAGGCCAACCTGTCAGGGGAATCTATCGGGGCATGACAGTGACAAGGAACCCGTCAGGGGAAATTCTCAACACTGCTCAGTGGATGTTGTAAGTCTTAACATCAGGGGATCAAGAAGCACTTGGGTAACTCTACAACAATAGATTAACTTGAGTGAAACATGAAGCACTAATCAAGTCTTAAATAAGATTTGTCATCAGGGGATCCAGAAGCACTGATCAAGTCCAAATCAGTGCTTGTTATCAGGGGATAGTTATGACTGCATACACTCGTCATCAGGTCTTACATGCAAATCATTGAAGCTTGTCATAGAAGCAAGAGATATAACTGGAAAGGTATTTCTTGAAGTTTGGTGATCCAATGACAACTCTCGATCATTAAATACTCGAAGATCAAGGGATGAAAAAGAAGCAACAAAAGTCATCAGCAATCTGACACATCATTCCAAAAGGACAACGATGTGACACATATGCGGCCAAGTTGAAAAAGTAGCACGTCTAAGCATGTGGGTTCAACAATTGATCTTCTATATATGCAAAAGAGTTCTCATTACAAAAAGTGTGGATATCCAATGGATCAACCAATAGAGAAGCACACAATCACTAAAGAGAAGCTTTGTAATATATCTTGAGAGAAATATTCAAAGAAAATAAGAAGCTAGTGAGTGTGATAAAGAAGCTATAATTTATTACAGATTGTAGTTGATTAATCACATTTGTGATTAAACAGATTCCAAAAAAACATCAAGTTTTAATACAACAATTTTAACTTGAATGCTTGTGAGTTCATCTTAATACTCATTATAGTTTTTTTGTTCTTGTAGCTATTTCTGGCAGTGATTAACAAGATTTTTAAAGAGAAAAAAGTTTTGAGTGTTTGTATTCAACCCCCCCCCCCCCACCCCTTTTACAAACACTTGAGCTTATTTAGTTCTAACATCTTACCTGTTTAATTTTTAAAGAAGGAATTGGGATTCTCATTCTGCTCTTGAAAAGAACAACTGCTCTTGAAAAGGAAGAATGAAATTTATGTGGGTGTCGAAAAGAGAGAATTTTTGGAAGTGAGGCTAGGATTACACCTCGGGTGATATATTTATAGTGCTTGTAAATCAACTAGAATAGTTGAATCATTTTGATGAAAAATTCTTACTTGTTGGCTAGAATTATGTCTTTGGGAAGATGTGATTTGCTAGCTTGGCTAGTGTAGCGACTAGCAAAATATTATCCAATCACTTAAAATAGCCGATATTGTGACGACCCCAAAATCCCATATCGGACCAAGGCATCGTCAAAAGAAGGAAATGATAACATCACATCCATTCATAGCATAAATACTAATAAAAAGGAGTTAGTAGAGAGTTATTACAACCCAAAATATTACAATCTCAACGGAAGCTATTCTATCTATATAAATTACAATTCATAATCACTACAACTCAAAACATCTTCCTTCCTTCCTTCCTTCCTTATCACACTCAAAGGGTTAACAAAACTCAATAGCTGATCATCTTTTCTTTCCCCTTGTCAGAGGGTTCAGCCTTTGGACTTTGCCCTGCAAGACATTAAGTTCAACAAGAATGAGCGATTTACGCCCAACAAGTATATAAACAATTTAGAGAAATATAATTGGAAGATTTGAAGGAAGTTCAATTCTGTTTGTGAGGCTCAGTGAAACAATACTAATGCCTCATAAATCTTTGAAGAACATTGAGGATCACTGATGATAAACAATGTGTAACCCTCATTGAAGAAAGACAGGTATACCCCTATGCATATCTTTCTCAAAATATCCATCGGGGGCTAAACCAGTTGGATATGCTAACCATACAGTACACAGCTGACCTAACTGTGACCGCATGATCCCTTCTTGTGTGAACGTACGTAGTCACTTATAATTCCTCTAGGTAAGGTGAAGAACAAATCAGCACCTTTCCTTTCCTCTAGCCAACCATGTGGCATAACCCATTTAAGGGACATCATTCTCATTTGTTTGCACAGATATAAGATTGAAAAATAGCTGAAAATCAAAGCTCAGTTATATCCATGCATTATCATTCATATCATGCTAGCGGAATTTAAAGCATAGCATGCTCATTCATAAAAACAATTGAAACATATAATCAAAGTCTTGCATGCATATCGAATCAAATGATACTGCGTTAAATTGAAATAAGCATTAGATTGAATGTATATACTTGCCTCGGTCCTTTGCACAAAAATCAAATTCCATTTACTCGTGAGTGAAAGATTCTGTAACATGCATATGACATAATAATTTAATACCTTAAAAAAGAATTATAAAAGAAATGCATGTGATGTCCTTAAACTTTTGATGTCTCAAATTTGACATAAGAATTGTTGAAGTTAAATGAATAATTGAAACATAATAAAATAATTTAAGAAAATAATGTTTTATAGTTTCAAAAACAAACTGCACATCAGGGGATAATCTTCTACGTCAGGGGATGACTGGACATCAGTGGGTAAACCACCCGTCAGGGGATGTCTCGCCTGTCAGGGGATGTCTCTCGGCCATCAGGGGATAGCCATCAGGGGATGACTTACTCATCGCCAACTAAATAATTCATCACTGAACTTCATTAGTGGATAATTTTTCAGCGCCAAACTCCTCGGAGAAAAGTTGTTCAATGTTGAACTTGATAAGTCATCACTAAACTCCTCGGGGACTAATATCTTTAGTCATCAGAGACTAACATATTTTTGCCCATCAGAGACTACGGATGACGTCATCAGGGACTAAACTTAGTCTGTCGGAGACTGAGGACGATGTCATCAGAGACTAATTTAAACTTCCTTCATTAAAGATTGGGATTTCCTCGTCAGAGACTAATAACTTTCCTTCATCGGAGACTAACATTTTTTTAGCCTATCAGAGACAAATCTTGAAATCTCCCAGGGACTATTTCATAGAGTCAAAGACTAACTTCAACTCGTCAGAGACAAAGTTAAGACTTGTCTCAGATACAGTGTTATCTTCCTCACTCCTTCATGGGTGGCATTCTCAACCATAACCATACTTAGGTCAACTCTCATCATCCTTTCAGTAATTCATAACATCTCTTGGAGGTTTATGAGTTCTTATAGATATAGTTTAGGCTTCAAAACTTAGGTTAACAAAAGGCTCAAGCATGGTATTGTAACTTCTGATAAAAAGAAATATTTGGGTTGCCTACCAAGTGGTTGTCAACATTCTTACGCTCATCTTGGATAGCTTTTTGAAATAAATGGCATTAACTCCAGGTATTAAAAGCATGCATTAAATCTATATTTTGGAAATGAATGAACGAAGTATTTAACATGGCATGCATAACAGAACAAAAGTGTAAGAAACAGAGCAGGACTTTAATGCAATGTTCTTACCTCCTTGGCTGCAAAGAAGAAGTTAACAGCTGGAGTTGTTCTTCTAAAAAAGACAGTTGCCTTGAGAGTAAACCTGGATTTGGTGGTATACTGTATAGAAGATTTATGAAAGTAGGGCTAGGATTGTACCAACGTGATATATATATATATATATATCACTTGCTGAGCAACGAGAGCCGTTGGATTGTTTGAGATTTGATCTCAACTGTTGGTTGGAAAAAGGCAGCAACGGGCTTTAGAAAGAACTGATTGGTGGGGGGGGGGGGGGAATGTAACGGTTGCTAACGTCAATCGGTCATCTATCGTAGCCCACTCTAGAGTACTGTTGGAAGTGATACACATTAAATACCTCATGTCTCCCAACAGTCTTTGGTTTGAAAACAGCTACTGTAGCTTAACCCGTTCACACTTTGTGTGCTTCTACCCACGTGAATAAAAATCATCACACTTCCTTTGAATACAATAATCATATAAATATTTGAGTTCAAAATATTTTTAAAATCTTTGGGACATCACAATGCCATTGAACCTTCATTATTCATACCGAAAAAAGAGAAATTAAACTTTCATGCATAAAATAAATCACAAAATGAATTAATCATATAACAATATTCATTTAAAAATCTCGAGTTTTCACAGATATTCAGTTGGACAGAAAAACTTCTCTTGTAGGTATCCTTGCACAGCAAGTATCCTTTTAAAATACAAGTATATATACAACCAGGTTGGTAATCGTGGTTAGACTCTACAGTTAAGTTGGTTCATTAGTGGAGACATTGCATGCAATTAACTTCTTGAAATATTGTGGTTATATTATCAACATACAATAGTCCTTGATCAAGAATTCATATTTCCATTTTTCTCTTTTGCAGTGTGTTTCCCAAGGTCTCTCCTCTTTCTTGTTCACACTTGAATAAATAATCATTTACAAATTGGGATTGATATATTCATATTACCAACTTATAATAATTGATTATTTTGGATATCACATTAACGTAACACTCATGCATTAAATATTTAGACAACATAGGAAATTAGTCCTATTTACACTTTATTCTTATTTAAAATTTTGAGCCCCCATAATTTTTTTTATTCATGCCATGATTGTAAAATACTTTGTTACTAACTTCCAAGAACATGTTTTAAAACATACATTTAACACCAGTAATTATTGTTAAGAATTATAGTATTTGATGATGATATATAAACACTTAGAATTGTTAGATTTTGTAATTGTACAAGTACCCGCAGTAATGTTCTATCAGAGACTATCATCAGAGTCTACAAGTACACATCAGAGACTACAAAGACTGCATTTGGAAAGTTCAACAAAAGTTAACATTGGTCAAGCAAAATTTGTTCATCGGAGACTAAGTTTTTGTTCATCGGAGACTAAGTCTTTTAGAGACTGAGTCTTTTGTTCATTGGAGACTAATGTTGAAGCTACCAAAGACTAAGGCAAAGACATTTCTATGCATCAAAGTAGCCTTGAGAAGATTTGACTGTCACCAAATATATTTGTTTAACGCCAAACTCAATATTACTCAACGCCAAAGTCATTTTGATTGTCGCCAAAGTCATTTGCCTATTGCCAAAGTTGTTGGGCAAATCAAACAACAGCTCTAAACTCAAAAGGAGTATCGCCAAAGTCGTCGGGCAAATCAACAACATCACCAAACTTAAAATGACTATTGCCAAAGTCATCAGAAAATTTTTTATCACTGAAGAACAAGTGCTCGAGTATCAGGGGAAGAATATCCACTAATGAACAAAACAGTGCATCAAAGGATGAATATCCGCTGATGAACAAAAAAAGCTCATCAAGGAATAAATATCCACTAATGAACAAAACATCTCATCAAGGGATAAATATCCACTGTTCAGTTCGTCAGGGGATAAATATCCACTGATGAATAGAGATTGTCCATCAGGGGATAAAATAATCAGAGACTAAAAATGACATCTAGGATGACACATGACTAAGTTCACAAATTCACTAACTCAAGATTAAAGGTGGTGGAATTAAAATATAGATGGTGGTCCAATAAGGAGAGATTGACTATCAAAGAAGCTTCGAGGAGATAAGTTATACACTGCAGGTGTGAACACTGATAAAATAAAATATGGAGATAAGACATACTTATACACTAGCATGCGTGTATAGTTGTTCGTGTGAAAACTGCAGATATAACTTATAGAAACTTGAAGGAGGAAAAAGTGGAAGCTGGTCTAATAAAAAACCAGGAAGCTCATAAAGATAAGTTATTTACTATAAAGATAACTTATCATGGGAACTCCAAGAAGAAAATAAGGGAGCTAGTGTGCTGATACACCAGAGTTGTTACATGACAGGTTGGCGTGCAAAGAAGGTCATGCAAAAAGAAGAAGTTATGTGACAGAGCTGCAACTACCAAAGAATATCATAGGTATTTTTGGAGGCAACTCACTGTAGAAGCTTAGAGGACAAGGGAGCTATGTCTATAAATAGAGACATGAAGCAACTGAGACAGAATATGAAAAAAAAAACAACAAGATATCACTGAGATACATAAAAACACTAGTATACATATTATCTTAGAACATATCGCAACTGTAATAAACTTACAGAGAAAGAGAAACAAGTTTTCATAACTTGAGAGAAGTTAGAAATCATATCCTAGAGTGCAGCTGTTATTTTCAACAGAGTTGTTAGAAGCTGGTCTTTCACACCAATGAGCTTTTGTAATATTTCATTGATTTATAAAAGTTCAAAAACACTTGTGATATATTTTATTCTTTCAATTCCGCAACTTTTAATACAGTATTATTCACTAAACTCACAAAGTTCGAAAAAATTTTGTGGTTTGTATTCAACCCCCCTTCTACAAACCATCTTGTGGAACAAACAATTATTAGTCACATATCCTAAAAAGTTATCCAAGAAAAGAGTAAGAAATATTGAAGGTCACCAAATAAACAAACTGTCACCTTCCAACTGTTGTTATATGTCTGTTGCTAAAACTATTTAGACACTATGTTGTATTTTGGTCAAAGAGAGTTTCCTAGTGTTAAAGCTTTTCAATAATGGTAAGAAATTAGGAGGAAGACTCAAGTTTTCCCTCTTAAGCCTCTTAGGATAAAACAAAAAATTTCAAGAACTTTAGAACCCCACAACTGTGAAGCTGCAATAGGCTGCAGTGGTGTTTTCACCTGTGTGTGTGGTGTTGTTGAGAAACAATAAACAAACACTAAAACAGAGATGTGGAGATTATGCCTTTGATAAGTTCTATCTCTTACTGACATCATCCACAAATATATGAAAAGTCCTCTTATGTAACTAAGACAAGATCTACATTAGTATCCGACTGCATGGAATTAGTCTCTGATAGGTTAAAAGTTAGTTTCTGATAGTATATAAAAATTTATCAACCGATGAGTTTGGCGCTGACTTGTTGAGTTTGGGGATAGCTATATAGTTGGCGATGTGTTTGGCGCTAGTTAAGTTTTGGCGATGAACAAAATTTTTCCACTGATGGCCAATTTATCCATTAATGGGTAATTTATCCCCTGACGGGTAATTTATCCCTAATGTGAAATTTATCCCCTAATGGGTAAGACATCCCCTGACGAGTAAGACATCCTCTAATTGTGACGACCCCATAATCCCATACCGGACTAGGGCATCATCATAAGAAGGTAAAGATAACCATTCATCCATTCATAAATAAATACTGAATAAAAACAGCATTTAAGAGTTATTACAACCCAAGAATTAAGTAATTACAACGGAAGCTATTACATCATTTCTTAAAAAAAAAAAAAAATCTCATTAACTCTTCAAACGTCTTCCTTCTTTCCTTCCTTCATTCCTTTCTTTCCTTTATCAGTTCTATCAAAAGGATAAACACTTAGTAGCTTATCATCTTTGCTTTCCCCTTATCAGAGGGTTCAGCTTTAGCTTTCTGTCCTGCAAGACATTAACATTCAACATGGGTGAGCGTTTTACGCCCAACAAGTATATACACATTGAGGAAAATATGAATAATTCAACGAATTTCATCTGGAATCAAAGGAGAGAAATTCAAATTCTGTTTGTGAGGCTTGGTGAAGCAATGCCAAGACCTCGAAAACCTTCAAATATCCTTGAGGATTCACTGATGATATACAACTTGTGATCCTCCCTTGAAGAAAGTCAGGTATACACCTGATCATAACTTTCTCAAATATCCAACGGGGGCTACACCCGTGGATCTGCTAACCATACAGTACACAGCTGGCCAGGCTGGACCGCATGATCCCTCTGAGTGACTACGTAGTCAAATAACATTTCCTCTTGGTCAGGTGAAGAACACATCAGCACCTTTCCTTTCCTCTTGCCAACCATGTGGCATAACCCCCATAAGGGGCATCATTCACATTCTCATTGCACAGATATAAGATTGAAAACATAGCTGAAATTCAAAGCTCATTTATATCCATGCATCATCATACATATCATGCTAGCAGAATCAAAAGAATAGCATGCTTATTCATCAGAACAATTAAAGTATAAATCCAACCTTCTACGCATATCGGAACAAATGATAATGCGTTAAACTAAAATAAGCATGAGATTGTGAATATACTTGCCTCAGTCCTTTGCTCACGACCAAAATTTAATTTACTCGTGAGTGGAAAATTCTGTAAGAATATACATATAACAAGATGAATTTAATATCTGGGTTAAAATATGAGGGAAAATTCACATGTGATGTCCTTAACTTTTAACGTCTCAATCTGATATAAAAACTATTGAGGTTAAGAAATCAATTTAAACATCTTAAAATAATTTAAGAAAATAACATTTTATAGTTTTAAAACAAACTGCGCATCAGGGAATTACTACGCTTTAATTCATCGGAGACTAATAACCCATCGGGGATTAATAACTCATCGGGGATTATCAACCCATCGGGGATTAATAACCCATCGGGGATTATCAACCCATCGGGGATTATCAACCATCGGGGATTAATAACCCATCGGGGATTATCAACCCATCGAGGATTATCAACCCATTAGGGATTAATAACCCATCGGGGATTATTTTACAAGATCAGAGACTAACTCAAACCCGTCAGAGACTAGGTTAAGGTCTGTCTCAGATACAGTGTCGTCTTCCTCACTCCTCCATGTGTGGTGCCCTCAACCATAACCACACTTAGGTCAAAACTCATCATTCTCTCAGTGATACGTAACATTTCCTATGGTCTGCATGCCATCCTAAACACGGTTTAGGGTTAAAAATCAGGTTAAAGAATACTCAAGCATGGGGTTGCAACTACTGACAAAAGAATGTTTGGTAGTTAAAGGTTTGTCCACCAAGTGGTTGTCAACAACACTACGCCCATCTTAGACAACTTGAAATAAATGACATTAACTCCGATCGTTAAAATATGCATTAAGTCATACTTTTGAAAATAAATGAACATGGTATTAAATGTGGTAGGTAGAGCAGAGATGCAAGAAATATAGCAAGACTTAAATGAGATGCTCTTACCTCCTTACTGTAGGAAGGAAATAAATGCTCCGGTTTATCCTTCAAGAAGAACTGCTGTCTCGAAAATTAAATTTAAGTTTGATGGAAGTTTAGAAAGGTAGAATTAGGGTTACAACAGCGTGATGTGTATATATATCACTTGATTGAACAACAAGGACCGTCGGATCAACTTGATCTCAGCCGTTGGCTATGAAAAGAAAGGAAATGACTGAAGAAGGAAAGAACGGCTGCTGTGTCCATCGGTTATCTTTCATAGCTGACTCTAGGGTAATGATAGGGATGATGAGCATTTAATGCTGCTGTTCCCCCCAGCAGTGGAGTATTTAAAAAGAAGACGGGTACTGTAGCTACCCGAGGCATTCCCGTGAAACACTCCTTTAAGGGTAGAACAACTCATAACCTCATGAGCTTTACAAAATCATTTAAAAATCTTTTGGACATCACATTGCAGATAAATTTCTCATAAGAAAATATAATTTAAATATTCCCAACTTATAAGAAAATAATTTTCATGAAGAAAAATAAGCTAAAATAATTAAATTTCATAACGGAATTTATTTACAAATCCGGGTCTTCACACTGATGACCACTTTTATTCTACAGTGACTATCCACTGATGCGCAGTCTAGCTTTAAGGTGTAAAATATTATTTTCTTTAATTACTTAAGATAATATTAATTAATTGATAAACCTCAACATTTCAGATGTCATATTAAAGCATTAAAAGTATAAGGACATCACATATGCGCATTCTCATATCTATATCCAAGGCATAAATTTCTCATGTTATGTCAATGTGCATGTTTTACAGAGTCTTTCACTCACGTGTGATTTGCTTTAGAAATAGCTAAGTAAGTATATACTCACTCTGTCTATTTCATTTAATATGTATTATCATTCATTCGATATATGTAAATATTCAATGTTATGTTATATCTTATTCAAGTTCAATATCTTCAAAGACAAGTAACGTATGATCTATTGATCTGATGTACATGAAAAATGTTGTACTAGAATCAAGCATTCTTTGGGCAAATGTTAGCTATTCAAATTCCCTAACATGCTAAGGTAAATCCTATACGGATATAAAAAGACTTAATATTTCTCAACTCATACTTGTAAAGTATATCCGTGTAGATAACTAAATGCTAGTGGGATGCATCTGTCTGGCACCTCAGGCCTAGGAATGATGGGGGACGGAAACCGAGGCATTGGTTACTGAATCCTCGGAGATAAAAGATTTCTGCTTTGACTACATATGTCATTATAATGAAGTCAGATGGTGGTCAGGCTGGCAAGCTGATATACTATTTGATATGGAGTTCCTAAGGGCACGTGCACCAAACGGACATGATTACAGGGCGCATGTGATTTATTCAAGATTTTTTCAAGCAAATGGTCAAATCCCTCGTTATCACTCGGGGACCCTGGAAGCTATATGTTTTTCAATTTATCAAGAGTTGTCGACATTGTCTCCACTCAACCTCACAAACACTTAAGCCCCACAAATTATCTATCTTTCAAGGCTCACCCAATGCATGACTATATACTTGCGAGCACAAATCGCTCAGGTGGCTATTATTAAATGTTGTACAGGTTATGATTAGAAGGTTGAGCCTTCTAATAAAGGCAAAGCAAAAATAGCATGATGAACGTTTCCTGGTCGCTCTCTTATGGATGGCTTTTTGAGGAAGAATGAAGTGTGAGGTTATTATAGAGATGTTTAGATTGTAAGGCTTGTATGGGCCCCCTCACAGATTTCCGCTATTTGACAACTATTTTGAATAATGTAATAGAGATTACCATTATTTCTCTTATCTATGGATATGCATGCTTAGATGATACTATTTTTGTTTTGTCAGTTATAGACAGTGCCCAAGTCTTATACGGGATTTTTGGGGCCACCACATTTATCCCCTGACGGGTAGTTTAGCCACTAATGAGTAATTTATCCCTTGATGGGTAAATGCATCCCCTGTTTAGTTATCCCCTATTGACCACTTTTATGCTACAATGTTTATCCATTGATACACAGTCTGTCCTTGAAATACCAAATCTTATTTGGTAACAAATAATTAAGGAAATATTTAAAATAATTAAATTTTAATTAATTTATAAATTCACTTAAACTAAGTTTTAATTAATAAATAATTCACATACAAAATTCGATAACTCATATGAATCATATGGAAGTCTACAAGTGACTAAATAAAAATCATACAGACTTGTTTAAGTTAAAAATCTTAATTCCCAACACACCAAATGGTTAAACTAAGACATCAAAGATATAAGGCATGGACATCACATATGTGCATACTCACATTTATATTCAAAGCATAGATTCTCATGCTATGTCAACATATATGTTTTACAGAGACACTTCACCAAGCAAGTGAATTAGATTAGCTTAGCTAAGGACAAAGGCAAGTATATACTCACTCTTATGCTTATTTTAGTTAAACGCAAGATCAATTGATTCGACGTGCGTACAAGGTTATGACTTTTATGTTTAAATTTCCTTGTGAATCAAAATGCAATGCTTTAAGTTCCACTAGCATGTTATAAATGAAAGTGTATGGATATAACTGAGCTTTGATTTATTAGTTATTTTTTCAATCTTATATATGTACAAATGAATGAGAATGTTACGTCCCTTACATGGGTCGTTAAAGATCTAATGTTTCACTTGGGCGTTAAGCAAGTGCTTATTTTAGTCTTAAGAGGGTAAGATGGATGTCGTACGTAGTTTACAAGAACCTCCTCTAAGCTAAATAAGACTTGCTAGATGGTTAAGTGAGGATTAAAGAGTTCAAAACCTTAAAGATATTTCTAAAGTGCTAGAGGTTTTGACATTTAATCCTTCATACCTCACAAACAGTTTGAACCCTTGTTGCGTTTCAAACCCACCATACATGTTTATATGTTTGCTGAGCGTAAATCACTCATCCTTGTTGTTGTTAAATGTTTTATAGGTGATAAAGGTAAAATAAAGATGTAGTGTAAAAGGTTGTTGAGAGATAACTGTGGGTAATGATGAGGAGAAGCAGAGGACAGAGGATGCAATAGTATAGTGGTAGTCTTAAATTTATAAGACCTACGAGTCACAACTTTATTTGAGGAAGATAATTAAAGTTGTTGTAATAGAATAGTTTCTGCTGCAAGATTTATACTCTGAATTTTATAAGGACATACTTTTAATACTTAGTATATTAATGTTATATGGATGTATTGTTGACTGTTTTCCTTCTATTGATGGTGCCCGAGTTCATTGTGGGATTTTGGGGCCGTCACAATGAGCTTCCCTTACTGTAGTAGATTTTGGAACCCAGCTTGGTAGGAGAGCCCTCATGAATTTGGTATTAACATCTTCCTTGTCATAGGACTTTCCATGTACTTTCAGGTCACTCAACAAACCATTGAATTTATCATATACTGATGTTATTGATTCATTAGGCTTTGCTTGAAGGAATTCATATTGTTATGTTAACAATGACCTTTTATTCTTTTTTACTTGGTCTATCCCCTCACATAGGACCATGATGGTGTCCCAAATTTTCTTTGATGTAATGCAATTGATGATGCTTGTGAACATATTTTTATCCAAGCCATTGTAAAGTATGTTTATTACTTTAGTATCTTTTAGCACTTGCAACTTGTCTTAATTAGTATAATTACTCTCAGGTGTAAGTTCGAAGTGCTCAGCAATTATTGTTCCTTCAACTATTTTTGAAGGAACAAATTTTCTCGGTTGATATAGACCCTTCTCAATCCTATCGATGTAATCAGGGTCTGCAAGTGCATGTACATCTTTTGTTTCCAGATAAGATATTCCTCTCTTTTAAAAACTGGAATTCTAGTTCCACCATCACGGTTTCCTACACATGTCATCATGTTGGAGCTGTTTCCTTCGTTGTTGGCCATCTCTAGATATTGTGAATTCAATTAAATCAATTAGGCTCTGATACCACTTGTTGTCCCAGTAAAACAACCTAAAACTTGTAGGGGGAATTTATAAACAATTGTTTTTATTGATTGACAATTGTTTACAAATTCTAACAAACACAAATTGATTGTCAGCTTCAATTTTCTGTTATATATATATATATACAAATCTATAAAAACATACAACTTCTAGTATTTTTCTAAATTCAATTACAGCTACTGATTCTGAAAAAATGTAATTCAGCTTCTAATCTTATTCAATAAATATTTTTTATGTACAATTTGAATAGTAATTCTCATTCTATTCTAATTACAACTATTGTATATTTTCTAACCAAATTCTTCTTCAACATAACTGCTTTGTCCATGTCAAAGTCAACTTCTAATCGAATTAGAACTTTGTATTGCATCAGAGAGTAATCTTCACTTTAGTCTTTGACAACTTCAACAATAGTCTCTGATCAAGAATGCTTAGTCTTCGATAGCTCAAGCTTAATCTCTGATAGGCTTAAGCTTAGTCTTCGATAACTCAAGCTTAGTCTCTAATAAGCTTAAGCTTAGGCTTAGTCTCTAATAGACATAACCTTAGTCTCCGACAAACTTGACTAACTTTATTAAATTTTTAATCTCTAGCTGTTAGTCCTTGATAGACTAAACATAATCTCTGATTTTGTTGAATTCTCCAATGCAGTTCTGGTAGTCTCTTATAATACAAATTAACTTACTCTCTTATGAAAAATATATTACAATAATCAGAGAGTAAACTACTAGCTACAAAAACTTAATTGTTATAAACTAGCACTAACCGTACATTTGTATTTCTAAGTATTCTAATTACAATCATCATGAAATGTTATAAAACCTAACACATCCAAATTTCAAAAGGTTATGAACAATATTTTTAATGATTATTCAAAATTTATCATTGTTTATATTGATGATGTTTTAGTTTTCTCAAAAAGTCTAGAGCAACATTTTAAACATTTGCATATCTTTTTTAGTATTATCAAAACTAATATTTTAGTTCTTTCAACAACCAAAATTTGCCTATTTCAAACAAAAATTCAGTTTTTAGCCAACAATATGGAACATGGAACCATTGTCCCTATAAATCGTTGCATATTATTTGCAGATAAATTCCTTGATCAAATCATTGATAAAACTCAACTTCAAAAATTCCTTGATTATGTCAATTGTGTATATGACTTCATCCTAGGATTAAGTAATCTATTAAAACCTCTTCATGATCGGTTTAAATAGCCTCCTCCTCCTTGGACATCAGTGCATACTAATGTAGTTCAGGAAGTTAAGAAAAAAGGGAAGCATTTACCTTGTTTATCATTGCCTGATCATTCTGCATTCAAATAAGTCCAAACAGATACATCATACATAGGTTATGAAGGCATATTGAAATAAAAGAAAGATGGCAAAGAGGACATTATTGCATTTAAATCAAAACATTGGAATAATTCCCAGCAAAATTATCCAACCATCAAAAAAAATAATTTTAGCTATTTTTTTATGTATTACCAAATTTCAAGTTGATTTATTAAATCAAAAAGTTTTAGTTTGAGTTGGCTGTCAAGCTACAAAATCTATCTTGCAAAAAAATGTAAAAAACCTTGCTAGTAAGCAATTTTTTGCTAGATAGCAAGCTATTTTATCTATCTTTGATTTTGAAATTGAATATATTAAAGGAAGCTCCAATCATATCCCAAATTTTCTAACCAGAGAATTTCTCCAAAACAACTATGTCGCCCAAAAAGAAAGATAAGATTAAGGTAGCATTGGTTGAGAAATCAGCCCAACCATCATCTTCACAATCACAAGGTTCTAATGAATCCAACAAAAAACCAAAACCCCTTTCTTCTTCAAATTATGTCATTCAACCAATCCAAACACAAAATCTTTTCTCTACTTTATCTAATACCAAGTCCATTGCTTTGGATAAATTAAAAAGATGGGTTGATATAGCCGAAGATGAAGATTCTCAATCAGAAACTTACAATCTAAAAGAATTTCGGGCTTGGTGCCAAAATAAGGGAATCATCCCCCTTCAGGTAATTGCTTGATCCCAAAATATAGAGGATATAGAACCAACCAAGGATCTGGGCCCTTTTTCTCAATCTTTGGTGGGTAAATCCTCAGAAAAATAAAATGTTTTGGTAACATAGTTGCCACATCTTAATTCTCAATGATTGGTGGGTCAACCCACAGGAAAACATTATCTTTTGGTAACCACCCCAAAACCAATATCCTTATTTTCCAAAATTCCCAAATACTTTATGTTTTCCCAATGAGATAGCCGAGAACTTGTAGAGGGGGGGGGGGGGGGGTTGAATACAAGTTCTTTGAAATCTTTTCGATTACTTGTTCTTCAATAAATTAATTATAACTTACGGAAATAAAGAATAAGAACTCGAATCAATTTATAAACAATTGTTTGTATGGAATTTAACAATTGAATACAAATTCTAACAATCACAACAATGTGATCATCAACTTCTTTTCTATTCTGTATAGGAAAAGATACAAACTATGAAAAAACCTATACAGTTTCAAATTACAATTTTTTTTTGTAAATTTTAATTACAGCTTCTCTAAAAACTGAATTCTCAGTTTTCCCATTCTAAATCAATACTGATTCAGCTTCCCATTCAAATTAAACACAATCTTTCCTTTTTGACTAGGAATAGATTTTTGGCTTGTTTCCTTACCAGCTACGTCTTCAATAATATCTTGCTTTATATGAAAAACATTTCTTATTCAATTCGAACTCTGTATCTCTCAGGGAATAAATAACGATTAGTCCCTGACGCTTCATCTTTAGTCTTTGGTGACGTCATCAATTAGTCTCTAGTCTTTTAGTCCCTGATGACGTCAAATTGTGTAGTCTCCAATAGAGTTATTTAGTCTTTGATGCTTTAAGGCTTAGTCTCTGATGACGTCAGCTTAGTCTCCGATGCTTTTAAACTTTAGTCTCCGATGACGTAAGCTTTAGTCTCTGACTCTTTTAGACTTAGTCTCTGATGACGTAAGCCTTAGTCTCCGATAGGCAAAACTAGTCTCTGATAGATAAAATCCTTAGTCTCTGACAAGTTTCCCTAGTCTCCGACAAGCCTTTTTGTAAACTCCAACGGATCAAATACACATTTTGACTTGCTGAAGCTTTGATACTCCATTCCAGTAGTTATTTACAAATAAAGAATAATCGTATCTCTTTACAAAGAAAGAATGAATTACAAACAAAGAGATAACTACCAACTACAAAACTTCAGTGCTACTAATTAACACTTTCTATACATTTGTACTCTAAATAATCTAAAGACAATCATCATCAATTGTTCTAAAACCTAACAATCTACCCCTAATTATGAATATTAGAATGTTAAGCATAATTTCAAGGTTGATGATGATGTCAAAACTCAATTTACAATTACTTAGAAAAAGAATAAAGAATTGCTAACTACAAATGTATTATGAACTAAGATCTTTGATCTGTTGTTCAGCTTCCACCAAGACTCAGTCTCTGATAGAGTATTAGTTCTTGGTACTTTATGCACAACAGTTAACTCCCCCTCAATTATGTAGGGATCATTGCTATCTTGGGGTTTTTCAGTAGTCTCTGATGGATATTCCCTTGCATCCAATTCATTCTCAAAACTGAGAGGTTCATGCAATCCTTGTCCAATCATTCCTGGAATCTTTTTATCATCAAATACAACTTGTATTGATTCCACAATGACTTTTGTTCTTAGATTATATACTCTGTATGCCTTGCTTGACAGAGAATATCCTAAGAAGATTGCTTCATCAAACTTGTTATCAAATTTTCCTCTTGTCTCTGATGAATCTCTCAGTACAAAACACTTACAACCAAACACATGTAAAAACTTGAGAGTTGGTTTTCTCCCAGTCATTAATTCATAAGGTGTTTTGTTGTATGCTTTGTTTATCAAGGATCTATTCTGTGTAAAGCAAGCAATGCTTATAGCTTCCTCCCAAAAATATGGGGGAAGCTTAGCCTCTTGTAACATAGTCCTTGCTGCTTCAATAAAGGCCCTATTTTTCCTCTCAACAACTACATTTTGTTGAGGGGTTCTTGGAGCTGAGAATTGATGATATATTCCTTTTTTAGTGCAGAATTCAATAACTTGGGAATTCTTGAATTCTGTTCCTCTATCGCTCCTTATTACCCTTACTATTTTTCCTGACTCAGTCTCTATCTTCTTGTGTTTTCCCAGTGAAATGCCGAGAACTTGTAGAAGGAGGGGTTGAATACAAGTTCTTTGAATACTTTTTGAATTTCTTATTCTTTAAGAAATTAAACTTTCTTGCGGAATATAAAGAAGAGAAACTCAAATCAATTTATAAACAATTGCTATATTGATTTCACAACTGATTACAAATTCTAACAATCATAATAAATATGATCATCAGCTTCTTTTCTATTATGTATGGGAAAAGATACAAAATTATGAAAAACCTATACAGCTTCAAATTACAATTCTCTGTAAACCTAATTACAGCTTCTCTAACCACTGAATTCCTATTAACTCAGTTCCTATTCTGAATAAAATTCAGCTTCCTTATTCGAATCAAATACAATCTTTCCTTTTTGATTAGAAAGAGATTTTTGGTTAGTTTCCTTACCAGCTTCACCTTCATTACCTTTTGAATCTAGCTTCGAAGATCCATGTTGAGATCAGAAGTCTCAAGCACAACAGTTAGCAACCACTCCAGATTTTCTTTAGTTTGTCCCTCCAAGGCTGGCTTCTCAAATTTCAAAGACTCTCCATCTTTCAAAAAGACATGGAGAACATCTTTGTTATTTTTACCCTTTATTAGATCAATCTTCTTTGTGGTTTTCTTCAAGGCTTTGATGATTTCTTCTGTACTAGTCATTTCAACTTTGTAAGACTTCTTTGATGAAACTGTTTGTGGCTTTGTTGGTCCACTCACAGCCACCAAAGCAGTCTCAGTTGACCTTGGAGGATCTTGAGAAGTAGGCTTCTGAAAGTAATATGCCCTCAAGCCAATCACGTTAGACGTGATGGAGCATTTATTTTGTAATCTTATTCATTTATTAATAAAAGAATTATTTATTCAAAGGCGTTTATTTATATGTTTAAGTTGTTAAATATATTAACCCATAGTTTAGAGTTATATTTTAGGATCATGATGAGATCATGCTAATGAGATCTAAAATATGTTAACTTGAAACAAAAAATATTCCTAATTGTAGGATCACTAATAAGGGTGTTAGTGAATCCAGAAAGATTAGTACATACTGTGCTTGCTCTTAACAAGAGGATGATTGATCTCATAATCATTTGTGTGACGACATTAAAGCAAGTATGTAGGTGCTTATTAGAGAATAAGTTCATTGAACGTGACTCGCTTAAATGAACACCTAATGGAGTTTTACCTGCTTGTCAATAGGAGTTCATCTAGTGATAGTTGTACAAATGATCCTTAGACTTGAGATCGTTGCGGTTATCTTGTGTACACTAAATTATACTTTGTCATATATCTTAACTCAAGCAGTGTATATAAGTGTATGTTCGGGTATAATAAAGTGTACATGGAGATAAGTGAATGATTAACAAAGGATCTACCGCTTCCAATAAAGGGAGAGAATTTCCTATGTGATTCCATTAGTGACAACTCGGGAATCTCTGGCCAGAGTGAAATGATAATTAGAATGTGTTTCTAATTGACATTATATTGAGTTCTGAATCTATGAATCGGAATGCATATGATTAAATAAAATAAGACTTGACAGTAATTTCATGTCTTATATTTAATCGGGACATTATGTGGTAGAAGGATTGAATTGTACGGTAACTATTCACTGAATAGGTTCTTTGTGATTAAACTTTGATTTCATATTATCCAGATAGTCATGATATGCTGAGAGGTATCCCTCATGATGTAGAATAAGTATAATTAATTATATTTAATGAATTAAAGTGTTTAATTTGTATAAATAAAATTAGAATAGTTCTAATTTAATTTATTTCTACAACCGGCTTAATATTGAACCTAAAGGGTCACACCATAAAAGGGAAATAATAAATTATGAAGATATTGGGAAATAATAATAATTAAGTAATTTAATTTATACCATGGTGAAATAAATTAAATGGCTTAATATTTATAATTTAGTATTTTAGAAATACTAATTATAAATAAATAAGAATTATTCTTATATTATTATTATTTAATAAATAATCCATTTCCTAAGTAGTCTAGGAATTAGATTAGAAAGTGGTGTTATTATTTAATAATAAAGAATCCAATTTCTAAATGGTTTAGGAATTAGATAATGGAGTTTTATTATTATTTAATAAATAACCAATTCCTAAATGGTTTAGGAATTAGTGTAGGGGTTGTCTATATAAGGAGACTTATAATAGATTAAACCCCAACTGAAATAATAATTGGTAGCCTCCATAATATTTGTCACCAAAATATTATGAGAAAAATCCAATAATCTTCATAATCAAAATTCTCTGGTGGATCACCTTTAGAGTACTACACACATGAGTAGTAAACGTTGGATCCAGTGGAACAATCAAGAACGTGGAATAAATTGCAAGACGGATCAAGGTGATCGATTAGAGCACGAAGGATAAAGATTGCAGTGTTAATTCGTGCGTAAAGATTTTACATCAACGTCGTCGTATTTACAACGGTACGATTTTAATCCTTCCTCAATTAATAATATTGTATAAGGTGATTCCTGGGATTGCAGAAAAATTTTAAATTGCTATTTTTATGCTTCCGCTTCGTTGTCTATAATTTTCTACACTAACAGCTTCTTGATAGTTGCCTTGATCACAGGTTTCTTTGCAGATTCCTGGACCAGAGGTTTCCTTCTTGATTTCTTCTCAGCCTCTTCCATCTCTTTATTCTTCTTCTTGGTTATGGCTGCTTTCTGTGCACTTGATCTCCTTGTAAAGATTTTCTTCTTCTTTGCCTCCTCCTCCTCCCTAGTTGCTGCCATATCCTCCTCCTTTTGAAGTTTCTGAGCTAGTAGTGCATCAGATTCTATTAGTTTCTGTTCTTGAGGATAGACCAACTCCACTTTCCCATCCACTATCAGTTCAACTGGAGTAGGAAAGTGAGCTGTCTTCATGGCATCCCCTAGTAGCTTGGGCTGTCCTGGTTGAGTAGTAGTTTTCTTCTTTGAATCTTCAACCATGACACCTTTACCTTTGTCTTTTATTGTTGGGGCTTGTGCAGTGGAAGAAGGAGATGCTGTTGTTGCTGTTGTTGTTGCTTTTGTTGCTGCTACAAGATCCGAATGTTTCTTTAGGATCCTGTCCAACATTGCTTGCAATTCTACATCAAGGATAGGACCAGACTTTTGCTTTTGTACAGGAACATTGGATGGACCATTCTCCCCCTTTTTGACATCAGCATGTTTGGATTGAGAGGAGGTGGCCAGATTTGGAATTGCCTGCATCAGTAGCTGTTCCATTCAGTCTTGTTTTTGGATCAGGAGTTGAATATTTGCTTCAAGGGCTTGAAGTCGACTGTCAGTTTTGGACTTGTCTTTGATAAGAGTATCAATTGCAGAGATAGTCCTCCTTGGCAAGTGTCCTTCATAGCACCTTCTCAGTTTTTCTGTCTCCAACTCCATCCTTTCCTCCATTCTTTTCAATGCACCATTTATTCCAGTAACCAAGTAGTGGTGAAACTTTGTGTGTTTCTTATCCACCTTGGTTACTTCTTCAAGAATGTCTTTGACTGAAGGTGCAGAGGCAGTTGACCCTATGTTGGTCACATAATCCAGCCTCAATTGAGCGGCTGCATCCTCTAGTGTGTTGGAATAGGTTGCATCCAACCATTCATCAACATTTGTTTCTGGAGCTTCTTCATGCACAGGTTCATCTGCAAACCTTGTCTTTAATACAAAAAGGTGGTCTTGTCTTTGTTGCAGACCATATAAAACTTCAAAGTCGACAATAGACATTTCTGATATCACATTTAATGTTGCATCCCCTGTGCTTGAAATGTTCTAAGTTTCTTGTGAGCTTATATCAACAGGTTGCAAAAATATACCTGCTGAAAATTTCTCTCTTTTATTTTGTTCAAGGATCTTATCCTTGCTCACACCCTTTCCTTTTGCCTGGGGTTGGGCACCCTGCTTCTCATGCTCTCCTTTTTCCAAGCTATCTAAAGCTTGACTCTCAAGTATGTGTATATTCTCTCCTTTTTCCAGGTCAGGAGCCTGACTCTCACTATTTATTCTTACATCCTCACTCATTTGGATCGGTACACTCTTTCCTACAGAAGTGGGGGTTGGAGAAGTAGATGTGACTGCATGGATAGGGGGTTCCCTTTGTGTATTTTGGGCTAGGGATTTATCCATGGAATATGGTTGAGAGCTTGTCTCGAGTGTTGGCTCCTCTTAGGAAAAATCAAGAGAATTTAAATTTGTAATATCAAAAGAATCAAGTATGGGAGAAGAAGGAGAAGAATGTACAATGGGGAGTGTTGGTTATTCCTCAGACATTGAAAATTAAGGAACATCAAAAGATGACTCTGTGTGTGCACTCCTTGTGTCACTCTTTTCTTTTATTTTCTCTCTTTTTGGTTGCTCTTGTTGGTAAACAAGAGTTTGTGCAGACTCTGTACAGGGTGTTCCTGGTTGGGAACTTTCTTCAATGTCAGCATCCTTTTGGGAGGATGGTGACAGTTCACTGCTTGTCCTTATAACCTCCATTGCTTTTTGAGAAGCAATGGATTGCTTTTGGCTAAGGGTTATAGTGCTCTTCTTTCTCTGAAGTGGTACTTCAGCTTCTTGCTTTCCCTCATCCTCACTTACTCCCTTAATTATTTTTCTTTTTATTGGGAGCTTATTGGCTGTCTTTGTTTTTACAACCACAGTCTTTTGGGAAACTGTGGTGAGGGCTAGAAATTGTTGTTGTGAAGTGGTTGGAAGATTAATAGGGTTTTGGCTTTTAATATCCTCAAAGAATTGCAAAGAATAAAGGGTTGGAAGCCTGTCAATGAGAATAGCTCTCATAATAGGAGGGAAAAATAAGGGAACCTTTACCTTGGCAGATTTATGCTTCACATCCGTAAAAATTCTTTTACTCTGCAAAACAGTTGGTACAACTTGCAATCCAGTAATATTAAGGTTAGGGATTAGATAATAAGCAATCATCATCAAAAACCTAGCATAATAAATTTTATTTTTATTACCAAATTTCAGTTTTACCAAAAGATTTTGCAGAATTAAAAGCCCAATGTTTAGATGTCTATCATACAACACACTAAAAGCAATTTGTTGTGTGAGTGTAGTGATAGCATCATAGCCACTGCATTTTGAGATTAATGCTTTAGTTATTATATCAAAAAACAGTGACCACTCTTGCCTTAGATGGGGTCGTGTTATAGACCCAACAGAACTAATTTTAGCAAAATAATGTAAGTTTTTAAACATAGAAAGAACTTCTTCATCAGAAGCAGTGGAGTCAAAGTTTTCATAGATTGGCAAGTGTAAAGCATTATTAACTACGGTATGATATATATTATAAAAAGAGTTTGCGTACCTGAAACTTACCACAAGAGAGTCAGTGTTCTCATCCTGGACAGTAGTTGTTGACCACTCAGCTGTGATAACTTCAGCGGCTTGGACGGGAGCTTCATAAATGGCATATGATAGAGTGGAGTTTTGAAGGAAATCCACGAATGGGTGATACTGGGCTCCAAATTCATGCTTATTAGCCACCCCTGCATGGTTAGTTTTTATGAAATCAAAATCTCCAAACTGGAAATAGACTGTTTTAGCGGCCATTTGAAGAGATCTGTTGTGAGAACCCAAAAATCTCAATGAAATTTTGATTATGAGATTTATTTTATTTTCTGCATGAAGGGTTATTTCCTTATTGGTTATAAATAATGAAATTATATTTTCTTATAAAAATTCAATGGCAATGTGATGTCCAAAAGATTTTAAATGTATTTTGAAGCTCAAGTATTTAATAGGTTATTGCATTCAAGAATTTTCTTGTGAAAGGGTGTGTTCACGCGGGAAAAAGGGCTCACCAAGTGTGAACAAGATTAGCTACAGTACCCGTTTTTATTTTAAAACCTACTGCGGGGAGACAGTAGCATTTAATGTGCATCACCTCCGTTAGTACCATAGAGTAGGCTATGATAAACAACCGATGGGTACTAGCAGCCGTTGCAACCAACCTTTTCTCATCAGTCACTTCTTTTCTTTTCATAGCCAACGACTTAGATCAAATAAATTCGACGGCCCTTGTTGCTATACAGGTGACATATATATATATATATATATATATATATATCACGTTGGTACAACCCTTGCCCCACTTTCATAAACTTCTATACGGTGTACCACCAAATCCAAACTTACTCTCTAAACAACTGTCCTTTTTGGAAGAACAACTAGAGCTTTTAACTCTTTCTTGCCATCAAGGAGAATTTTCCACTCTCGAGTAAATTAAATTTGGTTGAGTGCAAAGGACCGAGGCAAGTATATTCACCATCTTATGTTTAATTGCAAGTTGATGCAAATATATACATTCAATCTGATGTTTATTTCAGTTTAACGCATTATCATTTGATCCGATATGCGTGCAAGGCTTGAATTATGTTTCAATTGTTTTTCTTTTATGAATGAGCACGCTATGCTTTAAATTCCGCTAGCATGATATGAATGATGATGCATGGATATAAATGAGCTTTGAATATCAGCTATGTTACAATCTTATATCTGTGCAAATGAATGAGAATGATGTCCCTTAAATGGGTTATGCCACATGGTTGGCAAGAGGAAAGGAAAGGTGTTGATGTGTTCTTCACCTGACCTAGAGGAATGATAAGTGACTACGTAGTCCACACAAGAGGGATCATGCAGTCTAGTTTGGCCAACTGCGTACTGTATGGTTAGCAGATCCACGGGTTTAGCCCCCGATGGATATTTTGAGAAAGTTATGCTCAGGTATATACCTGTCTTTTTTCAAGGAGGATCACACGTTGTGTATCATCAGTGAATCCTCAATGATCTTTGAAGGTTTCCGAGGCCTTGGCATTGTTTCACCAAGCCTCATAAACAGACTTGAACTCCCTTCAATGTTCCAGATACATTCTTTTAAATTGCTTATATACTTCTTCGATGTGTATATACTTGATGGGCGTAAATCGCTCACCTATGTTTAATTTTAATGTCTTGCAGGACAGAACGCTAAGGCTGAACCCTCTAATAAGGGGAAAGCAAAGATGATAAACTACTAAGTTATTTATTCTTTTGATGAGACTGAGGAAGGAAGGAAGACATGAAGGGAGAAAGGAAGATGTTAGAAGTAGTGTTGATGTTGGTTTGTAATTAAAGATGATGTAATAGCTTCCGCTGTAATTGCATTATTCTTGGGTTGTAATAACTCTCTAATACTGCCCTTACCCAGTATTTATGCTATGAATGGATGTATGGTTATCTTTTCCTTCTTTTGACGAAGCCTTGATCCATTAAGGGATTTTGGGGTCGTCACATCTGTGAACTTTGAAGAAACTTGAAATAGGGTTAGATTGCAGAGAATTTGCAGAGAGAAAATAATTTCAAAGCTTTGAGAGATTGTGATTGCAAATGTGTTTGATTTTACTTTTAGCAAAGTATTAGAAACGTTTGCAATTCTAAAGATAGTGAACCGTTTTTCGATCGTGGGTAGGATAACTACCAGATTACCCTCGATCAGAGATTGCCCTAATGTCTAATAAGGTCACTCATAAGAGACTAGACCTGATTAGTCTCCGATAGTTCTTTTTGATTGAGTCAAAGACTAACCAAAAACGACGTCGGGGACTAATGTAGTCTCTAATAGTTCAATTTTTTAATTTAGTCGGGGACTAATTAAAAACAACTGTCGGGGACTAGTTAGTCTCCGAGAGTTCAAAAATTTTTTAATTCAGTAGAGGACTAATTAAAAACGACTGTCGAGGACTAGTTAGTCTCCGATAGTTCAAATTTTTTAATTCAGTCGGCGACTAATTAAAAACACTATCAGGGACTAAAATAGTCTCTTTCTCTTAAGCTTTCAAAATATTTCCAACAATCAAGTTTAATAATTATTAGTTTCAAAAATTCTGTTTAGTTAAAAAATAGCTACATTCCAGAAATTAAATTCAAAAATTTTGTTCAAAAAGAATAGCTTCAATCCAGAAATTTAATTCTAGCTTCTAAAATTCTATTTAATTAAAAAACAGCTTCAATCCAGAAATTTAATTCTAGCTTCATACAACTAAACAACTTGTTTTCAAAAATTAATCAATTTTTAGAGGCATAATTCAACATTCCTAATTCAGAAACTAATCTAGAAAAAGGTAGATTCATCTAAAGGTTTTGTGAATATGTCTGCAAGTTGTTTATCAGTTGTTATAAACATTCATTTTGAGTTGCACTTCTAGTCTTGACTCCATCCTCTAAACTTCCAATTATCAAATCTGGCATGTGGTCTCTCAACCATGGAATTGCACGTGGCAGATTTGATCTTGAAGTTGAGGCTTCATTTTGTAGATTGACGTTATCCAATCTAGCTTCATGATCAGAGAAAAATTTTAAATGCATTCTATAATAAGAAATAATTTATTTTGTGTTATTATATTTTTACATGAAGGTTAGTCTTTTTAAATATGAATGATAAATTCATATCTACAATGAAAATTTTTGTGATGATATGATATCCATGATTATGAGGTTAAGTTCCTTAAAAGGTATTAAAAAAGGGATTAGCAAATCCCATTTAAGATTATATTGAGCAGCATGGAGGAAGAGGAGAGGGTTACGTAGGATTTGTGATTACGTGTTTGATTAGAAACTGTTTAGGTGGCTATGTTTTCATGCATGTAGGATAGCAGCTGTTTGCTATCAAGAAGTCATGATGAACAGCCGTTTTACCGTCCAAATTAACCAATCATTTTATCCTAAAGCTCAACCTTAGCTTACTGCTTTTGAACTCTATAAATACCTCATTCGAGATGAAATTTTAACTCTTTTACAAAAATTTCTCTGTTAAGAGTTTCGTTTAAACTTATCATCTCCATAAATTTCCAAGTTCTTCTTTCGAAAAATTATTCTCAGACCAGCTTTGATCTCACCCTTAAGAACGAAGAGGTAAGAACCTGGAACTCTACCTAGTTTCTTTCGTGCATAACATCAAAGATTTATGCTAAGTTTATATTCTTCTGCATTCTCATGAGACCTCATAGACTGAGTTTGTTCATGATAAGCCTTCCATGGTAGCAAAAACAAGCTCTAATTATTAGTCTCTGACGAGATAATTTTTAGTCTCTGTGAGATATTCTTAGTCTCTGACGAGATAATTTTTAGTCTCTGATGAAATATTCTTAGTCTCTGATGAGATATTTTAGTCTCTGACGAGATAATTCTTAGCCTCTGATGAGATATTTTTAGTCTCTAATGAGATATTCTTAGTCTCTGACGAGATAATTTTAGTCTCTGACGAGATAATTTTAGTCTCTGACGAGATAATTCTTAGTCTCTGATGAGATATTTTTAGTCTCTGATGAGATATACTTAGTCTCTGATGAGATATTGTTAGTCTCTGATGACGACGTCACCTTTAGTCCCCGATGAGTTAAGATGACGTCATCAGTCTCTGATGAGTTATTTAGTCTCTGATGACGTCAGCCTTAGTCTCCGACAGGCTCAGTTTAGTCCTTGATGACGTCATCCGTAGTGTCTGATGAAGGAATTCTTAGTCTCTGATGGAGGAATTCCCTAGTCTCTGATGAAGGAATTCTTAGTCTCAGATGGAGGAATTTCCTAGTCTCTGATAGGCAAAAATATGTTAGTCTCTGATGCCTAAGGATATCAGTCCCTGATGAGTTTGATAATGAGAAAATTATTCCCCGATGCATAGTCTGTTATCAAGACTATAAAGCATTATTTTCTTAAAATTATTTTATGATGTTATTCTTTAAAACAGTGAAGTCTAAGGACATCACATACATATTTTCTTTCATAAATTCTTATTAAGGTATTAAAATATTACTTGTATAATTTACAGAATCTCTCTTTCACAAGTAAATTGATTTGAATTTTGTGCAAAGGACTGAGGCAAGTATATTCACAATCTTATGTTTATTGCAAGTTGATGCAAGTATATTCACAATCTTATGTTTATTACAAGTTGATGCAAGTATATTCTTACTCTTATGCTTATTTCAGTTAAGCGCATGATCAATTGATTCGACATGCGTACAAAATTATGACATTTTAATCTAAATTTCCTTGTGAAACAGAATGCTATGCTTTAATTTCCGCTAGCATGATATGAATAAAAGTGCATGGATATAAGGGAGCTTTGCTCTTTCAGCTATTTTTATTGACATTATATCTGTGCAATGAATGAGAATGCTATGTTCCTTAAATGGTGATGCCACATGGATGGTTAGAGGAAAGGAAAAGTGCTGATTTGTTCTTCACCTAACCTAGAGGAATTTTATGTGACTACATACGTTCACACAAGGAGGGATCATACGGGCACAGTTAGGCCAGCTGTATACCGTATGGTTAGCAGATCCAGCGGTTTTAGCCCCCGATGGATATTTTTACTTCAAGGAAGTTATTCTTTGTTTTTTAAGAAGGATTACACAATTTTTTATCATCAGTAATCCTAAAGATTCCTTAAAGATTTCTGAGGCATTAGTATTGATTCACCAAGCCTCTTAGCAGAATTGAATTCTTTGAAACATTCCAGATTTGCTTTCCCAAATTGTTTATATACTTGTTGGGCGTAAACCGTTCATTCTTGTTGAATTTTAATGTTTTGCAAGGCAGAATATTAAGGTTGAGCTCTCTGACAAGGGAAAGACAAAGATGACAGGTCATTGAGTTTAGCTAACCCTTTGTAGTGCCGACAAGGAAGGAAGGAAGGAAGATGAACTGAAAAGTGATGTTTTGTAATATAGTATAGAGACAGAATAGTTTCCACTGAAAATGTAATATTTTGGGTTGTAATAACTCTTTAATATCGTTTCTTTCAGTAATTATTATATGAATGGATGTGTGGTTATCTTTTCCTTCTTTTGACGAAACCCTGATCCAGTGAGGGATTTTGGGGTCATCACAACTTCTTCATTAGAGTTGCTATCAATCCAATCTTTACCCTCTGTAATCAAGGCTTTGCTCTTTGATTTAGCATTCTTGTCAGCAAAGTCTTTCCTTGATTTTTCATCCTTAGATCTATCACTAGATCTAGGCTCCCTGCACTCATTGGCAAAGTGCCCTAACTTGTCACAATTGTAACATCTTATTTTCTTTAAGTCGAAGGTGACTTTTTGACCTTCACGTTTAGGGTTAGGCTTCCTTGACGATTTTCTTCCTTTCCTGTTGGCCCTAAATTTCTTGAACTATTTGACCATGAATGCCATAAATTCTTCCATGTCATCATCATAATCCAGTTCATCTTCCTGATCAGTCAAGCTAGCACTAGAAGATTCCTTATCAAGCTTCTCTTGAGACTTGCTTGTCTAAACCATCAACCCAGCTCCTTTGTCCCTGCCATGCATGCGTTTTCGTTGCTCTACTTCGAGTTCATAAGTCTTTAAGTTCCCGTAGAGCCTGTCCAGTGTGAGTATGTCCAAGTCATGAGCCTCTCTTATGGCTATTGTTTTTGGATCCCAACTTGGAGGGAGAGATCTCATGACCTTGGTGTTGACATCCTCATTGTCATAGGACTTTCCAAGTATTTTCAAATCATTGAGCAAAGTGTTGAACCTATCATAAACTGACGTTACTGGTTCACCGGGCTTTGCATGAAAGAACTCGTATTGTTGTGTCAACAATGACCTCTTGTTCTTTCGGACTTGGTCAGTCCCTTCACACAGGACTCTGATTGTGTCCCAGATTTACTTCGATGTTGTGCAATTGATGATGCTTGTGAACATATTTTTATCAATTCCATTATATAGTATGTTCATCACCTTAGCATCCTTTAACACTTGCAACTTGTCTTCGTTGTATACTCACATTCTGGAGAAAGTTCAAAGTGTTCCGCCACAACAGATCCATCGACGGTTTTAGCAGGAACAAATTTCCTGGGTAGATAAGGACCCTTCTCAATCCTATCAATATAATCTGGATCTGTTGTTCTTAAGTGCATGTATATCTTTTGCTTCCACATTGGATATTCTTCTCTTTTAAGAATTGGAATTCTGGTACCACCATCATGACTTCCCGCATACGCTATTATGTTAGAGCTGCTTGCTTCGTCGTTGGCCATCTCTTGGAACGTGTTAATTGAATAAATTCAATTATAGGCTCTGATACCAATTGTTTTCCCAGTGAGATGCCTAGAACGTGTAGAAGGGGGGGTTGAATACAAGTTCTTTGAATACTTTTCGAATTTCTTGTTCTTTAAGAAATTAAACTTTCTTGCGGAATATAAAGAAGAAAAACTCAAATCAATTTATAAACAATTGCTATATTGATTTCACAACTGATTACAAATTCTAACAATCATAATAAATATGATCATCAGCTTCTTTTCTATTCTGTATAGGAAAAGATACAAAACTATGAAAAACCTATACAACTTCAAATTACAATTCTCTGTAAACCTAATTACAGCTTCTCTAACCACTGAATTCCTATTAACTCAGTTCCTATTCTGAATAAAATTCAGCTTCCTTATTCGTATCAAATACAATCTTTCTTTTTTTATTAGAAAGAGATTTCTGGTTAGTTTCCTTACCAGCTACATCTTCAATTATATCTTGCTTTACGTGAAAGACAATCCTTATTCAATTTGAACTCTGTATCTCTCAGGAAATAAATTACGGTTAGTCCCTGATGCTTCATCTTTAGTCTCTGGTGACGTCATCACTAGTCTCTGGAGCTTTTAGTCCCTGATGACGTAAGATTGTGTAGTCTCCGATAGAGTTATTTAGTCTCCGATGCTTTAAGGCTTAGTCTCCGATGACGTCAGCTTAGTCTCTAATGTTTTTAACTTTAGTCTCCGATGACGTAAGCTTTAGTCTCTGACTCTTTTAGACTTAGTCTCTGATGACGTATGCCTTAGTCTCCGACAGGCAAAAGTAGTCTCTGATAGATAAAAAAAACCTTAGTCTCTGACAAGTTTTCCTAGTCTCCGACAAGCCTTTTTGTAAACTCCAACGAATCAAATACACATTTTGACTTACTGAAGCTTTGATACTCCATTCCAGCAGTTACTTACAAATAAGAAATAAGTATATCTCTTTATAAAGAATGAATAAATTACAAACAAAGAGATAACTGCTAGCTACAAAATTTCAGTGTTACTAATTAACACTTTCTATACATTTGTACTCTAAGTAATCTAAAGACAATCATCATCAAATGTTCTAAAACCTAACATCTTGATATGATCAATTATCAACTAAGCAACTTCATCTTTTGTGTAGAGGTCTATTACCCATGTATACCTCGTGTGATCATCCACAATAACCAAAGCATATCTATTCCTTAAGATAGACATCACATTCACTTGACCAAATAAATCCATGTGTAACAATTGTAGTGGGTCAGTGATTGATGTTGCTGGTTTGCTTTTGAATGATACACTCTTTTGTTTCCCTTTCTAGCATGAATCATACAATCCATCTTGTGAAAACTCCAATTGTGGAATGCCAGCTACCAGTTCTTTCCTCACAAGCTTGTTGATGTTCTTTAAATTCAAGTGAGAAAGATTCTTGGGCCAAAGCCAACTTTCATCAGTTGAAGCTTTGTTGTAAAGACATGTGATTTGATCAAAGGAAGAGATAAGGTTTGCAACATACAAATTTCCTTTTCTTTTCCCTGTCAGTATCACATTCTCAGATTCCTTGTTACACACCTGGCATAGATCTTCTTTAAAGGTGACATGGAATCCTTTATCACATAGTTGACTCACACTCAGTAAGTTGTGCTTTAAGTCGTCAACTAGTGCTACTTCAGTGAAGATGACATCTCCATGTTCAACACTGCCATATCCCCTCGTATGGCCTTTACTGTCATCTCCAAAAGTGACTTTTGGGCCACTTTTCTCTTCATACTGTTTTAGCAGGGACTTATCACCAGTCATGTGCCTTGAACAGCCACTGTCCAAGTACCATGTTTTCTTCTTTTTGCCCTGCACAGTAAAGAGTAACTAGTTAGAAATTTTTGGGACCCAGACTTTCTTGGGTCCTTTCTCACTAGTTGTAGACTCAAGACTTGACTCAGATTGAGTTGATTGTCTTTTAGCATTTTTGACTTTAATTGGACAAAAAACTAGTCTTGCTACCTTTTTGTGAGAGACTGTCAAGCTTTGAATTTTCAATGTTAATGCAAAGATGATCTAACCTTTTTACAGGTGATTTATCCTTTATTATCTTTGAAGGTGCAGTCTCAGTTATAGGAATTTTATTTTTGCTCCTACAGTGAACAACTATGTGGTTGGGGTTTGTTAGAAATAAATGATGATGATGATGATTATGTAATAAATTGTGCAACTGTAAATACTTAAGGTATTTTATAAACCTTAAGATCAGCACAAGTTTTGCACCCACTAATGATACACTTATTCATCAGTGTATGGTTAATAACTTCATAAGACAAGTCAGAAAACAGAAACATTCCAAGGACTTGACAAAGTGAAGAAGAATGTCTGATGCTACTTCTAAACAGTCAAAGTATTCTGCACATTAGAAATTCTAATCAAAAGTTACGTTGATTAAGTCCCATCAGGGGGAACCCGTCAGGGGAACCCATCAGGGGGAACCCATCAGGGGAACCCGTTAGGGGAACCCATCAGGGGAACCCATCAGGGTATGATGAAGGCAGACCAACCCGTCAGGGAAACACTTCAGGATATGTCATTGTCAGGCAAACCAATCAGGGCAACCCGTCAGGGGAAATAACCAACATGACATCAGTGGAAGCCATCAGTGTATGTCGTCAGTCATAACCATCAGGATCAAGAAGCACTGAGTGAAACTCAAGTGAAGGTTGAAGCCCAGATCCAGTCAATAAGCATCAGGAGATCCAGAAGCACTGATCAAAGTCCGTCAAGGCTGGCAGTCAGTGGATCGTTGTGACAGCATGCACCCGTCATCAGTTCTTACACGGAAATCAACGTAACGTGTTACAAAAGCAAGAAATATCAACTGGAAAGATATTTCTTGAAGTTTGTTTATGATCCAATGAGAACTCTCACGCATTAAATGCATGCAGATCAGGGGAAGAAAAGTAGCAACAAAGCATGCAGCAGTCTGACACATAAAGTTTCGATGTGACATACTTGCAGCTAAGTTGAGAAGAGCAGCACGTCTCAAGCACGTGATTTCATCCCACTGATTTATCATATAAGCAACGGAGCTCTCATTACAAAAACACACAGAGATTAAATCTATCTAATAGATCAAACAAACGTAGAAGCACACAAACACTAAAGAGAAGCTTTGTAATAGATCTTGAGAGAGATATTTCAAAGAAAGTTAGAAGCTAGTGAGTGTGAGAAGCTGTGAACCTTATTCACAGAATTTGTAGCTGTAAATCATAATTGTGATTATACAGATTTCCAGAAAAACCTCAAGTTTTAATATAACTATTTTAACTTGAATCTGTCTGTTCATTTCTTATAGTTTTTCTGTTTGTTACAACTGTTTTCCAGTAAGCACTTCTAAGTTTAAAAAGAGCGAAAAGTTTCAGGTGTTTGTATTCATCCCCCCCCCCCCCCCCCTTCTACAAACACTTGTGCTTATATTGCACTAACAATTGGTATCAAAGCCTCTTAGCAGATTTCACTTGCTAATAACGATCATTATCTATGGCCAACAAAGCTGGAAACAGTAAAGTCCCCATGTTGGAAAGGGGCAAATACTTCTTCTGGAGACAAAGAATGATAGTTCATCTGAGAGCTATTGATGATGAATACTTGCAGATTCTAGAAAAAGGACCTCACGTTCCCAAGAAGCTCATTCCTATAGAAGTCATTAATGGAGTCAGTATTCCTGAAAAGCTTGTCCCAAAGACAGCTGACGAAATGACGATAGAGGAAAGAGAAAAGGTGAAAAAGGATCTTAAAGTCACTGGGATCCTATATAATGGTTTAGACGATGATATGCTGAATAGGATCATGAATCTCACCACGTCTAAATCTATATGGGATACCATACAAATCCTTTGCGATGGTAATAAGGAGGTGAGGGAGAACAAACTGCAGCTGTTGACACAACAGTATGAGTGGTTCACAATGAAAAATGGTGAAACACTTACTGAAATGTTTGATAGATTCAACAGGTTGGTAAATGTCCTGAGATTATATGGGAAGGCATATGCTAACAAGGATGTGAACAGAAAGTTCATAAGAGCCCTTCCCATATCATGGGATCCTAAGACAACAGCCATCAGGAAATCCAAGGACATGAATCTTCTAGACTTGGACAGGCTTTATGGCACCCGAAAGACATATGAACTTGAGGTTCAACAAAGTTCTAAAATGTCAGGGGATGCTAGAAAGCTTAAATCTGTAGCCCTGATGGCTGCCACGAAGGACAAACAAGAAGCAAGGCCAAGTGTCTTGATGAAGCAGCAACTAGAAGATGCTGACATAGAAGGGGACAAAGAAGCTGACTTCAAGGAGGAAGAATATACTCCAGAAGAGTTAGAGGAGCTGGATGAAACCATGACCTTTCTTGCAAAAAGGTTTTCCAAGCTGAAATTCCAAAAACCTTCGGGATCTAAAAGATTTTCAGCAAGGAAACCCAGTAGCACTAAAAACTTTATTGACAAATCAAGAATAAAGTGCTACAAATGTAATGAGATGGGTCACTTTGCAAATGAGTGCCACAAGGCCACAAAAGATGGTGAATCCAGAGACAAAGAAGCTGTTGTGGATTACAAGAAGAAATACTTTGACCTTCTTAATGCAAACAAGAAGGGAAAAGCATATATAGCAGAGGGAAAGGACTGGGCTGACTCTGATGAGGAAGAAAATGAAGAGTATGTCAACCTTGCCCTTATGGCCTCATCCACTGACAGTAGCAGCTCACAGGTAAGCCTTGAAATTTCCTCTAACATGTCTAAAACTAATTGTGTTAAAACTGTTAAGGAAATGGCCTGTGAGATAAAGGATCTCTATGACACCCTGAGGAGTGTTGTAACTGAAACTGAGAGAGTGCAGAAAATAAATGAATAGTTATCTGCCAGGAACACTCTTTTAGAATCAGAAAACTCCAGACTTGAGAGTCTTGAAAAAGAACTCTCAAGGACTAAAAATCTTCTTGACTGTGCTATAAAAAGGGAGGAATGGACCTCGAATATTCTTAGTCAAGAAAGGGAAGTCATTAAGAGATGGAATGAGTCTAGCAGGAAACTGGAGGATCGTTTGAAAAGTCAGAAATCTGATCCAAAATCTGGTTTGGCCTATGTAGAGACTCAAGTGCAGCAACCTCCCATTGAGGTTGAGATGACAGCTAGCTTTTAAAAAAGGTCATCCCAAACTATCAAGTTTGTTAAGGCAGCAACAAAGCTAGAATCTGGGAATGTCTTCCCAGTGAATGAAGCTTCCACTAGTGGTGGGAGAGGCAAGAAAATTATCCTTGCCAAAACACTCAACCCTCAAGTTATGAAAGAATTAGACTGTGCATCAGTGGATACACAGTCGTCAGGGGGAAAAAGTGCATCAGGCCGTTGTAGCCCGTCAAGGGAAAAAGGCCTGTCAGGGGAAAGCAGGAAGAATAGAAATGGTAAGCTAGGTGTTAATAAAACTAGTAATTATTCTTCCATTAATGAAGCCCCTAGAAAAGTGTGCTGGAATTGTGGTAGCTGTAATCATTTGTCTTTTCAATGCAAAGTAAAACCACAAATTTTGAATGGCACAATTTTGTATGCTGATGATTTACCAACTATTAAAGCCTGCTCCTCCAAGGAAAAAGGTAAGATAACTGTTGAGATATCAAAAGCATATGTTGAAGCTCCTAAAAAGGAGAAAGTTTTAAATTTGCCAAAACCAAAAGTCACTGATAAAGAAAAAGCTGTATTACCTATTACTGTGACTAAACCAAGAGGACCCAAAACAAATTGGGTACCAAAAACAATTTAAATGTTTTCTTGTGTGCAGGGAAAGGTCAAAAGCAGTCAAATCTGGTTTCTAGATAGTGGCTGCTCAAGGCATATGACAGGAAACAAAGCCCTGCTCACAGAATTTCAAGAAAAGGCTGGTCCAGTAATTTCATTTGGTGATAACAGCAAAGGACTAACACTTGGTTATGGTAAAGCAGCAAGTGGGAATGTCTCACTTGAAAATGTAGCACTGGTTGATGGGCTTAAGCACAATTTGCTAAGCATAAGTCAACTAAGTGACAAAAGATTCATCACTTCCTTTAAAGGAGATCAGTGCCTAATCTCAAATGAAAGTGATGGGAAGCTGGTTCTGTCAGGGATAAGAAAAGGAGATCTCTATGTTGCTGATTTTAATTCAGTAAGTAGAGAATCATGTTTCTACAGCAAGGCTACTCCTGATGAAAGCAGACTATGGCACAAGAAGCTCTCTCACCTGAACTTTAAGTCAATTAATGATCTAATGAAGAGAGGGTTGGTAACTGGACTACCCCAAATGGAGTTTATCCAAGAAGGATTATGTTTAGCCTGTCAACAAGGGAAGCAAAGGAAATCATCCTTTGTCAGCAAGGAAGCCACTATGATCAAAGATCCAATTCAATTGTTACATATGGATCTCTTTGGCCCTGTCAACATAATGTCAGTGTCAAAGAAAAGATTTGCAATGGTCATTGTGGATGACTACACCAGATACACTTGGGGTAAAGTTTCAACATGCTAAATCAGAAGTATCTCAACAAATTATTGACCATATCAAGAAGGTGGAAACAGAATCAGGGTCAGTGGTTTGAATGTTGAGAACTGATAATGGAACTGAATTCAAGAATGCAGCTGTTGAGGGATTTTGTGTGGAGAAAGGCATAAATCATACATTTTTTGCTCCAAGGACTCCTCAACATAATGGTGTAGTGGAAAGGAAAAATAGAACCCTGATAGAAGCTGCTAGGTCAATGCTAGCAGAGGCAAAGATTCCCACCTATTTTTGGACTGAAGCAATTTCCACTGCATGCTTTACTCAGAATAGATCACTAATCAACAAGGCTCACAACAAGACACCATATGAGCTAATGACAGGGAGAAAGCCAAGTATCAAGTTCCTCTATGTTTTTGGATGCAAATGTTTTGTTCTGAGGAATTTTGGTGAGAACTTAGGAAAATTTGATCCAAAAGCTGATGAAGCAATTTTCCTAGGTTATTCTCTGTCATCCAAGGCCTTTAGGGTTTACAACAAAAGACTTCAAGTGGTAATGGAGTCTATAAATGTAGCTTTTGATGATCAAGAAATTTCTGGGCTTGAAGACCCTGGTTTTCATGAAGAACTCAGGTTTGCAAATGAAAATGATATTGATTATCAAGAGATTGAAGCCGATGAGTGCAGACAAATGGAGAATTTATCCATTCCTGATGTCAATCCAAACAATTTAGAATCCCCTTCAGCAGATAGAGTTAATTTCCTTGACAACAGATCAGGGTATACTTCATCAGGGGATCATTCATCAGGACATGCACCATCAGGGGATAACTTGAACCTTGAATTATCCACTAATTCAGGGGGAGAGTTTTCAGAAGCTGGAAGCACAGGCTTCGGGGGAGGAGATGATAGTCAAGCAAGCTCATCAAGACACATCTCTAATCCCAAATGGGCCAGAAGTCACACAACAGATCTGATTATTGGTGACCCAAGCAAAAGAGTTCAGACCAGGAAAGCAACATCTAATGAATGCCTATATGCTTGTTTTCTTTCTCAAATTGAACCAAAGAAGTTTGAAGAAGCTATTCAAGATGCAGACTGGATCTTGGCAATGCAGGAAAAGCTAAATCAATTTGAAAGGAATCAAGTATTGAAGCTTGTACCTAAGCCCAAAGATAGGATCATAATAGGTACTAAGTGGGTATTCAGAAATAAGATGGATGAAGCTGGCATTGTTGTTAGAAACAAAGCAAGACTGGTTGCAAAAGGATATCTTCAAGAAGAAGGGATTGATTTTGATGAGACCTTTGCACTAGTAGCCAGACTTGAGGCTATAAGAATTTTCTTAGCCTATGCAGCACATTCAAACTTTAAAGTATATCAAATGGATGTGAAAAGTGCTTTTCTAAATGGGAAATTGGAACAGGAGGTGTATGTCCAACAACCTCCAGGATTTGAATGCGCAAAATTTCCAAATCATGTCTACAAACTGGAAAAGGCACTTTATGGACTGAAGTAAGCACCTAGAGCTTGGTATGATACACTGTCAAAGTTTCTGGTGAAAAACAAATTTTCAAGAGGTATCATTGACAAAACCTTGTTCTTTAGACAACACCAAGGTCATCTAATTTTGGTTCAAATCTATGTTGATGATATTATTTTTGGATCCACCGACACAAGACTGTGTGAAAAGTTCTCCAAACTCATGCAAAGCAAATATGAAATGAGCTTGATGGGTGAATTATCTTACTTCTTGGGATTACAAGTTAAACAAGACTCTGATGGAATCTACATTCATCAGACAAAATATGCCAAAGAACTTCTCAAGAAATTTGATATGGAGGATTCAAAAGTAGCAAAGACACCTATGGCCACTACAACCAAGATTGACCCTGATAAGAATGGAAAGAAAGTTGATTTGAAGACTTACAGGGGAATGATTGGATCATTGCTATATCTGACAACAAGCAGGCCAGACATAATGTTTGCAACATGTCTTTGTGCAAGATATCAAGCTGACCCAAAGGAATCTCATCTCATTGCAGTGAAAAGAATCTTGAGATATATCAAGGGCACTACAGAGTTGGGACTTTGGTATCCAAAGGAGTCTGGATTTGAATTGCTAGGATATTCTGATGTTGACTTTGGAGGATGCAGGATTGACAGAAAGAGTACAACAGGAAGCTGTCAGTTTCTGGGAGGAAGGCTTGTATCTTGGTTCAGCAAAAAGCAGCATTCTATTTCTACATCTATTGTTGAAGCTGAATACATTGTAGCTGGAAGTTGTTGTGCACAAATTTTATGGATGAAAAATCAGCTAATGGATTATGGTCTGAACTATTCCAAGATTCCAATAAGGTGTGATAACACTAGTGCCATTGCCATTGCTAAAAATCCAGTACAACATTCCAGAACTAAGCATATAGAAATCAGATATCATTTTATCAGGGAATATGTTATGAATGGGAATATTGAATTACAGTTTGTACCTTCAAATCAGCAGCTGGCAAACATATTCACCAAAGCTCTTGATGAAGCCACATTTTCAAATCTTGTGGGAGAGATGGGAATGGTGAATTATGCGTCAGGGACAGAGTCAAACTCATAAGATTGGGTATTTCTAACTCATTTCATAAGTTCTTGATAAAATCAATTAATATGTGGTTATATATGTTCAAATTGTAAATATGTATATACTTGTATATTCTGCATTTTGTTTTGGACTGATGCATCAGGGTTAGGGCTTCCTTAAGGACGCATCAGGGTCAGGGTACCCGGCTCGCTCGTGAGGGTCAGGATGTCCGGATCGCTCGTCAGGGTCAGGGTGTCCGACTTGTTTGACAAGGTCAAGGTATCTGACCTGTGTGTCAGGGTCAGGGTGTCCGTCTTGTGCATCAGGGTCAGGATATGTACATACAGTAAATCATTAGGGTAAGTTTAAATTTTTTTATTTGCATCGAGTTTCTAGGTCAGTTAAGTGATGACAACTCATCATTAAGTTCTTCTCTCACTGATGACGTGTCATCACAGAAACTGAACTGACTCCCTAATAGCGTGTTTTCAGGAGAAGTTTTCAAACGTCTTTAGGCGGGTATTAATACTCTATCTCTCCTACTTTTTGAAACCCCCCAAAACATTTAATCTATACCTGATATTTGCTAGAGTTTTTTTTCTCTCTCTCGTCTTTACAGAAACCCTAGAACTTCAAATCTTTGAAACATCCATGGCACGTCAACAAATTCAGAGGAACTTGACAGTTCCACCCACAAACTACGTGGGCTTCTCTGACATTGATGAGGTAAGTGATTGCTTTAAACCGATAATGAACTATCTGCTCACCTCTGAGTATAGTAAAGCCATCTTTACCGATGAAGAAATGTCGGGGGAGGCACTGTCACAACTTTGGATAAGTGCCAAGTTCATGTACTCCACCACCAAGCCTGATGTGGTCAAGGGTATCTCATTCAAAGTTTCGTCTTCGAAAGGGAAAATAACTCCTTCCAGACTTAACTCTGCTTTGGGGCTACCCACTCAAGATCTGGTGGATGTACCCAGTGATGTAGATCTGCTGGATTTCTTGAGGGAACTGGGCTATAACGCTGCTCCCAACACAGTGTTAAAGTTCAAGGATCTCAAGAGGGTAAATGTGAAGAGGGAGATTTTTTATCTCTTCGACACCATCACCAAGGTGTTCTCAGGTAAGTGTTCTAACTTTGAGATCATTACCTCCTTAACTTTGAAAATAGCATACGCAATAATTAAAAATGTAAATATAAATATAGGTAAAATTATTTTTGATGATCTTGTAAATAAATTAGGTCATTTTAATAATAGGAAAACTGAAGTATATTATGCAAGATTTTTGTTTATGATTATTAAAGATCAGATTACTAATTTTTCTTTTGAGAATGATATACCTGTACAGACCTACAAGCAAACAAAGAAACTGTTTGTAGAAATAATAAAGAAATCTTTTACAGCCGAACCGTTTGCACTCCCATCGCATATGGTACAGGTAGTAAATTCTACACCTTCTACTTCTCAAACTGTACATTCTTCACCTTCATCTACTATGGTAGAGAAATCAACCACCTCTCTGCCTACCCAAGTAGAATAACCAATTTCTTCACAACCACTCTCAACAGCCCAACCCACAGTCTCTCAAAAGACTATTGGGATTAAAAGAAAACCCAGTGAAGTTACCACAATAACTGAGGGGGAGCAAGGAGAGAGAGTGATTGGCTACAGGCGTAAGAAGAAGAAGGGAGCCACGAGTGTTACCCAACAGCCTGACCTGGCAGTATCCTCTTAAAAGGATGCTGCTTTTGATAAGGAATTAAATATATTTCTAACTAGTTCCTCTCAAAAGGGATTAGTTATTGAAAATAGTCCTCAACCAAGGACACAATTGAGTGAGGCACATACACTGACCATAGACACTGATGAACCTACCATCAGGGTCTCTGAGAGCCACTTGCAGATATCTGACACAGTGAGTGCACACACCAGTCAAGATGTTGTAGCTCAGAAGCTTCTCAATAAGATCAACATGAGTCATAAGCATTCTTCTACAACATCTTTTGATGAATCACCTCTTCATTCAGTGATTTAGCCAACACTCCCATCTACAGCACTTCCTTCTTTCTCTGTTCCTCAAATTTCTTCAGATATAATGACACAAACATTAAGTGCCATACAATCAGATTCTCCACATTCTCAATTCGTGGAGGAGCCAACACTCTCTGACACAGTGTTTGATAGTCACTACTCTCACATGGTTGACTCATTTTTACTTGATACAAACACTAGTGATCAAGCAGGGGACATAAACTCCACTATACATACTACAGCTATAACTCTTTATGTACCCCCAATTGTATATACTTCCTCTATAGAAACATATACTTCTCCAATTATACATATTCACTTTACTTCTTCTCCTTCTCCTATCACAACTGTCGAACCATAATCTGTAAATACATCACTTGAACTGGTCACAGTTGATGATTTCCAAGCCTATAGGAGCCCCTCTAGGACAATTTTGAGTGAGACTGAGAAAATACTTAGTGCAGAGAGGCAAAGTCAAACCCTTGAGAGGACTTTGGTAAAAGGAGAGCAAGAGAGTACTGCCTTAGTAGGCAAAGAAAAAGGAGAGAATATGAGTGATGCCTTAGACGGCAAAGAAAAAGGAGAGGATGAGAGAGATAAGGATGAGATCCTTGTAAACAAAGAACAGAGAAAACACAGATACTGTAAATATTACATCTTCCTCTGCAAGTGATGAAGATGATGCTCCACAAGATGATTTTTCCCAGTTCATCGGAGTTGATTTATACTTTCGACATAACCAAATGTCTGATACTGTACAGTTATTGAAGCAAGAGTTAGCTAGGACTACTGATCCAGTCTTGATCAAAGTGTTAAAGTCACAGATCATGATTGGTCAGTCAATAGATATAGAAAACCAAAAATTGTATACATATTTTTCCACAAAGTTACAAAATGTACAGCAAGTTCTCGACTCTTTGGTCACCAGCCAGACTCTACTCCGGATGAAGAAACAAGTTGACAATGTTGACCACAAGCTTACTGATCTTTCTACTCAAATGAACAGCATGGAAACTCTGCAAAAATCCATGGCTGACACCATGAAACAACTTCTTCAAGTCACATCCCGACTCTCAACTCCCACTGATGATGCTGTCAAAAAGGGGGAGAATTCAACCAAGCAGTCGTCAGGGGATGTTGCTGAGAAAACAAGTCAACCATCAGGGGATGTGACTACTTCTATTCCTGCTCCAAAACCCAAGGACAAAGGCAAAGGCATCCTGATTGAGGAACCCAAGAAGATATTCAACACTCAATCAGGGCCTAAGCTACTTGGAGACGCCATGAAGACAGCCCACTTTCCAACACCTATTGAAGTTATAATTGATGGGAAAATGGAGCTGATCTACCCTCAAGATAAAAAGCTAGTAGAAGCTGATGCAATCTTTGCACAGCAACTTCAAGAAGAAGAGGAGAGGGAAATGGCAAAGGAACAGGAGGAAGAAATGAAGAAGAAGAAGAATGTTAGGCCTAGGACCTCTAGGAAACCTCAGCCAAGAAGATTACAGAACCCTAAAAGTGCATCAGGGGATAAAAATCAAGATAAAACTAAAGACCCTAATGTCACTACAAAGAAGTCACATGAAGCCAAGGACAAAGCACCTTCTCCTATTACCAAAGAATATGGTCCACCCACTCTAGCTAAATTTCTCAGAGAAGAAAGGCGTAAAAACCTGACATTTATGTTCTCAATAAAAAGCATAGATGTCAGGTTCAACAATAGAAGGGATCAGCTAATAACAGTTGAACTGAAGAGTGGGTCAGAATTCAATGTAGCAATGGACTGGTTCAGGAGAATGGATGCTGAGCAATTAGGACTGGTTCTAAACCTGATTCCAAGATCCTCTCAGGCTAATAAAGACTTAAGGGGGATAATCGACAGGCTGAGGAGAGCCATCAACAATGAAAGGAGCCTGCCCACAGCATTGGAAAGTCCTCTGAAATTATTCTATAGATCCACTGATGGGCAGGAGAAAAGTATAAGGATCAAAGAAGTTGATGGCCTAGACCTGGAGGAAGCGATGCATGTTCTGAATCAAATTGCAAATCATAAGAATGAACATGTCATCAAATTCAAAGTCCTGCTGATTCAGAGAGTACTAAAAGAGATCGAAGAAACCAGAGCTGATGATGGGAACACTGCAGTAAGGGATGTGCCACCAGTAAAGGGATTCAAAGTCTATCCTAAAATGATCACAAGCCCCATGGGAGTTCAATTCAAAAACAAAAAGGGGGAGATCATTACCTTTTACTGGTCACAACTTGTTGCAGCCAACATTCAAGAAATCAAGACAGTCCTTAAAGCTTTGGAAACAAGCAAAAATGTCAACATAGTAAATTTCAGAAAGCTTCTTCAGAGGGAACTAGAGCAGCTGGAGACAGGAGGAGAAGACAACAGACTCAGAATTCCTGATCAAAACCCAGATCAAAGAAGACAAGGCCTTGGAAGTGACTCCCAACCGATTGAATCAAGTCATCCATTGCCCTTTGTCTCAGCTAAAAGAAAAAGGGTCTGATGTCTAAATACAACATTCTTTTTGTAATAGATGTAGGTTATACTTGTACAGAAATTCTTTTATTAATTCATTCAAAATTCTTTCATGTATTTAGTATTGGTTTTGACATCATCATTACTGCATCTAGGGATTTATGGTTATCAAATTGATAAACATAAATAGGGGGAGATTGTTAGAGATAAATGATGATGATGATGAATATGTAATAAATTGTGCAACTGTAAATACTTAAGGTATTTTATAAACCTTAAGATCAGCACAAGTTTTGCACCCACTGATGATACACTTATTCATCAGTGTATGGTTAATAACTTCACAAGACAAGTCAGAAAACAGAAACATTCAAAGGACTTGACAAAGTGAAGAAGAATGTCTGATGCTACTTGTAAACAGTCAAAGTATTCCGCACATCAGAAATTCTAATCAAAAGTTACGTTGATTAAGTCCCATCAGGGGGAACCCGTCAGGGGGAACCCGTCAGAGGGAACCCGTCAGGGGAACCCGTAAGGGATGATGAAGGCAAACCAACCCGTCAGGGAAACACTTCAGGATATGTCATTGTCAGGCAAACCAATCACGGCAACCCGTCAGGGGAAATGACCAACATGACATCAATGGAAGCCATCAGTGTATGTCGTCAGTCATAACCATCAGGATTAAGAAGCACTGAGTGAAACTCAAGTGAAGGTTGAAGCCCTGATCTAGTCAATAAGCATCAGGAGATCCAGAAGCACTGATCAAAGTCCGTCAGGGATGGCAGTCAGTGGATCGTTGTGACAGCATGCACCCGTCATCAGTTCTTACACGGAAATCAACGTAACGTGTTACAAAAGCAAGAAATATCAACTGGAAAGATATTTCTTGAAGTTTGTTTATGATCCAATGAGAACTCTCACGCATTAAATGCATGCAGATCAGGGGAAGAAAAGTAGCAACAAAGCATGCAGCAGTCTGACACATAAAGTTTCGATGTGACATACTTGCTGCTAAGTTAAGAAGAGCAGCACGTCTCAAGCACGTGATTTCATTCCACTGATTTATCATATAAGCAACGGAGCTCTCATTACAAAAACACACAGAGATTAAATCTATCTAATAGATCAA
>CM025780.1:16063050-16075748 GCA_014636745.2 Centella asiatica | reverse complement strand
CAACCAAGATTGACCCTGATAAGAATGGAAAGAAAGTTGATTTGAAGACTTACAGGGGAATGATTGGATCATTGCTATATCTGACAACAAGCAGGCCAGACATAATGTTTGCAACATGTCTTTGTGCAAGATATCAAGCTGACCCAAAGGAATCTCATCTCATTGCAGTGAAAAGAATCTTGAGATATATCAAGGGCACTACAGAGTTGGGACTTTGGTATCCAAAGGAGTCTGGATTTGAATTGCTAGGATATTCTGATGTTGACTTTGGAGGATGCAGGATTGACAGAAAGAGTACAACAGGAAGCTGTCAGTTTCTGGGAGGAAGGCTTGTATCTTGGTTCAGCAAAAAGCAGCATTCTATTTCTACATCTATTGTTGAAGCTGAATACATTGTAGCTGGAAGTTGTTGTGCACAAATTTTATGGATGAAAAATCAGCTAATGGATTATGGTCTGAACTATTCCAAGATTCCAATAAGGTGTGATAACACTAGTGCCATTGCCATTGCTAAAAATCCAGTACAACATTCCAGAACTAAGCATATAGAAATCAGATATCATTTTATCAGGGAATATGTTATGAATGGGAATATTGAATTACAGTTTGTACCTTCAAATCAGCAGCTGGCAAACATATTCACCAAAGCTCTTGATGAAGCCACATTTTCAAATCTTGTGGGAGAGATGGGAATGGTGAATTATGCGTCAGGGACAGAGTCAAACTCATAAGATTGGGTATTTCTAACTCATTTCATAAGTTCTTGATAAAATCAATTAATATGTGGTTATATATGTTCAAATTGTAAATATGTATATACTTGTATATTCTGCATTTTGTTTTGGACTGATGCATCAGGGTTAGGGCTTCCTTAAGGACGCATCAGGGTCAGGGTACCCGGCTCGCTCGTGAGGGTCAGGATGTCCGGATCGCTCGTCAGGGTCAGGGTGTCCGACTTGTTTGACAAGGTCAAGGTATCTGACCTGTGTGTCAGGGTCAGGGTGTCCGTCTTGTGCATCAGGGTCAGGATATGTACATACAGTAAATCATTAGGGTAAGTTTAAATTTTTTTATTTGCATCGAGTTTCTAGGTCAGTTAAGTGATGACAACTCATCATTAAGTTCTTCTCTCACTGATGACGTGTCATCACAGAAACTGAACTGACTCCCTAATAGCGTGTTTTCAGGAGAAGTTTTCAAACGTCTTTAGGCGGGTATTAATACTCTATCTCTCCTACTTTTTGAAACCCCCCAAAACATTTAATCTATACCTGATATTTGCTAGAGTTTTTTTTCTCTCTCTCGTCTTTACAGAAACCCTAGAACTTCAAATCTTTGAAACATCCATGGCACGTCAACAAATTCAGAGGAACTTGACAGTTCCACCCACAAACTACGTGGGCTTCTCTGACATTGATGAGGTAAGTGATTGCTTTAAACCGATAATGAACTATCTGCTCACCTCTGAGTATAGTAAAGCCATCTTTACCGATGAAGAAATGTCGGGGGAGGCACTGTCACAACTTTGGATAAGTGCCAAGTTCATGTACTCCACCACCAAGCCTGATGTGGTCAAGGGTATCTCATTCAAAGTTTCGTCTTCGAAAGGGAAAATAACTCCTTCCAGACTTAACTCTGCTTTGGGGCTACCCACTCAAGATCTGGTGGATGTACCCAGTGATGTAGATCTGCTGGATTTCTTGAGGGAACTGGGCTATAACGCTGCTCCCAACACAGTGTTAAAGTTCAAGGATCTCAAGAGGGTAAATGTGAAGAGGGAGATTTTTTATCTCTTCGACACCATCACCAAGGTGTTCTCAGGTAAGTGTTCTAACTTTGAGATCATTACCTCCTTAACTTTGAAAATAGCATACGCAATAATTAAAAATGTAAATATAAATATAGGTAAAATTATTTTTGATGATCTTGTAAATAAATTAGGTCATTTTAATAATAGGAAAACTGAAGTATATTATGCAAGATTTTTGTTTATGATTATTAAAGATCAGATTACTAATTTTTCTTTTGAGAATGATATACCTGTACAGACCTACAAGCAAACAAAGAAACTGTTTGTAGAAATAATAAAGAAATCTTTTACAGCCGAACCGTTTGCACTCCCATCGCATATGGTACAGGTAGTAAATTCTACACCTTCTACTTCTCAAACTGTACATTCTTCACCTTCATCTACTATGGTAGAGAAATCAACCACCTCTCTGCCTACCCAAGTAGAATAACCAATTTCTTCACAACCACTCTCAACAGCCCAACCCACAGTCTCTCAAAAGACTATTGGGATTAAAAGAAAACCCAGTGAAGTTACCACAATAACTGAGGGGGAGCAAGGAGAGAGAGTGATTGGCTACAGGCGTAAGAAGAAGAAGGGAGCCACGAGTGTTACCCAACAGCCTGACCTGGCAGTATCCTCTTAAAAGGATGCTGCTTTTGATAAGGAATTAAATATATTTCTAACTAGTTCCTCTCAAAAGGGATTAGTTATTGAAAATAGTCCTCAACCAAGGACACAATTGAGTGAGGCACATACACTGACCATAGACACTGATGAACCTACCATCAGGGTCTCTGAGAGCCACTTGCAGATATCTGACACAGTGAGTGCACACACCAGTCAAGATGTTGTAGCTCAGAAGCTTCTCAATAAGATCAACATGAGTCATAAGCATTCTTCTACAACATCTTTTGATGAATCACCTCTTCATTCAGTGATTTAGCCAACACTCCCATCTACAGCACTTCCTTCTTTCTCTGTTCCTCAAATTTCTTCAGATATAATGACACAAACATTAAGTGCCATACAATCAGATTCTCCACATTCTCAATTCGTGGAGGAGCCAACACTCTCTGACACAGTGTTTGATAGTCACTACTCTCACATGGTTGACTCATTTTTACTTGATACAAACACTAGTGATCAAGCAGGGGACATAAACTCCACTATACATACTACAGCTATAACTCTTTATGTACCCCCAATTGTATATACTTCCTCTATAGAAACATATACTTCTCCAATTATACATATTCACTTTACTTCTTCTCCTTCTCCTATCACAACTGTCGAACCATAATCTGTAAATACATCACTTGAACTGGTCACAGTTGATGATTTCCAAGCCTATAGGAGCCCCTCTAGGACAATTTTGAGTGAGACTGAGAAAATACTTAGTGCAGAGAGGCAAAGTCAAACCCTTGAGAGGACTTTGGTAAAAGGAGAGCAAGAGAGTACTGCCTTAGTAGGCAAAGAAAAAGGAGAGAATATGAGTGATGCCTTAGACGGCAAAGAAAAAGGAGAGGATGAGAGAGATAAGGATGAGATCCTTGTAAACAAAGAACAGAGAAAACACAGATACTGTAAATATTACATCTTCCTCTGCAAGTGATGAAGATGATGCTCCACAAGATGATTTTTCCCAGTTCATCGGAGTTGATTTATACTTTCGACATAACCAAATGTCTGATACTGTACAGTTATTGAAGCAAGAGTTAGCTAGGACTACTGATCCAGTCTTGATCAAAGTGTTAAAGTCACAGATCATGATTGGTCAGTCAATAGATATAGAAAACCAAAAATTGTATACATATTTTTCCACAAAGTTACAAAATGTACAGCAAGTTCTCGACTCTTTGGTCACCAGCCAGACTCTACTCCGGATGAAGAAACAAGTTGACAATGTTGACCACAAGCTTACTGATCTTTCTACTCAAATGAACAGCATGGAAACTCTGCAAAAATCCATGGCTGACACCATGAAACAACTTCTTCAAGTCACATCCCGACTCTCAACTCCCACTGATGATGCTGTCAAAAAGGGGGAGAATTCAACCAAGCAGTCGTCAGGGGATGTTGCTGAGAAAACAAGTCAACCATCAGGGGATGTGACTACTTCTATTCCTGCTCCAAAACCCAAGGACAAAGGCAAAGGCATCCTGATTGAGGAACCCAAGAAGATATTCAACACTCAATCAGGGCCTAAGCTACTTGGAGACGCCATGAAGACAGCCCACTTTCCAACACCTATTGAAGTTATAATTGATGGGAAAATGGAGCTGATCTACCCTCAAGATAAAAAGCTAGTAGAAGCTGATGCAATCTTTGCACAGCAACTTCAAGAAGAAGAGGAGAGGGAAATGGCAAAGGAACAGGAGGAAGAAATGAAGAAGAAGAAGAATGTTAGGCCTAGGACCTCTAGGAAACCTCAGCCAAGAAGATTACAGAACCCTAAAAGTGCATCAGGGGATAAAAATCAAGATAAAACTAAAGACCCTAATGTCACTACAAAGAAGTCACATGAAGCCAAGGACAAAGCACCTTCTCCTATTACCAAAGAATATGGTCCACCCACTCTAGCTAAATTTCTCAGAGAAGAAAGGCGTAAAAACCTGACATTTATGTTCTCAATAAAAAGCATAGATGTCAGGTTCAACAATAGAAGGGATCAGCTAATAACAGTTGAACTGAAGAGTGGGTCAGAATTCAATGTAGCAATGGACTGGTTCAGGAGAATGGATGCTGAGCAATTAGGACTGGTTCTAAACCTGATTCCAAGATCCTCTCAGACTAATAAAGACTTAAGGGGGATAATCGACAGGCTGAGGAGAGCCATCAACAATGAAAGGAGCCTGCCCACAGCATTGGAAAGTCCTCTGAAATTATTCTATAGATCCACTGATGGGCAGGAGAAAAGTATAAGGATCAAAGAAGTTGATGGCCTAGACCTGGAGGAAGCGATGCATGTTCTGAATCAAATTGCAAATCATAAGAATGAACATGTCATCAAATTCAAAGTCCTGCTGATTCAGAGAGTACTAAAAGAGATCGAAGAAACCAGAGCTGATGATGGGAACACTGCAGTAAGGGATGTGCCACCAGTAAAGGGATTCAAAGTCTATCCTAAAATGATCACAAGCCCCATGGGAGTTCAATTCAAAAACAAAAAGGGGGAGATCATTACCTTTTACTGGTCACAACTTGTTGCAGCCAACATTCAAGAAATCAAGACAGTCCTTAAAGCTTTGGAAACAAGCAAAAATGTCAACATAGTAAATTTCAGAAAGCTTCTTCAGAGGGAACTAGAGCAGCTGGAGACAGGAGGAGAAGACAACAGACTCAGAATTCCTGATCAAAACCCAGATCAAAGAAGACAAGGCCTTGGAAGTGACTCCCAACCGATTGAATCAAGTCATCCATTGCCCTTTGTCTCAGCTAAAAGAAAAAGGGTCTGATGTCTAAATACAACATTCTTTTTGTAATAGATGTAGGTTATACTTGTACAGAAATTCTTTTATTAATTCATTCAAAATTCTTTCATGTATTTAGTATTGGTTTTGACATCATCATTACTGCATCTAGGGATTTATGGTTATCAAATTGATAAACATAAATAGGGGGAGATTGTTAGAGATAAATGATGATGATGATGAATATGTAATAAATTGTGCAACTGTAAATACTTAAGGTATTTTATAAACCTTAAGATCAGCACAAGTTTTGCACCCACTGATGATACACTTATTCATCAGTGTATGGTTAATAACTTCACAAGACAAGTCAGAAAACAGAAACATTCAAAGGACTTGACAAAGTGAAGAAGAATGTCTGATGCTACTTGTAAACAGTCAAAGTATTCCGCACATCAGAAATTCTAATCAAAAGTTACGTTGATTAAGTCCCATCAGGGGGAACCCGTCAGGGGGAACCCGTCAGAGGGAACCCGTCAGGGGAACCCGTAAGGGATGATGAAGGCAAACCAACCCGTCAGGGAAACACTTCAGGATATGTCATTGTCAGGCAAACCAATCACGGCAACCCGTCAGGGGAAATGACCAACATGACATCAATGGAAGCCATCAGTGTATGTCGTCAGTCATAACCATCAGGATTAAGAAGCACTGAGTGAAACTCAAGTGAAGGTTGAAGCCCTGATCTAGTCAATAAGCATCAGGAGATCCAGAAGCACTGATCAAAGTCCGTCAGGGATGGCAGTCAGTGGATCGTTGTGACAGCATGCACCCGTCATCAGTTCTTACACGGAAATCAACGTAACGTGTTACAAAAGCAAGAAATATCAACTGGAAAGATATTTCTTGAAGTTTGTTTATGATCCAATGAGAACTCTCACGTATTAAATGCATGCAGATCAGGGGAAGAAAAGTAGCAACAAAGCATGCAGCAGTCTGACACATAAAGTTTCGATGTGACATACTTGCTGCTAAGTTAAGAAGAGCAGCACGTCTCAAGCACGTGATTTCATTCCACTGATTTATCATATAAGCAACGGAGCTCTCATTACAAAAACACACAGAGATTAAATCTATCTAATAGATCAAGCAAACGTAGAAGCAAACAAACACTAGAGAGAAGCTTTGTAATAGATCTTGAGAGAGATATTTCAAAGAAAGTTAGAAGCTAGTGAGTGTGAGAAGCTGTGAACCTTATTCACAGAATTTGTAGGTGTAAATCACAATTGTGATTATACAGATTTCCAGAAAAACCTCAAGTTTTAATATAACTATTTTAACTTGAATCTGTGTGTTCATTTCTTATAGTTTTTCTGTTTGTTACAACTGTTTTCCAGTAAGCACTTCTAAGTTTAAAAAGAGCGAAAAGTTTCAGGTGTTTTTTTTCCCCCCCCCCCCCCCACCCCCCTTCTACAAACACTTGTGCTTATATTGCACTAACAGGGTTCCCACATACATGACATGTCTTTCTAGGAGCATCAGGCATTCTAGCATAATTTGTATATTTATTAATGCCAATTTTTCCATTCCTATTTTTCTTATTTCTGCTTAACTCCACTGACTTTTCAGCCATTTTATCTAGAAGATTTTCCAATTTTTTACTTAACTGTGTCTTTGTCATGAACTCAATATTTAATCTTTTATTTTTACTCTTATCAACAACATTCACTGTCTTTTGATCAATTTCTGTTTTTGCAGTGATTTGTTGATCTTGAGTGTTGATGAATTTGGGTTCATAAACAGGAGAGACAAAATTAATTCTTTTTATTACATTTGGCTTACTAGTTGAGGAGTTCCCAGCTTCAAATAGATCATCTAAATCTGAACTCTTGTCTAGATTTTCATTATAACCTAGTCCAGATTTTTGACCTATTGTTTGACACTCTACCAAATCTAATAACTTTTTAGAGGAAGTATTCCACTGTTTAATCTTAGCTTGAGCATTCTTAAGTTGCTCTACTAAGTAATATTTCCTCTTTTTCAAAGCATCAATCATATGATGAGCTTTGTTTAAGTCAAATTTGATGGTGTCAAACTGTGTCAATCTCTCTTCAAAAAACTTATTTCTTTTCAAAAGAATGTCACGTGATTCTTTCACATTGGTATATTCGATAGTTAAAGATCTAAAACTAACATGCAAATTAGACATATCTTTTTGTATGCTTTCAATGCTAGATGTGTCAAGTAAATCAAGCACATTAAAATTCTAATTTGCATCACATACCTTTGTAGAATCACTTGACTCGTCACTTTGAGCCATCAGGGCAAAGTTGACAACTTCTTCATCAGAGTCGCTGTCAATCCAATCTTTACCCTCAGTAATCAAGGTTTTGCTCTTTGATTTGGCTTTCTTGTCAGCAAAGTAATTCTCTTTCCTTGATTTTTCATCCTTAGATCTATCACTAAATCTCGGCTTCCTGCACTCACTGGCAAAGTGCCCTAACCCATCACAATTGTAACATCTTATCTTCTTTAAGTCGAAGGTGACTTTTTCACCTTCACGTTTAGGGTTAGGCTTTCTTTACGATTTTCTTCCTTTCCTGCTGGCCTTAAATTTCTTGAACTATTTGACCATGAATGCCATGAATTCCTCCATGTCATCATCAGAGTCCAGTTCATCTTCCTGATCAGTCGAGCTAGCATTGGAAGATTCTTCATCTTGCTTCTCTTGAAACTTGCTTATCTCAACCATCAACGCAGCTCCTTTGTCCCTGCCATGCGTGCGTTGTCGTTGCTCTACTTTGAGTTCATATGTCTTTAAATTCCCGTAGAGCCTGTCCAGTGTGAGGATATCCAAGTCATGAGCCTCTCTTATCGCAGTAGTCTTTGGATCCCAACTTGGTGGGAGAGATCTCATGAACTTGGTGTTGACATCCTCGTTATCATAGGACTTTCCAAGTATTTTCAAGTCATTGAGCAAAGTGTTGAATCTGTCATAAACTGAAGTTATTGATTCACCAGGCTTTGCTTGAAAGAACTCATATTGTTGAGTCAACAATGATCTCTTGTTCTTTCGGACTTGGTCAGTCCCTTCACACAGGACTTTGATGGTGTCCCAGATTTGCTTAGATGACGTGCAATTTATGATGCTTGTGAACATATTTTTATTAGTTCCATTATAGAGTATGTTCATCACCTTAGCATCCTTCAACACTTGCAACTTGTCTTCATTTGTGTAATCACATTCTGGAGCAAGTTCAAAGTGTTCCGCCACAACAGATCCATCGACGGTTTTTGTAGGAATATATTTCCTGGGTAGATAGGGACCCTTCTCAATCCTATCAATATAATCTGCATCTGTTGCTCTGAAGTGCATGTACATCTTTTGCTTCCGCATCGGATATTCTTCTCGTTTAAGAATAGGGATTCTAGTACCACCATCATGACTTCTCACATACGCCATTATGCTAGAGCTACTTGCTTCATCGTTGGCCATCTCTTGGAACGTGTTAATTTAGTAAATTCAATTAAAGGCTCTGATACCAATTGTTTTCCCAGTGAGATAGCCCAGAACTTGTAGAAGCGGGGGTTGAATACAAGTTCTTTGAAATCTTTTCGATTACTTGTTCTTTAATAAATTAATTACCACTTGCGGAAATAAAGAACAAGAACTCGAATCAATTTATAAACAATTGTTTGTATTGAATTTAACAATTGAATACAAATTCTAACAATCACAACAATGTGATCGTCAGCTTCTTTTCTATTCTGTATAGAAAAGATACAAACTATGAAAAAACCTATACAGCTTCGAATTACAATTTTTTTTTTTTGTAAATTTTAATTACAGCTTCTCTAAAAACTGAATTCTCAGTTTTCTTATTCTAAATCAATACTGATTCAGCTTCCCATTCAAATTAAACACAATCTTTCCTTTTTGACTAGGAACAGATTTCTGACTTGTTTCCTTACCAACTACGTCTTCAATAATATCTTGCTTTATATGAAAGACATTCCTTATTCAATTCCAACTCTGTATCTCTCAGGGAATAAATAAAGATTAGTCCCTGACGCTTCATCTTTAGTCTCTGGTCTTTTAGTCCCTGATGACGTCAGATTTTGTAGTCTCCGATAGAGTTATTTAGTCTCTGATGGTTTAACGCTTAGTCTCCAATGCTTTTAAACTTTAGTCTTCAATGACGTAAGCTTTAGTCTCTGACTCTTTTAGATTTTGTCTCTAATGATGTAAGTCTTAGTCTCCGATAGGCAAAACTAGTCTCTGATAGATAAAATCCTTAGTCTTTGACATGTTTCCCTAGTCTCCGACAAGCCTTTTTGTAAACTCCAACGGATCAAATACACATTTTGACTTGCTGAAGCTTTGATACTCCATTCCAGTAGTTACTTACAAATAAAGAATAATTGTATCTCTTTACAAAGAATGAATGAATTACAAACAAAGAGATAACTACCGACTACAAAACTTCAGTGTTACTAATTAACACTTTCTATACATTTGTACTCTAAGTAATCTAAAGACAATCATCATCAAATGTTCTAAAACCTAACACTTTAAATCTCTAGCAGTACAAACCCTAATTTAAATGGAACCCAGATCCTACTCTGGTAGCTAAACAGTTGTTTGAATCCAATAGATTCATATCTAACCCCTGTCAGTACACCAAAAACTTCTACAAATTCATCCTCGTAGATTCCAAATTTATCCTCGTTAAGCAATACCAAGCCAAACCGGTAATTTTATCACCCATACTACTATCCAAATCATGAATATTATCTCACCAACAGAATGGATCAACTCTCACCCTGTCTCTAAAGGATCTTTGAGTATCTTTAAGACTCAAGTCTTATCCAATCTTCATGTTTTGTCCCAAACTTTCAGCCTTCAAGCTTATAATTACTGGGACTATATTAATGCATGGAAATATGTATTTACAAAACAAAACTCAATTAAAAAACACTCCTGATTTTTTACTTCAAAATAAATTAGGAATTTCAATTCCCAATCTGGTGGATCAATCAATAGTGGCTGGTCTTTGGTCTATCTCTTGAAATCCTCCCATTTCCTGTCAAGGAAGGGTACCAATACTTCCACAACAATTTCAATCAACAACAATCTTCCGTAGTGCCAGTTTCACTACAATTTTTCTCTAGGTTTGCTCTTACATGGATTCAATGTCAAAAGGTGGAGTTCTATGAACCAGAAAGTTTACAGGGCCTCCCCTTTCTTGCACCTAGAGGATACTCCAAATGGTGGAAAGATTTCAACGCAAACCATGCCATAGTCTCATTTGTCCAGCAATGGTTCAAATAGGACCGAAAGTATCTCAAGATAACTGAGGTAGAACAATCTCATTTCTTGTCTCAAAAATTTGTTTTGTTAGCCAACCTTGTCTTTGCTTCAAATGAAGAAGATCTCCTCAAGCTCATGCACCAATTATCCCAAAATCTCAACAAAACATCTGGAGCTAGCACTTTAGGATTAAGAGGAAAATCTCCTCTTATAACCACAGACGAAGACTCTGAAGATGAAGATGCAGATTTCCCATTCTTTGTTGTAGAAGTCTTAAAAAAAACAAAAAAAAATGAAAATTGGTCTTTTCACTATAGCAAATTTAACTTTTTACTGTAGCATTTTATTATAAACAGTCATTGTAGCAATTTGACTTGCATTGTCGCCTTTTACTATAGATAAGCCACTATAGCAGTCCAATCTTTTTCTATTTACACCCTCTTCCTTTCAGAAGAGGCATGTAATTTTTAGAGTGTTTTCTCTAATGAGACAAAGGCGATGGTTGGAACTAATCAAGGACTACGATTGCTCAATCAATTATCACCCTGGTAAGGCCAACGTAGTAGCTGATGCACTAAGTAGACGAGAGAGATTAAACATGATGGCAGTTCAGGAAGAAGTAAGGATGGACTTGGAAAGATTACAACTGAACGTCATCACAACAAAGCAGAGACGGGAAATTGAGGAAGAAGTCAGAGTGAGGCCGCAATTATTGGACATAATTAAGGTAGCTCAAGAGGACTTCGCAGAAGAAAGAGAAAAGTTGATCAGAGGAGGAGATGGAAAATGTCGAATCCACGACGATGGTTTAATGAGATTTGAGGACAGAGTCTGGATTCTGGCCAAGGTGGAATTGAAAAGAGAATTACTACAAGAAGCTCACAATTCCAGATTTTTTGTACATCCAGGAGGGACAAAAATGTACCAAGACTTGAAGTAAAACTTTTGGTGGCCAAATATTAAGAGAGAGATATTCGAATGGGTCAGTACATGTCTCACATGTCAGAGGGTCAAAGCTAAACATCAAAAGCCGAGTGGACTGTTACAATCCTTGGATATCCCAGAATGGAAATGAGAGTACATCACAATGGATTTCATAGTTGGACTATCGGCAACATTGAAAGGAGCTAATGCAATATGGGTAATAGTGGATAGATTAACCAAATCTACCCACTTCTTGCCTGTCAAGGATAACTACAAGATGGTCAATTAGTCAAGCTATATGTGAAAGGGATTCTTAGCAGACATGGAGTACCGATTTCGATTGTGTCAGATCGTAATCCGTGCTTCACATCCAGATTTTGGCACAGTTTTCAAGACTATCTGGGGACACGATTGGACATGAATACTGCATTCCACCCTCAAACTGATGGACAATCCGAGCGAACAATTCAAACCTTGGAAGATATGTTGAGGGCATGTTCATTAGACTTCAGTGGTAACTGGGATGAACATCTACCACTCATTGAGTTTGCGTACAACAACAGTTTCCATGAAAGCATCGGTATGGTCCCGTTCGAAGCTCTATATGGTAGAAAGTGCAGAACACCTTTATATTGGAGCGAAGTTGGAGAAAGAAGACTTGAGGGACCAGAGATGGTTTAATAGACTGAAGATGCAATCAGAGTCATTCGACAGAGAATGAAAGCTGCACAGGACCGACAGAAGCAGTACGCAGACCAGCATCGAAAAGATCAAACATTAGAAGTTAGAGGTCATGCACTATTGAAAATTTCGCCATGGAAGGGCGTCATGCATTTCAGGCAAAAAGGGAAACTAAGCCCCCGCTATATCGGACCTTTTGAGATACTTCGACGCATTGGCGAAGTAGCTTACCAGTTGGCACTACCCCCCAGCCTTGGGACATGTACATCATGTTTTTCATGTGTCAATACTCCAACCCTATAAAGGAGATCACACTGGCATTATCGATTATCAACCGATTGAGCTTCAGCCAGATTTGCACTACGAAGAGATTCCAGTGCAAATCCTGGATCGACAAGTAAAGATTTTAAGGAATAAGGAGATTCCCTCTGTGAAAGTATTATGGAGGAATCATAATGTCAAAGAAGCAACATGGGAACTTGAAGAGATAATGATGCAAAAGTACCCCCATCTTTTTCACTAGCCAAGTTTCTAGGACGAAACTTATTTTCGGGGGGGGGGGGGGGGGGGGGGGGGGGGG
>CM025780.1:16036856-16062950 GCA_014636745.2 Centella asiatica | reverse complement strand
GGGATGTGAGAAACCGAAAATTCAATGAAATGTAATTCTATTAAATTCATTTTATAATGAAATTTCCATTTCATTTCAACTATAGATAGATTTTACGTTTAAGTTTACATGCATTTCACGCAAATTGACGCACGCATGTCCACTAACGACAAAAATTTTAACAAGCACAATGATATAAAGATTATGAAATGTGAATCATAACAATAATCGTATGAGTACATTATTTTTACCCTGTCGGGGCGAGAAAACCTTTTGGCTTATGCATTAAACCAATGCATAACCATTAAATTCAATTAAATGCATAACCTTGATTTATGTTTATCACTTTGATAATCATAAATAGGGGGAGATTGTTAGGTTTTATAACATTTGATGATGATTGTAATTAGAATACTTAGATATACAAATGTACAGAAAGTGCTAGTTTATAGCATTAGAGTTTTGTAGCTGATAGTTTACTTTCTGATTCATTTAATTTGTTTTTATAAGAAAGTAAGTTAAATTTTGTGTTACAAGAGACTATCAGAATTGTATTAGAGATTTCAGCAAGACAGAGATTATGTTTAGCCTATCGGAGACTAAAGGATTTGTTCATCAGAGACTACATCTTAAAGCATCAGAGACTAATATCAAAGCATCGGAGACTAATCTTGAGTCATCAGAGACTAAGCGTAAGGCATTAGAGACTAAGATTAAGTCATCGGAGACTAAAAGCTTAAGTTGTCGGAGACTAAACATTTTATCAGAGACTAAAGTTGAAGACGTCAGAGACTATAGTAAAATTACTTCTGATACAAGACAAACTTCTAATTGGATTAGAAGTCATCTTTGATATGGCGATTTGAAGAGTTATTAAAGTCGAAGCTGGTTAGGAAACAAGAAGAGTGAGAACAACCAGAAAAATAACCTATTCCTTTTGTACATAGAAAATATACATTGAATAGGATTAGAAGCTGAATTACGATTCAGATTTGGAAGCTGTAATTAAATTTACAGAATTGTATTAGAAGCTGTATGTTTGTAAAGATTTATAAATAGCGTACAGGGTTTTGAAGCTGACAATCAGATTGTGATTGTTAGAATTTGTAATCAATTGTTCATCAATAAAAGCAATCGTTTATAAATTTGTTCTTGTTTTTGTTCTTTAATTTCAATAAGTAAATATACTTTGAAGAATAGAAATTTGAAATGATTTCAAGAACTTGTATTCAACCCCCCCCCCCCCCCCCTTCTACAAGTTCTAGGCTATTTCACTGGGACAACAATTGGTATCAGAGCATATCAATTGATATATTTCAATTAACAAGATCCAGAGATGGCCAATGATGAAGGAAACAGCTCCGACATAATGGTATATGCAGGAAGTCGAGATGATGGAACCAGAATTCCAGTTTTAAAAAGAGAAGAATATCCAATTTGGAAACAAAAGATGTATATTCACTTGAGGGCAACTGATCCTGAGTATATTGATAGGATTGAGAAGGGTCCCTATCAACTAAGGAAATTTGTTCCTTCAAAAACTGTGGAAGGAATAGTTATCCCAGAACACTTTGAACTTGCTGTAGAAAGTGATTATACCAATGAAGACAAGTTACAAGTGTTAAAGGATGCTAAAGTGATGAACATAATTTACAATGGACTGGATAAGAATATGTTCAAAGCTTCATCAACTGCACAACATCTAAATCGATCTGGGACACCATCAAAGTCCTATGTGAGGGGACTGACCAAGTGAGAAAGAATAAAAGGTCATTGTTGACTCAACAATATGATTCTTTCAAGCAAAGCCTGGTGAATCAATAACATCAGTTTATGACATATTTAATGCTTTGCTTAATGACCTAAAAATACTTGGAAAGTCCTATGAAAATGAAGATGTCAATACCAAATTCATGAGGGCACTCCCACTAAGCTGGGATCCAAAAACAACTACAATAAGAGAAGCTCATGATTTGGATATTCTCACATTGGACAAGCTCTATGGAAATCTCAAAACATATGAATTAGAAATACAGCAAAGGTAGAAGCTGCATGACAGGGACGAAGGAGCTGCACTGATGGTTGAGACAAAGAAGTCTCATGAGGAGCTTGATGATAACACTGATACTGCAAGCTCGACTGATGAAGAAACCGAATCGATCACTGATGATGACATGGAAGAATTCATAGCTTTCATGGTGAAGCAATTCAAAAAATTTAGAGCTAGCAGGAAAGGAAGAAAATCATTAAGGAAGCCTATCCCAAAACGAGAAGGTCAAACTGTGTCCTTTGACAAAAAGAAAATCAGATGTTTCAATTATAATGGGATAGGGCACTTTGCCAATGAGTGCAAGAAGCCTAGATCTACAGAAAGATCCAAGGATGACAAGAACAGAAAATCAGGGAATAATCATGCTGACAAAAGATTCAAATGAAAGTGCAAGGCTTTGATTACAGATGGCAAAGATTGGATTGACAATGACTCTGAGGAAGAAATTGTCAACTTTGCCTTGATGGTTCAAACTGATGAACCAAGTGATTCTACTAAGGTATGTGATGCAATTCAGAATTTTAATGTGGTTAATTTAATTGATACATCTAGAGTAGAAAGCATACAAAAAGATATATCTGATTTGCATGTTAGTTTTAGATCATCAACCATTGAACATGCCAAAGTAAAAGAATTACATGACCAACTCTTTAAAAAAAATAGATTTCTTGAAGAGAAACAAATACAATTTGATACTATCAAGTCAAAACTAAATAACGCTCATCACATGATAAATGCTTTGAAAAGAGAGAATTTTACTTAGTCGAACAACTTGAAAATGAACAGGCTAAGATTAAACAATGGAATCAATCCTCTAAAAAGCTTTCCGACTTGGTAGAAAATCAAATGGTTGGTCAAAAATCTGGTTTAGGATATGATGAATTCCTAGAAACAAAACCAGATATAGAAAAAGTTGAAGCTGCTAATTCCATGACTAACAAGTCAATTCCCATTAAAAGAATTAATTTTGTCTTACCAGTCATTGAATCTAAATTTATCAACACTTAAAGTCAACATGTTACTGCAATTATAAAGAATGATCAAAATTCAGTGAATACTGTTGAAAAGAGTGAAAATAAAAGATTGAATATAGGATTCATGACAAAGACACAATTAAACAAAAAATTGGAAAATCTTACTGAGACTAAGATTGAAAAGTCAGGTGGAGTCTAGCAGTGGGAAAAGTAATAGGAATGGAAAAATAGGCATCAATAAATATACTAATTATGCAATTATGCCTAATGTTCCTAGAAAGACAGTCACATATGTGGAAATCCCAATCACGTAGCTATACATTGTAGGAGTAAAAATAGAATTCCTATTGTAGAGACTGCATTAACAAAGATAATCAAAGAAAAATCACCTGTAAAAAGGTCTAACCATCTTTGCAATAATAGTGAAAATGCTAAACTTGGCAGTCTCTCACATTTAAGAAGCAAGACTAATGATTGTCCAATAAAAGTTAAAAATTCTAAAAGACAATCAACTCCATCTGAGTCAAGTCTTGATTCTAAAACTAGTGAGAAAGGATCCAAGAAAATTTGGGTTCCAAAAACTTCTAACTAGTTATTCTTACTGTGCAGGGCAAAAAGAAAAAATCATGGTTCTTGGACAGTGGATGTTCAAGGCACATGACAGGAGAGAAGTCCCTACTTAAACAGTATGAAGAAAAGAATGGCCCTAAGGTAACATTTGGAGATGACAGCAAAGGTCATACAAAGGGCTATGGCAATGTTGAGCATGGTGATGTCATCTTCACTGAAGTATCACTAGTTGATGGCCTAAAGCACAATCTATTAAGTGTGAGTCAACTATGTGATAAGGGATTCTTTGTCACTTTTAAAGAAGATCTATGCCAAGAGTGTGACAAGGAATCTGGGAATGTGATATTGACAGGAAAAAAAAAAGGAAATTTGTACACTGCAAATTTAGTTTCTTCTACTAATCAAATCACATGCCTCTATAGCAAAGCCTCTACTGATGAAAGTTGGCTTTGGCACAAGAAGCTCTCCCACTTAAATTTCAAAAACATTAACAAATTGGTGAGAAAAGGTTTGGTAGCTGGCATTCCTCAATTGGAATTTACACAAGAAGGATTGTGTGACTCATGCCAGAAAGGAAAACAAAGAAGTGTGTCATTCAAGAGCAAACCAACAACATCAATCACTGACCCTTTACAGTTATTACATATGGACTTATTTGGTCAAGTGAATGTGATGTCAATCTTAAGAAACAGATATGCTCTAGTGATAGTGGATGATCACACAAGGTATACTTGGTTCAAATACCTTCATTCAAAAGATGAAGCTGCTCAATTAATTATTGATCATATCAAGAAAATAGAAACTGAGTCAGGAAAAACAGTAAGGGTTATAAAGAGTGATAGAGGAACAGAATTCAAAAATTCCAAGTGAATGAATTATGCACTGAAAAAGGTATTTCACATCAATTCTCAGCTCCGAGAACACCTCAACAAAATGAAGTTGTTGAGAGGAAAAATAGAACCCTTATTGAAGCAACAAGGAAAATATTACAAGAGTCAAAGCTTCCAACCTATTTCTAGGAAGAAGCAATTAGTACTGCTTGCTTTACACAGAATAGATCCTTGATTAACAAGACTTACAACAAAACACCCTATGAGTTAATAACTGGGAGAAAACCAACTCTCAAGTTTTTGCATGTGTTTGGTTGTAAGTGCTTTGTGCTGAGAGACTCATCAGAAACTAGAGGAAAATTTGATAGTAAATCTGATGAAGCAATCTTCCTATGTTATTCTCTATCAAGCAAGGCATATAGAGTGTATAACCTAAGAACAAAGGCCATTATGGAATCTATACAAGTTGTTTTTTATGATAGCAAGATTCCAGGAATGATTGGACAAGGATTGCATGAACCTCTCAGTTTTGAAAATGAATTGGATGCATGGATGGATCCATCAGGGACTGAAGAATTACTCCTAGATGACAATTTTCCTCCAATTAGTGAGGGGGAGTTAATGATTGTACATGAGATACCAAGGATTAATAATACATCAGAGTCTAGAGAATTAATATCTGATGAAACACAAGAGACTGATAACACAAATGTACAATAAAAAACAACTGATACACTAGAGACTAGTCAAGATGAGACAAATAGCTCAGGGGGAGCTAATAATGAAGAAGTCATTGGTTTAGGGGGAGCAGTCTCTGATCCAACAACTAGATTGGACAATGTCAATCTAAAATATGAAGCCTCATCTTCAAGATTAAATCTGCCACCTGTAAGACCTTGGATGAGAGATCATTCACCAGATTTAATCATTAGAGATTTAGAGGAAGGAGTCAAGACAAGAAATGCAACACAAAATGAATGTCTTTATCTAAGTTTTCTGTCAAAAATTGAGCCAAAGAAAATTATAGAAGCACTTCAAGATCCTGACTGGATTATAACCATGCAGGAAGAATTGAACCAATTCACAAGAAATAAGGTCTGGAGATTGGTGCCCAAACCAAGGAATAGATCAATAATTGGTGCCAAGTGGGTCTTCAGAAATAAATTGGATGAAGTTGGTACAATTACAAGGAATAAAGCAAGGCTAGTAGCAAAGGTTATTCTCAAGAAGAAGGAATTGACTACGAAGAAACCTTTGCACCAGTTGCAAGACTTGAAGCAATAAGGATTTTCTTGGCATATGCAGCCTATAAAAACTTCAAGGTGTACCAGATGGATGTCAAGAGTGCTTTCTTGAATGGAAAATTGGAAGAAGAGGTCTATGTTGAACAACCACCAGGTTTTGTAGATCCCAAGTTTCCAAACCATGTCTACAGGTTAGATAAAACACTTTATGGCTTAAAACAAACACCTAGAGCCTGGTATGATACTCTCTCTCAGTTTTTACTTAAAAATAAATTTGTTAGAGATATCATAGATAAAACATTTTTTTATAGAAAACAAGGTTCTGATTTAATACTTGTGCAAATATATATGGATGACATCATATTTGGTTCTACAAATGAAAAATTATGTGAAAGATTTTCAAAATTAATGCAGTCTAGATATGAAATGAGTATGATGGGTGAATTGACATTTTTCTTAGGATTACAAATAAAGTAGTTAACTGATGGAATTTTCATTAGTTAGTCCAAATACATTAAGGACTTACTAAGAAAATATGATTTGGTTGAGTGTACATCTGCAAAAACACCCATGGCTACTGCCACTAAGCTAGATAAGGATACAAAGGGAAAGAAAGTTGATATCACTAGCTATAGGGGCATGATAGACTCACTTTTATATCTAACTACAAGTAGACCTGATATAATGTTTGCCACATCTTTGTGTGCAAGATTTTAAGTTGATCCAAAAGAGTCACATTTAATTGTTGTTAAAAGAATACTCAAATATCTAAAGGGTACTCCAAACCTTGGGTTATGGTATCCTAAAGAATCTGATTTTAAACTAAGTGGCAATTCAGATGTTGACTATGTAGGATGTAAGCTTGATAGAAAAAACACAAGTGGAAGCTGCTAATTTCTTGGAGGCAGACTTGTTTCTTGGTTTAGCAAGAAACAAAATTCAGTGTCAACCTCAACGACTGAAGCTGAATACATTGCAGCTGGGAGTTGCTATGCTCAAATCCTGTGGATCAAAAATCAACTCCTAGACTATAGTATGGCATTATCAAAAATTCATATTTATTGTGATAACACAAGTGCTATAGCCATAACTGCAAAATCCAGTACAGCATTCAAGAACAAAACATATAGATATAAGATATCACTTCATTAGAGAACAAGTTAGTGAAGGAAACATTGAATTGCACTGGGTTAAAACAGATAAACAACTTGTTGATATATTCACAAAGCCTTTAGATGAACCTACATTTACTAGGTTAGTCTATGAATTAGGTATGTTGAATTATACTTCTAAAAATTGAGTAAAATTTCAAAAACCAAGTTTGTAAAAATTTTAGAAGCTAGAATTTAATTTCTAGGGTGCAGCTGTTCTTAATGAGTAGAATCTTAGAAGCTAGAATTTAATTTCTAGGTTGCAACTGTCCTTAATGAACAGAATCTTAGAAGCTAGAATTTAATTTCTAGATGTAGCTGTTATGAACAAACAGAATCTTTGAAACTAATAATCATTGAATTGATTATTGGATAACTGATGAAATAAAAATGAAGCAGAGACTAGTTTAATTTAGTCTCTAAAGAAATTTGAGTGAGAGACTAAAATTAGTTTTTGATAGGTGTTTTTAATTAGTCTCTGACTAGTTAAAAATAACCTATCGGAGACTAGTTAAAATTAGTCCCCGATAGTTGTTTTTAATTAGTCTCTAACTAGTTAAAAATAACCTATCGAAAACTAGTTAAAATTAGTCCCCGATTGTTGTTTTTAAATTAGTCTCTGACTAGTTAAAATTAGTCTCTGATAAGTGAACATGACAAAGACTAGGGCAATCTCTGATTAAGGGGTAAATCGGTAGTTACTCATACCCACGATCAAAAACCGTTCACTATCTTTGGAATTGCAAACGTTTCTAATACTGTATTCAAACACAACTGCAATTTCATTCACTCAAAGAACTCTCTCTCTCATATCTGTGAAATTTAGCCCTTTTTGCAAATAATGTTTTTTAAAGCTTTTCACATATATCATCAATGGCATCGAAGACAGTGTGCTTCAAGTTTGGCTACTTCGACTTCATCAAGACTAACCATGCTGGGGTCGTGAACAAGAACGAGTATGAAGCACAGTTTCACCCTGTTGTAGATTTTCTACAAACATCATCGCTGCCTTATGTCATATATGAAGCTCTCGCTCAGGCTGCTGAAGTCATCACAGCCATGTGGTCCACTGCACAAATCCAGGACGAGAGTGATGACTCTCTTGTGGTAAACTTTACTTATGATAATATTACATATGTTATTAACCATGTTGTAGTCAATAATGCTTTGCTCTTACCTGTGCATGATGCATATGACCATACTGTCTTTGATGAGGAAATTCTAGATATGTTTCGTTCCCTGCACTATGATACAGAAATTACATCTGTAGGAACCATATCTAGACCTCACCTTAGGCAGGAGTGGTCTTTATTCTTTGATATTATCACTAAAGCATTCACATCGAAATGCAGTGGTTATGATGCCATCACTATACTAACACAACAAATTGCATATAGTGTATTGTATAATAGGCACATAAATATAGGGCTACTTATTCTGCATAACATGATCACTAAATTTAAAACTAGAGATAAAAATAAAATATACTATGTTAGGTTTTTGATGATGATTGCAAATTATCTAATCCCTAACCTAGATATTACTAGTATGCAAATTGTGTCATCTGTTATGCAGGGTAAAAGAATAATTATAGATGTGAAGAAAAGGGCAACAAAGGTAAAGGTTCCTCTTTCTTTTCCTCCTATCATGAGATAAACTCTCATTGATAGATTTCCAATCCTTTACAATTCTTCATATTTTGAGGATCTTGAGCAACAAACCCGAAACCCTATTGATCCTCCAACCCATTCTTAACAACAATCTGCAGCCCTCCCCACAGTTTCTCAAAAGACTATGGTTGTAAAAACAAATACAGCCAAAAAGTTACCCATAAAATGAAAAATAATAGAAGGTGACAGTGAGGTTGAGGGAGTAACCTGAGTTAGCTACTCAGAAAAGAAAGAGAGTGATTACCTTAAACCAAAAACAATCTATTGCCTCCCAAAAGCTTTGGAGGTTAAAAGGAAACACAGTACTCTGTTAACTTCCTCCCAAAAGGATGCTAATATTGAAGAAAGTTCCCAACCAGGAACACTAAGTACAGAGTCTGCACAATCCCCTGTACATACAAAGGGGCAAGCCCAAAGAGAGAAAAGAAGTAAAAAGAAAGAGTGACACAAAGAGTGCACACACTGAGTCTACTCAAATTGATGCTCCTCAAATTTTTGTTCTTGAGGAGCAGCCAACACTCCAAACTGTACATTCTCATATCTCTTCTCCCATTCTTGATTCTTTAGAACTTGATAGTTCAAATCCTCTTGATATTTTCCAAGGGGAGCCAATACTCAAAGAGACTGACACACAAGAACCACTTGTTCAAAGTACAAGTGCAATTAGTTCTCCTATTCATTCCATGGAGAGATCCCTAACCACAGAAATACAAAGGGAACCCCCTCTTCATGTAGTCTTAACTAATTCTTCTTTAAACCCCTCTTCTGTAGGACAAAGTGTATATATCCATATGAGTGAGGATGAGAGAATAATTAGTGAGAGTCAGGCTCCTGACCTGGAAAAAGAAGAGGATATACACACAAATGAGAGTCAAGCTTTAGAAAGCTTGGAAAAAGGAGAGGTAGAGAAGCTGGATGTCCAACTCTAGGAAAAGGTGAGGGAGTGAGCAAGGATGAGATCCTTGAAGAAAAGAACATAGAAAAAAATATATTCTCAGCATGTGACTTTCTCACACCTATTGAGACCTCCACCACCATTGAAGCCCAAATTTCCTCTGCTCCAACTACAACTTCACAACCAGATGAAATTGGGAGAAGCTCACAACCAGGGGATGCATTACAAACATTGGCAGAAATGTCAAATGCTAATTTTGAACTGCTATATGGTTTATAACAAAATCAAGATCACATTTCAGCATTAAAGACAAGACTTGCAGATGAACCTGTGCCTGTTGAGATTGAAGATGAGAATGTGGATGCTTAGCTGGATGCAAGTTACACAAATCCTCTAGATGATGCAGCTGCCCAGCTGAGGCAGGACTATTTGAGCAATCTGGGGTCAAGTGCAGTCTCTAAGGACATGATCAAAATTGACAAGAAACATACAAAGTTTCAGCACTTCATGATCACGGGTCTTAAAGTTGCACTGCAACATATTGAAGAGAAAATGGACCTAGAGACAGAAAAGATCAGAAGATGTTATGAAGGACACCTGCCTCGGAGGATGTTGAATTCCATTGATTCAAGATTAAAAGATCAATTATCCACCGACAGGTGCCTTCAAGCATTGGAAGCTAATGTCCAGTCCATTCTCCAGAAACAAGATAAATTTGATCAAACTCTTCAACATTTCACCACACTGCTGGAAAAGACAATTCCAACACTGGCTACTACTTCCTCTAAACCCTTAGATTCTGATGTCAAAAAGGGGGATAGTAGTTGTGAGAACCCAATAATTCAAAAGTAAAATTTTGAGGATTATTTATGAATTTATCGTCCAGTAAATATTTTTTTTTTTACGGTTACGTGTACTTAACGATCATGTAATTCATTACGCACACGTTCATTAATATTTATAACGAACGTTATATTTTTAATTATTGCGAGACGATAAATTGTGACAAGATATTTATTTTAAATTTACTAGATGTTAATTTTGATAATAATTTTATAAACGCATTTTTTTTATTATTATTTCGCCGAGGCCGATTAAAATTTTTTCGGTTAATGCAATAAATAAATGCATAACCATTAAAAATGTAAATTGTGACTAAATTAAATTTTTACTAATTACTCCTATGGTAAATAATTAATTTACATCAGTTACAAATGTTAATTACCATGCAATTAGTATGCAATTAAGGATTTAAAATTCAAAATTCAAAATTCATTAATGCATTTATTAGTATTGATTTGTGCCTTGATTTCCTACCTAACATTGCTACTAGAAATTTTTTTTACAGCATTCTCTCTAACATATTATCACAAACTCTCTCAAATTTTCGGAGCTTTGAAGTTCTTGAGTATTTTGAAGTTTTGGAATTAGTTTTATTAAAGCTTTTTAAGAGGTAATTATTCTGCACTTTAATTTTGTTGTCAAATAATTTTTCTAATTATACCATGTTGTAGATGATATTTTTCAGTATGATTTTCATATATTGCACTTGTTCATATCATCTATATATTGAGAGATATTAATTTTTGAAGTTTAATCAAAATCTATATAAAAAAAACCCTTTAGCGACGGTTGTTTAATCTTTAGCCACGGTTTATTCATAATACTACCCGAAACTTTGAATCGAGATTTTGGCCGATGTAGTTCGTGGTAATTCAAATAATTTATATCAATATGTTTCTGCACTTGTAAGGATCATTTTTGCCTTAAACAATTTGAGAAATAGTTAAGTATTTATGATTTCGTGTTCATATGAAATTTTCATTTATGTCCGAAACTTTAAATCGATCTAGCATGCGATGTAGTTGATGAAAATTGAAATTGATTGCATGTACGAGTTTCTTGTGATCTCTACAATCATTTCCATGTTTGATTCGTCAAAAATGGTGAAGGAATGAGATTTGGAAGCGCGGCCGAAGCTTCTCGCCGACGTTAATGGCAAGAGCTTTCCGGCGAGCTTCGATCTCTGTTTCAGTAAGTTTCAGGCGGTGGCATCAAGCGTAGGGGGGTATTTACCTATGCTAAAAGTCACGGTAATGGCCATTCCTCGAATCAGTGTGTGTGTGTGTCGCGGGCAGTGGGTGTAGGACTCGCCGGTTTCTGTAAATTCTTGCCGGCAGCACTGCAGTCGCCGGAAACTGCTACTGCTGGGTTAAAGGTGATGGGTTGACCCGGTTTGACCCGGTTGACCCAGATCCGAACCACTGTTTGACCCAGTTGACCCAGATCCGACCCACTGTTTCAACCCGGTTTGACCCATTGTTTTGACCCGAATTTTGACCCGGATTTCAAAATAAAATTTTGGACTTTGATCCAATAAATTTTACCACTTGGTTTTAAAATTTCAACCCACTTTGAAAATTATTTTTTTAACCCAATCCAAGTTTTCAAAAATAAAATAAACACTTACATATTTTTTTTTAAAAAAAATATTAATAAATGATTTTTAAATAATTAAATATTAATTATTATTTAATTTGAGTAATTAAATAATAATTAATAAACGATTTTTAAATGATTAAAGATTAATTATTATTTAATTAAAGTGATTAAATAATAATTAATAAATGGTTTTTAAATAACTAAATAAATTATTTAAGTTAAGATTTAATTAAGAAGTAATTCTTAATTAATTTAAGACCAATTATTATTTAATTAAAGCAATTAAATAATAATTAATGAGTAATTTCTAAATGATTAATAATAATCATTTAAAGCTTAAGTTGATTAATTAATAGTTATTAATTAATCTAAGGCCTCCTTTAATTAATTTAAATTATCGAGGACCTACGAGTGACGTTTAACCAAGTTCACTAATCTCTCGGACTTCGATTCGGTTCCAACCGAATCCCAATATTACGAGTGACGACATAAGTAGTTAAGTATAGACTTGAGAATTTCATTAACACTTCGCATGAACATTTATCATGTGTATTTAAGTGGAGATTTCTCATATTATTATTTGTACATGTTTTACAGAATTTTCTGCTTTCACGAGTTGTTAAACGTGAGAATTCTAAGGACCAAAGGCAAGTATACATTCAATCTTATGTTTATTTCAAGATAACGCATGATCACTTGTTTCGATATGCGTATGATATGTTATGAAATGATATGCATGTACATATCTCTTTTATATTCATGACAAATATGTTTCCAAATGATTTATATTTCAAACTAATGCGTATAATCAATTCTTCAATATACGTACATGATATTGATATTATGTTGATATTTATTCAAAGTTAAGTAACGTATGATCATTCGATCCGATGTACGTGAAAAATATTGTACTAGATACAAGTATTTCTTGGGCGGTTATTAGCTGTTTAAGTTCGTTAATACGTCAAAGTAAACCCTATACGGATATAGAAGCCTTATTCTTTACCCCTTACTTGGAAAGTATATCCGTGTGGGTAAACTAACGGTTACGTGGATGCTTATGCCTAGCATCCCGTGTCTATTATGGATAGGGAACGGAAACCGAGACATCGGTAACTGAACCCTTGCAGACAAATTTTTCTGCATTGACTACGTATGTCATTATGATTAAGTCAGACGATCAGGTTGGCCATCTGATATAACGTTTGATTTAAGATAGTTCTTAAGGGCACCTACGCCAAACAGACGGTATTAAGAGTTCTTAAGGGCACGTGCGCCAAACAGACAGTGTTATAAGGCACATGTGGTTTATTCAAGATTCCTCTAAGAAAAGGGTCAAATCCCTCGCTATCACTTTGGGACCCTAGAAACTATTTTCTTCTATATTATTCGGAGGTGTTGGACATTGTTTTCGTCCAACCTCATAAACACTTAAACCATTATTTTCCATCGTTCAAGCTTACCCAAATACTATCGAATATATACTTGCTGAGCGTAAATCGCTCATGTTGCTATGATTATAATTTTTGCAGGTTATGGCGAGACGACCAATGCGTCTCATAAGGGAAAAGAAAAAATGGAATTCTGAGAGCTTCCTGATATCCCTCCTGTGGATGGCTTTCGAGGGTAGGGTGAAGAGGGAGAAAATTATAGAAATGTTTAGACTTTAAGGCCTGTGTGGGCCCTATTTTAAGACTTCTGCTGTATTAAATACTCTTTAATGGATAATGTAATAGAGATTCGTTATTTATCTCTTAATTAATGTTATGCATGCTTGGATGTATTAATTATCTTTTGTCAATTTTTGATGGTGCCCGAAATCTGTTTTATGATTTTTGGGGCCGTCACAGTAGTCAATCACAACAATCAAAAGAAGCAGTGCAATCAAAAGCAGCAGTGGCTGAGAGGCCAAGTTATGCTACCTTGATGGCTGAATTCCAACGAATTCAAGGTGCCAAGAAAAATCTAGATTTAGCCATCAAGTCAAGCATAGCTACTACAACAACAACAACAATTTCTGCACCAACAACAACATCATCATCATCATCAACAACAACAACAATAACTCCTTCTACTGCAATAATCCCAAGCACCAAAAAAGACAAAGGTAAAGGTGTTCTGGTTGAAGAAACAAAGAAAACAAAATCTGTTCAACCAGGACAGCCTAAGCTATTACGGGATGCCATGAAAACTACTCACTTTCCCACTCCAGTTGAATTGATAGTGGATGGGAAAGTAGAGTTAGTTTATCCTCAAAAGAAGAAACTAATTGAAGCTGATGTATTACTTGCACAAAAATTACAAGAGAAAAAGTATATGGTTGCAGCAAGGGAGGAGGAGGAAACTAAGAAAAAGAAGGCAAAAACTCAGAAGTCTGCAATGACAAGAAGGAGAAATAAGGAGATTGAGCAGGCTGAGCAAAGGGCAAGGAGGAAGTCATTGATGAGTGAATCTCAAACTGCTATGGTTACTTTATTCAAACCTCAAAAATCTACATCAGTGCCAAGCAACAGTATCTCCAGGATTGGAATGGCTAACACTTCTGAATTAAAGGAAGCATTTAAGAAGAGTGTTAAGTCCATTAATCTTGAAAAGGATGGAAATAACAAGGAGTATCTCACAGTCATTCAAAAAGTTGGAGAAACTCTGCGTTTACAAAAACCAAGCCTGGAGATGAGATCATTCAAAGATATGGAGTGGCTGCTATCTGTTATTCCTGAAGATTCTGCGCTTAACCTAAGATTTTGAAGCCAAATTCAGAAGGAACTTGAAGAAATGAGAAGGTTGACTACTTATGTATTATGGTATGAAAATTTCCATGGTGATATAATTTTCTTTGATTATGAGAAGCAGATTGGTACGGTAAGCCAGGCAGAACTTGAAGGATTCATTGCTCTACTCAAAGAGTCGACTAATGAAAATGAGATCAAGTTCAGAAAATTGTTGGAAGATAAAGTTGTTGAGCTTAAAAAGAAAGGTTGAAGTTGTTGATTGTTGATTGTGTTGATTGTTTATTATTTTTGAAGCCAAACTTATAGGATTTAAACCTGAGTCTTGGTGAAGCTGAGTTTAAGATCAAAGATCTTAATTTAGGTACATTTGTAGTTAGCAAATTCTTTTATTTTTTTTATTCTAAGTTATTTTTGTAATTATTGAGTTTTGACATCATCATCAACCTTGGTTTATGTTTATCACAAGTGTTTGTAGAAGGGGGGGGGGGATGAATATAATCACCTGAACCTTTTAGCTCTTTTAAACTTAAAAGTGCTTACTGGAAAACAGTTGTAACAAACAGAAAAACTAAAGAAATGAACACAGATTCAAGTTAAAATAGTTATATTAAAACTTGGGGTTTTTCTAGAAATCTGTATAATCACAAATGTGATTTATAGCTACAAATTTCTGCAAATAAAATTCACAGCTTCTCACACTCACTAGCTACTAAAACTTTCTCTGAAAAATAAATCTCTCACGAAATATATTTCTGAGCTTCCTAATGTTGTGTGCTTCTTTGTTTGTTTGATCTGTTGGATAGATTCAATCTCTCTCTTTTTGTTTTTATTTGTAATGAGAACTCTTTTGCTTATATGTTGATCAGTTGATGAAATCATGTGCTAGTGACGTGCTACTTTTCTCAACTTAGCCGCAAGTATGTCATATCGTAGCCCTATGTGTCAGACTGCTGCATGCTTTGTTACTTCTTTTTCTTCCCCTGATCTGTGAGCATTTAATGCGAGAGAGTTCTCATTGGATCAAAAACAAACTTCAAGAAATATCTTTCCAGTTGATATTTCTTGCTTCTTAAACACGTTACGTTGATTTCCGTGTAAGAACTGATGACGGATGCATGCTGTCATAATGATCCACTGACTGCCAACCCTGATGGACTTTGATCAGTGCTTCTGGATCCCCTGATGCTTATTGACTGGATCAGGGCTTCAACCTTCACTTGAGTTTCACTCAGTGCTTCTTGATCCTGATGGTTATGACTGACAGTATACACTGATGGCTTCCACTGATGTCATGTTGGTCATTCCCCCTGACGGGTTACCCTGATGGGTTTGCCTGACACTGACATGTCCTGAAGTGTTTCCCTGACGGATTGGTCTGCCCTTGTCATACCCTGAAAGGTTTCCCTGACAGGTTCCCCTGATGGGTTCCCCCTGACGGGTTCCCCTGATGGGTTCCCCCTGATGGATTCCCCTAATGGGTTTCCCCTGATGGGTTCCCCCTGATGGATTCCCCTGATGGGTTTCAATCAACGCAACTTTGTTTAGAATTTCTGATGTGCGGAATACTTTGACTGTTTACTAATAGCATCAGACATTCTTCTTCACTTTGTCAAGCCTTTGAATGTTTCTGTTTTTTGACTTGCCTCGTGAAGTTATTGACCATCCACTGATGAATAAGTAAATCATCAGCGGATGCAAAACTTGTGCTGATCTTAAGGTTTATAAAATACCTCAAGTATTTACAGTTTGCACAATTTATTACATAATCATCATCATCATCATCATCATCATTTATCTCTAACAGAATACTTAGATATACAAATGTACAGAAAGTGCTAGTTTATAGCATTAAAGTTTTGTAGCTGATAGTTTACTTTTTGATTCATTTAATTTGTTTTTATAAGAGAGTAAGTTAAACTTTGTGTTACAAGAGACTATCAAAATTGTATTAGAGATTTCAACAAGACAGAGATTATGTTTAGTCTATCGGAGACTAAAGGATTTGTTCATCAGAGATTACAGCTTAAAGCATCAGAGACTAATATCAAAGCATCGGAGACTAATCTTGAGTCATCAGAGACTAAGCGTAAGGCATCAGAGACTAAGATTAAGTCATCGGAGACTAAAAGCTTAAGTTGTCGGAGACTAAACATTTTATCAGAGACTAAAGTTGAAGCCGTCAGAGACTATAGTAAAATTACTTCTGATACAAGACAAACTTCTAATTGGATTAGAAGTCATCTTTGATATGGCGATTTGAAGAGTTATTAAAGTCGAAGCTAGTTAGGAAACAAGAAGGGTGAGAACAACCAGAAAAATAACCTATTCCTTTTGTACATAGAAAATATACATTGAATAGGATTAGAAGCTGAATTACGATTCAGATTTGGAAGCTGTAATTAAATTTACAGAATTGTATTAGAAGCTGTATGTTTGTAAAGATTTATAAATAGCATACAGGGTTTTGAAGCTGACAATCAGATTGTGATTGTTAGAATTTGTAATCAATTGTTCATCAATAAAAGCAATTGTTTATAAATTTGTTCTTGTTTTTGTTCTTTAATTTCCACAAGTAAATATACTTTGAAGAACAGAAATTTGAAATGATTTCAAGAACTTGTATTCAACCCCCCCCCCCCCCCCCCCTACAAGTTCTAGGCTATTTCACTGGGACAACACTAAAGGCTAGTGGGATGCATCCGCCTGGCATCCCGGGCCTAAGATTTATAGGGAACGGGAACTGAGGCATCGGTAATCGAACCCTCGTAGACAAAAGGTTTCTGCATCGACTATGTATATCATTATGATGAAGTCAGACGGTGGTCAGGTTGGCCAGCTAATATATTGTTTGATATGAAGTTCCTTAGGGCACGTGCGCCAAACGAACATGGTTATAAGGCTTATGTGAAATTATTCTCATTCTTTTAAGTAAAGGGCTAGATCCCTCGTTATCACTCGGGGACCTTAGAATCTATCTTTTCTCCAAGCTATTAAGAAGTGTTGACATTCTTTCTGTCCAACCTCAAAAACACTGAAACTCAATGATTTATCCCTCTTTCAGAACGCACCCAATACTTGTTTATATACTTGCGAGCGTAAATCTCCCATGTTGCTATTATCAAATGTTTTATAGGTTATGGCGAGAAAGACGAGCCATCTTCTAAAGGCGAAGAGAGAATGGCATGACGAGCGCTTCCTGATCGGGTGATGACCCGAAAATTTTAAATGAGTTTTGTCATATGATTAATTTATTTTATGCATGAAGGTTTAATTTCTTTTATTCGGTTTGATCAATAAAAGTTCAATGGCAATGTGATGTCTAAAATATTTTAAATGTATTTTGAGCACAAGTTTTCAAATGAATATTTTATTCAATTTTATCTGGTATATGTGTTTGTTTCCCGCGGGAAGGCACACAAGTGTGAGCTACAGTACCCGTTTCTTTTTCTTTTTTTTTAAAACCAAAGACTGCTGGGAGACAAGAGTAATTAATGTATATCACCTCCAACAGTACACTAGAGTGGACTATTATAGATGACCGACTAACGTTAGCAGCCGTTGCATCCACCATTTCTCACCAATCACTTCTTTCTAAAGATTGTTATTTCCTTTCACAGCCAACAACTAAAAGCTAACTCCAAATCATCCAACGACTCTTGTTGCTCGGCGAATGAGCTATATATATCCTTGGAGTACAATCCTAGCCCCACTTTCATAAATTTCTATACAAGTAAACCACCGAATCCAGGTTCACTTTCAAAACAACTGCCTTTTTTGGACAACAACTCAAGCTTTTAACTTCTTCTTTGCAGTCAAAGAGGTAAGAGCATTAAATTAAAGTCTTGCTCTGTTTCTTACACTTTTTTTCTGCTAGGCATGCCACGTTTAATACCTTGTTCTTTCATTTCCAAAAGTCTTATTTAACGCATGCTTATAACACCTGGAACTAATGCCTTTTTATTTTAAAAGCTATCCAAGATGAGTGTAAGAATATTGACAACCACCTGGTAGACAAACCTTCAATTACCAAACAATTCTTTCCATCAGTAGTTACAACACCATGCTTTAGTATTTCCTCAACCCGAGTTTTGAACCCTAAACAGTGTCTAAAAGGGCTTGCAGACCATAGTAAATGTTATGTATCACTGAGAGGATGATGAGTTTTGACCTAAACATGGTTATGGTTGAGAACGTCACCATGGAGGAGTAAGGAAGACACCACTGTTCCCGAGACAAGTCCTCACTTAGTCTCTGACAGATTGGAAAATAGTCCCTGGGAGATTCAATGTTAGTCTCCGATGAGATATAACATTAGTCTCCGATGAGATATAATGTTAGTCTCCAATGAAGGAAAATTTGCTAGTCTCTGACAAGGAAATCCTTAGTCTTTGATGAAGGAAGTTTAAATTAGTTTCTAATGACGTCATCCTTAGTCTCTGACAGGCTAAGTTTAGTCCCTGATGATGTCATCTGTGGTCTCCGATGAACAAATTCCTTAGTGTCAAATGGCTAAAGATATTAGTCCCCAAGGAGTTTAGCGATAGCTAACCGAGTTTGGCGCTGAACAATTTTCCACTGATGAAGTTCAGTGATGACTTATGGAGTTTGGCGTTGAACAACTAGCCCCCGACGAGTTTGGGGATGAACAAATTATCCCCTGATGGGTAAGTCATCCCCTGATGACAATTCCCTAACGAGTGAATGACACCCTGATGGTCGAAGGCTATCCCTTGATGACCGAGAGATCATCCCCTAACGGGCGAGACATCCCCTGATGGGTAATCGATCCACTGATGTCCAGTTATCCCTTGATGATTTATTATCCCTGATGGCTAAGTATCCACTGATGGTTAGATTATATTCCGGTGGTCATTCTTAAACCCTGACGACCACTGTTATGCTTCAACGTTTATTTCCTGATGCGCAGTTTGTCTTCAAAACTTTAAAACATTATTTTCTTAAATTACTTTATGATGTTTAATTTATTTATTTAACCTCAACGGTTCTTTTGTCAGATTTGAAACATTAAAAGTTTAAGGACATCACTTATGCATTTCTTTCATAATTTTTATTAAGGTATTAAATATATCATGTTATATGCATGTTTTACAGAATCTTTCACTCACGAGTAAATTGAATTTGATTTTGTGCAAAGGACCGAGGCAAGTATATACATTCAATCTTATGCTTATTTCAATTTAACGCAGTATCATTTGATTCGATATGCGTGCAAGGCTTGATTCTTATGTTTCAATTGCTTTTATGATGAGAATGTTATGCTTTAATTTTCGCTAGCATGAAATGAATGAGAGTGCATGGATATAGCTAAACTTTGATGTATAAATTATTCTTTAATGCTATATCCGTGCAACAAATGAGAATGATATGTCCCTTAAATGGGTTATGCCACATGGTTGGCTAGAGGAAAGGAAAGGTGTTGATTTGTTCTTCATCTGACATAGAGGAATCTTAAGTGACTAAGTACGTTCACATAAGGAGGGATCATGCGGTCACAGTTAGGCCAACTGTATACTGTATGGTTAGAAAATCCAACGGGTTTAGCTCGCGATGGATATTTTGAGAAAGTTGTGCACAGGTGAATACTTGCCTTTCTTCAAGGAGGATTACACGTTTATCATCAGTGATCCTAAAAGATTCTTCAAAGATTTCCGAGGCATTATTATTGTTCCACTGAGCCTCTCAACAGAATTGAATCCCTACTAACATTCCAATTTTGCTTCCCCAAATTGTTTTATATACTTGATGGGCGTAAATCGCTCATTCTTATTAAACTTAATGTCTTGCAGGGCAAGGTACAAATGTTGAACCCTCTGACAAGGGGAAGGCAAAGATGATCGGCTACTGAGTTTGGTTAACCATTTTGAGTGTCGATAAGGAAGGAAGAAAGGAAGATGTTCTGAAGAGTGATGTTTTGTATTATAATATAAAGATAGAATAGCTTCCGCTGAGAATGTAATATTATGGGTTGTAATAACTCTTTACTAATTCCTTTTTATTAGTACTTATGCTATGAATGGATGTGAAGTATATTTCCTTCTTTTGACGAAGCCCTAGTCCAGTAAGGGATTTTGGGGTCGTCACAGTTGGTATCAGTGCCCAGTTACGGCCGGAAGTGATTCGTAAAATAACATTGCCCGTAAACTGCATCCAGGAGTAGGGAATACTGTGGTATGTCCCAGAATTACTTAAGTACAAGAATTTAAGGACTTGACACTAGAACTGAGGTACTAGGATAGGTTAATGGGCTAAGGATTAAGGCTTATGTTAGAAACAAAGGTTGTTGAACACCTTGAGGGTAGAAACTGCTAAGAAGGATAAGACTGAAAACGAAGGCACCACCTCATAGACACATCGCTGCATGCATTGGTTGTTCAGAAGTTCAGATTTACTAACTTAGAATGTTTTTTTTTGTAGATGGCCAGAGATCGTTCTAGATCCCCCGCGTGTTTTTGTAGGGTAGACATCCCAGTGTATGACATCTCATCTGACGAGGAAGAGGAGCCTAGCGTAGAGTCACTATTGTTCACCCCTACATTGTCGGGCGGGCACCCACCATCTTTAGTACAAGAGGGCCCCAACCTTGCCCCAGCGCCGACACAAGAGGCAGGACCCTCCACTGTTCATCGCAGGCCGCACATTCGTCACACAGCACAGAAGAGTACAATACGTCCTCGTTCCAGTCATAACCATAGTATGGCGCAAAATGCCCCTACAACAGAACGTGATACTCCAAGAACTGCCTCGTCCCCACCACTGGCGGCAGTGCCATCCCATGATGAGATGGTACGAAATTACGATGTAGAAGTCCACCATCGCCTGACAGTTCGCACCATGACAGTACGATGAGAGGCTGCCACTATTTCTAGGTTTCGCACAGCCGCGTCAACATGGCGATCCTCCTTTTGGTTGACTCAGAGCTTGTATCATCAATTGGCGTTACAGATGCACGTGCAAATGGTCACAACAGCAGCAGCTAACCCAATGACGACACGTTTGGATCAGATGAGCAACCATTGCACGCGCCGCATTGAGGAGACACGTATACAGTCTCGACATTGGGAACGGGAGGTGAAGCGTGAAGGATCACTAGACACGGAGGACGAGGAGGATTAGTTATAGGAGACTGATGTGAAAATTTAGGCAGAGGTTATTTTGTGTTTGTTATTAAACTCTGTTTGGGTAGTTGCGACTATCACATATGCATTCGCCCAGTTAATTTATTTTTGGCTTATGTCTGGCTTGCCTTAAGAATGTTAGAGGACGAAGTCTATGACAGCCACCTATGTATATGGATGATGATTACTGTGATCTGCATAAAGAATGGAATGCTTCATGAAGGATGTTTAACTTTTTATGTGTATTATATTAGATTATGGCCAGAGGCAGGAGACCAGGAAGACCCGGGAGAAGAAATCTCCATAACGACATACTAAGGCTTCAAAACTCGGCACGTTTGGAGGGAAAGAATCAAGCTGATAATGTTAACGAAGTTATCGTAGAGGACGACAGCTCGGAGGAGATGGAAGGGACAAACCGCAATCCCCCACATGTTCCACCACCACTCCCTGTCAATGACAATAACTTCGCCAACAACAATGCTACCGGGAATACAGTTGACAACACACTAGCTAAATTTCTTCAGATAATTCGCAAGGCTGCGACCGCGAACCAACCAGCTCCACCACCACTTCAACCGCCAAGGCCTGCTGCCCGTGGGTCATGTATCCGAGAATTCACTAGCATCAACCCGCCGACTTTTGACGGGAATGGAGAACCCACTATGGCACAATATTGGTTGGAGGAGATCGAAAAAGCCTTTGACTTAGTGGACGTGCTAGAGGATTGTAAGGCTAAGTACGCGGCCTTCATGCTAAAAAAGGAAGCCAACCACTGGTCGAAAGGTGCCAAGAGAATGGAGTTAACAAAAAGGGAGGCTGCAAGGAACACCAACACAGTGATAACCTGGGAATTGTTCACCCAGAAGTTCAGGGAGAAATTTTACCCCCTTAGTGTCTCCAATGCGATGGAACTAAGGTTCCTAAATTTGAAGCAAAGATCGATGACAGTGGACGAGTACGAGGCAATGTTTAATGAACTGATGAGGTACGTTCCTCACCAGGTGAGCAACGAAGGGAGAAAGGCTTGAAGGTTTGAAAAAGGGTTGAACCCTTGGATTCTGAGGCAAGTAGCAATTTTCCAACTGGAAACTTTTGATGCAATTGCGGAAAAAGCAAGAATTACAGAATGGAGCAACAAGACAGTACATGATTATAATCGAGAAAACAAGAAAGGAGATAGGAGGAAGGGAAACAATAAGGGAAGACATTAGAACTTTGGCGGTGTAAGTGTAAAGAAGGAAGAAGGGAGCAACAACAATGACAGTCCGATCAGCAATGGAAAGAGGAAATGGAAGGAGCAATCATCTGATGGCATGGCAAGGAGGGCCACTGTATGTACAAATTGTGGGAAGAACCATGGCTCAACTTCGTGCTTGAGGGGGAAGGATGTTTGCTTCAAGTGCCACCAACCAGGGCACTTCTCCTCAAATTGTCCAACATTGAACCCCGCCATTGCCCCTCCCCAAGGAAGACAACAACCACAACCTCAGCATCATAATAGGCCATTAGCCACCGTAAAGACATGTTATACATGTGGAATGGAAGGGCATATCTTTCCAAATTGCCCCCAAAAGAAAAGTTGCAGACCGATGCTGACAGGAGCCAACACCGTGCCAGTGCGACCACAAGTGAGGACTTATAACATGACGGTGCAAGATGCTGTGGCTTCTGACGATGTTGTGACAGGTACACTACTAGTAAACACCATACCTGCTCATGTGTTGTTTGATTCAAGCGCTACTCAAAGTTTTATATCTGAACGGTTAGCTAGGAGCATGCTAGTCCTGCCTGAACATCTACCTAACCCCTTAGAGGTAGTCGTTGCCAATCGCGATGTAGTAAACATTTCTCATGTCTACCCTAACTGCACTTTGAAGATACATCAACATGAGTTTCTTGTTGACCTTATTCCTTTTCCTTTGGGAGAATTTGACATAATATTGGGAATGGATTGGTTGTTCAAATACCAGGCCAATATTGATTGTAAGAAGAAGGGAGTAGTCCTGCGCTCTCCCCAGGGGGCGAAGGTTTGGTTCCATGGCACCAAAATGGTAAAATCATCTCCATTCTTGACCATGATCCAAGCAAAGAAGATGGTTCGCAAGGGTTGTGAAGCCTTCTTGGCTTATGTATACGATACTGGCAAGGATGAAATTAAGATCGAGGATGTCCTTGTGGTAAGGGAGTTTGCAAATATATTTCTAGAAGAGTTGCCTAGACTACCCCCGGACAAAGAAATTGACTTTGAAATCAATTTGATTCCTGGTACCGCACCAATCTCCAAGGCCCTTTACCGCATGGCACCATTCGAACTAAAGGAGTTGATGAAGCAGTTGTAAGAACTCTTAGAACGAGGATTGATCGGACCAAGCGTTTCACCATGGGGAGCACCAATGTTATTTGTTTGAAAGAAAGATGGATCGATGAGACTCTACATTGATTATCGAGAACCGAACAAGGTCACAATCAAGAATAGGTACCCCTTGCTGAGGATAGATGACCTTTTTGACCAGCTCAGAGGAGGAAAATATTTCTCGAAAATTGATCTTCGCTCAGGGTACCACCAATTTAAGATCATAGAGGAGGACATGCCAAAAATGGCATTACAAACTCGTTACGGCCACTACGAATTCTTGGTGATGCCATTTGGTTTGACTAACACGCCAGCAGCCTTCATGGACTTGATGAATCGTGTCTTCAAACCATTCTTGGATAAGTTCGTTATCATTTTCATTAATGATATTCTTATCTATTTGAAGACAGCGAAAGAGCACGAGGAATATCTAAGGATAACTCTAGAAATTCTAAGAAAAGAACAATTGTTTGCCAAATTTTCCAAATGTGAATTTTGGCTAAAGGAAGTAAAGTTTCTCGGTCATGTGATCAACAAAACTGGTGTGGCAGTGGACCCCAATTAAGATAGAAGCAATCACGAGGTGGCCTCGACCAACAAACCCCACAGAAGTAAGGAGTTTCTTAGGTTTGGCAGGCTACTACAGGAGGTTTGTTAAAGACTTCTCGAAATTAGTTGTGCCTTTGACAAACTTGACAAGAAAGATTACAAAATTTGTTTGGTCACCTAAATGTTAACTACAGCCCCTATTCTGATGCTACCGGATGACAAGGGTGAATTCGTTATTTACAGCGACGCGTCCAAACAAGGACTTGGAGCAGTATTGATGCAGCATGACAAGGTAATTGCTTTTGCCTCAAGGCAGCTAAAGGATTATGAGAAATGATACCTATACATGACATAGAGTTGGCAGCTATCGTCTTTGCGTTGAAGATTTGAAGGCTAAACCTTTACAGTGAGAAATGTGAGATATATACTGACCACAAAAGTTTGAAGTATATATTCACGCAAAAAGAACTCAACATGCGTGTTAAGTTTTAGAACATTTGATGATGATTGTCTTTAGATTACTTAGAGTACAAATGTATAGAAAGTGTTAATTAGTAACACTGAAGTTTTATAGCCAGTAGTTATCTCTTTGTTTGTAATTCATTCATTATTTGTAAAGAGATACAACTATTCTTTATTTGTAAGTAACTGCTGGAATGGAGTATCAAAGGTTCAGCAAGTGGAAATGTGTATTTGATCCGTTGGAGTTTACAAAAAGGCTTATCGGAGACTAGGAAAACTTATCAGAGACTAAAGATTTTTTTATCTATCAGAGACTAGTTTTGCCTGTCGGAGACTAAGGCTTACATCATCAAAGACTAAGTCTAAAAGAGTCGGAGACTAAAGCTTACGTCATCGGATACTAAAGTTAAAAGCATCAGAGACTAAGCCTTAATGCATTGGTGACTAAATATCTCTATCGGAGACTACACAATTTGACGTCATCAAGGACTAAAAGCACTAGAGACTAATTGATGACATCACTAGAGTCTAAAGATGAAGCATCAGGGACTAATCGTGATTTATTTCCTGAGAGATACAGAGTTCGAATTAAAAAGGAATGTCTTCCACGTAGTTCAAGATATTATTGAAGACATAGCTGGTAAAGAAACTAACCAGAAATCTCTTCCTAATCAAAAAGGAAAGATTGTATTTGATTCGAATAAGGAAGCTGAATCAATATTGATTTAGAATAGGAAAACTGAAAAATCAGTTTGAAGAGAAGCTGTAATTAGTTTTACATAGTTTTGAAAATTTGAAGTTGTATAGGTTTTTCATAATTTGTATCTTTTCCTATACAGAATAGAAAAGAAGCTGATGATCATATTTATTATGATTGTTAGAATTTTAATGAGTTGTGAAATCAATATAACAATTGTTTATAAATTGATTTGAGTTCTTGTTCTTTATATTCTGCAAGAAAATTTAATTTCTTAAATAACAAGTAATTCGAAAAGTATTCAAAGAACTTGTATTCAACCCCCCCCCCCCCCCCCCCCCCCCCCCCCCCCCCCCC
>CM025780.1:16023419-16036756 GCA_014636745.2 Centella asiatica | reverse complement strand
CCCCCCCCCCCCCCCTCTACAAGTTCTCGGCATCTCACTAGGAAAACAATTGGTATCAGAGCCTTTAATTGAATTTATTCAATTAACACGTTCCAAGAGATGGCCAACGATGAAGCAAGCAGCTCTAACATAATGGCGTATGCGGGAAGTCGTGATGGTGGTACCAGAATTCCAATTCTTAAAAGAGAAGAATATCCAATGTGGAAGCAAAAGATGTACATGCACTTAAGAGCAACAGATCCAGATTATATTGATAGGATTGAGAAGGGTCCTTATCTACCCAGGAAATTTGTTCCTGCTAAAACCGTCGATGGATCTGTTGTGGCGGAACACTTTGAACTTTCTCCAAAATGTGAGTATACAACGAAGACAAGTTGCAAGTGTTAAAGGATGCTAAGGTGATGAACATACTATATAATGGAATTGATAAAAATATGTTCACAAGCATCATCAATTGCACAACATCGAAGCAAATCTGGGACACAATCAGAGTCCTGTGTGAAGGGACTGACCAAGTCCGAAAGAACAAGAGGTCATTGTTGACACAACAATACGAGTTCTTTCATGCAAAGCCCGGTGAACCAATAACGTCAGTTTATGATAGGTTCAACACTTTGCTCAATGATTTGAAAATACTTGGAAAGTCCTATGACAATGAGGATGTCAACACCAAGGTCATGAGATCTCTCCCTCCAAGTTGGGATCCAAAAACAATAGCCATAAGAGAGGCTCATGACTTGGACATACTCACACTGGACAGGCTCTACGGGAACTTAAAGACTTATGAACTCGAAGTAGAGCAACGACAACGCATGCATGGCAGGGACAAACGAGCTGGGTTGATGGTTTAGACAAGCAAGTCTCAAGAGAAGCTTGATGAAGAATCTTCCGATGCAAGCTCGACTGATCAGGAAGATGAACTGGATTCTGATGATGACATGGAAGAATTCATGGCATTCATGGTCAAACAGTTCAAGAAATTTAGGGCCAGCAGGAAAGGAAGAAAATCATCAAGGAAGCCTAACCCTAAACGTGAAGGTCAAAAAGTCACCTTCGACTTAAAGAAGATAAGAAATTACAATTGTGATGGGTTAGGGCACTTTGCCAATGAGTGCAGGAAGCCTAGATCTAGTGATAGATCTAAGGATGAAAAATCAAGGAAAGACTTTGCTGACAAGAAAGCTAAATCAAAGAGTAAAGCCTTGATTACAGAGGGTAAAGATTGGATTGACAGCGACTCTAATGAAGAAGTTGTCAACTTTGCTCTAATGGCTCAAAGTGACGAGTCAAGTGATTCTACAAAGGTATGTGATGCAACTCAGAATTTTAATGTGCTTGATTTACTTGACACATCTAGCATTGAAAGCATACAAAAAGATATGTCTGATTTGCATGTGAGTTTTAGATCTTTAACTATTGAACATACCAATGTAAAAGAATCACGTGACATTCTCTTGAAAAGAAACAAGTTTCTTGAAGAGAGATTGGCACAATTTGACACTATCAAGTCTGATTTAAATAAAGCTCATCATATGATTGATGCTTTGAAAAAGAGGGAATATTACTTAGTAGAGCAACCTGAAAATGCTCAAGCTAAGATTAAATAGTGGAATACTTCCTCTAAAAAGTTAACAAACTTGGTAGAGTGTCAAACAATAGGTCAAAAATCTGGACTAGGTTATGATGAAAATCTAGACAAGATTTCAGATTTAGATGATCTATTTGAAGCTGCAAACTCCTCAACTAGTAAGCCAGATATTTTAAAAAGAATTAATTTTGTCTCTCCTGTTATTGAACCCAAAATTATCAACACTCAATATCAACAAGTAACTACAATATCAGAATTTGATCAAAAGACAGTCAATGTTGTTGATAAGAGTAAAAATAAAAGATTAAATATTTGGTTCATGACAAAGACGCGGTTAAGTAAAAAATTGGAAAATCTTCCAGATAAAAAGACTGAAATAGTAGTGGAGTTAAGCAGAAATAAGAAAAATAGGAATGGAAAAATTGGCAGTAATAAATATACAAATTATGCTAGAATGCCTGACGCTCCTAGAAAGACATGTCATGTATGTGGTAATGTGAGAACCCGAAAATTTTAAATGTATTTTATGGTAAGAAATAATTTTATTTTGTGTTATTATATTTTTTTTATGGGGTTAGCCTTTTTAAATATGAATGATAAATTCATATCTACAATGAAAATTTTTATGATGATGTGATATTCATGATGAGAAGGTTAAGTTCCTTAAAAAGGTATCAAAAAGGGGATTAGCAAACCCCATATAAGATTATATTGAACAGCATGGAGGAAGAGGAGAGGGTTACGTAGAAATTGTGATTACGTGCTTGATTAGAAACTGTTTAGGTGGCTAAGTTTTCATGCATGTAGGGCAGCAGCTGTTTGCTGTCAAGAAGTCATGATGAACAGCCGTTTTACCGTCCAAATTAACCAATCGTTTTATTCCAATTCGTAACCTTAGTTTACTGCTCTTGAACTCTATAAATACCTCATTCGAGATGAAATGCTTTTTTACCAAAATTTCTCTTTTCAGAGTTTCGTTTAAACTTATTATCTCCATAAATTTCCAAGTTCTTCTTTCGGAAAATTATTTTCAGACCAGCTTTGATTTCACCCTTGAGAACAAAGATGTAAGAACCTGGAACCCTACTCAGTTTCTTTCGTGCATAGCATCAAGATTTATGCTAAGTTCTTATTCTTTTGCATCTTCATGAGACATCATAAGCTGGGTTTGAGCATGATAGGTCTTCCATCGTAGCAGAATCAAGAGATGTTGTTAATCTCTGATGAAATATTTTTAGTCTCTGACGAGATAATTTTAGTCTCTGACGAGATAATTTTACTCTCTGACGAGATAATTTTAGTCTCTGATGAGATGTTGTTAGTCCCTGATGATGACGTCACCCTTAGTCCTCGATGAGTTAAGATGACGTCATCAGTCTCTGATGAATTATTTAGTCTCTGATGACGTCAGCTGTAGTCTCCGACAGGCTAAAGTTTAGTCCCTGATGACGTCATTAGTCTCCGACGGGTTATTTACTCTCGGATGACATCAGCTTTAGTCCCCGATAGGCTAAAGTTTAGTCCCTGATGACGTCATCAGTCTCTGATGAGAAGTTAGTCTCCGATGACGTCACTCTTAGTCTCTAATAGAATTAAGATGATGTCATCAGTCCCTGATGAGTTGTTAGTCCCTGATGACGTCATTCCTTAGTCTTCGATGGGCTAAGTTCAGTCCTTGATGACGTCATTCATAGTCTCTGATGAAGGAAATTTCGTAGTCTCTGATGAAGGAAATTCTGCAGTCTCTGATGAAGGAGATTTCTTAGTCTCCGATAGAGGAAATTCCTAGTCTCTGATGGCTAAGGATATCAGTCCCTGACGAGTTTGTTAATGAGAAAATTATTCTCCGATGCATAGTCTGTTATCAAGGCTATAAAATATTATTTTCTTAAAATTATTTTATGATGTTATTCTTTAAAATAGTAAAAGTTTAAGGACATCACATACATATTTTCTTTCATAAATTCTTATTAAGGTATTAAAATATTACTTGCATAATTTACAGAATCTCTCTCTCACAAGTAAATTGATTTGAATTTTGTGCAAAGGACTAAGGCAAGTATATTCTTACTCTTATGCTTATTTCAGTTAAGCGCATGATCAATTGATTCGACATGCGTACGAAATTATGATATTTATATTTAAATTTCCTTGTGAAACAGAATGCTATGCTTTAAATTTCCGCTAGCATGATATGAATAAAAGTGCATGGATATAAAGAAGCTTTGCTCTTTCAGCTATTTTTCAATGTTATATCTGTGCAATAAATGAGAATGCTATGTTCCTTGAATGATAATGCCACATGGATGGTTAGAGGAAAGGAAAGGTGCTGATTTGTTCTTCACCTGACCTAGAGGAATTTTATGTGACTACGTACGTTCACACAAGGAGGGATCATACGGGCACAGTTAGGCCAGCTGTATACCATATGGTTAGCAGATCCAGCAGTTTTAACCCCGATGGATATTTTTACTTCAAGGAAATTATGCTTTGTTTTAAGAAGGATTACACAATTGTTTAACATCAGTAGTCCTAAAGATTCCTTAAAGATTTCTGAGGCATTAGTATTGATTCACTAAGCCTCTTAGCAGAATTGAATTTTTTTGAAACATTCCATAATTGTTTTTCCCAAATTGTTTATATACTTGCTGGGCGTGAACCGCTCATTCTTGTAGAATTTTAATGTTTTGCAGGATAGAATATAAAGGTTGAGCCCTCAGACAAGGGAAAGGCAAAAATGATCGGTTACTGAGGTTGGCTAGCCTTTGTAATGCCAATAAGGAGGGAAGAAAGGAAGATGATCTGAGAAGTGATGTTTTGTATTATAGTATAGAAACAGTATAGCTTCCGCTGACAATGTAATATTTTACGTTGTAATAACTCTTTAAATGGTTTCTTTCAGTAATTATTATATGAATGGATGTGTGGTTATCTTTTCCTTCTTTTGACGAAGCCCTGATCCAGTGAGGGATTCTGGGGTCGTCACAGGTAACCTCAACCACATAGTTGTTAACTATAGGAGCAAAAATAAAATTCCTATAACTGAGACTGCATCTTCAAAGAGAATAAAAGATAAATCACCTGTAAAAAGGTTAAATAATCTTTGCATTAACAATGAAAACTCTAAGCTTGGCAGTCTCTCACAAACAAGTAGCAAAACTAGTTATTGTCTAATTAAAGTCAAAACAGCTAAAAGACAATCAACTCAATCTGAGTCAAGTCTTGAGTCTACAACTAGTGAGAAAGGACCCAAGAAAGTCTAGGTTCCAAAAATCTCAAACTAGTTACTCTCTACTGTGCAGGGCAAAAAGAAGAAAACATGGTACTTGGACAGTGGTTGTTTAAGGCACATGACAGGAGATAAAACCCTGCTAAAACAGTATGAAGAGAAAAGTGGCCCAAAAGTCACTTTTGGAGATGACAACAAAGGCCATACGAGGGGATATAGCAGTGTTGAACATGGAGATGTCATATTCACTGAAGTAGCACTAGTTGATGGCTTAAAGCACAATTTACTAAGTGTGAGTCAACTGTGTGATAAGGGATTCAATGTCACCTTCAAAGAAGATCAATGCTTGGTGTGTGACAAAGAATCTGATAATGTGATTTTGACAGGGAAAAGAAAAGGAAATTTGTATGTTGCAAATCTTATTTCTTTTACTGATCAAATCACATGTCTCTATAGCAAAGCTTCAACTGATGAAAGTTGGCTTTGGCATAAGAAGCTTTCCCATTTGAATTTCAAGAACATCAACAAGCTTGTGAGGAAAGGACTGGTAGCTGACATTCCACAATTGGAATTTACACAAGATGGATTGTGTGATTCATGCCAGAAAGGGAAACAAAGAAGTGTGTCATTCAAAAGCAAACCAGCAACATCAATCACTGACCCTTTACAGTTGCTGCACATGGATTTATTTGGTCAAGTGAATGTGATGTCAATCTTAAGAAATAGATATGCTTTGGTTATTGTGGATGATCACACGAGGTATACTTGGGTAAAATACCTTCATACAAAAGATGAAGCTACTCAGTTGATAATTGATCATATCAAGAAGATAGAAACTGAGTCAGGAAAAACATTAAGGGTGATAAGGAATGATAGAGGAACAGAATTCAAGAATTCCCAAGTTATTGAATTCTGCACTGAAAAAGGAATAATTCATCAATTCTCAGCTCCAAGAACCTCTCAACAAAATGGAGTTGTTGAGAGGAAAAATAGAACCCTTATTGAAGCAGCAAGGACTATGTTACAAGAGGCTAAGCTTCCCACATATTTTTGGGAGGAAGCTATAAGCACTGCTTGCTTTACACAGAATAGATCCTTGATAAACAAAGCATACAACAAAAAACCTTATGAATTAATGACTGGGAGAAAACCAACTCTCAAGTTTTTACATGTGTTTGGTTGTAAATGCTTTGTACTGAGAGACTCATCAGAAATAAGAGGAAAATTTGACAACAAGTCTGATGAGGCAATATTCTTAGGTTATTCTTTGTCAAGTAAAGCATACAGAGTATATAATCTAAGAACAAAGGTCATTGTGGAATCAATTCAAGTTGTATTTGATGATAAAAAGATTCTAGGAATGATTGGACAAGGATTGCATGAACCTCTTAGTTTTGAGAATGAATTGGATGCATGGGAATATCCATCAGAGACTACTGAAAAACCCCAAGATAGCAATGATCCCTACATAATTGAGGGGGAGTTAACTGTTGTGCATGAAGTACCAAGAACTAATACTCTATCAGAGACTAGAGTATTAGATGAAACTCAAGAGACTGGTGAAATTAGTATTCCATCGGAGACTAATGGTTCACCAGAGACTAGAGTCACTGATGCACAATCAGAGACTATTGAGATAAACAGCTCAGAGGGAGCTAATAATGAAGAAGTCAATGGTTTAGGGGGAGCAGTCTCTGATCATGAAGCTAGATTGGATAACATCAATCTAGAAAATGAAGCCTCCACTTCAAGGTCAAATCTGCCACGTACAATTCCATGGTTGAGAGACCACACACCATATTTGATAATTGGAAGTCTAGAGGATGGAGTCAAGACTAGAAGTGCAACTCAAAATGAATGTTTATATCTCAGTTTTCTCTCAAAGATTGAGCCAAAGAAAATTGAGGAAGCACTTCAAGATCCTGACTGGATAATTGTCATGCAAGAGGAGTTAAACCAATTCACTCGAAACAAAGTCTGGAGACTGGTACCCAAACCAAGGAATAGATCAATAATTGGTGCCAAGTGGGTCTTCAGAAATAAATTGGATGAAACTGGTACAATTACAAGAAATAAAGCAAGACTGGTTGCAAAAGGATATTCTCAAGAAGAAGGAATAGATTATGATGAAACTTTTGCACCAGTAACAAGACTTGAAGCAATCAGAATCTTCTTGGCTTTTGCAGCCTACAAGAACTTCAAGGTGTACCGGATGGATGTCAAAAGTGCTTTCTTGAATGGAAAATTGGAAGAGGAAGTCTATGTTTGCCAACCCCCAGGTTTTGTGGACTCCAAATTTCCAAATCATGTCTACAGGTTAGACAAAGCACTTTATGGCTTAAAACAAGCACCAAGAGGCTGGTATGATACTCTATCATAATTTTTACTTGAAAATAAATTTGTTAGAGGTATCATAGATAAAACTTTATTTTATAGAAAGTAAGGCTCTGACATTATATTGGTGCAAATATATGTAGATGATATTATATTTAGGTCTACAAATGAGAAACTTTGTGAAAAATTTTCAAACCTAATGCAGTCTAGATATGAAATGAGTATGATGGGAGAATTAACATTTTTCTTAGGATTGCAAATAAAACAATCAACTGATGGAATTTTTATCAGTCAGTCTAAATATATCAAAGACTTATTGAGAAAATATGATTTGGTTGATTGTGCATCTGCAAAAACACCCATGCCTACTGCCACTAAGCTAGATAAAGATTTAAAAGGAAAGAAAATTGATATTACTAGCTATAGAGGCATGATAGGCTCTCTTTTATATCTAACTGCAAGTAGACCTGATATAATGTTTGCTACATGTTTATGTGCTAGATTTCAAGCTGACCCTAGAGAGTCACATTTGATTGCTGTAAAAAGAATACTCAGATATCTAAAGGGTACCCCAAACCTTGGTTTATGGTATCCCAAAGAATCTGATTTTAAACTAATTGGTTATTCATATGCTGACTATACAGGGTGCAAGCTTGATAGGAAAAGCACAAGTGGAAGCTGCCAACTTCTTGGAGGCAGACTTGTTTCTTGGTTCAGCAAGAAACAAAATTCAGTTTCTACTTCAACAGCAGAAGCTGAATATATCGCAGTTGGGAGTTGTTGTGCTCAAATCCTATGGATCAAGAATCAACTCCTAGACTATGGTATGTCATTATCCAAAATTCCTATCTTTTGTGATAATACAAGTGTCATAGCAATAACAGAAAATCCAGCGCAACATTCAAGAACAAAACACATAGATATTAGATATCACTTCATAAGAGAACATGTAAGTGAAGGTAATATCGAATTACACTAAGTAACAACTGATAAACAACTTGCAGACATATTCACAAAACTTTTAGATAAATCTACCTTTTTTAGATTCGTTTCTGAATTAGGAATGTTGAATTATGCCTCTAAAAATTGATTAATTTTTGAAAACAAGTTGTTTAGTTGTATGCAGCTAGAATTAAATTTCTGGATTGAAGCTGTTTTTTAATTAAACAGAATTTTAGAAGCTAGAATTAAATTTCTGGATTGATGCTGTTTTTTAATTAAACAGAATTTTAGAAGCTAGAATTAATTTTCTGGATTGAAGCTGTTTTTTAATTAAACAGAATTTTAGAAGCTAGAATTAAATTTCTGGATTGAAGCTGTTCTTTGTGAACAGAACTTTAGAAGCTATAATTTAATTTCTGAAATGTAGCTGTTATCAAATAACAGAATTTTTGAAGCTAATAATCATTAAACTTGATTGTTGGAAATATTTTGAAAGCTTAAGAGAAAGAGACTACCTTAGTCCCCGACGTCTTTTTTAATTAGTCCCCGACTGAATTAAAAATTGAACTATCGGAGACTACCTTAGTCCCTGACAGTTGTTTTTAATTAGTCCCTGACTGAATTAAAAATTGAATTATCAGAGACTACCTTAGTCCCCGACAATTGTTTTAATTAGTCCCCAACTGGATTAAAAAAATTGAACTATCGGAGACTACCTTAGTCCCCGATGTCGTTTTTAATTAGTCCCCGACTGGATTAAAAATTGAACTATCGGAGACTACATTAGTTCCCGAAGTCGTTTTTGATTAGTCTCTGACTCAATCAAAAATGAACTATCGAAGACTAATCGGGTCTAGTCTCTTATGAGTGACCTTATCAGAGATTAGGGTAATCTCCGATCGAGGGTAATCTGGTAGTTATCCTACCCACGATCAAAAAACGATTCACTATCTTTAGAATTGCAAACGTTTCTAATACTTTGCTAAAAGTAAAATCAAACACATTTGCAATCACAATCTCTCAAAGCTTTCTAACCCTATTTCAAGTTTCTTCAAAGTTCACAGATCTCTTCAAATGGCCGCTAAAACAGTCTGTTTCCAGTTTGGAGATTTCAATTTCATAAAGACTAACCATGCAGGGGTGGCTAATAAGCATGAATTTGGAGCCCATTATCACCCCTTCATGGATTTCCTTCAAAACTCCACTCTATCATATGCCATTTATGAAGCTCCCGTCCAAGCCGCTGAAGTTCTCACGGCTATCTGGTCCACTGCTACCATCCAGGATGAGAACACTAACTCTCATGTGGTAAGTTTCAGGTATGCAAACTCTGTTTATAATATAGATCATACCGTAGTTAATAATGCTTTACACTTGTCAATCTATGAAAACTTTGACTCCCCTGCCTCTGATGAAAAACTTCTTTCTATGTTTAAAAACTTACATTATTCTGCTGAAATTAGTTCTGTTGGGTCTATTACACGACCCCATCTAAGGCAAGAGTGGTCACTGTTATTTGATATAATCACTAAAGCATTTACATCTAAATGCAGTGGCTATGATGCTATCACTACACTCACACAACAAATTGCTTTTAGTGTGTTGTATGATAGACATCTAAACATTGGGCTTTTAATTCTGCAAAATCTTTTCGTAAAACTGAAATCTGGTAATAAAAATAAAATTTATTATGCTAGGTTTTTGATGATGATTGCTTATTATCTAATCCCTAACCTTAATATTACTGGATTGCAAGTTGTACCAACTATTTTGCAGAGTAAAAGAATTTTTACTGATGTGAAGCATAAATCTACAAAGGTAAAGGTTCCCTTATTTTTCCCTCCTGTCATGAGAGCTATTCTCATTGACAGGCTTCCAAATCTTTATTCTTTGCAATTCTTTGAGGATTTTGAAAGTCAAAACCCCATTAATCCTCCAACCACTTCACAACAACAATCCATAGCCCCTCCACAATTTCCCAAAAGACTATGGTTGTAAAAACAAAGGCAGTCGAGAAGCTCCCAATAAAAAGAAAAATAATTGAGGGAGTAAGTGAGGATGAGCGAGAACTAGAAGCTGAAGTTCCACTTCAGAGAAAGAAGAGATTAATAACCTTTAGCCAAAAGCAATCCATTGCTTCCCAACAAGCAATGGAGGTTATAAGGAAAAACAGTGAACTGTCACCATCCTCCCAAAAGGATGTTGACATTGAAGAAAGTTCCCAACCAGGAACACACTGTACAGAGTCTACACAACCTCTTGTTCACCAATAAGAGAAACCCCAAAGAGAGATAATAAAAGAAAAGAGTGACACAAGGAGTGCACCCACAGAGTCATCACTTGATGTTTCTCAATTTTCAATGTCTGAGGAACAGCCAACACTCCACATTGTACATTCTTCTCCTTCTTCTCCCATACTTGATTCTTTTCATATTACACATTTAAATTTAAATTCTCTTGATTTTTCCCAAGAGGATCCCATACTCGAGACAAGCTCTCAAATACATTCCATGGATAGATCCCTAGCCCAAGATATACAAAGGGAACCCCCTATCCATACAGTCACAAGTACTTCTCAAACCCCCACTTCTGTAGGACAGAGTGCACCCATCCATATGAGTGAGGATGTGAGAATAAATAGTGAGAGTTAGGCTCCTGACCTAGAAAAAGGAGAGGATATAAACAAACAAGAGAGTCAAGCTTTAGAAAGCTTGGAAAAAGGAGAGCAAGAGAAGCTAGGTGCCCAACCCTAGGCAAAAGGAGAGGGTGTGAGCAAGGATGAGATCCTTGAACAAAATAAACGAGAGAAATTTTCAGTAGGTGCATTTCTACAACCTGTTGAAACCAGCTCACAAGAAGCTCAAGTTTCTTCTGCTCCCTACACAAAAATCCAAATAAAAGAAACTGGGAACAGTTCAGGCACAGGGGATGCAGCTTTAAATATTATTTCTGAGATGTCCAATGCTGATTTTGAAATGTTATATGGTCTCCAACAAAGACAAGACCACATTTCTGCATTGAAGACACGGCTTGCAGATGAACCTGTGCACGAAGAAGCTCCAGAGATAAATGTTGATGAATGGTTGGATGCCACCTATTCCAACACACTGGAGGAAGCAACCGCTCATTTAAGGCAGGATTATGTGACCAACATAGGGTCAACTGCCTCTGCACCTTCAGTCAAAGATATTCTTGAAGAAGTAACCAAGGTGGATAAGAAACACACAAAGTTCACCACTACTTGGTTACTGGAATAAATGGTTCAGTGAAGAGAATGGAGGAAAGGATGGAGTTGGAGACAGAAAAACTGAGAAGGTGCTATGAAGGACACTTGCCAAAGAGGACTATCACTGCAACTGATACTCTTATCAAAGACAAGTCCAAAACTGACGGTCGACTTCAAGCCCTTGAAGCAAATATTCAACTCCTGATTCAAAAACAAGATCGAATGGAACAGCTACTGATGCAGGCAATTCCAACTCTGGCCACCTCCTCTCAACCCAAAGATGCTGATGTCAAAAAGGGAGAGAGTGGTCCATCCAATGTTCCTATACAAAAGCAAAAGTCTAGTCTTGTCCTTGATGCAAAATTGCAAGCAATGTTTGTTAGGATCCTAAAGAAACATTCGGATCTTGAAGTAGCAACAAAAGCAACAACAGCAACAACATCATCTCCTTCTTCCACTGCACAAGCCCCAACAATAAAAGACAAAGGCAAAGGTGTCATGGTTGAAGAGTCAAAGAAGCAAACCACTACTCAACCAGGACAGTCCAAGCTACTGGGGGATGCCATGAAGACAGCTCACTTTCCTACTCCAGTTGAACTGATAGCGGATGGGAAAGTGGAGTTGGTCTATCCTCAAGAACAGAAACTGATAGAATCTGATGCACTACTAGCTCAGAAACTTCAAGAGGAGGAGGATATGGTAGCAGCTAGGGAGGAGGAGAAGGCAAAGAAGAAGAAAATCTTTACAAGGAGATCAAGTGCATAGAAAACAGCCATAACCAAGAAGAAAAATAAAGAGATGAAAGAGGTTGAGAAGAAATCAATAAGGAAACATTTGGTCCAGGAATCTGTAAAGAAACCTGTGATCAAGGCAACTATCAAGAAGCCTACCTCTCAAGATCCTCCAAGGTCAACTGAGACTGGTTTGGTGGCTGTGAGTGGACCAACAAAGCCACATACAGTTTCATCAAAGAAGTCTTACAAGGTTGAAATGGCTAGTACAGAAGAAATCATCAAAGCCCTAAAGAAAACCACAAAGAAGATTGATCTGATTAAGGGTAAAAATAACAAAGATTGTCTTCATGTCTTTTTGAAAGATGGAGAGTCTTTGAAATTTGAGAAGCCAGCCTTGGACGGACAAACTAAAGAAAATCTGGAATGGTTGCTGGCTATTGTGCTTAAGACTTCTGATCTCAACATGGATCTTCGAAGCCAAATTCAAAAGGTAATGAAGGTGAAGCATAAGGTGGATACACTGCCAGAAGCTAATCCTAAACCTCTAGGATTATGGTATGAGACTTTTCATGGAGACAAAGTTTTCTTCAACTACAACAGAGACATTAATAGTGTCAGTGAGAGACACATTGAAGGCTTTATCAGTCTACTCAAGGATGCTAAAGAAGAAGTTGAATTGATACTGAAAAAGCTGTTGATAGATAGACTGGAGTTGCTAAGGAGAAATAGGAAAGAAAGGCTGGAATTGCTGAAGAAAAAATAAAAGGTTGTGTTGGAAGGTATGTTTGTTGAAATAAGCCATAATTTTTATTTTGAAGCCAGACTTATAAGATTTAAACCTGAGTCTTGGTGGAAGCTGAACAACAGATCAAAGATCTTAGTTCAGAATACATTTGTAGCTAACAATTCTTTATTATTTTTCTAAGTAATTGTAATGTTGAGTTTTGACATCATCATCAACCTTGAAATTATGCTTATCATTCTGATATTCATAATTAGGGGGGAGATTGTTAGGTTTTAGAACATTTGATGATGATTGCCTTTAGATTACTTAGAGTACAAATGTATAGAAAGTGTGTTAGGTTTTATTAACATTTGATGATGATTGTCTTTAGAATACTTAGGAATACAAATGTATAGAAAAGTGTTGGTTTGTAACACTTTAGTTTTGTAGCTAGCAGTAGTATCTCTTGGTTGTAATTTAGTCATTTTAATAAAGAGATAGATTCATTTTACTTGTATGTACTGCTGGAATACTTGTTGAGTCTGTTCAACAAGTTGTTT
>CM025780.1:15991529-16012602 GCA_014636745.2 Centella asiatica | reverse complement strand
AATTTAATCCCCGATGAGTAAATTCATCAGAGATTATTTTAATCCCCAATAAGTTATTTCATCAGAGATTAAATTATTCTCCGATGAGTAATTACTTCATCCGAGACTAGTCGGGTCAATCTCGTATCAAGTGGATACATCAGAGATTAGGGCAATCTCTGAAAAAGGGTAAATTGGTAGTTACCCTTGATGCTTGAATAGCAAACGTTTCTCATACCTTAATAAAAGTAATTTCAAAAACGTTTGCAATTACAAGTATCAAACTCTGCAAATTAGATTTCTCTCTGCACAATCTCTGCAATTTTAACCCTTTCTTTGAGCTTTCTTCACAAAGATTACAGATCTCTTAAATGGCGGCCAAAACAGTGTGCTTCACAGTTGGTGAGTTCGTTTTCATAAAGACTAACCATGCAGGGGTGGCTAACAAGTATGAATTTGAAGCAAAGTACTACCCAGTTGTGGATTTCCTAAAGAACTCTCCATTACAACACGCCATCTATGACACTCCCATCCAAGCTGCAGAAGTAATCACAACCATGTGGAGCACTGCATCAATCACTGATGAAAGTGATGACTCTCCACAGGTAAGTTTCAGGTATGAAAACACTGACTATACTATTACTCATGCCACAGTTAATAATGCACTTCATTTACCCGTAAGGGAAAACTATGATCCTCTTGCCTCTGATGAAGAACTTATAGGTATGTTTAAGGAATTAAACTATAATACTGAAATAAGTTCTGTTGGGACCATCACACGTCCCCATCTTAGGCCAGAGTGGTCATTGTTCTTTGACATTATAACTAAAACTTTTACTTCTAAATGCAGTGGATATGATGCCATCACTACTATTTCACAACAAATTGCATATAGTGTATTGTATGATAGGCATATAAACGTAGGGCTTTTGATTTTGCAAAACTTGATGGACAAACTTAAAACTGGTGATAAAAATAAAATTTATTATGCTAGGTTTTTGATGATGATTGCATATCATTTAATTCCTAACCTTAATATCACTGGTATGCAAGTTGTGCCTCCTGTTTTGCAGACAAAACGAGTAGTAAGTGATTTAAAGAAATATGCGGAAAAGGTAAATGTACCTTTATTCTATCCTACTGTCATGAGAAACACTCTCATTGACACTCTTCCAACCACATATTCTTTACAATTCTTTGGGGATACCACACAAACACCATCTAATCCCCCAACAACTTCACAATCACAATCTAAAGCCCCCTCCACAGTCTCCCAAAAGACTGTGGTTGTAAAAACCAGAAAAGTCACAAAGCTCCCAATAAAAAGAAAAATAATTGAGGGAGTAAGTGAGGATGAGGGAGAACCAGAAGCTGAAGTTCCACTTCAGAGAAAGAAGAGAGTTATAACCCAAAGCCAAAAGCAATCCATTGCTTCCCAAAAGGCAATGGAGGTTATAAGGAAAGACAGTAATCTGTCTATGTCCTCCCAAAAGGACATTGACATTGAAGAAAGTCCTCAACCAGGGACACCTGTTACAGAGTCTGCACAAACTCTTGGTCACAGCCAAGAGGAACCAAATAGAGAGAATATAAAACAACCGAGTGACACAAGGAGTGCACCCACAGAGTCATCTATTGATGTTCCTCAAATTTTTGCCCTTGAGGAACAACCAACACTCCCCACTGTACATTCTTCTCCTTCTTCTCCCATTCTTGATTCTTTTAATGTAAATATAATTGATTCTCTTGATTTTTCCCAAGAGGAGCCAATACTCGAGCCTAGCTCTCCCACATATTCCATGGAGAGGTCCCTAGCCCCAGAAACACAAAGGGAACCCCCTCTCCATGCAGTCTCAAGTACTTCTCAAACCCCCACTTCTGTAGGAAAGAGTGACACCATCAAAATGAGTGAGGTTGTGAGAATAGATAGTGAGAGTCAGGCTCCTGACCTGGAAAAAGGAGAGAACATACACATAAAAGAGAGTCAAGCTTTAGAAAGCTTGGAAAAAGGAGAGCATGAGAAGCTGGGTGCCCAACCCCAGGCAAAAGGTGAGGGTGTGAGCAAGGATGAGATCCTTGAAGACAATAAAAGAGAGAAATTCTCAGCAGGTGATTTTTTGAAACCTGCTGAGATCACTAGCTCACAAGAAGCTCTGGTGTCTGTTGCTCCCTCCACCAATATCCAAACAGCAGCACCAGAGAACAGTTCAAGCACAGGGGATGCTGCCTTAAACATCATTTCAGAGATGTCAAACGAAGATTTTGAACTATTATATGGTCTACAACAGAGGCAAGACCATATCTCTGCTTTAAAGACAAGGCTTGCAGATGAACCTGTTCTTGAAGAACCTGAAGCTGAGAATGTGGATGAATGGCTTGATGCCAAATTCACCAATTCTCTAGAAGATGCAGCTGCTGTGTACAGACAGGATTATGTGACCAATATAGGGTCAACAGCAGCTGCCCCCTCTACAAAGGATGTGGCAGAAGAAGTGACTAAAGTGGATCGAAAAAATGCCAAATTCCATCACTTCTTGGCTACTGGGATCAATGAAGCAATCCAGGAACTAAAGCAACACATGGAATTAGAAAATGATAAACTCAAGAGGCACTATGAAGGCCACTTGCCTAGAAAGACTATCCAAGCAATTGATCAAATTATCAAGGATAAGTCCAGATATGACAGTCGCCTGAGTCTTCTTGAGGTTAAAGTTGATCAAATTCACCAATTCCTCCAACAGATTGCCGCACAATTACCCAACTCTGCCCCCTCCAAGGATGATAATGTCAAAAAGGGGGAGAGTGATCCAGTTCTTACAACAACATCAACACCAACACAGCCAACAACAGCAACAGCTTATGCCAATATTAATGCAGAGCTCAAGGCAACACTAGCAAGACTTGAATCCAAAGTTCAACAATTGCCCATATCATCCAAACCATCGAGCCTTCCTCAAATCCCAAAACCTCAAAGTCAAACTTCTTCTTCTACCCAACAAATTGAAGCAGGCCCCCCAAGCACTTTCAGAGACAAAGGCAAAGGTGTTATGGTCTCAGAACCAAAAATTCAACCAGTACAGCCTAGACTAATGGGGGATGCTATAAAAGCTGGGAGGATTTACAAGCCAGTGGAATTGGAAGTTGAAGGGGGAGTTATTCAAGTTGCTCCTCAAGATCCAAGGATAATAGAATCTGATTTCTTGGTTGCTCAACAACTTCAAGAACAGATTGACAAAGAATTAGCCAAAGAGGAGAAAGAGAATGAGGAAAAGAAAAGGGCTGCAATAAAGAAACCTCCTGTCAAGTTGACTTCTGCAAAGAAGGCAGCTTTGACAAGGAAAAGGAATAAGGAGATGGAACAGGATGAAAAACACTCAAGAAGGAAGCCTTTAGCTCAGAATCCTGCAAAAGAAAGTGCTATAATCCCTGTATCAGAAATTCTTAAACCTCAACCAATTTCTTCAGTGAAACCTCCCATGGTCAGTGCTTCAAGTAAAATATCTGCAGTACGAGAACCACCATTGAGCTTCAAAGGAAAATTATATTTGGTGGAATCTGAACCTCTCGGAATGTGGTATGAAAATATCCATGACCAGAAGATTTTTGTTCAATATGAGAGAGATATAGAAAAATTAACAGAGAAGAATCTTGAGGATTTTATCAGATTATTAAGAAAAGCAGAGGGACCAAGTGAGGTGGAGTTGAAGAGATTGTTTGAAGAAAGGTTGAAGTATTTCAGGAACTTGAAAAAGAAGAAATAAACAGATGTAAGGTGTGGTGTGGATGTTGGAGTAAAGTTTTTAATTGAAGCCAGTCATAGACTTGGAGAAGCTGAATAAAATATTCAGGTAGCCAGGATTTATTCTTGGAGTAGCTGAGTGTAATACTCAGAGAAGCTGGGTGAATTATCCAGGGGGAGAGAAGCTGAATGATAGATCGAAGATCTAAAGTTCAGGTACATTTGTATCATTTATTATTCTTTATTCTTTTTCTAAGTATTTGTAATAGATTAGTTTTGACATCATCATCAACCTTGAAATTATGCTTATCATTCTGATATTCATAATTAGGGGGAGATTGTTAGGTTTTATTAACATTTGATGATGATTGTCTTTAGAATACTTAGGAATACAAATGTATAGAAAAGTGTTGGTTTGTAACACTTTAGTTTTGTAGCTAGCAGTAGTATCTCTTGGTTGTAATTTAGTCATTTTAATAAAGAGATAGATTCATTTTACTTGTATGTACTGCTGGAATACTTGTTGAGTCTGTTCAACAAGTTGTTTAAGTTAATTAGTCCTTCAGAGATTAAATTTGGCTTGTCGGAGATTAAGGAAAAAGTCCATCAGAGATTAAAGTTTTGTTCATCAGAGATTGGACTTTGCCCATCGGAGATTGAAGAAATCCTTCATCGGAGATTAAAGATTTGTTCATCGGAGATTGAAGGATTGGTCATCGGAGATTAAAGCTTACGTCATCGGAGATTGTAATTAAAGAGTCAGAGATTAAAGCTGACGTCATCAGAGAATAACACAATACTTCGGAGATTAAAAGCTGACGTCACCAGAGACTAAAGCCAAAGCATCGGAGATTACTCGAGGTGATCAGAGATTAATTTATTAAAGCATCGGAGATTACTCGAAGTGATCAGAGGCTAATTAAAGAAGCTATCGGAGATTAGTCGAAGACTTAATCGCTGATGGAGTTAGAGTTCAAATCAAAGAAGGAAAGTCTTCCATGAACACGTAGACTTTATTGAAGACGTAGCTGACAAGGAAACTTGTTAGAAATCTTTCAATTGGAAAGATTGTATTTGATTTGAATTAGGAAGCTAGGTTTTTGTAAACTTAGTTTTAGAAGCTGTAATTATAAATTACAGAATTGGAATTCGAAGCTATGTATGTCTGTATAGCATAGAGAATTGAAAGGGTTGTATTATCTCTAAATATACAGAATAGAAGCTGACGATCAAAAGCTTGTTTTTGATTGTTAGAAAACTAGTAATCAGTTGTTAAATCAATAAAACAATTGTTTATAAAGTTTTGATCTTGTTCTTTATATTCCGCAGAAAGTCAATTTCTTAAAGAACAGGAATTCGAAAAAGTTGTAAGAACTTGTATTCAACCCCCCTTCTACAAGTTCTAGGCCATCTTACTGGGAAAACAAAGTGTTAATTAGTAACACTGAAGTTTTATAGCCAGTAGTTATCTCTTTGTTTGTAATTCATTCATTATTTGTAAAGAGATACAACTATTCTTTATTTGTAAGTAACTGCTGGAATGGAGTATCAAAGGTTCAGCAAGTCAAAATGTGTATTTGATCCGTTGGAGTTTACAAAAAGGCTTATCGGAGACTAGGAAAACTTGTCAGAGACTAAGGATTTTTTTATCTATCAAAGACTAGTTTTGCCTGTCGGAGACTAAGGCTTACGTCATCAGAGACTAAGTCTAAAGGAGTCAGAGACTAAAGCTTACGTCATCGGATACTAAAGTTAAAAGCATCAGAGACTAAGCTGACATCATCAGAGACTAAGCCTTAAAGCATTGGAGTCTAATTAACTCTATCGGAGACTACACAATCTGACATCATCAAGGACTAAAAGTACCAGAGACTAATTGATGATGTCACTAGAGTCTAAAGATGAAGCATCAGGGACTAATCGTGATTTATTTCCTGAGAGATACAGAGTTCGAATTGAATAAGTCTTCCACGTAAAGCAAGATATTATTGAAGATGTAGCTGGTAAGGAAACTAACCAGAAATCTCTTCCTAATCAAAAAGGAAAGATTGTATTTGATTCGAATAAGGAAGCTGAATCAATTTTGATTGAGAATAGGAAAACTGAAAAATCAGTTTGAAGAGAAGCTGTAATTAGTTTTATAGAGTTATGAAAATTTGAAGCTGTATAGGTTTTTCATAGTTCGTATCTTTTCCTATACAGAATAGAAAAAAAGCTGATGATCATATTTATTATAATTGTTAGAATTTGTAATCAGTTGTGAAATCAATATAGCAATTGTTTATAAATTGATTTGAGTTCTTGTTCTTTATATTCTGCAAGAAAAATTAATTTTTTAAAGAACAAGTAATTCGAAAAGTATTCAAAGAACTTGTATTCAACCCTCCCCCTCCCCCCCTTACAAGTTCTCGGCATCTCACTAGGAAAACAATGCGACAAAGGCGTTGGTTGGAGTTGATTCAGGACTATGATTGTTCTATCAACTACCACCCTCGAAAGGCGAATATAGTTGCAGACGTGCTCAGCCATCGTGAAAGACTAAATGTGATGACCATCCAAGAAGATGTCCAAAAGGAATTTGAGCGCCTACAACTTCATACCCTTACCACCTCTAGAGGATGGAAATAGGAGAAGAAATTCGAGCTCAGCCTCAATTGCACGATCTCATTAAAGTCGCACAAGAAGAGTATTGTGAGGAAAAGGACAGATTAATTAAGGGAGAGAAAGACAAGTGTCTCATGCACAATGATGGACTATTACGATATAACAGTCAAATTTGGATTCCTGCGAAAACTGAACTAAGACAAGAACTTCTCCACGATGCTCACAACTCAAAGTTCTCCATTCATCCAGGAAGCACGAAGATGTACCAATACTTGAAACAAAGCTTTTGGTGCCCCACATGAAGAAAGAAATAGGTTATTGGGTGAGTAGATGCTTAACATGTCAAAGGGTTAAAGCAGAACATCAAAAACCAAGCGAACTACTTCAACCATTGGAAATTCCTGAGTGGGAGTGGGAGTTTATCATAATGGACTTCGTAGTTGGATTACCAACCACGCTCGGAGGGTTGAATGCCATTTGGGTCATAGTCGATAGATTGACCAAATCGGCACACTTTCTGGCCATTAAGTACACATACAAGATGGATCAAATGGTGAGGATATATGTTAAGGAAATTGTGAGTCGACATGGAGTGCCAGTCTCTATCGTCTCTGATCGAGATCCAAGGTTTACCTCAAGATTTTGGATGAGCTTCCAAGAATATCTGGGAACAAGACTAGACATGAGCATAGTTTATCACCCTCAGACAGATGGTCAATCTGAACGCATGATTCAGACACTAGAAGATATGTTTCGAGTTTGTGTTCTCGATTTTAAAGACCATTGGGACAACCGTCTACCACTGATTGAATTCGTGTATAATAATAGCTATCATACCAGCATTGACATGGCACCCTTCGAAGCATTGTATGGAAGAAAATACAGAACTCCACTTTACTGGAATGAAGTAGGAAAAAGGAAGCTAATGGGATCGGAGATAGTCCAACAGACTGAGGAGGCAATCTAGGTGATCAAAATGAGAATGAAGGCGACTCAAGACCGAAAGAAAAAGTATGTTGATTAGCATAGGCAGGATCAAACCTTGGAAATCGGGAGTTATGCACTGTTGAAAGTGTCACCCTGGAAGGGTGTAATGCATTTTGGCAAGAGAAGAAAGCTGAGTCCCTGCTAGTAGGACCATTCGAGGTGTTGAGGAAGATTGGTGAAGTGGCCTATCAGTTGGCACTGCCACCAGCTTTGGGCCACATACATGATATATTTCATATATCAGTATTACATCCTTACAAAGCCGACCACAGAGGAATAATAGACTATCAACCGATAGAACTACAACCAGATTTAAATTATGAAGAGGTCCCTGTTCAGATTTTAGATCGACAGGCTAAGGTTCTTAGGAATAAAGAGATTCCTTCCGTAAAAGTGTTATGGAGGAAACATAATGTAGAGGAAGCTACTTGGGAGCTTGAAAGCGCTATGGTTGACAAGTACCCCCATTTGTTTGTTAGCTAAGTTTTGAGGACGAAACTTCTTTTAAGAGGAGGAGGAGGTGAGGACACGAAAATTTTAAATAAGTTTTGTCATATGATTAATTTATTTTGTGATTTATTTATTTTATGCATGAATGTTTAATTTCATTTATTCGGTTTAATCAATGAAAGTTCAATGGCAATGTGATGTCTAAAAGATTTTAAATATATTTTGAGCACAAGTTTTCAAATGAATATTTTATTCAATTTTATCTGGTATATGTGTTTGTTTCCCGTGAGAAGGCACACAAGTGTGAGCTACAGTACCCGTTTCTTTTTCTTTTTTTTTAAAAACCAAAGACTGCTGGGAGACAAGAGTAATTAATGTATATTACCTCCAACGGTACACTAGAGTGGGCTTTGATAGATGACCGACTGACGTAAGCAGCCGTTGCATCCACCCTTTCTCACCAATCACTTCTTTCTAAAGCTTGTTATTTCCTTTCACAGCCAACGGCTGAAAGCTAACTCCGAATCATCCAACGACTCTTGTTGTTCGGCGAATGATCTATATATATCCTTGGAGTACAATCCTAGCCCCACTTTCATAAATTTCTATACAAGTATACCACCGAATCCAGGTTCACTTTCAAAACAACTGCCTTTTTGGGACAACAACTCAAGCTTTTAACTTCTTCTTTGCAGCCAAAGAGGTAAGAGCATTACATTAAAGTTTTGCTCTGTTTATTACACTTTTGTTCTGCTAGGCATGCCACGTTTAATACCTTGTTCTTTCATTTCCAAAAGTCTTATTTAACGCATGCTTATAACACCTGGAACTAATGCCTTTTTATTTTAAAAGCTATCCAAGATGAGTGTAAGAATATTGACAACCACCTGGTAGACAAACCTTTAATTACCAAACAATTCTTTCTATCAGTAGTTACAACACCATGCTTTAGTATTTCCTCAACCCGAGTTTTGAACCCTAAACAGTGTCTAAGAGGGCTTGCAAACCATAGGAAATGTTATGTATCACTGAGAGGATGATGAGTTTTGACCTAAACATGGTTATGGTTGAGAACGTCACCATGGAGGAGTGAGGAAGACACCACTGTTCCTGAGACAAGTCCTCATTTAGTCTCTGATAGATTGGAAAATAATCCATGGAAGATTCAATGTTAGTCTCCGATGAGATATAACATTAGTCTCTGATGAGATATAATGTTAGTCTCCAATAAAGGAAAATTTGCTAGTCTCTGACGAGGAAATCCTTAGTCTCCGACATGCTAAGTTTAGTCCCTAATGATATCATCTGTGGTCTCTGATGAACAAATTCCTCAGTGTCAGATGGCTAAAGATATTAGTCCCCAAGGAATTTAGCGATAGCCAATCGAGTTTGGCGCTGAACAATTTTCCACTGATGAAGTTCAGTGATGACTTATGGAGTTTGGCGTTGAACAACTAGCCACCGACGAGTTTGGCGATGAACAAATTATCCCCTGATGGGTAAGTCGCTTATGCATTTCTTTCATAATTTTTATTAAGGTATTAAATATATCATGTTATATGCATGTTTTATATAATCTTTCACTCACGAATAAATTGAATTTGTTTTTGTGCAAAGGACCGAGGCAAGTATATAACTTCAATCTAATGCTTATTTCAATTTAATGAAGTATCATTTGATTCGATATGCGTGCAAGGCTTGATTCTTATGTTTCAATTGCTTTTATGATGAGAATGTTATGCTTTAATTTCCGCTAGCATGAAATGAATGAGAGTGCATGGATATAACTAAACTTTGATGTATAAATTATTCTTTAATGTTATATCCGTGCAACAAATGAGAATGATATGTCCCTTAAATGGGTTATGCCACATGGTTGGCTAGAGGAAAGGAAAGGTGTTGATTTGTTCTTCACCTGACCTAGAGGAATCTTAAGTGACTACGTACGTTCACATAAGGAGGGATCATGCGGTCATAGTTAGGCTAACTATATATCGTATGGTTAGCATATCCAACGGGTTTAGCTCGCGATGGATATTTTGAGAAAGTTGTACACAGGTGAATACCTGCCTTTCTTCAAGGAGGATTACATGTTTATCATCAGTGATCCTAAAGATTCTTCAAAGATTTCCGAGGCATTATTATTGTTCCACTGAGCCTCTCAACAGAATTGAATCCCTACTAACATTCCAATTTTGCTTCCCCAAATTGTTTTATATACTTGATGGGCGTAAATCGCTCATTCTTGTTGAACTTAATGTCTTACAGGGCAAGGTACAAATGCTGAACCCTCTGACAAGGGGAAGGCAAAGATGATCGGCTACTGAGTTTGGTTAACCATTTTGAGTGCCGATAAGGAAGGAAGAAAGGAAGATGTTCTGAAGAGTGATGTTTTGTATTATAATATAGAGATAGAATAGCTTCCACTGAGAATGTAATATTTTGGGTTGTAATAACTCTTTACTAATTCCTTTTTATTAGTACTTATGCTATAAATGGATGTGAAGTATCTTTCCTTCTTTTGACGAAGCCCTGGTACAGTAAGGGATTTTGGGGTCGTCACAGATCGCCCTCTTATAGATGGCATTCAGGGGTAGAGTGAAGCGTGAGACAATTATAGAATTGTTTAGATTGTAAGGCATGTGTGGGTCTTCACAGATTTTCGTTGTTAGACAATTATTTTTGGATTATTGTAATAGAGATTACTATTTATTTCTCTAATTTAATGTTATGCATGCTTGGATGTTAATACTTTTCTTTTGTCAATTATTGACGGTGTCCGAAGACCAGTATGGTATTTTTGGGGCCGTCACAATTGGTATCAGAGCCCAGCACTGGTTACGAGACCATGGTCTCTACTAGAGTGTAGAACGCGATATTTAGAGTCTTAAGAAAGAATGAAGGAACCGTAAGACATAAGGATAGGAAAAATAGGATGCGAGGGCGAATAGATAGACAATGGTCGTCAGATAGACTTTTCCCATTTTCCTAAAGCTAGAAAATTTAGGGAATATAAATATTTAAGTTAAGGGCCTAAGTAAAAACTTATTGCAAACCATGCATTGCATTAGTATTCATGTTAAACTCTATGTTATGTTAAACCTTATTTCCATACTGACGTAAGTTATGTTTACTTGTAGATGACTTCGAGATGAGATGCTAAGGGTAAAGCCCCCATGGTCATCACCTCTGACGATGATCATGTCCCTGGTTATACCCCTTATGACCACCCAGGACATACATATATTCCTCATGTCCCCAGCTCAGACGACGTTAAGGCCCCGAGGGAGACATCCCCCGAGCAACCTCTAACTGTTGTGCCTGCACCACACGATGTTGTTGGCCCTTCTATCCGCCGAAGACGTTTACATCCTGATGTCGTCCGTGGATCACCACCACCCCTGGCACCCGATGGCGTGTGACCCCTCGCAAGAGGGTGACCAAGCAAGTGCAAGTGGTGCACTTCTAAATCCCTCAGATCTTCGACGAAGATCTGGAAGATGATGAAGACCCCATTGAGCCAGAAAATCCCGAGGACCCTGAGGATCCAGAGGATGACCATGTCCCCACTGACCCATCTGAGAGGTCAGATTCCTCAGTCTATATGAGGAGTCATTCTCCTCCCCGCTACCAACTGGGCGCTCCACCACAGTCACCAGCGCAAGCAAAAACTCATTATATTTCGGTACATGCAGTACCCATAGCTCCAGCTTCACCACCTGACATGCCGCAATTGCCACCAGCGCACTACCTGATGCCCCGCCGGTCGTCCCACCCGCCGCACCGCCTCCAGAGGGTACCAATGCCCATGTCATTCCCAGACGAGTTCTGCCATTACCTCCAGCGCAGGGTTCCCCTAGTACAGGCGAAGGTGGCGACATGCAACGACGGGATGATGCGTCACTCCATTTCGCATCAGAGGACCAGTCGATTGCTGGATATTTGGAGAGTTTCATATCAGGACCTATTGCTCACCCTCACAAAGACACTGACTGAGATACTGATCTCGATGAGCGATTTTCTCAAACTCCCGCACCCCACTACAGCAGATCGAGATTGCTTGATGCACAACCTTGTAGAATGGGTCGAGGAGGTGTGCCTCTTTGCGACCGCGAGGCCCTGTATTAGATGCATGTAGTAATACTAGTAATCAGGAAATTTAGGCTATATATTTTGTATTTAAACTTCAGAGCTGATTTTCTCTTGTTATGATAATTACGGTAGCCATAAATATATTTTGGCATGGCTCCTATAGTTATCAATCAAAGCTCTGCTAGTACTGAAGCGAATTGTAAACTTCCACTATTGTAACCCTTTTAACATTATATATGTTATGAAAGTTTCATCCTTAAATCTCTTACGAGTTATGCACATTTATTTTCAGATGCATTATATTGTTTTATTATGAGTTCTTTGAGTTACATGAAACTCTCTCATAAAAGATGAATGAAGGAAAGAAAAAGATAATTTACATTTTTATTTTCTTTTTCCCTCTTCTAGAAAAATACCTCCAGTACGAAGACCCCGAACTATCTGAGCTAGAAACATCAACGCCAACGCTAACCGCAACGCGGATGACCAAGGTGACCAAGGGAGTATCAACCCGAACAATAATCGGGGAAATATCAACCATAACGCCAATCAAGACAATCACATCACCTTATTGATGAACATGATAAGAGAAGCAACGCAACAAAATAACAACCCACCACACCCACCGCAAGTACAACCTAGGAGGGTAACATTCAAAGACTTCGCGAATGGTTGCCCGCCTACTTTCAATGGAGAAGGAGGCCCTATCGTTACACAAACTTGGGTCAAAGAGGTTGAAAAGACCTTTCAAATTGCTTGGGTGACTGAAGACCTCAAGACAAAATACGCCACCTACTTGCTGAAGGGGGAAGCGAACTACTGGTGGGAGGCCACTAAGCGGCTAGAACTGGCCAAGAAGTTAGTAGCCAGGGGAGAAGAAGTGACAAATCCAAGCTTCACATGGGAAGAATTCAAAGAAATATTCAACAGCCAGTACTGCCCGATCAGTGCTACCGATGACCTTGAGAAACAGTTCCTAGAACTGAAGCAAGGGAACATGACTATAGAGGAATACGAGTGGAAGTTTAATGAACTTTAGAGGTATGCTCCACATCTGGTGGACACCGAGAGGAGGAAGGCCAGGAGGTTCTAATACGATTTGAACTCATGGCTTCAGGACAAGATCGCTGTTCTCTGCCTGGAAACCTACGCAGAAGTCGTCCAGCGGACAAAGGTAGCAGAAAGGAGTGGCAAAACGCTTCGGAAATTCAACCAGGAGAACCAGAAAGATGGACAAAAGAAAGGAAACAATAACAACAACATCAGGCACCAGAACAACAGAAGAAGTGGTGGAGGAAATGGGAGACCACGTGAAAATGTGGTAATGGTAAAAAGAGAAGAGGGGAGTACTCACAATGACAACAAATGGAAGGGAAATTTCAACAACAATAATGGGGGAGACAACAAGAAAAAGGGCACTACTTGTGCCACTTATGGAAAGAATCATGGGACTTCCCCATGTATGAAGGGCATGAACACGTGCTACAAATGCCACCAGCCTGGGCACATTTCTCCAAATTGCCCAAATCAGACATCTGTTGTTGCCCAACCATAGTACTGTCCTCAACAACAGCAACGAGCAAGACCCCAAGGCACTAGTCGCACTCTGGCAACTGTGAAGACATGTTATACATGTGGCGTGGAGGGCCACATTTCTCCAAACTACCCACAGAAGAAAAGCGGAGGAAAGCCACCACTTTCTAGAGCCAACACCGCGCCGGTCCACCCCCAAGCCAAGACCTACAACATGACCATTTAGGACGCTCTGATGTCCTACAATGTGGTGACAGGTACACTACTGGTCAACTCAATTCAAGTTCATACCTTATTTGATTCTGGTGCGACCAAGTCTTTCATAGCAGAACGATTGCTTAAAGACCTAAACATAATTCTCAAACGATTAGAAGTACCTCTAGAAGTCATAGTGGCCAACCAGGAGGTCCACACTATTAAAAATGTACTGCCTGACTGTGAAGTAAAGATAGGCAAACATAATCTCCCTACAAATTTAATACATTTCCCTTTGGGAGAGTTCGACATGATACTAGACATGGATTGGTTGTCTAAGTACCAAACTAGTATAGACTGTATGAGGAAGAAGGTGTCCTTAAGAACGCCTACAAATAATAAGATGTTATTTCATGGAAGTAAGACTACCAAACCATCGCACTTCCTCACCATGATAAAAGCTAAGAGAATGATACGCAAGGGATGTGAGGCATTCTTAGCTTATGTACATGATGCCAAGAAGGAAGCACCGAGGTTGGAAGACATTGCCATTGTAAGGGAATTCGAAGATGTATTTCTAGAAGAGCTGTCAGGATTACCACCAGACAGACAAGTAGAGTTTGGAATCAAGTTAGTACCAGTGACTGCTCCGATTTCCAAGGCTCCATAGAGGATGGCGCCTTCTGAGTTAAAAGAACTTATGACACAATTGCAAGAATTGTTAGATCGAGGATACATCAGACCAAGCGTCTCACCGTGGGGAGCACCTGTACTCTTTGTAAAGAAGAAATATGGATCAATGAGATTGTGCATCGATTACCGAGAGCTGAATAAAGCAACAGTGAAGAACTGATATCCACTATCGAGGATCGATGTCTTATTCCATCAACTCAAGGATGCAAAGTACTTCTCGAAGATCGACTTGAGGTCAGGATATCATCAACTAAAAATCAAAGCTAAAGACATCTCTAAGTTGGCATTTAGGACCCTATATGGCCATTACGAATTCCTGGTAATGCCATTCAGACTCACTAATGCCCCAACTGCTTTTATGGACCTGATGAACCGAGTTTTCAAACCACAACTGGATAAGTTCATCATTGTGTTCATCGACGACATCCTCATCTACTCCAGGACAGAAGAAGAGCATGCCAAACACTTGAGAATGGCATTGGAGACACTGAGAAAAGAGAAACTCTATGCCAAATTCTCGAAGTGTGAATTTTGGCTTAAAGAGGTGAAATTTTTGGGTCACGTGATTAACGAACATGGCGTGTCTATGGACCCCACGAAGATTGAAGCTATCACCCATTGGCCGCAACCAAAGACCCCTACCAATGTACGAAGCTTCTTGGGATTAGTAGGCTATTACCGCATATTCGTCCAAGACTTTTTAAAATTTGTTGTTCCATTAACAAATCTAACGAGAAAGACGATGAAGTATGTATGGACTCCAGAATGTGAGAAGAGCTTCCAAGAGCAAAAAAAGAGACTGACTACTGCACCCGTGTTGAGTTTACCAGATGACAAAGGGGATTTTATTATCTATAGTGATGCTTCACTGAATGGGCTAGGAGCTATCCTGATGCAACACGAGAAGGTCCTCGCCTATGCATCTCGACAATTGAAGGACTGTGAGAAACGATATCCAGCTCATGACATGGAGTTAGCTGCGATCGTGTTTGCCTTAAAGATTTAGAGACATTACTTGTATAGGAAGAAATGTGAGATCTATACCGACCACAAAAGCCTAAAGTACATCTTCACACAGAAGGAGCTGAACATGAGACAAAGGCGATGGTTGGAACTAATCAAGGACTACGATTGCTCAATCAATTATCACGCTGGTAAGGCCAACGTAGTAGCTGATGCACTAAGTAGACAAGAGAGATTAAACGTGATAACAGTTCAGGAAGAAGTAAGGATGGACTTGGAAAGATTACAACTGAACGTCATTACAACAAAGCAGAGACGAGAAATTGAGGAAGAAGTCAGAGCGAGGCCGCAATTATTAGACATAACTAGGGTAGCTCAAGAGGACTTTCCAGAAGAAAGAGAAAAGCTGATCAAAGGAGGAGACAGAAAATGTCGAATCCACGACGATGGTTTAATGAGATTTAAAGATAGAGTCTGGATTCCAGTGAAGGTGGAATTGAAAAGAGAATTACTACAAGAAGCTCACAATTCTAGATTTTTTGTACATCCAGGAGAGACAAAAATGTACCAAGACTTGAAGCAGAACTTTTGGTGGCCAGATATGAAGAGAGAGATAGCCGAATAGGTCAGTACATGTCTCACATGTCATAGGGTCAAAGCTGAACATCAGAAGCTGAGTGGACTGTTACAATCCTTGGATATCCCAGAATGGAAATGAGAGTACATCACAATGGATTTCGTAGTTAAACGACCGACGACATTGAAAGGAGCTAATGCAATATGGGTAATAGTGGATAGATTAACCAAATCTGCCCACTTCTTGCCTATCAAGGATAACTACAAGATGGATCAATCAATCAAGCTATATGTGAAAGAGATTCTCAGTCGATATGGAGTACCAATTTTGATTGTGTCAGATCGCGATCCGCACTTCACGTCCAGATTTTGACGCAGTTTTCAAGACTATCTGGGGACACGATTGGACATGAGTACTGTATTCACCCTCAAATTGATGGACAATCTGAGCAAACAATTCAAACCTTGGAAGACATGTTGAGGGCATGTTCATTAGACTTCAGCAGTAACTGGGATGAACATCTACCACTCATTGAGTTTGCCTACAACAACAGTTTCCACGCAAGCATTGGTATGGCCCCGTTCGAAGCTCTATATGGTAGAAAGTGCAGAACACCTTTATATTGGAGCAAAGTCGGAGAAAGAAGACTTGAGGGACCAGAGATGGTTCAACAGACTGAAGATGCAATCAGAGTCATCCGACGGATAATGAAAGCTGCACAGGACCGACAGAAGCAGTACCCAGTCCAACATCGAAAAGATCAAACATTAGAAGTTGGAGGTCATGCACTACTGAAAATTTCACCATGGAAAGGCATCATGCGTTTCGAACAAAAAGAGAAACTGAGCCCCCGCTATATCAGACCTTTTGAGATACTTCGACGCATTGGCGAAGTAGCTTACCAGTTGGCACTATCCCCATCCTTGGGACATGTACATGATGTTTTTCATGTGTGAGTACTCCGACCCTATAAAGGAGATCACACTGGCATTATCGATTATCAACCGATTGAGCTTCAGCCAGATTTGCGCTACAAAAAGATTCCAGTGCAAATCTTGGATTGACAAGTAAAGATTTTAAGGAATAAGGAGATTCCCTCCGTGAAAGTATTATGGAGGAATCATAATGTCGAAGAAGCAACGTGGGAACTTGAAGAGATAATGATGCAAAAGTACCCCCATTTTTTTCACTAGCTAAGTTTCGAGGACGAAACTTATTTTAAGGGGAGGAGGATGTGAGAAACTGGAAATTCAATGAAATGTAATTCTATTAAATTCGTTTAAGTTTACATGTATTTCATTTCAACGATCAATAGATTTTACGTTTAAGTTTACATGCATTTCACGCAAATTGATGCGCGCACGTCCACTAACGACAAAAATTTTAACAAGCACAATGTTATAAAGATTATAAGATGTGAATCATAACAATAATCATATGAGTACATTATTTTTAACCTGTCGGGGCGAGAAATCTTTTTGGCTTATGCATTAAATCAATGCATAACCATTAAATTCAATTAGTGGCTAAACAAATCAAATTAAACACTAATTAAATTCAAATTTTCAACTTATCCCAAAAAGGCAAAAACAAGGAAATGTTGTTTTACCTATCTAAGTAAATTTTTCTTAAAACTAATCCAATGGTCAAAAATAAATTAAATGTTATATAAATATACCATTATAGAAAACCCTAGCCTCCACTTCTAATCTTTTCTCCAGCAAATATTTCACAAAAAAATTGGATTTTTCATTTTAGAAAATCATTGAAGTTTTGAATTTTTGTCCATTAAAGCTTTAAAGAGGTAAACCCACTGCTCTCTTATTTTTGTATTTATTGTCATTTCTGATTTTACCATTGTGTAGATTATTTTTTTCAGTATCATCTTTATATATGGCACATGTTTATAGCATTTATGGTTTGTGAGTTATTAATTTTTAAAGTTTATTCAAAAGAAAAATAAAATTTCAAGAAATAATTCAAAAACCCGAAGAACCCTAGCTTGTTCCAATCGATTTTCCGGCTAGATTCTTAGATATTTGTTCAAATTGATTATATAACTTTGTTTCTGCACTTGCAAGGACCATTTTCCCTCAAACAATTTTCAAAATGGTTGAGTCTTGGTGGTGTTCTTTTCGGCCGAAGTCTTCATTAATCCTGAATGGTTCCTTTTGATTTTTCTTGCGATTGCGTTGTTCAAAATTGAAATTGTTGGCTTGAGATGGTTTCTGGAAGTCCATAGAACCCTTTCCATAGTTACCTCATCGAAAATGATGAAGTTTTGAAGGTTTTAGGGTTGAACCGAAGCTCCACGCCGGCTTTAATGGCAGAATTGTTGGCGAGGAACTCTGGCGACCAACCAACCCCTCATTCCTTGTTTTCCGTCAAAGGCGTGCGAGCTAGGGGGTACTCTCCTATGAGGAAAGTCATGGGGACGTCCTCACCATCAATTTGTGTGCGTGTATGTGTGTATCGTGTCGGGTGTTGGGGACTGCAGCTCACCGTCTGACCGCGGTTGCTAAAAACCCTAATCTGTTGGGGGTGATGCAGTCGAGTCGGGTTGGGCTGACCCAGTTTGACCCGTCTGACTCGAACCTTGACCCATTGTTAACCCAGATTCGGCTCAATCCAAATTTTTTTAAAAAAACTATCCTTACTTTTTAAATTATTCAATAAATGGCTTTTGAATAATTATTTTGACATGTAAATAAACTTTTACATGATTAAAATTTTTATGATTTTGAAAATAAGAATAATTTATGATGTTAAAGTCTCTTAATTACCATAATTAAATGATGAGACATTAATTCATAAATAATTATTATTTAATTAAAACAATTAAATAATAATTAAGGAATAAACTCTAAAATTATATTGAATGATTAAATAAATCATTTAAGCTAAGAATAATCGAGAAATAATTCTTGATTAATTAAATCGAGGAATCAAGACCAATTATTATTTAATTACAACATTTAAATAATAATTAATAAATAAATTATTAAATAAGCAATAAATCATTTAATTTAAAAGTAATTAAGAAATAAATTACTTCAATGATCGATAATTATTATTTAATTAAAGCAATTAAATAATAATTTAAGAATAAATATTTAATAATTGATAAAATATCTATAAATCTTTTATGATTAAGAAGTGATTATTGTTTAATTAAAACAATTAAACAATAATTAAGGAACAAATTTTAATAAATGTTAAATGATTAATAAAATTGATTAATTTATGATAATTAATTAATCTAAGGCCTCTAATAATTAAATTTAAATTATTGAGAGCCTATGAGAGAGGTTTTATCAAGTTCACAAATCTCTCGGACTCCGATTCGGTTCCAACCGAATCCCAATTCAACGTTTGATGACTCAATTAGTCAATCACATAACTTGAGAATTCTACGAACACTTCGCATGTACATTCTGATGTGTAATTAAGTTGAGATTGCTTATGTTATCGCATGTTCATGTTTTACAGAATTATTTCTACGCGAGTGTTAAATCTAAGATCTCACTAAGGACTCAAGGCAAGTATATACTCACTCTACTTTCTTTCAATTAATGTGTATGATCATTTGTTCGATATACGTAATGCATCCAAGATATTATTATGTTGATATTCATGATTTAAATTCTTCAAAAATAAGTAACCTATGATTCTTTGATCCGATGTACGTGAAAAATGTTATACATAAATCGAGTATTCTTGGGCGACTGTTAGCTATTTAAATTCGCTAACACGCCAATATAAATCCTATACGGATGTAGAAAGCTTATTCTTCACCCTGTACTTGTAAAGTATATCCGTGTGGGTAACTAAAAGCTAGTGGGATGCATCCGCCTGGCATCCCGGGCCTAAGATTTATAGGGAACGGGAACCGAGGCATCGATAACCAAATTCTCACAGACAAAAGGTTTCTGCATCGACTACGTATGTCATTATGATGAAGTCAGACGGTGGTCAGGCTGGCCAGCTGATATACTATTTGATATGAAGTTCCTAAGGGCACGTGCGCCAAACGGACATGGTTATAAGGCGCATGTGAAATTATTCTCATTCTTTTAAGTAAAGGGTCAGATCCCTCGTTATCACTCGGGGACCCTATAATCTATCTTTTCTCCAAGCTATTAAGAAGTGTTGACATTGTTTCCGTCCAACCTCATAAACACTAAAACTCAATGATTTATCCTCTTTCAGAACGCACTCAATACTTGTTTATATACTTGCGAGCGTAAATCGCTCATGTTGCTATTATCAATTGTTTTACAGGTTATGGCGAGAAGGCCGAGCCGTCTTCTAAAGGTAAAGAGAGAATGACATGATGAGCGCTTCCTGATCGCCCTCTTATGGATGACATTCAGGGGTAGAGTGAAGCGTGAGACAATTATAGAATTGTTTAGATTGAAAGGTCTGTGTGGGCCCTCACAGACTTCCGCTATTAGACAATTATTTTTGGATTATTGTAATAGATATTACTATTTATTTCTTTAATTTAATGTTATGCATGCTTAGATGTTAATATTTTTCTTTTATCAATTATTGACGGTGCCCGAAGTTCAGTATGATATTTTTGGGGTCGTCACAGTTAGCATACTATGGATGAAAATTTCGGAAGCCTAATCTTATACATATCTTTGCTCTATTTCTTGCTTTAAATTATTTATATTTGCATTCTTATGCGCCCTTACTCCCTACTATATTAGTTTAACTAATCTTTTAGTATCTGTTTTCGCGTACCTTTATTTATAATATTTAATAAATTATTATTATCATTATTATTGTATGTAATATATAAATATACATTTTGTAGTGTATACAAGAATGATAATTATTAAATATTATGATATTATATATATATATATATATATATTATAATATGCATATATACAAATTATATATAATATTTAATAATATATATAGGATAGTAACATACATATACACACACATATAATATATATATATATATATGTATATATGTATATATGTATATATGTATTTATGTATGTATGTATGTGTTGTTGCACCCCTGCTTATATAATCTTTGCATAAACGTTTATTCATTTTTTAGTATATAAGAATTGATGATGTAATATAGTCCTTGCTTAAATGTTGTAAAATGACTTAGAAAAATATCCAACTTGTTAGGTGGATATACTGTTAGAGTGTATGCCCTAGTGGCCAATTATGTAATGATTGTGACACTATATTTTTTTTTGATATGTTTTTGGTTAATGATAATTTATTATGTT
>CM025780.1:15962537-15986529 GCA_014636745.2 Centella asiatica | reverse complement strand
GGATGAAGAAAAGAAGTTAGTAGGATACAATAAGAAGGCAATGAACATTCTCTTCATGGCTCTTGAAGAGGAAATGTTCGAAAGTGTGTCTAACTGCACCTCTGCTAAAGAGGTATGGGATGCCTTGCTGGTACTCAATGAAGGAACGGTTGAAGTCAGAGAGAATAAGCAATCCTTGCTTATTCAACAATATGAAATGTTTAGCATGCAGCAGGGGGAGAATCTCACTGCTATGTACGAAATATTTACTGTCCTACTTAACAATTTGTGTGTTCTAGGGAAGACTTATGACACAAAGGACATTAATCTTAAATTCATTAGATCTTTGCCAAGGCAGTGGGATCCTAAGACCACTGCTGTGAAAGAGTTGAGAAATTTACATAGTACTGATCTTCAACAACTCTATGGAAACCTGCTTACATATGAAATGGAATTAGCTCAGAGAAGCTACATCTGAGCCAAGGAGGAAAGATAGAGGAGTTGCTTTGAAGGTTGCTGAGTCTAAGCAACAAGTAGATTCTGACTCTGAATCTGCTGATAGTGATGAAGATATGGCTATGCTAGCCAGAAAGTTCAGAAGGTTCATGAAAATGGATAGAGGAAACTTCAGAAGAAATACAAGCAGCAGTAAAAGAGATCCATCAAAGGATCTATGCTATAATTGCAAGAAGCCAGGTCACTATGCTGCTGATTGCCGAAGTTTAGCAAGAGATGAAAAGAAATTCCTTGCTAATGACAAGAGTAAGGGAAAAGAATATTACAAGAAGAAGTACCAGCAGAAGAATACTTCAAACTTCAAGAAGGACAAGGGACTTATTGCTGAAAAGTCATGGAGTGACAGTGACAGTGACTCAGAGGACTCAGGAGCAGAAGTAGCCAACCTCTGCTTAATGGCTAGAGAATCTGAGACAAGCAAGGAGGTTGACCTTACTGAGGTATTTGATTTTGACTCTCCCGAAATCACAGAAGCTGAGTTGCGCTCCTTGCTTAAGGATGTTGCATCTCAGTGGCATAAATATAGAAGATTGTTGAGAATTGCTTCAGCAGAGTCTGATCAATTAAGGAGCAAGAACTCTGAAATCTTGCTTACACTTGAAAGGGTGCAAGCTGAGAATTTGGAGTTAGTTGCTGCTGATGATGAAAGGACCTTGCTTAGACAACATCTCAGAGACTCTCAAGAGAGAGAGTCTAAGTTATCCTCCTAAGTTGAGGAATTAACTACTACAATCTCCACATGGAACAAATCCTTTTCAAATGCATGTGCTCTGCTGAAAAGTCAAAGAAGCATGCTAGACAAAAGTGGAATTGGATCCGGGACTTGCGAAGTCCTTGCTGAAAGTAGTGGAGAAAGTGATGTTGAGTCTATCAACAGAACAATCTCTGTGCATTCAGTAGAGTGTAAAACTCCTACTAAAACCAAAGGTAATAGAAATGTTACCTTGCTAAAGAACAAATTTCTTGCTGACCGTAACTATAAGCAGGGACATGGTGCAAAACAGACCAAGGGTGGAATGTTTAGCAAGAGTCATGTTTCTCCTGATTATAATTACAATAATGCAAGGAATTTGAAATTTAGCAAAGGTTGGGTTATGAGCAAACACTGGAAACAACCTCAATCTAAGAGAAGAGGTAAGCAGCACACACATCACAACATGATGCATTTGAGATGCTATTGTTGCCATAGGATTGGTCACATAGCTTCTCTTTGCCTTGCTGACCCTTACTATTCTAGTTGGTCTCAAAAATCAAAACTAAGACAAGTATGGGTCCCCAAGGGTACTAACCTTACTGGACCCAAGTTTTGCTGGGTACCAAAGTGATTGCTTATGTTTTGCAGGTTGTGAGCAAGGAACAAATTTGGTACTTGGACAGTGGATGTTCAAGACATATGACAGGAGATAAAGCCTTGCTCACCAATTTTAAAGAAAAGGATGGACCACAAGTGATCTTTGGAGATAATAGTGCTGGAAGAACTAAAGGATATGGTTCAGCAGGAAATGGGTTAGTCTGCTTCAACAAGGTTGCCTACGTGGAGGGTCTCAAGCACAACTTGCTTAGCATAAGCCAGTTGTGTGACAAAGGGCATAAGGTCACCTTCCTAGACAATCAATGTCAGGTAAGAGATCTTCAAACAAATTCTCTGAAACTTTCTGGTTCAAGAAATGGGAATGTTTATGTAGTAGATTTGGCTAAGCTAAGTCCTGCTGAAACAACCTGCTTTCTTACTAAAGCTTCAGCAGATGCTAGTTGGTTATGGCATAAGAGACTTTCACACTTAAATTTTAAAACGATTTCAAAACTTGCTGCTAAAGATCTTGTAAAAGGTTTGCCTAAATTTTCCTTTGAAAAAGAAAAATCATGTAGAGCTTGTCAATTTGGTAAGCAAACAAAACAATCCTTCTTAAGCAAACCTGAAAAATCAAACTCTATGCCCCTCCAACTATTACAACTTGATTTGTTTGGCCCTATATCAAGTAGTCTTGGTGGAATGAAATATGCATTCACTATTGTGGATGATTTCACAAGATTTACATGGGCATTATTTCTTGCTCACAAGAATGATGCTTTAGCAGAGTTTGAGAAATTCAGCAGACAAGTGCAAAATGAGAAAGAACTCAGAATCAAGTCAGTAAGAAGTGATCATGGAAAAGAATTTGACTTTGGAGGCTTTACTGAGTTCTGTGATGAGCAAGGAATTTCTCATAACTTCTCTGCACCAAGGACTCCACAGCAAAATGGAATGGTTGAAAGAAAGAATAGAACCTTGGAAGAAGCTGGAAGAACATTGCTTGCTGATGCTAGACTTCCTGAGTACTTCTGGGCAGAAGCAGTGAACACTGCTTGCTATACTCAAAATCGATCACTCATTCATCCAACTCTAAGCAAAACTCCATATGAGCTATGGAAGGGAAGAAAACCAAACATAAGCTACTTCAGAATCTTTGGATGCCCCTACTATGTTCACAATAATGGTAAGGAGTACTTAACTAAATTTCAAGCAAAATCCGATGAAGGTATTTTCTTAGGGTACTTTAATTATAGCAAAGCATTTTGAGTTTTTAATAAGAAGATTCTAACAGTAGAAGAGTCAGTTCATATAGTATTTGATGAAACTAACCATGAGGAACCAAGTGGTTCACTCCCTCTTATAGCTGAGCAAGAACCAAAGGAGAATCATCAAGTTGCAGAGACCAAGGAAGACCCTGTTGAAGCACCTTCAGAAAGCACTGCTCCATTGGATAGCACCCCTGCTGAAGTAAAAGATGATGAACCCAACTTGGAGGAACTAAGACAGCAAGATATTCGATTAGATCTACCGAGAAGGATGAAATGGACCAAGTCTCATTCAGAAGACTTGATCATTGGAAATCCTACAAGTTCAGTAAAGACAAAAAGATCTGCTCAAAACGAAAGTAGTTTTCTAAGTTTCCTATCTCAAATGGAACCTAAGAAAATTGAGGATGCTCTTGCTGATGATGATTAGGTCCTTGCTATGCAAGAAGAGCTAAACCAATTCAGCAGGAACAAAGTTTGGAATCTTGTTCCCAGTCCAAGGAATCATGCAGTTATTGGCACCAAGTGGGTATTCCGAAATAAGATGGATGAAGATGGAATCATTACAAGGAACAAAGCAAGACTTGTGGCTAAGGGCTATTCTCAGGAGGAAGGAATCGACTATGATGAAACCTTTGCTCCAGTAGCAAGGCTTGAAGCCATAAGAATATTTCTTGCTTACGCTGCTTATCAAGACTTCAAAGTGTTTCAAATGGACGTCAAGAGTGCATTTCTGAATGGAGAACTTCAGGAGGAAGTCTATGTGGAGCAACCCCCAGGTTTTGCTGATCATGCCAATCCTCAACATGTACATAAGCTTGATAAAGCCTTATATGGTCTTAAGCAAGCTCCGCGTGCATGGTATGATACTTTATCTTCCTTTTTAATTGATGAAGGTTTCAGTAGAGGTAAAGTAGATACTACACTTTTCATTAGAAAGCATAAAGATAAAACTTTGCTAGTACAAATCTATGTAGACGATATAATCTTTGGTTCTACTGATGAAAAACTTTGTGCAAGATTTGCTAAGCTTATGCAGAGTAAATTTGAGATGAGCATGATGAGAGAGCTGAACTTCTTCCTTTGACTTCAAATTAAGCAAAGAGGTGATGTAATTTTCATCAATCAATCAAAGTACACCAAAGACCTGTTTAAGAAGTTTGGGTTAGAATCAGCAAGTCCTATGAAAACTCCCATGTCATCAGCAACAAAGTTAGATAAAGATGAGCAAGGTAAATCCGTAGACATAACAAGCTATTGAGGTATGATCGGATCCTTGCTATACTTAACTGCTAGTAGACCAGATATTATGTTTGCTACATGTATTTGTGCACGTTTTCAAGCTAACCCCAAGGAATCACATTTAGCTTCTGTTAAGAGAATTTTCAGACATCTTAGAAGAACTCCTAACTTAGGAATATGGTATCCAAAAGATTCTAACTTCAACCTTGCTGGATATTCCGATGCGGACTTTGTTGGGTGTAAAATAGATAGGAAAAGCACAAGTGGAACATGCCAATTCCTTGGAGGAAGACTTGTTTCGTGGTTCAGCAAGAAGCAAAACTCAGTGTCAACATCCACTGCTGAAGCTGAGTACATATCAGCAGGAAGCTGTGTTGCTCAAATTCTGTGGATGAAAAACCAACTTGCTGACTACGGGTTTGATTTCAAGTCTATCCCTATATTCTGTGATAATACTAGTGTTGTTGCCATTGCTTATAATCCTGTTTTACATTCTAGAACTAAACATATAGATATAAGGCATCACTTCATTAGAGATCACGTTCAGCAAGGTACTATAGAGATAAACTATATTCCTACTGAAAATCAATTAGCAGATGTTTTTACAAAACCCTTGGATGAAAATCGTTTTAACAAACTGAAAAGTGAATTAGGCATGTTAAATTGTGAATAGGCATTTTGCTACTAACATCTTGTCTGCTTAAGCAAGGACTTTCGTTCTTAGCAAGTTAATTTCAGGAGGAAAAGCACTGCTGATGCTCAGCAGACCTTTCTATCCCTGCTGATTGATGTATCAAATGCTGCTGAAAATTCCACATCAACCCTGCTGTGAAAATTTTGAAAAAGGGGAGACGTCTAGACAAAGAGGATATTTCAAAAACTATGTGAACCCCTGCTGGAACGTCAAAGATGCTGCTGAAAGGACCCCTGCTAATCAAATGCTGCTAGAAAACCTACAACCCTGCTGAGAAATTTTGAAAAAGGGGAGAAGTCCAGAAAACAAGAGCTCTCAAAAACTATGTAAACTCCTGCTGAAACGTTGAAGATGTTGCTGAAAGAAGAATCCCTACTGACAAAATACAAATGCTGCTGAAAAAACTACATCAACCTTGCTGAAAAATTCCGAAAAATGGGAGACGTCCAGACAAAAGAGTTGTCTCAAAAAAACTATGTTAACCCCTGCTGTTTCCATGAGCAAAGGATGATCCTGCTGAAACATCCAAAATCAGCAAGGATATTATTCCTGCTGACTCAAGCTATATCCTTTCACATCAGCAAAGGTATGCTACAGCAAGCCTGCTCATTTCCATCTTTATCGCCGGAAAAATAGGTCATCATATCAAGCCGTAATTTTTCTCTCTCCTCATTAAATGCCACTCTGCCCCATGATCTTTTTACGGCTGCTGTCCTTTTGGTAATTAATTCTCACCACTACCCATATTTTTCTCCCACTAACTCTTCACCTTCTCAAAGCAGTTACCACTCTCTAAACCCTTCAACTTCTTTTACCTCCTATATAAACTCCTTTTTAACCCTTCTCAAATTTACCGAAACCACAGCTCTGATCTCTCTCTATAATCTCTCTATAAACCCCTTCTGAAAATCGCCGTAAACCTTCCCCGACTCCCTTTTTCCGATTACCATCAACAGATATGGCCAACTGGTTAGACAAAATCGAGTCTGAGTCCGTCATTGACTTAGATTCCTTTGCTGATACTGAGGATACTGAAGTTGCTGAAGTAATAACCCTACTGAGGAACAGTGGGGTATGATATATGATCTCTGCTGATACTCCCATATATGGGGAAATGATCAGAGAATTCTGCTCAACAATGCAAGTCCGTGACCACAGCATAATCGGACAAGCAAATGGTCAGCTGGTTCTCATCACTCCAGCAAGCATTGCCAGGGTGCTACAAATGCCAAGTGTGGGCCTGCTGACTCCACCCACCGTAACCCCTACTGTGCTTACTGAGCTAGGTTATGTCAAGACCCACACAATCATTCTCCAGCAAGAGGAAGACGAAGATTCGCCATGGAAAAACTTTGTCCCTGCTGCTCAAGGGACTACTTGGAGAAAACTTCCCAGCAGGGACCCAGGCCAAGAAGCTCATCAACAGCAAGGTGATCACTCCATCCTTGCTGAAAAATTATGGCCGCAACCCTGCTGCCCTAGCCAAAGCGGTTGCTGAAAGGAGAGCTAGGGGACCAGCAGAGTCACAGGGGCAAACATCTTTAACCCCGAATGCTAGAAGTGACGAACGCATTCCTGCTGGTCAACCCAGCAAGAAAAGGAGAGCAGCAAGTCAAATTCAGAGGCCTAAAAAGAAGTCCAAGGCAACGCCTGCTGAATTTGACCTCTCAACGTTGACTAAGGAGGAGAGGGAAATTTATGAGTTCTACATGGAGCTCTACGATGAAGATTCTGCTGCTGAAGCCATTGCTGCTAGAGGATCTAACGTGGAGCCTCCTTCTGAAGAAAATATCCCCACTGCTGTTCCTCTCACTCCCGAGTCAGCAGGGGATGAAATTTTTGATGAAATCGACAACTATATCCCTGCTGACTCATCTCCGACTCCTGCTGATGATCAGCAAAGCTCATCCACCGAGCTCTTCAAGGAGATCGATGAGATCATAGAAGTGGCGACTCCTATTGAAATAACTCCTGCTGACACAACAACAACAAAGCCAGCCACTCCTACTGAAGTATTGGCACTCACGGAGATGGAGTCTGCTGATACTTCAGACTCCATCACAGGACCTGCTGAAGTGGAGATTGGCATCCATGCTACGAATAAAGCTAATCCTCCTCCCTCCTACTTCACTGGTGAAATCGATAGATCAGCAGTGTCCCCCAAACCCTCTGCTGCACGAAGACTTATCCTTCCTGGCTTTGCTATCCATTCACCTGCTGACCTGACCCTTCCTTCCAGAAGAAAACATGCTTCTGTTAAGGGCAAAGGCAAGGGAAAACAGATCCAAGCATCCAGCAGCAGCAGTGACAGTGACCCTGATGATGTTCCTGCTGAACGAGCAAAGGAAAAACAATCAGAGGAACTCATCAAGGACCTGCTGATCGAAGATGCTCTTGCAGCTGGCTTGGATCCTGAGGCGTACCTTGCTGAGAACATCCAAGAAGGCCCCAGCCACATCTCTCCAGCAAGGGTACTAACCGAGGGGGAGCCTACTCCTACTGAATCATCTGTTGAGATGCTTGCTATTGAGGGGGAGGACAAGGACACTCCTGCTGATGGAGAAGCTCATTCTAAAGAACCTGTTGGATCTGACCCTCAACCTGCTGTCAGCAAGGTTTCTCCGACTTCACAGAAGCTTGCTAAACTCGAAGCCCAACTGGCACAAGTTTTAGCAAGACTTCCTGCTGTGAGCACTCCTGCTGCCGAAACCTCTGCTGATCTTGCCTTAGCCTCCAGACTGATCAAGATGGAGCAAAAGCTTGAAAAACTACAGCAAACGATGAATAAGCTGATTGACTTCCCCCCTATCATGGCCGATGTTATCAAAAAGGGGGAGAGAGGTCATGAAGCACAGCAAAAACAAGCAGAACAAATCTTCCCAACATCTGTTGATCCTACTCCTGCTGATAAGATCCCTGCTGTTGCTCCTATTGCTGTTCCAAGGAGAAAAAGACTTCCCAAGCATATCCCTGAGTCTGCTGTGCAAATCATGAATCCATCCCCGTACATGAGACTTCAGAAGGCCCTTGAAGAAGTTGATGTCATTTCAATGAAGTCAGGGCCTGCTGAAAGTCTCAAGCTGATAGCAAGCATCAAGGAATCAGAATCAAGAATCAAGCAGTACGAGGTGGAAATGAAGCGACTCAGGGTACAGGAAATGCAGCTGGAGTATGACAGAAAGAAAGAAAGGATGCAGAGGAGGAAAGAAGAAAAGGAGGCAAGGAAAAGAGAGAAAGAGGCAGCAGAGGAAAAGCGAAGGCAAGACCTGCTGAAGTTTGGTAAAGGTGAAGACCAGTAGAGTTCGGAAGAACCTGCTAATGATGTATAATTGTAATTTTTACTTTTGTAATTTCATTTTATCTTGTATTTCTTGAACACTTTGAAATAAAATGAAATTCTTTTTGGTTCTTGTTGTGGTGATCAAAATAACTCGTTTTGACATCATCAATTAGGGGGAGATTGTTGTTGCACCCCTGCTTATATAATCTTTGCTTAAACGTTTATTCATTTTTTAGTATATAAGAATTGATGATGTAATATAGTCCTTGCTTAAATGTTGTAAAAGGACTTAGAAAAATATCCAACTTGTTAGGTGGATATACTACTTAGTTAAGCAAGAAGTTTGATCACCGTTGAAGTCTGCTGAAGAAGGTTGCTGAAGATGCAAGAAATATTCTAAGTATAGTCCTGCTTAGAATGGAAATAAGCAAGGACCTTTATGCACTTAGAATATTCCAAGTATAGTCCTGCTTAGAATGGAAATAAGAAAGGACTTTAGTAAGCAAGATCCTTTGCTTATCAAAGTAAAGATTGTCAGAAAAGTTATCTTAACCCCTGCTTAGTCAACTTCTAGGTAACTCTTCTGAAGGGCACTAGAAGACAAAATAACGGCTAACCTTTTTGAACTAAGCAAGGACTGCTGTAAAGGTACAAGTCACATCAAGGACAGTACACTCCAACAGATCTATTTCAAATTCCCAACGGATGGATTCTTTGGAGAAGTATAAATAGAAGTCATAAATTTCATTTATGACTAACAACCAACTACCTCCAACTGAACAAAACTCTTTGACATCTTAAAGACTACAGCAAGACATCACAAAGCTTGAACAAGTGCTATCTATCTGCTCAACTAAGGAGCAATCTACTTGAAGATAGCAAGCAAGATTTTCTCAAATCTTCCTAGAGTATGTGTGACTAAATTGGACTAAGTGTCCTCCTACTAAGTTGGTCTAAGTGACCTATTGTAAATTGGACTAAGTATCCTCCTGCTGATTGTTCTGTGGTAACAAGTTCTAGTGATAGCCTTCTCAAGTAAAAGAGAAGAAGAGTGGAGTAGGATTATTTCGAACCACTATAAAAATTCTATCTTTACTCCTGCTTATCTTTTATATTGCTTACCTGCTTTGCTGTGCTTTGCTTTAGTCCTGCTGAACTCTTTCAGCAAAGACTTACTATCTTTACTACTTATAGCCATTAACCTTTGCTACAAAAACTAAGGCGTACTTTGTTTAAACAAATTTCGCTGTTAAATTTTTTGAAAACATAAGAAACTCTTTTATAATCTAGAAGTGTTTTAATTCAGTAAAGTTTTCTAAGTAAGACTTAATTTTTGAAAAACACTATTCAACCCCCCCCCCCCCCCCCCTCCCCCCCTTCTAGTATTTTTACCCTTTGGGACCTAACAGTATGTATGCATTATGTATACATTATATAATATTTATCATTATATATGTGATAGTAATAAACAATAAAATATATTATGTCTATATATGTATTTTGTACCAGTACTACAATTTATATATTATATATAAAATAAAATATTATTATTACTTTAATATATTTTATATAACACAATCATAATAATAGTATATTTCATTTGTTATAACTAATGGTAATTACGTAAAATATACAATATAACCATTCAAATACCAAAATAAACTAAACATATCTATCAAGCATAACCACTTATAATATTACATGAAATAAGTTGTTTTGGTCATCACATTACTAAAATTTATTATCGGTCATCTGAACGGTACTAATTATCGATCATGTCATATTCTTTGGTCATCTAAAATGACACGAAACAAACGTATTCAAAAAACTATTCTATTTAACTTAATTTAATTTGTAAAAAAATTGAACTCAACTTGTTTCAAACTCAACTCAACTCATATAAGAAACTAGATAAATAGTAGCGTTAGTGATTTATTTGAAATGGATGATAGAGAGAGCGGGATGCAATACAAAAGGTACATATATATACGACACATATCTATATAAGTATATTAATTTAGGAATAAAAATCTCAATATGTCCTTTCTTGACTACATCTGTCTTTCCTCTTAACTTTGTTTTTTGCCTTCAAAATTATAAATATCACCTGAAATTTAAAAATCAACAAAATATAAAATATCCTATAATTTAAATTCAAAATACCTTAATAAATTATATATATATATATATATATATATATGTATGTATATATATAACTTTCATTTTTAAACTTCAATACAATAACTCATTCAATACTCATCATCTCAAATTGTCAATAAAAAGAAATATTTTAATTTTTCCTATGATTATTATTTCCTCAACATTTTCTATTTTATTATAAACAATAATACTTCTTACTATTTACTTATTTCCAAAAAATTATAATACTAAAATTAGTATTCAATACATATCTGAAATTTTCATATCATTATATATTTATAAGACTCTAAAAGTGAATCATCTGAATCAATTACTTCAAAGTTAAATAAAAAAAATTTACTTTTTAATTTCACAAAATAATAACATTGATTTAATATATTATTTTAATACAGTCAATCACATGCCATCGAAAGAAACATAATATTAATTTATAAAAAATCTTCTGATCACTGTATAATACTTGAAATTGGAATTCTAAAAATAAGAAATTTATCCTCTTATATAAAATTAGAAATTTAAATAGATAGAGATAACTATAATGAATTAATATATCATAAATAAACAAAATAATTTCTCATTAAAAATAAATATTATTTACAACATAAAAAAATTAGACCACGTTGCGCGTGTGCTTCAACACTAGTATTTATTACACACAAATTTGATACAAACACACAAACCAATGGTAGAGAAATAAGCATGTCAATTTTGACATGACAATGGATTTGATGGAACCAATGTTATCAAAATGGGATCGAGTCAGCTCGTTCGAATGGTTTAATCGCGAACCGATTATGAGTTTGGTCAATTTGATTAAAATTAGCGATGCATGAGAAAATTGAAAAAAAATTGGTCAAACCGGAAAAAATCGATTGAACTGAGTTTTTTCTCTCTGTTTTTCTTTTTACTAAGTGTGTTTTCTCTTTTTATTTTTTAAAATTGTGTCTTTTGTCATTTTGTGGACAAATTTAATGAATTTTTAGAATATTTGATAAAATTATTTTGATTATTAAAAATTTAAAACTTATATTTGATAAATTTATAAGAATAATAATTTATATAATATTTTTCTTAAAAAATATTAGTCTAATTGAATCCGGTTAAATCCAATTATATTGGTTAAAATATGAATAATAATTTTACTGATTCGATATCCGGTCCGGTTACGATAATATCGGATATCAGATGGTAGCATGAAATGAAATAGAGCCAAGCCTTGCACCACATCGCGCCACGTATTCTTCCAATAACCGGTGGCTAGTCTCCTTCCTTTTCTTTGGTCCAAGTGCTCTCTTCCCCATTTCACTCCACATACTCTTTCCTAAAACTCTTCCGCTCAATTTCTCACTTCTTCTTCTTCAGAAATTGTTCACATTCCCAAGTTTCAACCATTCAATTGTACGGACTGGACCAGTATCTCAATCTCTGAATCTCCTATATTTGCATACTTGAATCTTTCATGGACGCAGCTTCCCAGCTCGGCTGCTGCGGAATCGTACCTCTCCGTCGCACTTTCACTTCCAACTACTCCACTCACCGTAGAATTCACCGTTCCAATCGGCTCACTGTACGCGCCGTCGCTACTGAACCCAAACCCACCAGCACCTCTGACTCCAGAGTCGTTAATGGTTCCTCCAAGGCTAAACCAATTAACGGTTCCTCCAAATCCCTCAAACCCATCAACGGATCTTCCACGGTGAAATCTCCATAAACTATGGCTCATAAATAAATTTCTGATTATTTATTGATAATCTAGTCAACCCGTGAACTTAATTTTTTATTGCTAGTATAGGGCTATTGATTGTTTTGAGGGATGATTATGACCGTTGAATTTGTTTTTGGAATTACAGAGAATGGAGACGGTCTCACAGGAAATTAAAAGGGTGAGAGCTCAAATGGAAGAAAATGAAGACTTGGCTATACTAATGAGAGGACTCAGGGGTCAAAATCTAAATGATTCTCAATTTGCTGATGACAATGTTCAGCTTCGGCTGGTTGAGGTATGTTTTTCAACTCTCTTTTTATATATGGTTTTCTCTTGCCTTTTCCTTCTTTCTTTTTCCCCTGTTGCAACTTGCAACATTTCTTTTCTTTAATGAGTTCATTTCTTTTTAATAATTTAGTTTAATTATACAATTCACTGAAAGTTTCACAAACAAATTAATCAGAATCAACCCTATTTACTAGCAGCAATGAGAGATCTTCAGGAATATCCTCGTGACAAAACTTACGGAGATTTCTCAGAATAGGAATTAATCTTGCAACTAAGTGAGAAGCTTTGTTCCCTTTTCGCCTCTCTCTGAATATATTATTGACTGCAGCAACCAACACCAGACCAGAATGTCTTGAATGGTATCACAGGAAAGCTAACACACAGCTTTAGACCTCCCAGGTGAACTGGTAACCTTGATACAGTCTAACTCAAGAACAACATTAGCCCTTCCATGTTATAAAGCATGTTCAAGTCCAAACTTAAAGCCAGAGTCGTGGCCAGTTCCTACACTAAGAGTTCCTTTCATGTGTACCGTGCCAGACCCCATAATCTTGCCGAAATAATCCTGTGCAACAAAACCCAGTTGGACATGCTCATTATCATGACATGAATGATTCAAATGTGTGTGTTATGTGTTCACTTAGTCATTTTTAAAAATAAAATGTCTTACCTTGTAGAAATTACCAAGTCTGAAAACTTTGTGTGAATATTCCAGTTTTGGAAATCTTTTGGTTTTCTTGGTTTAGATCATAAACACAATTGCTGGTACTAAAACAATTTCTATTAGTGGTTCTCCTTAATCATATATTTCGCATATAAACTTATTTATAGGATGTTGATTTATGTAAGGGCCATCACTGTGTATGAATTCATCTTTATACATTTTCCTCTTGAAAATGAATGTGATGTTGCAAACTCGTAATAACACAGTATTTAGTTGTCAAAGTGATTTATGTATGAAATGATACTGTAACATATTACTAGACAGATGTTTAAGCTGCATGCAAAGCTTAAAGCTTAGTTTAGCATTGTTCTAGCATTTGCTGCAGTGTACCATTTTCAACACATTCTTAAAATGATTTAAGCGAAGCAAAAATTTGCACTGCCTAGCCATTTGAATTATAAGAAATATTTGAAGGTATGAATGATTAGAACAGGTTCATTGAATTGCTTGTTAACCTGTAATTGTGACTAATGAACAAATTGGACTATTATGAATTTTGGAACCTGATGAGTATTTTTGGTGTTAAAAATACTCATCATTATTAAGGTTTCCCGTTAAATGTAATTGAATGTTAATGTATTGCAATTCACTGAAGTTACTGCAAGTACATTGTTAGATGTAATTGAATGTATTGTTCTGGAATAAGCTAAAGACAAGTTGATTTGTCGAAGTTACAGTATTATATCTCTTTAATTTTATTGAAAATTTTTATTGCTTTAGACATATTGATGTATCTTGTTTGACTTCTTTTTTTTCATGTGGTGATTAGCTTTATTTTAACTCTTGTGCTGTTCTCTGCTTCTCAAGGTTGATGAAAGCAGTGAGTTTTTGCCGTTGGTGTACAATCCTGCCAGCATCTCTGCATACTGGGGAAAACGACCACGTGCTGTTGCAACTCGTATTATACAGTTGACATCTGTTGCTGGGGGATTTCTGTCACGTCTTGCCTGGGATGTCATAAACAAAAAGGTTAAAGAGGTATGTCCTAATACACAAGTTCTCCTTTACATTCTGTTAGTATGGAACTTCGGCTTTTTTGTTTTTGTGAGGAACTAGTATTTTATCTGATCTGCAGTGCTTTTAAAGAAAGCTCCTCTTGTGCGTTTTTTGGGGTACATATATTTAATCTGACATTGATATTTCACTCTACTATATTCATATCATTTGACATGTATAGTCCTGACACAGTTTTCACACTTGAAACTCTCCGTAAATGTAAGCAATCTCTGTTGAGGATGGAGACAATATATTACATACATGATGATACTGAACTACTAATGAAAGGGTTGCTAGTTACTTATATAATTTATTAGAAAAGTTTCAACTGTATATGAGATTGTCAAATGTTTTTTCCTCTGAAAATGACATTCTAATGGCTTGTTAAATGTTTGCGAAGAGCTAAATTGACGATGTCATCCTTATATGTGAAGGAATGAAGGTTAATTTATTGAAAGGTTTTTGTAGGTATATGAGACTTTGTACTATGAAGTTATAGGCAATATGGTGCTTTTGGAAGCATCTCTCAAGGCTAAATAGAAGAAAAATTTTAGAGTTCAATCGCATTGATATTGTGTATTTTCTGGCTGTTTCTTAGAACGAAAAATTGGTTCTTAGAACTTCATCATTTCTGTTTTGGGGATATCCAACAAAAGAAGGAAATAGTTATGCAATTCGTATAGGAATTATGTTGTCCCAGAATTTTAGAGAGTATTCTTGAATCTGAGAAGAGAAGATAATTTACTCCTTCAAACATTCTATGTTGTTTTATAAAAGGTATATACACGAGTGAGTACTCAATCATGACCGGTAGAGTAAATTACTAAATTACATCAAAGCAGTATCATCAAATACGATTGGGGATATCCAACAAAAGAAGGAAATAGTTATGCAATTCTTATAGGAATTATGTTGTCCCAGAATTTTAGAGAGTATTCTTGAATCTGAGAAGAGAATATAATTTACTCCTTCAAACATTCTATGTTGGAGAAAAAGTATATACACGAGTGAATGCTCAATCATGATTGGTAGAGTAAATTACATCAAAGCAGTATCATCAACTACGAATTTCTAGTCATCAAAACATTACAGTTTTCAAGTTGGTTTTCATTATTTAACTTTCTTACATTGCAATCATTTTTCCTGGTTTGTCATTTTCCCTTACGGTCAATTATTATTTTCTCCATATTTTTAGAATGAAGTTGCTCGAGCAATTGAGTTAAGGGAGATTGTAACCTCTTTGGGCCCAGCATATATAAAACTTGGGCAAGCATTGAGCATTAGACCCGATATTCTATCACCATCGGCAATGACTGAGCTTCAAAAGCTTTGTGATAAGGTAATATATCTTGTTATTGTGCCTATTATATATGGCTGGTTGCATTAACTTATCCAAGAGAGATGCTTTGTGCATTTATATTCATCAACAAATGCCACAATAGAAGTTGACATGGCAATGTAATTCTTAGGTCTACTTTGAGCCTTATACAATGTGGTGATTCTAAATTGCATCTGTATTTATTTCTATTTTCCTGTGATAAAGCTTGAAGTAGTTTTGAAGAGGTATAATTATATTATACTGTAGCCATATTTATTTGGGGAGAAAAAAGGTTGGGTGAAATTCTTTATGAAAAATATTTTCTATGAAAAATTTACAATCAATGTGGTTTGCCTCTTTTCAGAATAAAGGATCTGATATCCCACTGCTAATTTAAGAGCCTTATGTAGAGTTGGTTATCAAAATTTATAATCATGGTGCAATGACTAGTTGGAAAAGTTCTAGGAAAGAATGGGTTTGAGTGGAACATCTATTTTATGTTGTGTGACCAGTTTTTTTTCAAAAAATTACGTATTTACCTTTTTAGGTGGAGCTTCACCAGATTACTAAATAAACTGACATGAAAAACAAAAAAGTATTTGTCTTTCTGTTGATATGCAAGTACTTTCTTTTTATTTCTGGGAACATGGATGCGTCTCAGGTTATTCATCCTTGTAATAGTATCCAACAACTCTTCTCAAATTTAAGAATATTGAGCTTCACTTTCCACAATTCCCATCTGTTTACCACTCTTTGCTTAACCTTCTTCTTTACAAGCTCTATTCTTATAACATCCTTTCTTTGCATCAGACCTAATTATATCAAAAGTTTCTTTTACAATCCAGAAATCTCCACATAGGGCATTGCAACTCAAATGCCTGCTATCAACGCTGAGTGTTTTTTCCCCTACTATTTTTGAAGGTTCCGTCATTTCCCGATGATATTGCTATGGCACTTATCGAGGAAGAGCTTGGACAGCCATGGTATAACATATATTCTGAGCTCACTTCTTCACCTATTGCTGCAGGTAATCTCAATACACGAACTTTAAGAAAAGTTATGTCCAATCACATTGTCTCTCTGTTTGTAATTAATATTTAGTATAAAAATATGTTTATTCCGCTTGTTGTGCACTCATGAACAACAAAAGTTATTGCTATATTCTAGTAGCTTTAGTCAAATTTCAAATTTCTGATTGTTGAGTATCCATGGCAGCCTCCCTCGGGCAGGTGTATAAGGGTCGTCTAAAAGAAAATGGGGACTTGGTAGCTGTTAAGGTACAGAGGCCTTTTGTTCTAGAGACAGTGACAATTGATTTATTCATCATAAGAAACTTGGGATTGCTACTTCGAAAATTTCCTCAGGTGCGCTTGTCAAACTATAATCCTGCAATTGCTTCTTTGCTATGCTGAGTTATGTTCTTTCCTACTTTGAAAGATGTAAAACTATACTGGCTTTGATGCTGCTCCTTATTTCCCAGATATCCATTGATGTGGTTGGGTTAGTTGATGAATGGGCTGCTCGATTTTTTGAAGAGCTTGATTATGTTAATGAGGGTGAAAATGGAACGTTCTTTGCAGAGATGATGAGGAAGGACCTTCCACAGGTGATGGATCACGTGATAACTTGGTATTTGCAATAGTTTGATATCTCTCACCTTTTCTTCTGAGCATTTGGCTTCACTTGAACACCAAATGTGTGATCAAAACTAGCAAAGATATGCTTATACAATGTGTCTTCTCTAGTTGTCTTCTACTCTTATAAACATTCAAGGAAATTTATTTATAGACTGCAATACGAATGGGAATAGTTAAAGTTGGGGACCACGCATAGGGTAGATACTGAAGTTATAAAATGGGGGTTGAGTGGATATTGGGTATCCAATGCATTTTTCTTTGTGGTAGCTTCTACAGTGCCAACAACCAGATTGTAATGTATTATATTTTATATTGGGTATCCAATGGGAATGTATCCTGTGCATTTTCCTTTGATTTTTGTTGATGTTTATGTGGATATATTTTTTAAATTTTTCATTACATTGATTGCCCGAAGGCTTAGCATTCTTTGTAAAATTTTGAATATTATCTGGGTGTATCTATTGAATATATTTACAACAGCTTCTGAATCTTTAACCTTTCCAGGTGGTTGTACCTAAAACATATACAGACTATACTTCAAGAAAGGTTCTTACTACACAATGGATAGAAGGAGAGAAGCTGTCGCAAAGTACAGAGAGTGATGTCGGGGAGCTAGTAAATGTTGGAGTCATATGTTACTTAAAGCAGGTAATTTTGCGTAATTTATCACACCAGTCATCATTGAGTAAGTTTTAATTTATATAGACTTACAGCAGGTAATTTTGCATAATTTAACGCATCAGTCATCATTGAGTAAGTTTTAGTTTTTTTTTTGTCATCTTCCCCTCTCCTCATCTATCAAGTAAGGTGGCATGTTTTATGTTACTGATGCACTTTTATTGAACATTTAATCATCGGTTTGCTATCAATTTTACACATTTTCACAGATCTCCGCCTCTTTCATAATCTTCTCTGGGCATATGCGTTAAAATAGTGAATCCCTGAAAACAAGCTAACTAGCATGTACTAATTAATTTGTTTACTCATTCGGGGTACATATTTTCTCATCTATGGAATATCTGTAGTTGCTTGACACAGGTTTCTTCCATGCTGATCCACATCCCGGAAATATGATTCGTACTCCAGAAGGGAAACTGGCTATACTTGATTTCGGTAGATATTCTAGCTGCTTATAATGATTTAACGTCTTTCCAAATCATTGACATTAGCATATAACTATACCTGAGTCTTGGATGGAACACATTTTTGCATAGCCTTCATATATATTACGTGTTTAATATACTTTACTAGGTAAAAGACTTGGTGTTCCTTTCTTTACTCAGAAGTTGTCTACCCCTGAACTCATAATAGTATTTCAGGTGCGCACTGCGCTGATTCTAGTTTGAGTTAATGGGTTAAGAGAAGCAGTAGCAGCTTACTAGTTTTCTGCGATGAACATTAAGAAAAGGATTAATTTTGCATTAAAAAATTTGCTTTACTAGTTTTCAATCACTTTATGGAACCAAAAGTTCCATATGAGCAATATAATTATAGACTCTGGTGAACAAATACACTGTTAGATAGCTGGCCATCAGTTATTCTTTTTGCATGTCCTGATAATTTCATTAAATTTTCGAACTTAACTTTGATTATGTTTCTTTATGTCAGGCCTAGTCACAAAGTTAACTGATGATCAAAAGTATGGGATGATTGAGGCTATTGCTCACCTTATTCATCGAGATTATGGAGCTATAGTGAAAGATTTTGTTAAACTTGATTTCATTCCAGAAGGGGTCAATTTGGAACCAATATTGCCTGTTCTGGCAAAGGTTTTTGATCAGGCCCTTGAAGGAGGTGGCGCAAAAAATATCAATTTTCAAGAGTTGGCATCAGACTTGGCACAGATCACATTCGATTATCCGTTTAGGATTCCTCCATATTTTGCTCTTATAATTAGAGCAATAGGAGTGCTAGAAGGGATAGCTTTAGTGGGAAATCCTGATTTTGCTATTGTAGATGAAGCCTATCCATATATTGCACAGGTATGGGAAAATCCTGATTTTGCAACTGTATATTACACAGACACATGCATGTAACTATATATGTGTGCATGTATATGTATATATGTATATGTATGTGTATATGTACACCTACGTGTGTGTGTGTGTGTAATATGCGTGTATTATACAAAAATATATACTTGTATATGTATATGTCAGCATATCCATATATATGGCAGATGGTTGTTTGCCTAGAAAGCTGTAGAAGTATCCCTTCACTATAATTTTTTTTTTGTGTGTGTACATGCACAGGAGTGGAACCTCGAACAATCAAAAGTTTTATGTGCAAAAAATACACACTCACCCACAAGCAGAGTATACATACACACTGAATTCTTTGATGAGATTAAGCTTTTTATGTCGGTGATACTAAAAACATGTTTCACATCATGAAACACATCTGTGATTGTACTCGTACTATAGTAAATAGTAGTTGTGATCACTTTAAAAGTGAACAAAATCAAAGAGTTAATCCTAAATTGTAATAATAAATTATGTATCTTGTAATTTTATTATTTTCTAAAAATAGAGACTTAGAAATTTACTGCAGATACTATGTTTGAGAGAGGTTCTGTTACTAACTCCCCTTCCCCTACCACCAAGTTCCATATGTGTATATATATAAATCAGTATTGAATCAGAGCAATAGTATGCTTTGGATTTTAATGGACACTAGTCTAAATGGGCACCTTATGCGCGTGCAATTCTACTTCAATTATCTTTGTTATGGTAAATGCAGGAAATATTTGGGATACATGTCATTTGTTTTTCACAAAGAATACATAAAAAATTGATAATGATAATGATAAAATTTTTTTTTACAGACTTGAGAGGGGAAAGATGGATGAAAGAGAATATAATAATATTCAATAACAAGTAACTTCCACCGTACCCAAAAAACTTCTCCTATAAATTGTCATCTCCCAAGTTTGTATTTACTATTTGCATGTGATTAACCAACTGGTTGGTTTGCAGAATGAGTAGATTTTTTTATAATGAGAAACATGGAGGCATGTGCGGCAAACATGGAGACATGTAGATTTTTTTTTTTTGTGAAATAGTCCGACACAAATTTACCCCCAAATGTAGGGGCTCTACATTCTTAATAATATAGATTTTGTCTATGAATTCACTACCCATGGTATCTGCAACGTAACATCAGAGCAACTCAAAAGAATCTGAGAGGATTTTAAAAGAGAATTCAGAAAAATTTGAATTGACCCCTTGAGATGATTGTGTTACCTTTTGATGTTCATTTACTGGTAAGCCCTATCATGATACCTGGAAGAGCAACATGCATCAAAGTGATAGGGTCGATTAAATATAATGTGAATCATTCTGATGCATTTGCCAGGGTATGCACCAGCTTAACCAAATTTCAGGTTTTGTGTTGTCCATAGTTGTCTATGTATCAAATTGCAACCAAAGATTGAACGTTGTTTTTAATTTCTAATGACAGAGGCTCTTGACTGATGAGTCCCCACGGCTAAGGAATGCCTTGCGTTACACTATATATGGAAAGTCTGGGGTTTTTGATGCAGAACGGTTCATAGATGTCATGCAAGCTTTCGAGAGTTTCATAACTGCTGCTAAAAGTGGTGGTGGGGAGGAACTGAGTGGTGACATGGCTGAACTGGGTGTTATGCCAATTCAGAGAACCTTCATGTCCCTTGGATTTCCTTCAACTGTATCTCAGGCACAACCAATTCAGACAAGGGCAGCCTTAGCATTTCTACTGTCTGAGAAGGGGAACTTTTTTAGAGAATTTCTCTTGGATGAGGTACTCATGTGCGTAGTTATGAGATTAATGCCATTGTATATGTAGTTGACAATTGATTTGAGGCTAATTTTTCAGAATATTGCATTATATGTGAGGTCAAAAACAAATGCTAGCCCCATTAACTGGGATGCCTAGAAGGGTGGGCTAGGTAGAAACCTAGCCCTTTATTCACTCTTTGAATGAACATATAGTTTTTATAATGATACAGATAAAATACAGTCTAATACCCATATCTTATTGTCATCTTTAGTACGTACATCTCGTGTTCCTTTCTAGATTCAACGTCAATCCCCATCTTTTATCTGGATGATTCAACACCTTTCTGGTAGAACATCACTTTTTCACTTTGTGGTTTTACTTACTAACTTAGATATATCCTTGATGGTTACATAACTGTTACCGGTAGAGTTTGTTCATATTAGAATTATCTGTAATCTACATATGTCCTAAGATGTTTGTGAAATTATGTGCTTGGAATCTAGGTAAAGTAACTTTGTCTTTCATATGCAAGCAGATAGTGAAGGGCATTGATGCAATTACCAGGCAACAGCTGGTGCAAGTAATGACAATCTTAGGAATCAGAAATCCCACCCCAGTTTTCAGCATGGTTCCAGCATTTGGACCCATAAGACCAGCAGGACTTCTACCAACAGTAACTGAGGAGGACAGAATCATACTGAACAATGTTCAAAAAATTGTTGAATTCCTAACTGCTGGTGCTTCAACATCAAGATCATCAAATCAGGTACATAGAATATTTGTGCTTATAATAAAAAATTTTCTGTAGAAGGTATTCTTTGTTTTTTGTTTGTTGAATGTCACTGAATTTATGTCTGTTTAAGTTTTGATATATTAGTACGAACTTCTGCTTTAGACTATGCATGAGAGTGGAATGGACTTCAAGAACTTCGAAAAAGTAGTTTCTTTGCTGCTTAGATTAAATATGATTGACTACTCTCGGTACAAATAAAACTGCCCTCAATTTTAAGAGATTCACAATAAAATGTCAATATATTTTTAAGAAACTGAAATGATCTGAGGTTCTCAAAGATAAAAAATGAATAAAACCCTTAATTTCATGGTAAAGATTTGTTTGTATTTGAATCCAAGAACTTTGAGCAATGGTGGGTGCATCGCATGGCACAAAGCCATATTCATTAGCAAAGAATAAATAGTTGTTTGGGTTCGATAAGCCGCAATGGACAACCTAGGATGCATCATATGGTTTATGCATAGTTTAGCTAGTTACCTTCAGGGAAGAAGCTACCTGCTTGCTAACTGCTAAGCAGGTAATCAACCTTCCTTGCTTTTGGAGGAACAGAATACTTGCCATAATTGATACTCCCTCCATTCCAAAATATAAGATCATTTTGATGAAAATACAGATATTAAAAAATATATATAGAGTTTTGATTTGTCAAATAAAAAATCATTACATTACTAAGCATTGATTATCTACTTGAGTTTTGATATCTTAACATACAATTTTAAATTTTATTTGTATCCAAAGTTTTTTTTGTGAAAGTAAATATAAACTTTATTTTTGTACTTAACAAAAATAATATTGTTAATTTCATGTTTTTATACCTTAGACATAAGATAGTATTTCTGTGAGTAATATTTTTCATTGATCTTTTCCCGTTATTTATTTTGATCATCAATTTTGGAATGATCTTATAATTTGGAAGAGAGAGTACTCAAAATTATGAAAGTGCTGTAGGTTTTGTTTTATGTTTGAGCTGAAGTAAACAGTAGGTCTCTATTCTCTCTATGTTTCCATTATAGATCATGAGTCAAGCCACGAGTCTTCTGTACTAATTTCTGCAATAAATTTAAGAGTAGTCTTGATAAATTTTATCCCTTCAAGTTGATTTGCGAGGGATATTATAAATCTATTACTCCCTCCATTCCACACATTTGAACTTTTGACAACTTTTAATTTTTCATATTTGACTAAGAATTATATATTGAAATAATAAGTTGTTTTCATTTGTTATGAATGTCTAATTAAAGATCATATAAGAAGATTGTAATGATAAATTTTAAAAAATATGACATTAGAATGAAAATTTTATGCAAATATTGCTATTTTTTTGAAACAAAATTTATCCTCAAATGTTATTTTTTTGGAACGGAGGGAGTATTGCGGATCATAAGGCTGCAATACATTCTCTTTTTATCTGTGACAATTGATGACCTGGGTCTTCTTCTCATTGTAGTATCTCAACCTGATCTACATTGTTGGATACTCACGGAAGACCTCCCCCTTCCATGTCTCCATCCCAAAATTACAGATACATTCTTTTTTGTTTCAAAATTAGAGATATATTTATATTTTTAGACAATAAAATGAGATAAAGCTCCTAAAATATCATCGCTCCTACCTGCATCGTCACTACCAGTGGTGGTCTCACTACCAAATAATGAGATTTAGGATATATTTTTATGTTTAAAATTGTTTTTAAAAACAGTTTATTTTTTAAATACATCTCTAATTTTGGAAAATTGGAACTGAGACTTTTTAGATATATGTCTAAATTTTGGAAATTGGAATGGACGGTGTATAAGATAATTGTCAAGTCTTTTTAGGATAAATTATTGCTACTGTTTAGGCAGTTTACAAAATAATGATTATATCTGGTAGAATTATAGGCAACCATGTTCAATGTAAAATATAAAAGATTAGGTTGATTATTCAAAATTAACAGTTTAAATTCTGTGGTGCCAATTTAACCTGCTGCTTGTGAAATCATTCTCACTAGTCACTACTGTTTCTATTCATCTGCAACTTTGCAGGTCGTAAATATTACGCAGGTGATCCAAGAGCTTCTTCCATTGTTACCTGGTCTTTCGACCACAGTGCTTCCAGAGGTTCTAAATCGGTTGTCTCAGCGAGTAGCAGCACGTATACTTCGAGATGCATTCTTGTGATGAGTTTACAACTTGGATGCTCTTGTTTGCTATAATTCATTCTTGTGATAAAGTTGCTGCAATTTGGCATCTCTTCGAGCTGCTGTGGTCTTCTCCACCAGATCTGCCAGATTTTGAGCAAATTTTTCCTGACGTGAAGACACCATTTATTGGTTGATGCAAATTGTGCATAGTCCACATGAT
>CM025780.1:15887658-15948343 GCA_014636745.2 Centella asiatica | reverse complement strand
CTCCCAACATCGCATTGTGTATATGTATGTGTACAAAACTATATATGTCAAGCAAATATGTGTCAATAATGGGGATCAATCCAAATGCTATCACCATGGGCGCAAACGACTTTTTGTTATTTAGCTTTATTACCAATATAATAATTGGAAATGTTGGTTTTATCATCATTGGACATCAAGCATATGTGGATTCTTTTAATTGCGCACAATTGTTTATGGGCTTTGGCTTAGAGTGTAGTTTTATTATAAATATTGTGGAATGCTTGGAAATATCTTTAGCTAATGGAGTACTATTATGCGAACGGTATTGGTTATATTTTTCTCCCTAGATTCAGTGTAGATTTTTCTAGCGGAAACCCCAACAATCCTAACCATATTAGGGTTGGACTCTTGGTCCTTCCCAATTTTAAATTTCTATTTCAGTTCTTCAAGCTTTATTATGTCCTACATCAGTCTACGAGACACAAGCTTGTCTGTAACAACTCCCTAATTAAAAAGTTCGGTGGAATGACGTCGTATTATCCCAAGGATTAAATTGTCCACTTCAGAGTTTTAAAAAGGAAACAAAAACTACCTTGTATTAGAAGACTTATGTGGGCACAGTAACTCGATGTGTTTTAGACATTCCATTTACCCATTATATATATATATATATATATATATATACACACACACACATCTACATACATTTAATACTGGAATACCTTATTATTCAAAATCAGATTCATCGCTTTCATCCTCATTACCCTCAGATTCAGAATGATGCACATTTTCATTTTCAGATTCAGTTTCAGCCTCTTCAAATTCACCCACTTCATACGTATGCATATAAATATATACACACACACACACACACACACATATCTATATAGAAAAAACGGGAAATACGCTGCATTCTATTTTTTAAATTTGGGTTGTACTACATTTTAAAAAGTTTTGCAATGTTTATGAGAAATCCAACTTTATAGATGGATAGGGCATTAAAAAAAATGAGGGTTTGCAAATTTTCATAACTTGTGTAGAGAGGTTATTATAACTACACAAAATTATAAAAGAAGAAATTTTGGAAACTTGCTCAACTTGCATGATTATAAAAACCATGATACACATCATAAAAACTTGTGAAAATTTGCACACCCCTTTCAATATTGTTTTCATACGGTTGGATTTAAAAAAAAAATCCAAATATAAGATAATCAACTACAGCCCAAATTAAAAAAACAGGCTACAACCTATTTCCCGTTTAATATGTACATGTATATATATGTGTGTGTATGTGTATATGTATGTGTGTGTATATATATAAAGGGAATTGACCTATAGCTCATTTTTCATATTCTACCAACTAGTTCTATATCTACCAATTAACAATGTATTTAGAAAATTTAACCTATGGATTGAAAGAGCATAAAAAAAAAAAGAGGGATACATAAAATTTCTCATCTTTTTGTGGTGGTGTATGACATGACTTTTATAACTATGTAAAATTAGTAAATTTTCGAAGGCTAAGATATATTGATTTTAAAATGATTATAATACAATGTAAATGAGTTTGGAAATTTTCAAAAAATTCATGTTGTATTGTTATGCTCTTTCAATCCGTACCATTATATATGTGTGTGTGTGTGTGTGTGTGTGTGTATTTATATATATATATATATATATATAAAGGGAATTGAGCTATAGCTCATTTCCATATTCTACCCACTAGTTTTATATCTACCAATTCACAATGTATTTAGAAAATACAACCTATGGATTGAAAAGTACATTTTCAAAGGCTAAGATATATTGATTTTAAAACGATTATAATACTATATAAATGAGTTTGGAAAAATTCAAAAATTTCATATGTTGTATTGTTATGATCTTTCAATCCGCACCGTTAGATTTTTCTCGAGTATTTTGGAAACCAAAGCATAGGGAAAGCGAGAGCGAGTGGTAGCAGTCATACCTAAAGAACAAGCTACAGCCATGCCAACCATGCCACCCCCAACAATAGCTATGTCAAACTGCGGAGTAACATTCTCAGACTCATGCTTACCAACCTGCTCCTAGAATGTTGAAGTATAAGAATTAGATTAAGTTATGTTTGATAAAATGAGTGTTCTGTGTTCAAGAGGCATAACTATCTAGTGCACGATACCAGTACCCCACTCTACAATGATACAAAGCATTGCAAACACCTATTACAAAAGAAGCGATGAAAGAAATTAGCCTAGCAAACTTAAACAAGAGAGAGAACTTAACCCTTCACCCAAACCATAGATAACTTATTTAGCTTTATTGCGTGTTGTTTTTTCTATGGAGCACCCAAAGATCCTCATACACTTAGAGGACTTGGGACAACCAGACAACTAGATTAGTAGACATATAACATGCTTGAATCAAGCATTCTAGATTTCAGTTTCTATACAACTCAAAATATAAACTTAAATAATCGAAAGCTCATATGTTCTTCCACAGTAAGTCTTCATTAAACTCTTCAAATAAAATAATAAAATTGTATACAAGAATCAAAATACCAAGAGCTCATGTAATAGAAGAAAATGATAATGCTTCATCAATTAAAATAGAGAGCTTGAAGACATGACAAGTGACAGAAGAAACAGAGTGACTAAAATAATAACTATACTTGTAGCAGGCTTACACTGCATTTTGAACCAGACATATTTGAAGGAGCAACACTACAGAATGTATTACGTGTAAGCTTCCACCCATAACTATTTGTAGCAACTCTTCTTGCAACCAACCTACTTCAAACAAAATACAAATTAGACAACCATATCATATCATTAGCATAAAGTGATACAAGAACCTTAAAATTTATGAGAATAGAAGTAAAGAAATAATTATAAGCAAAGTACCAAGTAGTATTGTGCATTTGTGCTTGACTACCCTGAATCACTAGTTTCTATAACTTATTATGGACTTATGCCCTAGTTATCTTATGTGCTATCTATCTATATTTGATTAGTTATATTGCTTCCAAAATAAATTATCGTATGAACCATAATGATTGTAACTGATACTTGCGGATGATGCGCTGTTATGTTAATAATTCTGATACGCTCTATGATACATATCGGATGTACCGAATATCAAATCATACAATTCTGAGAGCTGTGGTTAGGAAGTAGTTATCAGTTAGTGTGACATTATAAGCAGTAACGAAAATATTTCATCACGCTAGCCCCATAGAATGTTCAAATGCAGTCAATAAAAAAAATTTGTCTTTCAAAGTAGTACTTAAACTAAAAGCTAAAATTCAAAAACCTATAAATTTTATATACTGACGTCTGGCGTTGCACCAGGCTCGGCACGGCACTTTCTTTAGGGTGAAGTACCCGGAATATAAATTTGTCGCAATCGCAGGCCATAAACAGGGAAAGAAGAAAGGAGGAGATCCGACATGGGATGAGCAGAGGAAGATGAGCTTCTTACCTTATGGCAATCTTCATCTCCTTTCGATTGCAATCAATCGAAAGATGCTCACTCCCAAACCCAAAAGCCTAGACTGTCTGTTTCCAAAATAAAAATCAATCCCCAACAAAAACTCTTTCTTTTGTAAAACAACTCCAAATCCTGTTAGCTCAAAACATCATTCCCACCAGATGCTGCAAACTCCTCAAAATCTCTAAACTACCGCGCGCGATGAAGAAGTAAAGGACAAAAATCACACTGCACCAGTTCCCCTTAATTTTCTTTCAATAAGAGATTGTGAACAGAAAACCTACAAAAGTGGAGATTCATTGTTCATCATCTGTATGTAAGTAGAAGAAATAGTTTTTTATTAACTATTCTCTCATCCTCCTGCCGTGTATTTTGAACGTTGGATGCGAAACCTCTCGGCGACAATTCTGTCTCCCCTTTCCACCCATGGCTTTGCGGCTATTGCTTTCAATTGCAAGTATTTTTTTTTATTTTTTATTTTTCGTTTGGATTATAGAAATTCAATTAATAGTCTTGGGTTACAACTTAACTCTAATTTTGTGATTGTAAGTACTATCACGAAAAAAGATAAGTAGTTACAATTATTTTCTTGTGATTTTGTTTTAACAATTTTATCATCTTTTATATTTGTATATATATTAAATAAATAAATTATTTTTTAATTTATTAGTCACAACTAATGTTAACGCATTCGGTTTGTATTTATTTACAAAGTAATTATTTTAGGGTGATTTAAAATAATGAAAAAAATGGATAATAGTTGTTTTTCATATTATTATTTTAATGTGACAACATGTATAATAAGGATACCGGTGAAATTAGAAAAAAATAATGATTCTGAAAAGTAAGATTTAACCTGTAAAGACTATTTTAAGCTTTACATTAAAAGCAAATTTTTACTTCAAAATTTACCTTTTTAAAAGTAAGTACAACTTACTTTATTATTTTAGATTATAAATTGTTTTAAACATTGAAGTGATTGGCCAAAAAAAGCTACTTTTAGATTATAAGAAATTTTTAGGTTGTGTTTAGATTGAGCGGATGGAGTGAGAGGGAAAATAAATTAAAAATTATAAAAATTTAGTGGAATGAGTGATAAAGAAGAATAGAAAGGAGAATCACAATAAAAAAAGAAAGAAATAAATCATTAATTTTTCTTACGCATGAAATGAAATTATATATGGAAACAATGGTTCATTCCACCACCACCTCCCACAAGAATAATAAATTTTGTGATCTCCTGTAGTAATTACACATGGATCAAATTTATTCTTCCTGTCATTCAATTCTCTCAATCCAAACGTCTCATTAAGGGATTCCCGAACAGGCCCTAACTATTACTAGTTGGGTGTTTGGTTCATTACCATGAGAATGTGAATATAAATGGATTGCAATATATTCTATTCCTTAGTTTGGTTGGTTATTAGAAATTGGAATTGATTCCAACGAACTTCTTTATTCTTTTGTGTATTAGAAATGAATTATCAAGCTTCGCTTAGTAATCGAGTATTACGATAGATATTGGAATCAATAATATAAATAAAAACATGTATATTATTATTATTAGGGTAAAATGCATTACAACTATTGTGGTTTGACCTATTTTACATTGCACTACCTGTGATTTGAAAACCCTCAAATAACCACCTGTAATTTTAAAATCACAAGTGGTTATTTAAGGGTTTCTAAACTACAAGTGTTAAAATGCAAATCAAATTATTTAGGAGTTTCTAAACCACAGATGGTGAAATGCAAATCGAGTCAAACCACAAGTGATGAAATGCATTTTACCCTTATTATTATTATTACTGTTAGGTTTTAGAACATTTGATGATGATTGTCTTTAGATTACTTAGAATACAAATGTATAGAAAGTGTTAATTAGTAACACTGAAGTTTTGTAGCCAGTAGTTATCTCTTTGTTTGTAATTCATTTATTCTTTGTAAAGAGATACGATTATTTTTTTTATTTATAATTAACTGCTGGAATGGAGTATCGAAGCTTTAAGAAGTCAAGTTGTGTATTTGATCTGTTAGAGTTTGCAAAAAGGCTTATCGGAGACTAGTTTTCTATCGGAGACTAAAAGCTTACGTCATCAGAGATTAAAGAAAAAGGGATCAGAGACTAAGCTGACGTCATCGGAGACTAAGGCTTAACGTGTCAGAGACTAAATAACACTATCGGAGACTATACAAGCTGACGTCATCAGGGACTAAACGTACCAGGAACTAAAAGAGTCATCAGGGACTAAATGTACCAGAGACTAAAAGATACGTCAGGGACTAAAAGAAGCATTAGAGACTAATTGTGAATTAATCTCTGATAGATACAGAGTTCGAATTGAAAAAGGAATGTCTTCCATGTAAAGTAAAATATTATTGAAGACGTAGCTGGTAAGGAAACTAACCAGAAATCTGTTCCTATCAAAAAGGAAAGATTGTATTTGATTCGAATAAGGAAGCTGAATTTTATTCAGAATAGGAACTGAGTTAATTATAATTCAATTGTAATAGAAGCTGTAATTAGTTTTACAGAGTGTAATTCAGAAGCTGTATAGGTTTTTCATAGTGTTGTATCTTTTCCTATACAGAATAGAAAAGAAGCTGACGATTACATTGTTATGATTGTTAGGATTTGTATTCAATTGTAAATCAATAAAGCAATTGTTTATAAATAGATTTGTGTTCTTGTTCTTTTTATTCCGCAAGAAAAATTTAGTTTCTTAAATAACAAGTAATCGAAGAATTTTCAAAGAACTTGTATTCAACCCCCCCTTCTACAAGTTCTCGGCATCTCACTGGGAAAACAATTACTACTACTACTACAAATCACAAGTAGTTATTTAGAGGTTTCTGAACCACATGTGGTGAAATGCAAATCGGGTCAAACCATAGGTGATGAAATGCATTTTACCCTTATTACTACTGCTACTACTACTATTAATATATTATAATAATAATTATTATTATTATTACTACTATTACTACTACTATTATTATTATTATAAAATTAGTATATCATTATTATAATATAATTAGTATTATCATTATTAAAATAAATATTGTTATTATTATTATTACTACTATTACTACTACTAGTATTATATTATTATTATTATTACAATATGTTAGATCCCGAAGAGAAAAATACTAGAAAGGTGGTTAAATAGTGTTTTTCAAAATTTGATACTTGCTTAGAAAACTTTGCAGTTTTAAACACTTCTTGCTTATTAAAAGAGTTTCTTATATTTTGAAAATATTTAGCAGCAGAATTTGTTAAGCAAAGAACCCCTTAGATTTTGAAATGAAAGTTAATGGCTAAAGGAGTAATGACAGTAAGTTTTTGCTAAAAGAGTTTAGCAGAGACTTTAGTAAAGTAAGAGTAAAATAAACAAGCAGTAAGAAAGATAAGCAAAAAGAAAGATAGGTACGAGAATTTTTATAGTGGTTCGGCCTAAGCCTACTCCACTCTTCTTCTCTTTTACTTGAGAAGGCACTCATTAGAATGTTCACACGGAACAATAAGCAAAGGGACACTTAGTCTGAAATTACACAAAGTCACTTAGACCAAATTCAAGTCACACAGACCATAAGCAGATTAGAAATTTTGCTTGCTATTACTAAGTAGAGAGCTCCTTGTTGAGCAGATTTGATAACACTTGTTCAAGCTTGTTGTTGTGTCTTGCTGAGTTCTTTGAGTGTCAGATTGTCAAAGCAATTCTTGGTTGTTCAGTTCTCATAAATGAAATTTATGGCTCCTATTTATACTACTCCAAAAATCTATCCATTGAGAATTTTGAAATAGATCCGTTGGGAGTTGTACTGCCTTGACAGTGATTAGTACTTTTCCAGTTGTTCCTTGCTTAGTTCAAAAAGATAGCCGTCATTCTGTCTTCTAGTGCTTTTTGAACAAGCTCTCTAGGAGTTGACTAAGCAGGACAAGAGATGGTCTTTTTCTGACAAACTTGCTTGGATCAAGGTGGAAGATCTTGCTATATCAGTCCTTGCTTATTTCCATTCTAAGTAGGATTGTCCTTGAACTTTTTCTCTATATTTTCAGCATCCTTCTTGATCGATGAGCAGAGTCTTCACTTGTGATCAAAATCCGTGCTTAACTAGGAGAATATATCCACCTAACAAGTTGGATATCTTTCTAAATCCTTTTACATCATATAAGCAAGGACTATATTACATCATCAATTCTTATATTAAATAAATGTAATTCTTTAAGCAGAGTAATATAAGTAGGGGTGCATCAACACAATAAAATATAAATATAATGATAATATATATATATATATATATATATATATATATATATTTAATCCATATATTTGTGTGTCTATAAGTTGAAAGAGGACATTTTGATAAATCTACATCATATCATTTCATTCCAAAGTATTTTCTAAATAGCCTACCAAATATATCAATAGAAAGATTCATTCCAATTATATTTTATTCTCATTCCATCGTAATGATTCCATCAAACTAAACACCCAATAATTCTCAAAATTCTTCCAAAAATTATTATAAGTAGAACATTGTAAAAATATATAACCCATATAATAAAATTATATAATATTATGTATGATTTTTTTTGGAAAGAATTTAAGAACTAAATGATAGTGCCAAAGGGCCAAAGGCTGCGGCTACTACTACTTCAACCGCAAGCTAGAACTCAACTGACAGATTGCATAAAAGAAATGTTCATCTTTCCACATGAATATCACGTGCTCTACGAGGCGTGTAAGGCCGCCACATGGCATAACAAACCAAGCATGAAAAACATTCTTGAATTGGCGCCAAAAAACCTCTTTTCAAATGAGGGGACACGTGTCGTACATACATTGGACGAGACCTAACCGACATGTCTATAAAAGGAGATAGAGTTAGAAGAGCAAGGTACACACATTCTACACTTTCGAAACTCTGATTGCTCATATCTTCTCTCTCAAGTCTTCTACTAATTCTCACACCGAAGGTGCCTTTCTCCGGCCACCACAAGAGGGCATTGTGCAAGTTCCACCATAAGCGCGTTGCCGCTATAGAAGACGAAGAGGACAATTGAGCATCAATTGGTGCTAGAAGGAGTTGATTCTTTGCATCTGTGAGATCAACCATATAATCACCACCACAATAACGACGGCGATGGCAAGAACATGTCATCCTCACCAGCACAAGTCTCACCAACAGCCACTATAGCAGAATTTCCCTAACAACCTTGATCATAAATGTGCTACTTTGGAAGGCTCCGTCGAGTGAAACAATCATGGCAAGGCAGTTACCAACCCTATTGTGATTCATCTCCCCTCCAAGGGTGGACCTCTACTACTGGTTGATGATCTTCTCGGTCGATTTGAAGCAACCATACGTGCTCATGAACTAATTGATAGAGAGATGGCAGAGTTTCAGGTCCAAATCACCTTGCAAAATGCTCGTCAGCCATCAATTCATGAACCATCGATCCACGAAGAGCAACCAAAGGTTAGGAAATTAGTACACCAACGATTGGGACCACAACTGTCACCAAATGCTCCAGGTTCATACTAGCATGAGTTGCCGCAACGATCTACTAATTCTGTTTTCAAAATAATCAAAAATTATCGGATGGTTATCCAAAAAAGCCAAAGAAGTAGAAAACACATTGTTAGGTTTTATAACATTTGATGATGATTGTACTTAGAATACTTAGAAATACAAATGTACAGTTAGGGCTAGTTTATAGCATTTGAGTTTTTGCAGTTGGTAGTATACTCTCTATTGATTGTAATATATTTTTTTTATAAGAGAGTGCGTTAATTTTTGTTATAAGAGACTACCAGAATTGCTTTAGAGATTTCAACAAGTTAGAGATTATGTTTAGTCTTATCAGAAACTAGGGAAAGTTCATCAGAGACTAAGGTAAAAGCTTATTGGAGACTACAGAGTCATCAGAGACTAAGATTAATTCATTGGAGACTAAGCTTAAGCTGTCAGAGACTAAACACATTTGATTAGAGACTAAAGTTGAAGCAGTCAAAGACTAAAGTGTAGATTACTCTCTGATGCAATACAAAGTTCTATTTGAATTAGAAGTTGACTTCAACATGGATGTTGAAGATATTTTTGAAGACGACGCTGGTTAGGAAACTAACTAGAGATATAATTTTTCATCATATAATTGGATGTATGTACCATTCCAATTGTACATAGAAAATCATTATTGAATAGGTTAAGAAGCTGAATTACGATTCAGATTTGGAAGTTGTGATTAAGTTTATAGAGTTGTATTAGAAACTGTATGTTTTCATAGATTTATATATACAGTATAAAAATTGAAGCTGACAATTTGATTTGTGATTGTTAGAATTTATAATCAATTGTTAATCAATAAAAGCAATTGTTTATAAATTTATCTTGTTTTTGTTCTTTATTTTCCCCAAGTTATATTACTTTAAAGAACAGGAATTTGGAAAAAGATTTCAAGAACTTGTATTCAATCTTCCTTCTACAAGTTCTAGGCTGTCTCACCAGGATAACACACATGCTGAATCTCATGGATCTAAGGATACATCGAGGAAAACCGAAAAGTGTACCGATTTAGAGTTATGTAGACGATTGTAGGAGTTAGAGAAAAAACTTAGTTGCGGACCTTCTAACATGCCCGCAACACCTCTCTTAAAGGATTTGGAGAATGAACTAACTAATGATGTGGTCTGCATAGGCACTCAAAATATCCTATGAAGGAATTGAAGATCCATTCAATCATGTTAACTATTTTGAGCAATTGATGTACGTATATAACTATATGGAGACCACACAATGCAAATTGTTCATCTCCACTCTCCGCAATTATTCGTTGAGCTAGTACTTAACCCTTCCAAAAGGAGTATTAACTCCTTAAGTGATTTGATGAATCAATTCTTGGAGTATTTCAAAGGAAATTGCCATGCGGAGGTTACGACATGTGCTCTTATGTTTGTAAAGTAAGGGGAGACTAAAACTCTACGAGAGTTTGTCTTTCATTTCAAATAGGAAATGGCGAAGGTACGACGACATAATACCTATGACACCATAAAGACATTCACAACATCAGGATGTGTAGAGACTTTGTGAAGAAATTGTTGAAAGAAGAACCACACTCCCTTGCTCGCATCTACAAAATAGTTGAAATCCATATTAGTATGGATGAAAAAATGCGTCTTATGTATCCCATACCTGAGAAAAATAATGGCCGCAATGATGATAAAAATGGCAAAAAGTTCAAAACCAGAAATGGCGAGGCCAGCTGCAAGGAGAGAGTAGAAAATGAATATAATCCACTCAATAAGTCGCAAGAGCAAATACTCGAGGAAATAAAAAATAAACCATTCTTCAAGAGACCACCAAAGATGTGAGAAGGAGGACATAGAAACCTAAAGAAGTTCTGCAAATATCATGATGACATCGGTTATGATACAGATGATTGTTTCTCTCTAAAGGATTTCATTGAAAAGCAAATGAAGAATGGAAATATGGAGACGTATGTGGTACACCAGTTGGAAGAGGTCCAATGACATCAAGTGGACGTGGTTATTGGTGTCACACATGACAAGTGGTCACACGATGCCTTTAATATCGAGGACGTAATTGCCAAATGACTACGACAAATCAACGAGCCAATCACGTTCAAAGATGTAGACTCGACGGAATAAACCCAAATCATACTAATGTGTATAATTTCTGCAAGTACACAAAATTATTGAAGTATCAATGCTCATATAGGAAGATCCACAGGGATTAGAAAAATTCTAATTTTCTTGATATTTAACTTGCGAAATAGAAACGTAATGATTAAAGATATTGTGTAATTAATCTAAATATAAATAAAACAATAAATATGATATGAATATTTTAAATAGAATAATTTAAACTAACTTAAACATAAATAAATTATAATTAGAAGAGATAGTAATAACGAAGTAGAAAATCATTATGATGTATATTGAAATATAAGAATGCAATAGAAGGTGTAATCATGAAGAATAAAATATTATTGATTCGTAATTAAATGTCTGCAAACATGGAACAAATGGTAATTGAATAGCAACAATAAGAGAAATAATGTATAGATGGCTGAAGGAAAAGGTAGAAAAATGAATGGAAAAATGTAAACTTGAACTAGAAAACTCAAAACTAAAAAAACTCTCCTTAGTCTCTAATTGTACAAGTATTTATAGGCCTAACTATATACATTCCTAAAATATGAAAGCTCTAAATAATAATAATAATAAATTGAGCGTAATTAAGGTGGGAAAAATAGATAAATTATGGACATATCACATATGGATCCTATAATCGTCACTCTAGATATAGCAGATCAGGACATCCACAAGGTGCTGGTGGATAGGGACTCATCTATGGACATTTTCTACACCCATGCCTTAAACCCAATGATCCTGGGAAGCCACAAACTGGAGAGGTGTACAGAACCTCCATTATATAACTTCAACAATAATCAAATGTATAGTGATTGTTGCTGTGTAGCAGTTAAGTTTTTGTAGCTAGTAGTTGACTCTCTGATTGTTGTAGAACATTATTGTAAGAGAGTAAGTTAAAATGTATTATAAGAGACTACTAGGACTGCACTGGAGAGTTCAACAAAGTCGAAGATTTTGTTTGGTCTATCAGAGACTAATTGCCAGAGTTTGAAGATATATTGAAGTTAGTCAAGCCTATTGGAGACTAAGAATTAGTCTATCAGAGACTAAGGATTAACCTACCAGAGACTAAGCATTATATTGTTGGAGACTATTGTTGAAGTTGTAAGAGACTAAAGTGAAGTTACTCTCTGATGCAGTGAAGAAGTTCTAATTCGAATAGAAGTATAATTCAACATGGACAAAGAAGTTGTGCTGAAGATGAAGCTGGTTAGAAAATAAACCAGAAAAGTTTTTATTGGATTAGTATTCTTATTCAGATTATAAATCGTAGAAATATTGTCTAATAGAATAAGTAGCTGTAATCTTGATTATAGAGTAATATAAGAGATATTACAGAGTTAAAAAGTTGTAATTGATTCACAGAGTTTAGAAGTTGTATGATATACTAATTTTATTCATTTAGTACAGATATTGTAGCTGACAGTTGACTTGTGATTGTAAGAATTTGTAATCGATTGTTAATCAAAAAAATCAATTGTTCACAGGTTTATATTGTTCTTTATTTTCTGCAAGTTTAATTACTTTAAAGAATGAGAATTCGAAAAAGTTTTAAGAAACTTGTATTCAACCCCCCTTCTACAAGTTCTAGGCTATCTATCTGGGACAACAATTGTGATATCTAAACTATTATGATATTGGGTCTGACTTAACTAATCTATCACAATAAGATTGTGGGCTTAGAGGCATGGAGTTTGGTAAAAATCCATTAGATGGACCATAACAAAAGTTGTTCACCAAACTATCCAAGAGTTATATATGATATAATTAACAAAGTGTTGTTTACCTAAATGGTTGTTTTTTATGTGATTAGTCAAAGCTAGCATAAGATATAATGAAATATGGAACTTGACTCACTAAAAAGATTTAAAAGAAATATTTTCTGAATTAATGGTGAGGGCTATTAATTTGAATTAATGGTGGGAGACACATATTTTGAATGTGCCATAATCAAATACATAATTAAAATTTTGCAAACTTATTCATTTATTTCTGCATTTATAATTTGTAGACATTAATGGCAAACAACAACACAAGTAACCTATCATTGTGATCAGTCCTTGAGAAGGACAAGTTGAATGAGATTAATTTCCTTAACTAGCATACGAACTTTAGGATTATCCTCAACCAAGAGCAAAAGCTCTATGTCCTAGATACACCAGTTCTTGAAGCACCTATTAATAATGCACCATGTATAGAGCATAAATCTTATAAGAAGCAAGATGATGCTTTAGACGTGAGTTGTCTCATGTTAGAATCCATGAACCCTAAGCTTCAGAAGCAACATGAGTTAATGGAAGCTTATGAGATGATCAAGAACCTAAAGAAATTGTTCGAAGGGCATGCTCGATAGGAAAGATATGATATGAGTAAAGCATTGTATCATTGCAAGCAGGGTGAATGTTGTTGGAGTGTATGCACTAGGAGCCAATTATTTGATAATTGTCACGGCGCACTTGTACTTATGCTTTGATTTAATAAATAAAGTTTAGTTTATTATGCTTCAATTTACTGTGTGATATAATTGTTAAGATAATAAACATCCCTAGAATAATGAATACAAACTATATTGGTTCAAGTATGTGACTTGGAACATGAGATCATATAGTTGTAAAATGTATCAATATTCTTAATCAAGTATTATTGTTAATGGGACAACAATGATACATTGAGACTAGTATGTGGGTTGACTGATGAACAAATCTCATTGGCCATATATATGTGAGATATCAAGTCAATACATAGGTACATGTTGGAAAATAGTGTACTGGATTGACCCACCATGAGAATTCTACATGTAATTGAAGTGTCATAAGATATTCTCATAGTGATAATGATGTAATGGTCCTTCGACCTGGAAGTCAGTAAATTTTACACGAGGATTAAATGTTAATAACTGCATAGTATTAAATGTTAATAGCTGCTTGCAAGAGGTGGTTAGCCACATCTGTCTAGATTCATTGTATTTAGACACACCTCTGTCTAGGTTCATTGTATCTAGTCACCTCTATCTAGGTTCATTGTATCTAGACACACCTTTGTCCAAGTTCATTGTATCTAGTCACCTTTATCCAAGTTCATTGAATCTAAATATATATATATATATATATATATATATATATATATATATATATATTATATATATGAAGATCTATTGGTTGAAAGGGGTGGTGGAAGATGAGGTTAGCCATATATGTCTAGGTTCATTGAATGTAAATATATATATGATATATATGATGATATATTGGTTGAAAAGGGTGGTGGAAGAGTAGGTTAGTTGCCTATAAATACTCCTCTTCCTCTTATCTCTTTGTTAAGTATAAATGATGATGATGATTTTAGTTTTGTTTGTGCATCTGTACATACTCAGGGTGTTCTATAAACCTAAGTATTTGCACACGCTTTGCATCCACTGATGATCAACTTAGTCATCAGGGGATGAAGTATTACACACTAGACAAGTCATCAGTTGAAACTTCTAAAGGACTTGATAGTGAAGAGGGATGTCTATTGTTACTCAAAAATACTTAAGTATTTCGCACATAAGACATTCCAAGCAAAATCAACAAAGCTTAAGTGATTAAAACCATCAGGGGAATCCGTTAGGGCAGCCCATTAGGGGATGACAAAGGCAGGCCAACCCGTTAGGGGAACGCTTCAGGGTATGGTACTGGCAAGCCAAACTCATCAGGGGGAATGTGTCAGGGCATGACAGTGACATGTCAACCTGTCAGGGGAATACATCAGGGTATGATAGTGTCAAGCTAACCCCTCAGGGGGAATACTCAGCACTGCATCAGTGGAAGCCATCAGTGTATGCGTTGAGTCTTAACGTTAGGGGATCAAGAAGCACTTGGATGAAGCACTGATCGAGTCTTAGACAGGACTTGTCATCAGGGGATCCAAAAGCACTAATCAAGTTCACACCAGGGCTTGTCGTCAGTGGATAGTGTTAGGTCCTAAAGGGTAAAAATACTAGGGGGGGGGGGAGTTGATTAGTGTTTTTCAAAAATTAAGTCTTGCTTAGAAAACTTTACTGATTTAAAAACTTCTTGCTTATTAAAAGAGTTTCTTATATTTTGAAAAAGTTTAGCAGCAAAATTTGTTTAAGCAAAGCACCCATTAGTTTTTGTAGCAAAGGTTAATGGCTAAAAGGAGCAAAGATAGTAAGTCTTTGCTGATAGAGTTTAGCAGGACTTAAGCAAAGCACAAAATAAAGCAAGTAAACAATAAGAAAGATAAGCAGGAATGGAGATGGGAAATTTTATAGTGGTTCGGACAAAGCCTAGTCCACTCTTCTTCTCTTTTACTTGAGAAGGCTATCACTAAAACTTGTTCACACAGAACAATTAGCAGGAGGACACTTAGTCCAATTTACACTAGGTCACTTAGACCAGATTAGTCACATAGACTTTAAGCAGATTGAGTAAATCTTGCTTGCTATCTTCAAGTAGAGTGCTCCTTAGTTGAGCAGATTGATAACACTTGTTCAATCTTTATGATGTCTTGCTAAAGTCTTTAATGTGTCAAAGTTTGGTTGTTCAGATCTTTAAATTTTTGCCAGTGTTGTCATAAATGAAATTTATGACTCCTATTTATAATACTCCAGAAAATCTGTCCGTTGGGAATTTGAAATAGATCCGTTGGAGTGTACTGTTCTTAATGTGATCTTGTACCTTTACAGCAGTCCTTGCTTAGTTCAAAAAGTTAGCCGTTATTCTGTCTTCTAGTGCCTTTCTGAAGAGTCTCCTAGAAGTTGACTAAGCAGGGGTAAAGATAACTTTTTCTGACAACTCAACTTAGATCAAGCAAGGGATCTTGCTTACTTAAGTCCTTGCTTATTTCCATTCTAAGCAGGACTATACTTGGAAAATTCTTCATGTCTTCAGAATCCTTCTTGTCATAGGTTTTTCCTAGAGCACGCAAGTGATTGAGCAGGACAGTAAATCTTTCAACCATTGCAGTGAGATTCTCCCCTTGTTGCATGCTGAACATTTCATACTGTTGAATAAGCAGGGATTGCTTATTCTCTCTGACTTCTACTATTCCTTCATTGAGAACTAACAAGGCATCCCAAACCTCTTTAGCAGAGGTACAGTTAGACACACTTTCGAACATTTCCTCTTCAAGAGCCATGAAGAGAATGTTCATTGCTTTCTTGTTGTAGCCTACCAATTTCTTTTCTTCATCAGTCTATTCCTTCCTTTGCTTAGGAATGAGATTATTTGGATCATCAATAGATAGTTTCTCTAGTATGTAGGGTCCAACTTTTATTGCTTCAAATAGTTCCTCATCAATGGCATCCATGTATACCTGTATTCGTAATTTCCAGTTAGCGAATCTATCTTTGGTACACATTGGGGGCTTACCACCAAAATCACTTCTTAAAGCCATTAGAAAATTTAAGTTAGGATCCTCTCAAGCTTTAGGGCTTAGCAAAGATTGTTAAACTCTGATACCACTTGTTAGGTCCCAAAGGGTAAAAATACTAGAAGGGGGGGGGGGGGGGTTGAATAGTGTTTTTCAAAAATTAAGTCTTGCTTAGAAAACTTTACTGATTTAAACACTTCTTGCTTATTAAAAGAGTTTCTTATATTTTGAAAAAGTTTAGCAGCAAAATTTGTTTAAGCAAAGCACCAATTAGTTTTTGTAGCAAAGGTTAATGGCTAAAAGGAGCAAAGATAGTAAGTCTTTGCTAATAGAGTTTAGCAGGACTTAAGTAAAGCACAAAATAAAGCAAGTAAGCAATAAGAAAGATAAACAGGAATGGAGATGGGAAATTTTATAGTGGTTCGGACAAAGCCTAGTCCACTCTTCTTCTCTTTTACTTGAGAAGGCTATTAGTAAAATTTGTTCACACAGAACAATCAGCAGGCGTGTTCACACAGAACAATTAGCAGGAGGACACTTAGTCCAATTTACACTAGGTCACTTAGACCAAATTAGTCACACAGACTTTAAGCATATTGAGTAAATCTTGCTTGTTATCTTCAAGTAGAGTGCTCCTTAGTTGAGCAGATTGATAACACTTGTTCAAGCTTTATGATGTCTTACTGAAGTCTTTAATGTGTCAGAGTTTGGTTGTTCAGATCTTTAAATTTTTGCTCAGTGTTGTCATAAATGAAAATTATGACTCCTATTTATAATACTCCAGAAAATCTGTCCGTTGGGAATTTGAAATAGATCCGTTGGAGTGTACTGTTCTTGATGTGATCTTGTACCTTTACAGCAGTCCTTGCCTAGTTCAAAAAGTTAGCCGTTATTCTGTCTTCTAGTGCCTTTCTGAAGAGTCTCCTAGAAGTTGACTAAGCAGGGGTAAAGATAACTTTTTCTGATAACTCAACTTAGATCAAGCAAGGGATCTTGCTTACTTAAGTCCTTGCTTATTTCCATTCTAAGCAGGACTACACTTGCAACATTCTTCATGTCTTCAGAATCCTTATTGATCAATGAATTTATTATATCAGCAGACTTCGATGGATTCTTCATATCAGTAGGCTTCGATGGTGATCAAACTCCTTGCTTAACTACATTCTATATCCACCTAACAAGTTGGATATTTTTCTAAGTCCTTTTACAACATTTAAGCAAGGACTATATTACATCATCAATTCTTATATAAATAAATAAATAATCTTTTAAGCAATGATTATATAAGCAGGGGTGCAATAACAGATAGTTATGACTACATACACTCGTCATCAGGTCTTACACGCAAATCAATGAAGCTTGTTAAAGAAGCAAAAGATATAAATTGGAAAGATATCTCTTGAATTTTGGTGGTTGAATGACAACTCTCTATCATTAAATGCACGCAAATCAGGGGATGAAAAAGAAGCAAGAAAAGTTGCAGCAGTCTGACACAGTTCGTAAAGAACATCGATGTGACATATATGCGGCTAAGTTGAAAAGTGCAACACGTTCAAGCACGTGGGTTCAACTACTGATCTTCTATATATGCAAAAGAGTTCTCATTACACATTATCAATCTAACGGATCAACCAACACATTGAAGCACACAAACACTAGAGAGAAGTTTTGTAATATATCTTGAGAGAAATATTCAAAGAAAGTGTGAAGCTAGTGAGTGTGGGATTGTAGTTGTAATTCATTACAGAAGTTGTAGCTGTTTAATCACATTTGTGGTTAAACAAATTTCCAGAAAAACATCAAGTTTTAATACAACTATTTTAACTTGAATGCTTGTGTGTTCCTTTTAAAAGTAATTATAGTTTTTCTGATATTGTAGTTATTTCCATCAGTGCTTAACAAGTTTTAAAGTTTGAAAAGTTTTGAGTGTTTGTATTCAACCCCCCCTTGTACAAACACTTGAGCCTATTTTGTTCTAACACTCTTTCATGAGATATGTTTGACATATACATAGATAGAGATATATAGTAGATATAAACAACCTTCAGTTCTTTATTATGCTCTCTATAGAAAAGAGTAGAGAAGAAAGAAATAGATCAAATAGAGAGAGTGAGATAAAAGTTGTTCTTTGATTTCCTTTTGGCTAGTACCATATAGGGGAAGTCATTCATCTCATTGGTTGAGTTATATACGCTCATGTGGATACCTGTACAGTCTTGGTTCAGTTGGATTGAGCTTGTGATGTTTTGTATTATAGTATAGAGATAGAATAGCTTCCGCTGAAAATGTAATATTTTGGGTTGTAATAACTCTTTTATAATGTTTTCTTTCAGTAATTATATTATGAATGGATGTGTAGTTATCTTTTCCTTCTTTTGATGAAGCCCTGATCCAGTGAGGGATTCTGGGGTTGTCTCATGATCAAGAACGTTATCTAACGAAAAACAACTCAATCTAAGATACATAATCATCTTTTCATGACTCAAAACACCATGCAACATAAACATAATTTGCTTGTCCTCATAATCAACCTCTAAACAAATTATAACCCTTTAATGGGTCCACAAATATTTAAATATTCAAAAACATCATGTATTAACTATACACGTTAATAAGAAAACAAAATGAGTAAATAAATTATTTATAGATAAACAAATTTTCTAGGTCGTCACATGTTCAACGCCGAAACTATCGGAGACTAATCATAGATGCTCATCAGAGACTAACATCATTAGTCATCAGAGACTAAGTTTTACCCATCGGAGACAATAGGTGATGTCATTGGAGACTAACATTAACTCACCAGAGACTGATGACGTTATCTTAACCCATCAGAGACTAAAGGTGACATCATCGGAGACTAACATTAACTCACCAGAGACTGATGACGTCATCTTAACCCATCAGAGACTAAAGGTGACATCATCGGAGACTAACATTAACTCACCAGAGACTGATGACGTCATCTTAACCCATCGGGGGCTAAGGCTGACGTCATCGGAGATTAACGTTAACTCATCAGAGACTAATATTATCTTGTCAGAGACTAACATTATCTCATCAGAGACTGATCATAAAACTTGTATCTGATAATAGAAAGTCTTTCATGATTAAGAATGTTATCTAACAAAAAACAACTCAATCTAAGATACATAATCATCTTTTCATGACTCAAAACACCATACTCTTTAACCACTTTATTCTTTCCTATAGACTTAGCACATACAGTGAATACTTTCAGATACTACGTAACAACGAAAAGCAGAGGAGAACATAAGATTCTTACCTCTTGGGTTGACGAAAGAAATCAAAGCCTATTGGAAAGTAATCGTCCAGAAGAAAGAACTTGAAATTATATGAAGATGGTAGGTTTAAAGAAGAACTTTAGGAGAGAAAATCTTTAGAAAAAAGATTAAAATTTTACCTCTGAATGAGGTATTTATAGTAAGCTGAGATTAAGCCTTGAGATAAAATCATTGGTTAATCTAGACGGCTATTCATTATGGTTCTTAACAGCTAATACATGTAATAAGCAGCTGCTGTCGTTCATGCATATACGCTTAATCCACTAATGACACACAAGCAGCTTACTAATCTAACTATTATACGTACACATGATGTAGTCATTCTTACGTATGCCATTCTATTTAGCAAAAGAGTTACTGATCTGGACACTTGATTCCTTCAAGCAACATAAACATAATTTGCTTGTCCTCATAATCAACCTCTAAACAAATTATAACCCTTTAATGGGTCCACAAATATTTAAATATTCAAAAACATCATGTATTAACTATGCACGTTAATAAGAAAACAAAATGAGTGAATAAATCATTTATAGATAAACAAATTTTCCAGGTCGTCACATGGGCAATGCTGCCTATATTCTAGGCATTAAAATCTATAGAGATAGATCAAGGATATTACTCGGATTAACTCAAAGTACATACATGAAGAAGGTGTTGTTATGGTTCAACATACAAGAGGCTAAAAGAGGTTATATACCAATATCTCATGGTATATCTCTCCCTAAAGCTCAAAGTCCAACATCACAAGGTGATAGGAATCGTATGAATAAGATTCCATATGCATCAACAATTGGATATATTATATACACAATGATATGTACTTGTCCTAATGTATCGTATGCCTTGAGAATGACGAGTAGATACCAGACAGATCCAGGTGAATGTCACTGGACAACTGTCAAGAACATACTAAAGTACCTTAAAAGGACTATAGATTCATTCTTGATATACGAAGATCAAGAGGAATTGGCAGTAAAGGGTTACACAGATGCCAGTTTCTAGACTAATAAGGATGACTACCGATCGCAATTGGGTTATGTGTTTTTGCCTTAATGGTGGAGCTATGAGATGGAAAAGTTCAAAGAAAGATACAGTTGTCGATTCTACAACAGAATCTAAGTATATAGCTACTACAGAAGCAACTAAAGAGGCTGCTTGGATTAAGAAGTTCATCATTGAACTTCATGTTGTTCCAACCATTGCTGACCTAGTTAATCTTTATTGTGACAACAATGGAGCCATATCACTTGACAAGGAACCAAGATCTCACTTGTGATCCAAGCATATATGTAAACGATATCATCTCATTCGTGAAATCATTGACATAGGAGATGTATATATATGCAGAATACCGACAAATGATAATGTTGCAGATCCACTGACTAAGGCTCTGCCACAACAAAAGCATGATGGTCACACTAGATCCATTGGTATTAGATACATGAGTGATTGACTCTAGTGCAAGTTGGAGATTGTTGGAGTGTATGCCCTAGGAGCCAATTATTTGATAATTGTCCTGACGCATTTGTAATTATGTTTTGATTGAATAAATAATGTTTAGTTTATTATGCTTTTATTTACTATGTGATATAATTGTTAAGATAATAAACGTCCCTAGAATAATGAATGCAGACTATATTGGTTCAAGTATGTGACTCAGAACATGAGATCATATAGTTGCAAAATGTATCAATGTTCTTAAACATTTCAGGTCAAATATTATTGTTAATGGGACAAAAATGATATATTGAGACTAGTATATAGGTTGACTGATGACCAAATTTCATTGGTCATAGATATGTGAGATATCAAGTCAACACATAGGTATATGTTGGAGAATAGTGAACTGGATTGACCCACCATGAGAATCCTACATGTAAGTGAAGTGTCATAAGATATTCTCATAGTGATAATGATGTAATGGTCCTTCGACCTGAAGTCATTAAATTTTACACGAGGATTCATATAGTTTTATATAACCAAAAGTCATCTTTAACCGGATAGACCATAAAGGTGACTATTGGCTATATTATGAGTCATGTGAGGAATGTGAATGATCTAGATGGAATTTCCCCCTCCTATGTATATTAAGAGTGATTTCCTTGGGCCTCTTGATTGAGTAGAATTATGAAATGCATGGTCATGCTCAAATTGTGATTTGTCTCTTATAGTTTACTCATCAATCAAGAAAACAAAGATTAAATTATAAAGAGGATGACACACTTCATGCCTTGAGTTTAATCTTGGATATCAAGGGCAAAAGGAATTATGTTATATTGAAACATTGGTCACAAGAAAAGGTTATGTTGAATCACCAACATTATTATTACTTTAGGAATAGTGTGTTGGTCCACCCTTGCTTATATTATTATTGCTTAAAGAGTTATATTTACTGATATAAGAATTTATGATGTAATATAGTCCTTGCTAATATGATGTAAAAGGACTTAGAAAAAATATCCAACTTGTTAGGTGGCTATGTTTTGCTAGTTAAGCAAGGATTTTGAACACAAATGAAGACTCTACTCATCGATTAGGAAGGATGCTGAAGATGCGAAGAAAATTCAAGGACAGTCCTATTTAGAATGGAAATAAACAAGGATTGATATAGCAAGATCCCTTACCTTGATCCAAGTAAAATTGTCAAAAAAAGACCCTACATTTTATCCTGCTTAGTCAAACTTCTAGAGAGTTTTTCAAAAAGCACTAGAAGACAAAATAACGGCTATCTTTTTGAACTAAGCAAGGAACAACTGTAAATGTCCAAGTCACTATCAAGACAGTACAACCCCAACAGATCTATTTCAAAATTCTCAACGGATAGATTTTTGGAGTAGTATAAATAGGAGTCATAAATTTCATTTATGATATCTGAACAACCAAGAAATTGCTCTAACAATATGACATTCTAAGAATTCAGCAAGACACAAATTTTCACCTAATCAAGGGCTATGTAATCTGCTCAACAAGAAGCTTATTGCTTAGAGATAGCAAGCAAAATATTTCATTTGCTAGTAGTCTGTGTGACTCAATCTAGTCTAAGTGACCTATTGTATTTTTGGACTAAGTGTCCTACTGTATATTGTTCTGTGTGAACATTCTTAGTGAGTGTCTTCTCAAGTAAAGAGAAGAAGAGTGGAGTAGGCTTAGACCGAACCACTATAAAAATTCTCTTTCTCACTTTACTTTGTTGCTTATCTTTTACATTGCTTATTTCCTTTATCCATGCTTTGCTCAGTCCCTGCTAAACTTATTTAGCAAAGACTTACTGACATTGCTGCCTCAAGTCATTAGTTTAAAAACTAAGGGGTTCTTTGCTATAAATTCCACTGCTAACTCTTTTCAAAATATAAGAAAACTTTTTATTAAACAAGAAATGATTTAAATTGCAAATTTTATAAGTAAGACTTAAATATTGAAAAATACTATTCAACCCCCCTTCTAGTATTTTTCCCTTTGGGACCTAACATAGTGATATATTACTAGATGTTGCTCATTGTTTATAATTTTATAATATGTTTTTAAAATTATTGCCAACATAATAATAACATATAGGGTCGCACACTAAGAGTATAATTAAAAAGAGAATTAATTAGGATATTAGATTTTAAATAAGTGAATATGATTGGCTTATTTAAAATCATAGTTGAGAATTAATACAAATTTAATATAAATTAACTAAGTAATTGATTTAGTCAATTATATTAAAACAACATCAGCTATAGAGTATTAAAATGTTAATAGTTGCAGCAGCTGCAGAGTCTTAAAATGTTAATAACTGTAGCAGCTGTAGAGTATTAAATGTTAATAGTTGCAGTTATAGTAGAGTATTGAATACTTTATTGTAGGTCTCAACTTGCAAAGAGGTGGTGGTGATATATATATATATTACTCTATCTAGGTTCACTGCATCTGAATATATACATGATATATATTATGATCTATTGGTTGAAAAGGGTGGTGGAAGAGGCTATTAGCTGCCTATAAATACTCATCTTCCTCTTATCTCCTGAGATACAAGAATATATACAACCTTCAGTATTTTCTTATTCACTATCTAAATGTATACTAGAGAAGAAATAAATAGAATAGAAAGGGATATAATGAGATCAAAAGTTATTCTTTCACTTTCTTTTGGCTAGTATCACCAAAAAAAAAGTCATTCATCTCCTTGTTTGAGGTGTATGCTCGTGTGGATACCAGTAGAGGCTTGGTTCAGTTGGATTGAGCTTGTGGTTCATCACCATCTGTACCAAAGTTCGAAATTTGCAGCCTGAATTGTTCAGAATCTGCAACTTGAATTGGTACCTTTTTGACAAATCTGTATTTCCTGTTTCGCATGGATTCTTTTTAGTGTTTCAATTGGTTTTAATTTATTTTTTCCATTGCATTTATATGCCTGAAACCCCAAGAGAAACATCCACCAATGAAAAAATCCACCGATGAAAAAAATACCCATTGGTGGAGAAATATCCACTGATGAACAATACCACCTATGGAGAAATATCCATAGACGGAAAAATATCCACCGTTGAGAAAATATCCACTGATGAGAAAATATCCACCGATGAACAAAGTACAATAGTTGTAAATAAACATAATAGAAACTAAACAATAACTTCTTTTAAAACATGCAAGCTACCTTGCATCAGTCAACCCAAACACCCACTGGGAGAATTACAATATCTTACTCTAGAGAATAACTTTTTGATTGATTCTCTTTTTGTTGGAATCTAGACTCGTGTACTCTAATTCCTTGTGTGCAGATGCAGGTGGTCCTTGAACATAGGTCAAAATCCTAATTTGAGACCCTATTTCAACATAAGATCCATGAGATTGATTTGATGATATCTTTCTCATCTATTTTTCAAATGATTTGGTTCTTGATACGTTAGAAATCTTGTTAAGTCCTCTCTAACGTTTTAGTTTTGAGTTTAGAGAGATTTCATTTTTAAGAGGGTCAAATTCTTTGTTCAACCTAGCAATCCTCTTGAAACCGATAACAATTTACAAAAATTTCCATATTAAATTAATTGTATCTTTCTCATTTCTTATCCAAATTGATTTATTCGATCCCTTGGAAAGATTGTTAATCCTTCTATAACCTTGTAGTTTTGTATTTTGAGAGATTACATCTCTAAGATGGTGAAATTTTGTGTTGAAACAACTATCCTAGGATGCCCTATTTTTGTCTTAGTGGTAGTGAGACCCATTTGGAATATATATATATTATGTTTAAACCATCTTTTCTCTCATATTCTTTCTTATAATTCCAGAGGACAACCCTAACCCCTTTCACGTCCATTTTTAACACAAAATCATAACAAATCATAGAATCAAAACTAAGGATCCAACAAGCTCTAGCTATTGTTCCGATTAGTTCCTTTAATTTATTCACTTTTCCTACTTTGAGGTAAGGGCAATTTGTTGTAAATTTAGTATTATTCATGTATATGAGTTCATAGGATCATTCTCGACATGGATATACGGTTGAAACTTTGTTGCGAAAGCTCGAAGGATGTTTTAGGCCAAAAGGGCCACTTTCATGGTTTTGGCCTATATGAGTACTTTTGATGCTTCTATTTGATTATGGTTTGCATACTTGTTACCTTGAGACTATTGTGGACCTTAGGGTTACATGATGGAGTGTTTTACATAGCTAATTCCATAAAAGCTATATGATGCCCTTTTGTGCACACCATGTGTTTGATTAAATGCTTTGCACACAGACATATTTATTGATGCATTTAATGGCACTGTGAAAATAATAGGCTTGCATATGGATGTGTTAAATTGTTGTTTGTGGCAAAGATATATTGCTAGAGGTGTTTGCAAACTACCTTATCGAATATAAACATGTCATGCATATATGTTATATATACGGTGCATACGTGCACGTGGGATCACTTCTTAAGTGTGAAATCCTACCACTTATGCAATCATAATATGGAAAGAGAAAAGAGTCATGGATATCATATTTTGAGTGTATCAATGGGATACATCAGATATAGGTGTCTGGATTCTTTGTCCTCCACCTCCGATCAAAGGTTGTTGATTCCTTGGGTACCATTTGGCTATGTCTCCTTGAGGGTTATCGGCTTAATATTCGTATGGTACTTTATAAAATAAGATGGTAAATGATAAGATGGGAACTTTCTTCTATAGTAAATCCAGAGATGTACCTTGGAGAATTGACAAGGTATGGTTATCATCCCATATGTACCCTATGTGCATACTATGTGGATTGGAATGATAACTACCTTATGTGCATACACTCATGTCATTGTCATCATGTCTTTCATTATATCATCCCCTACTTAGCTTTTACTAACCCCTTTCATGTTTCATATCATGTAGGTTTAAGCTATATGGAGTAAGCTGAGTTCTTCTAGTTCGTGCAGGGTAGTTTCGAGAGTATTTTTTCTTTTTGTTCTTTGAGGTGTAGCCACTTTGTAGATAGTATTTTGTTGTTCTTAGTCTTATTATCTTTTGTAGTTGTTGTATTAGCCTTGGAGGATTGAGACATGCATGGCTAGATTTATTGTTTGTAACTTACATTTTTTCAAACTTATGGTGGTGATATTTCAAACTATGCTTATTTTCATTATGTTTATTCCACAAAATTTTTAAAATATCATGTTTTCATAAAGTATAAATGTTATTGATACAATAGTATGACACATTCAAATTGCGAGTATAACTTGATTGACTATTGGGTCGGGGTGTGACATGTAGTCTCTTTGTGCCTTTGTGCTCGCTGGGTATGCTCCTTCTAGTTTGTATTTTTTATCCCCTATCTTTTATATATAATCTCTTTTCATAAAATAAAATAAAATAAAAAGCTTGTTAGAAATATACCAAGGTCCTAGGGCAAGTATATTATCTCTTTCTTCAGGGTATTAAATCAGAACACAAAATAGCCTTTGGAGGCATTAGGAATTTTCTTCTTCTTTTTTTTTTTCCTTTTTGGCTAAATAGGCATTAGGAATTATTTGTTGAAGGCTGAGATGTTGCCAAATTTTCACAACAATAGGCTCTACAACCTTAAATGGTAACCGAGATCGGTGGAAGTATACCACAAAGCCTGCTAAACACTCATCTCTCATTCCCAAACTCTCCCTTAGTGTTGTGGACTACTATGTATGGAATGAGCGGAATGCCAAAATCATCTTGAAAAGGTCTAAAAATCTAATACTGTTACAGGAGAAATCATGCACTATATTGTATTTAAGCTTGTCTCTTACGTAAAATTTCTGAAGCTACAACATCTTTGTAATCTGAAACATTGTGGTATGTCACGGCCTTAGAATTTTCCTTCTTCTAAGTCCCAACCGTGTCGGCCTCCAACGCTTGTCACCCCTTGTGATCTACTAGAGCAGCATACCAACAAAGCTCTTGAGCAAAGTCTATGAGATGGAAGCACACCAAAACTTGAGCAAAGAGAACTTGTATTAAGAGAGCTTTGAATACAAGTGAGTACAATGCTTCAAGAATTCTAAGATGGTTACAAATGAGGGAGGTTCTCCTATTTATAGGTCTTACCTCCTCTAGGAAACTTCTAGAGATCCTACATATCTCTACTAAGGAAGCTTCTAGTCTTGGCTTTCTTTAGCCTTTTCTAGATCCTTCCAAGCACTATCTATACAAGGAATATTCTAGGCCTACTATTTACATGATATTTCTAGAATATTCTTGAGTCTAGCACCTTCTATCCTCAACAAGTAAACTCTACAAGGCTCTAGACCCTTCCAGAATGTTCTGCATGAAAATGGTGCATAATCGGAGCCAATTTTTACATGTTTTTAAACAGGACGTGACACTCTTCCCCACCTATCTCGGAGATGCCCTCATCGACGCTCGGTATTGCTCTAATTCCTTATCGAATTGCCACAAGTCTTGTTCATTATTCCATGTGGCATCACTTGTAGGCAATCCCTTCCAAAGAACCAAGTATTGCATGGTTGGTGGCACTCCATGCTTATGTATTACCTTATCAGCAAGCACCTCACCAATCTCTTTGTCATAAGACTTCGTTACTATTGGTGGTGCTCGTGATGAGTCTCCTCGTGACGGGTCTTCCATGTCTTTATGATACTCCTTTAGTATGCTCACATGGAAGACATGATGGATCTTCAAAGTAGGGGGGAAGGTTAAGCTTGTAGGACACCCTCCCTACCTTCCCAACAACCTCATAGGGTCCTTCATATTTTCTGACTAGACCCTTATGCACAGCTCGGAATGCTTTAAATTGTTGTGGTAGGAGCTTAACCATTACCTTGTCTCCTACTTGAAACTCCTTGTGGCGCCTCTTTGCATCGGCCCACTTCTTCATACTTTTTATCGCCTTAGTCAAGTAGACCCTTGCTATTTCAGCTTGCTCCTCCCATGCCCTGGCCATGTGAAAATCTCCTGGACTCCATCCATCTGCCTTACTTACAATGGAGTGAGGAGTGAGGGGTTGTTGTCCCATGACAACTTCAAACGGACTTTTGTCAGTCGACCTCACTCTTTTGCAAGTTGTATGAAAACTGAGCCACGTCCAACAGCTTGGCCCAATCTCGCTGATTGACACTCACAAAGTGCCAAAGATAGCATTCTAACAATGCATTCACCCTTTTGGTTTGGCCGTCGGTTTGAGGGTGAAAACTTGTAGAGAAATGTAGCTTCGAGTCCATGTATTTGAACAATTCTATCCACAACTGTTAGGTTTTGGAACATTTGATGATGATTGTCTTTAGATTACTTAGAGTACAAATGTATAGAAAGTGTTAATTAGTAACACTGAAGTTTTGTAGCTAGCAGTTATCTCTTTGTTTGTAATTCATTCATTCTTTGTAAAGAGATATAAATATTTCTTGTTTGTAAGTAACTGCTGGAATAGTGTATCGAAGCTTCAGAAAGTTAAGATGTGTATTTGATCCGTTAGAATTTGCAAAAAGGCTTGTCGGAGACTAGGAGAACTAGTCAGAGACTAAAAAGATTTTATCTGTCGGAGACTAGTTTTGCCTATCGGAGACTAAGACTTAAGTCATCAGAGATTAAGTCTAAAGGAGTCGGAGACTAAAGCTTACGTCATCAGAGACTAAAGTTAAAAGCATCAGAGACTAAGCTGATGTCATCGGAGACTAAGCCTTAACGCGTCAGAGACTAAATAATTCTATCGGAGACTACATAAGCTGACGTCATCAAGGACTAAATGCACCGGAGATTAGTAATGACGTCACCAGAGACTAAAAGAAGCATCAGGGACTAATTGTGATTTAATCCCTGAGAGATACAAAGATCAAATTAAAAAGGAATGTCTTCCACGTAGTTTAAGATATTATTGAAGACGTAGCTGGTAAGGAAATTAACCAGAAATCTGTTCCTATAAAAAAAAAGGAAATATTGTATTTGATTCGAATAAGGAAGCTGAATTTTATTCAGAATAGTAACTGAGTCAATAGTAATTCAGTTGTTAGAGAGAAGCTGTAATTAGTTTTACAGAGAATTGTAATTCGAAGCTGTCTAGGTTTTTCATAGTTTTTGTATCTTTTCCTATACAGAATAGAAAAGAAGCTGATGATCATATTTATTATGATTGTTAGAATTTGTAATCAGTTGTGAAATCAATATAGCAATTGTTTATAAATTGATTTGAGTTTTTGTTCTTTATATTCCGCAAGAAAGTTTAATTTCTTAAAGAACAAGAAATTCGAAAAGTATTCAAAGAACTTGTATTCAACCCCCCCCCCCCCCCCCCTCTACAAGTTCTCGGCATCTCACTGGGAAAACAACAACTTCCCCGTGAAGCGTGGGTCTCGGTCGCTAATAATAGTCTTAGGCGGCCCCCAATGTTTGACAACATTCTTGAAGAATAACCTCGCTGCCTCTTTGGTCGTGCAATCCTTTGGTGCGGCTATGAACATTCCATACTTTGAGAATCGGTCCACAACCACCAAGATAGACCCGCACCCTTCAGACGTTGGCAACGCCGAGATGAAGTCTAGAGATACGCTTTCCCATGGTCTTTTTGGTATGGGTAATAGCTCCAAAAGACTACTTGTCGCTCGATTGTCCACTTTTTTTTGTTGACACACAAGATAAGTCTGTACATAAAGCTCGACCTCGTACTTCATTTGAGGCTATAAGTAGTTAGCCTCAAGAAGGGCATAAGTCATTTTCTATCCCGGGTGGCCAGCCTATTTCGTGTCATGACACTCCTTGATGAGCATCCTTCTCAAACCGTCCCACTTAGGAACATAGATACGCCGACCTTTGGTGTAGAGAAAGCCGTCCTCTACCCAAAATCTCTTGGTTTTCCCCTCTTTGGCTAAGTCCACTAATGTCTTGGCCATTGGATCATGAGCCATGCCATCTTTGATTTGGTCCAAGAGATCTCCATTGACAATGCTAATGGCTGCCATTTTTGCCTTCCGGCTCAAGGCGTCGGCCACCACGTTTGCTTTGCTCAGCTTGTACTCTAGCGTGAAGTCCAACTCTGCTAGAAAGTCCTGCCACCTTGCTTGCTTTGGTGTCAATTTCTTTTGTGTTTAGAAGTAGCTAGTGACAACATTATCCATCTTGATAGAGAAGTGAAAGCCAAGCAAGTAGTGCCTCCAAGTGCGCAAGCAATGCACAATGGTTGTCATTTCCTTCTCTTGCACCGTGTACCGTTTCTCTGTGTTATTCAGCTTACGGCTCTCAAATGCTATTGGATGCCTTTCTTGCATGAGTACCCCACCAATAGCAAAATTCGAAGCATCTGTTTACACTTCAAACTCCTTGGTGTAATCGGGCAACGCTAAGACAGGCTTCTTAGAAACCGTTGCCTTAAGATCCTCAAAAGCTTTCTCGCACTTTTGGGACCACTCCCACACCTTGCCCTTCTTGAGCAAGTCCGTCAACGGTGCGGCATGAGCTGAATACCCCTTGATGAAATGCTGATAGTAGTTAACCAACCCTAAGAATGATCTCAACTCCGAGACCTTTGTGGGCGCTTCCCATTCCATGATAGCTTTTATCTTCTTGTCATCCATCTTTAACGTGCCGACCTTTATCACATGGCCCAAGAATTGCACTTCTCGTTGGGCAAATGAGCACTTCTCCCTCTTAATATAAAGTTGGTTATCCCGCAAGATCTTGAACACGGTTCTTAGATGTTCCACATGCTCCTCCATGGTATTGCTATAGATGACTATATCATTTAGATACACCACCACGAACCGGTCCAAGTAGGGATATAATATATTGTTCATGAGGGTGCAAAACGTTGTCGGGGCATTTGTTAGCCCAAAGGACATTACTAACCACTCATAAGCCTCGTAACGTGTCACACAAGTTGTCTTGGGCTCATCCCCTTCAGCAATGCGGACTTGATAATAGCCCGACCTCAAGTCCACCTAAGTATAAATCTTGGCACGTCCTAATCAATCTGTTGGTTTTTAATTGAAAAAACACAGGAAAGAATAAAAGAAAAGATATATGAATGAAGCAATGGGAATTCTACATTTTATTCATCAGAATTCATCTACATTTATAATACTAGAACTTAATAGAAAATCAGATTTCTAAGCAATCTAATCTCTGATTCAAAATATCAGAAATAAACTAACTGTTTCCTAGATAATAGGAACTTCTTATTGACTAGGTTTACAAGTTGTTGTAGACCAAGTAAACTAGCTGAAAATACTAAAAATAATAGAATAATACTGAGCAGTCCTAGAGCAAATAATTAACACTCCTCCTTGCTTTAGGAGCTGCAAACACCAATCTCCTGCCTTAGTAACTGAAACCTGCCTACGGGTAGTGGTTTCGTAAACAAATCTGCCAAGTTATCGACTGACCTGTAGTATACTAAAGTTATTTCACCATTTTGCTGTACCCCCCTTAAGAAATAGAGCTTGATATTTAAATGTTTACTCTTCCCATGAAATACTGGATTGTTTGAGATTGCAATCGCAGCTTGATTGTCAACAAATATCTGAATATTATCTTTCTTCTCCATGTGTAAATCACACAAAAGTTTTTTCAACCATAAAACTTGATTAACTGCTGTTGTTGCTACTACAAATTCTGCCTTTGCAGTAGATTGTGCAACAATTTCCTGTTTCTTTGACAATCAGGAGAAAACTCCTGATCCTAGGCTAAAGCAGTATCCTGAAGTACTCTTCATGTCATCTATTGATCCACCCCAATCACTATCCGAGAATCCATGTAGCTTATAGTCTGGAGTGTATTTAAACTTGATACCATAATTAACAATACCCTTAATGTATCTCAGTATTCTTTTTGTTGCTCTTAAATGTAGTTCACTAGCACAATGCATAAATCGAGATAAAAGACTTACAACAAATAAAATGTCCGGCCTTGTTGTAGTGAGATACATGAGACATCCAATCAAACTTCTAAAATGACCTTCATCAACTTTATCAAAACCATCGTCCTTGCATAGCTTTTTTTTCTGATTTATTGGTGTTTCATTGCTTTACAACCTTCCATCTGGAATTTCTTTAATATTTCTTCTGCGTACTTTTTCTGGCAAATAAAAACTTCATTTTTCTTTGTTTGACTTCCATTCCCAGGAAATAGGTCATAAGACCAAGATCTGTCATTTCAAATACCTGTTTCATTTCTTGTTTGAATTCATCAACCAACCTTGTATTATTTCCCGTCACCAAGAGATCATCAACATAGAGGGACACTACAAGAAGATCATTGCCATTATATTTCACATAAAGAGTAGACTCAGATAAGCTTTTTACAAAACCCAAACTCAGTAAATGTTCGTCAATCCTACTGTACCAGGCTCTTGGTGCCTATTTTAGGCCATAAAGACCCTTTTTTAGTAGGTAGACTTTATCTTCTTCTCCTTGCTTAACAAATCCTTCTAGTTGCTCAACATATATTTCTTCTTGTAATATTCTGTTCAAGAAAGTAGATTTAACATCTAACTAGAACACTTTCCAGCCCTTTTGTGCAGCTACTGACAACAACAATCTAACGGTGTCCAATCTAGCAACAGGAGCGAAAGTGTCAAAATAATCGATACCAAATATCTGAGCATATCCCTTAACTACAAGCCTGACCTTGTATTTGTTGATGGAGTTATCAACATTCAGCTTTGTTCTGAACACCATTTTACTCCGATAACTTTTCTATTTTCAGGCCTGTCAACCAATTCCCATGTTTTATTTTTCTCAATTATTGGCATCTCCTCCTCCATTGCATTCTTCCATTTCAAATCTTGAAGTGCTTCTTCACGACCAGTAGGTTCACATATTGCGACATGACATCTCTGGTAGATTTCTGAAAGTGACCTCCTACCTCTGATTGGAGGATCGTCTTCCAACTCCTCTTGCCACTGATCTGTTGTTTGTTCTTTAATTAAGTTTTCTGTTAGATCTTGTGACAATTCACCCGTTGTTTGCAGATTTTTCTAGTCCCATAGCTCGTCCTCATTAAAATGCACATCTCTAGTGATAGACATCTTGCCTGTTTGAGGATGATAAACTTTATAGGCTTTAGAAACTGAACTATAACCTACTAAGATACCTGGAATTTCCTTCTTATCGAGTTTGTCATGCTTAACCTTTGGAATATGAACAAAACACACTGAACCAAAAACTTTAAGAAAACGTAGTGATGGTTTATACCCATACCATGCTTCAAATGGAGTTTTGTCTTCCAGAGCCTTGGTTGGAAGTCGATTTTGTAGAAAAAATGTTGTGTTAGCAGCCTCTGCCCAGAAAGCTTTTGACAACTCTTTTTCATGCAACATCCACCTGGCCATCTCCATTTCCATTATGTTCCTCCTTTCGCTTACTCCATTTTGTTCTGGAGTGTAAGCAGTTGTGAGCTGATGTTCAATGCCAGCTTCTTCATAAAATAAATTGAACTCTGCTGATGTATATTCTTTTTCGTTATCGGACCTTAAAATCTGCATCTTGTAACCACTCTGATTTTCCACCATTTTTTTAAACTTCCAAAATACTCTTAGCTACTTCTGATTTGAATTTCAAAAAAAAATTCCAACACATTCTACTAAAATCATCAACAAAAACAATATAGTAACGACTACCTTGTAATGATGGCATTTTTTGAGGTCCCCCAACATCCATGTGAATTAACTGCAGCTTTTGCGATGCTCTCCAAGTTGACTTCGGAAATGACATTGTAGTTTGTTTACCATATTGGCATGCCTTGCAATTTGGCAAATGATCAGCAAGCACCGACAAACCTTGTACCATTTCATTTTTCTTCATTTTCAGCATTCTTGAAGATGACAGTGACCAAGTCTCTTATGCCAAATCTCTGTGTTGATAGCTTCATTGTAATAGGCTGTCTGCACCTCCTCCGTTGGATCAAACAAAAACCTTTTACCACTCATCTTGACTTTTAAAATTTCCTGACCACTACTATTATAAATAAAGCAGTACTTATCTTTAAAAGAAACTTCAAATCCTTTTTCAATAAGTTGACCCACACTCAACAAGTTTTTATCAATATCAGGTACATAAAGAACATTTGAGATTGTTTTTGTACCTGAAGTTGTTGTAATTGCAATCGTACCTATTCCTTTTGCAGAAATATAGCCCCCATTACCTATTCTGACTTTTGTAATTCCAGTGGTCTTCAAATCCTTGAAGAGTGTTCTGTCATAAGTCATGTGGTTTGTACAACCACTATCAATAAGCCAAGATTCCAAAGAGCTCCTGGTTGAAAAACATGTCACCACAAAAATCTGGTCTTCATCATCTTGGTCTGCAACATGTGCATTTGCCTCGTGCTTTTGAAATTTGCTTTTGCAAATCACAGCTTCATACCCAATCTGATTACACTTACTACACTTTGCATCTGGTCTCTTCCAATATTTAAATGGTGGATGACCTTTTCTGCCGCAGTGATGACAAGACGGATAGTTTTTCTTTAAGTTTCTATCCTTTCTTTGAACTTGACTGTTTGTAGTATTTTCACTGCTTGAAGCCTAAGTCTTTGTGTAATTATTCCTTTGTTTTTCCCAACTTCATAGTGCTTGGTTGGGAGGGCTCCTTCGACCAGATGATCTTGCCTCATTAGTCTCTGTTGCTCTTGGGACTTCAAGGCATTTAACAATTCCGCCAAAGTAATCTTAGACATATCCTTTGTGTTCTCTAATGTAGTTAGAGCAACTTCATATCTTTCAGGCATTGTTACGAGCATCTTCTCTACAATTCTGGAATCAGCAAATTCAGTACCTAGTAATCGTACCTTGTTAATGATGTTAAGCAACCTGTCTATTCTTTGATTGTCTTAGATTCCTTTATCCTTTACGACTCAAATTCCCTTATTAAATTCAGCGCCTGCATTCCTCTTATCTTTTCATCTCCTGCATATTCAATTTTCAAATAATCCCAAACTTCTTTTGTTGATTTGAGAGACATGATCTTCGTGAAAATTGTTGTTGAAACTACAGCAAACAAGCATGCTTTCGCCTTTGACTTTCTGGTTTTCTTATCCTTATGGTTCTTGATCTAGGCAACAGTGGGATTATTTGGCAACTCAAACACTGCATAGTCCTCTTCTACTACTTCCCATAGATCCAAAGCCTCCATGTACGTCTGCATTCCCACTTCCCAAAACTTATAATTTTCTCCATCAAAGACAGGAGGAGCAAGTTGTGGGAAGTTACCAATTTCCATCTCACAGGTCCCTTAAGAATTACAGCTCTGATACCAGTTGTTAGTTTTTAATTGAAAAAACACGGGAAAGAATAAAAGAAAAGATATAGGAATGAAGCAATGGGAATTCTACATTTTATTCATCAGAAGTCAACTACATTTATAACACTAGAACTTAACAGAAAATCAGATTTCTAAGCAATCTAATCTCTGATTCAAAATATCAGAAACAAACTAATTGTTTCCTAGATAATAGGAAATACTTATTGACTAGGTTTACAAGTTATTGTAGACCAAGTAAACTAGCTGAAAATACTGAAAATAATAGAATAATACTGAGCAGTTCTAGAGCAAATAATTAACACTATCAAACAAATCAGCTATTAAAGGAATAAGATACTTGTTTTTTATAGTTACCTTGTTAAGTGCTCGATAGTCTATACATAACTGAAGTGTCCTATCTGCCTTCTTTTGAAATAGCACCGGTGTCCCATACGGTGCCTTAGATGGCTTGATTTGTCCCGACTCAAGCAGTCCATTGAGCTATCTTCGTAATTCGTCCAACTCTAGTGGTGACATCCGGTAGGGTACCATGACAGGTGGCTTGGCACCCGGTTCAAGCTCTATCTTGTGATCCACCAGTCGCCTTGGTGGGAGTTCTTTAGGTAGTTTCGGTGGCATGACGTCCTCGTTCTCCTTAAGAACATCCTTTATTGCCTTCGAGAATTCCTCTTCTTGCTCGGCCTTGGCATCTTCATCATCCTCGTCCAACTCCCGGACATATGCCAAGTATGTTTTCTTGCCCTTCTTCATCCCTTTGTCGAGTTGCATAGAAGACAAAGTTTTGGCTTCCTTGCTGCCTTGTGCCCCCGACACTATGCAAGACTCCGTTCTACCCGCAATGCATATAGTATTATAAAAGGGCATGAGGATAGCGTTGACATACTTTAGGAACTCCATCCCTAGGATAATTTTAAAATCATCCATAGCTGCCACCGAAAAGTTGACATGGCCCTTCCAATTGTCGATTCTTACTTTTACTCCTCGAGCCACGCCTTCTAAGGGCTTTGCTTGAGTATTCACTGTCTTCATCAATCCGCCCCTACTAGTAACTTGAGCACCAACTCGTTCGACCTCATCCATAGTTATGAAATTGTATGTTGCCCTCGTGTCCACCATCACATGGGCTGCCTTCCCGTTAATAAAAACATTCAAGTACATAAGCTCTTGCCTCCCGTAGGCTGTGGTGTTGGCTTTGCCGCTAGGGCGCTTAGTACTTGCAAAGATCCCATATGGGCTTCTTCCGTTGCTTGGCCTTGTTGCTCCCTTTCTTTCACTATGGCTGACAAGGAACCAAGCTTCAGGCATTCCTTCATTGACTGTTTCCCCTTGCACACAAAGCATCCACCTTTGGGTACAAATCCTTTCTTTTTCTCCTCGTAGTCACGACGGTTTGGCACCTTGTCGTCTTGGCACCGACCCCCGTTGTTGTCCTTGTTTCCCCCACCTTTAGCATGATTAGCATTCTTAGCTTGAGACTTAGGCTTAGAAGACTCACCTTTTTGGTACTCCATTAGAGATTCTGCCACGACTATGGCTTCATCCGCAACCTTGACCCACCTCTTTTGAAGTTCTTGTTTCGCCCAATTTTGTAGCCCATCGGTGAAGTAAAAGAGCAAATCTTCACTAGTCATGTTAGAGATTTGCAACATTAGGCCCGTGAATTTCCTAACATAGTCCTGGATGGTGGTTTTGTGGCGAAGCTCCCTTAGCTTCTTTCGTGCTTCATAAACCACGTTTTTCGGGTAGAATTGCCTCTTAAGCTCCTTCTTGAACTTGTCCCATGTATCAATTTGGCATAGGCCCTTCTCCATATCGACATGCTTTCTCCTCCACCACAAGGTAATCATATCATTAAGATAATGAGCAGCGGTGCGTACTGTGAAGACCCCGATTTGTAAATAAATTTCGTGATGAAATCTAATTATTTTTGCTTATTATTTTTTTTTATTATTATGAAAATTATTTTCTTATAAGTTGTGAATATTGAAATTATTTTCTTATTATGAAAAATTTATCTGCAATGTGATGTCCAAAAGATTTATTTTCTAAATGATTTTGTAAAGCTTATGAGGATTATAAGTTGTTCTACCTTTAAAGGAGTGTTTTGGCATGAATGCTTCGGGTAGCTACAGTACCCGTTTTTTTTAAAATACTCCACTGATGGGGGGAGGGAACAGCAGCATTAAATGCTCATCATCCCTACCATTACCCTAGAGTCAGCTATGAAAGATGACCGAAGGACACAGCAGCCATTTCAATCACTCTCTCCTTCTTCAGTCATTTCCTTTCTTTTCATAACCAACAGCTGAGATCAAGTTGATCCTACGGTTCTTGTTGTTCAACCAAGTGATATATATACACATCACGCTGTTGTAACCTTGATTCTACCTTTCTAAACTTCCATCAAACTTAAATATAATTTTCGAGACAGCAGTTCTTCTTGAAGGATAAACCGAAGCATTTATTTTCTTCCTACAGTAAGGAGGTAAGAGCATCTTATTTAAGTCTTGCTAAATTTCTTGCGTCTCTGCTCTACCTACCACCTTTAATACCATGTTCATTTATTCTCAAAAGTATGACTTAATGCATATTCTAACGATCGGAGTAAATGTCATTTATTTCAAGTTGTCTAGTTGGGTGTAGTGTTGTTGACAACCACCTGATGGACAAACCTTTAACTACCAAACATTCTGTTGACAGTAGTCGCAACCCCATGCTTGAATATTCTTTAACCTGATTTTCTTTACCCTAAACCGTGTTTAGGATGGCATGCAGACCAAAAGAAATGTTATGTATCATTGAGAGAATGATGAGTTTTGACCTAAGTGTGGATATGGTTGAGGGCACCACACATGGAGGAATAAGGAAGACGACCCTGTATCTGAGGCAGACTTTAACTTAGTCTCTGACGAGTATGGGTTAATCCCTGATGAGTTAATCCCTGATGAGTTAATCCCCGATTAATCCCTGATGAGTTAATCCCTGATGAGTTAATCCCTGATGAGTTAATCCCCGATTAATCCCTGATGAGTTAATCCCTGATGAGTTAATCCCCGATTAATCCCCGATGGGTTGATAATCCCCGATGGGTTGATAATCCCCGATGGGTTGATAATCCCCGATGGGTTGATAATCCCCGATGGGTTAATCCCCGATGGGTTGATAATCCCCGATGGGTTGATAATCCCCGATGGGTTGATAATCCCCGATGGGTTAATAATCCCCGAAGGACTGATAATCCCCGATGGGTTACTAGTCTCCAGTGAGTTAAAGCATAGTACTTCCCTGATGCGCAGTTTGTTTTAAAAAAAAACTATAAAATGCTATTTTCTTAAATTATTTTAAGATGTTTGAATTGATTTCTTAACCTCAATAGTTTTATATCAGATTGAGACGTTAAAAGTTAAGGACATCACATGTGCATTTCTCCCTCATATTTTAAACCCAGATAATAAATTCATTTTTGTGATATGTATATTCTTACAGAATTTTCCACTCGCGAGTAAATTAAATTTGGTAGTGAGCAAAGGACTGAGGCAAGTATATTCACAATCTCATGCTTATTTCAGTTTAACGCATTATCATTTGTTTCGATATGCGTAGAAGGTTGGATTTATACTTTCATTGTTCTGATGCGTGAGCATGCTATGCTTTTGATTCTGCTAGCATAATATGAATGATGATGCATGGATATAAATGAGCTTTGAATTTCAGCTATGTTTTCAATCTTATGTCTATGCAACGAGAATGTGAATGATGCCCCTTATGGGGGTTATGCCACATGGTTGGCAAGAGGAAAGGAAAGGTGCTGATGTGTTCTTCACCTGACCAAGAGGAAATGTTATTTGACTACGTAGTCACTCAGAGGGATCATGCGGTCCAGCCTGGCCAGCTGTGTACTGTATGGTTAGCAGATCCACGGGTGTAGCCCCCGTTGGATATTTGAGAATGTTATGATCAGGTGTATACCTGACTTCCTTCAAGGGGGGATCACAAGTTGTATATCATCAGTGAATCCTCAAAGATTTTGAAGGTTTCCGAGGACTTGGTATTGCTTCACCAAGCCTCACAAACAGAATTTGAATTTCTCTCCTTTGATTCCAGATGAAATTCGTTGAATTATTCATATTTGCCTCTACGTGTATATACTTGCTGGGCGTAAAACGCTCACCCATGTTGAATGTTAATGATTTGCAGGACAGAAAGCTAAAGCTGAACCCTCTGACAAGGGGAAAGCAAAGATGATAAGCTGCTAAGTGTTTATCTTTTTGATAGAACTGATGAAGGAAAGAAAGGAATGAATGAAGGAAAGAAGGAAGACGTTTGAAGAGTCGATGAGATTTATTTTGTTATTAGGAAATGATGTAATAGCTTCCGCTGTAATTACTTAATTCTTGGGTTGTAATAACTCTTAAATGCTGTTTTTATTCAGTATTTATTTGGGAATGGATGAATGGTTATCTTTACCTTCTTATGATGATGCCCTAGTCCGGTATGGGATTATGGGGTCGTCACACGTACCTTAGTGACCTCGTCAATAATGCCCATGCCTTCAAAGTATTGCTCACAATCCCATAAGAAGTTCTCCACTCTTTTGGCATCCCGTTTTCCATCAAATGGCTTCGGCCTTGGGATGTCAGCCCTTGACAACTCCCTAGCCACCATTCCTCCACCAAGAACACTTGCCTTAATCTCAGCAAGTTGAGCTTGTACAGTACCGAACATCTCCATCATTTTTGCCTCAAGCCCATTAATCCATTCGTCACGAGCCATGTCTTTTTCTTCAAGTATAGAAATTCTTTCCCCCATCACAACTACTGAGCTTTGGAGGTCTTGGAGCTCCCCCTTGACATGTTCTACTTCGGTAAAGACATGGTTCTCTAATGCCGCAAAGTCATGCTCGATTCGTTCCACTCGGGCCATGCCTTCCTCAAGGCCTGTCCCAAGTGCACCAATCATTCCCTCAAGCACCATCAAATCAGAAATTTTAGCTTTAGAGTTAGGTGTCTTACCTTGAGAAACACTTCTAACCACCGTTTCAGGTACAGGAACGTCGGTGTTGCTATTGTCACCAAGAACACCCTCTGTCCTTGCATCATTACCTCCGTTGTTGGTGTGCACGTTCTCTGCAGTTGACATGATGTCTTCCCTTCGAGATTACGCTCCTTTAGCTTTGATACCAAGTTGTCACGGCCTTAGAATTTGCCTTCTTCTAAGCCCCAACCGTGTTAGCCTCCAGCGCTCGTCATCCCTTGTGATCTACTAGAGCAGCCTACTAACAAAACTCTTGAGCAAAGTCTATGAGATGGAAGCACACCAAAACTTGAGCAAAGAGAACTTGTATTAAGAGAGTTTTGAATACAAGTGAGTACAATGCTTCAAGAATTCTAAGATGGTTACAAATGAGGGAGGTTCTCCTATTTATAGGCCTCACCTCCTCTAAGAAGCTTCTAGAGATCCTACACTATCTCCACTAACGAAGCTTCTCTCGTCTTGACTTTCTTTAGCTTTTTATATATCCTTCCAAGCACTATCTATATAAAGAATATTTTAGGCCTAGTATTTACATGATATTTCTAGAATATTCTTGAGTCTAACATCTTCTATCCTCAACAAATAAACTCTACAAGGCTCTAGATCCTTTCAGAATGTTCTGCATGAAAATGGTGCATAATAAGAGTCAATTTTTACATGTTTTTAAGCGAGACGTGACATGTAGCTTTCTTAAGCTCTGTGTTATTAGTCTTTAAGTGACTAGATGATTTCCTTTTTGGTTGCTCACTGAGGTATGTCTCAGCGAGATCTCGGGGGTATGCCTCCACGATTTGTTCTCTTTTTTCTTTAATACATTTTCCACTTAGCAACAAAAAAAAGTATCCCACAAGGCTGTTGCGCCAGTTGTCCACTGCTTGTTTAAGAACCAAAGTGAGGGGTGATTAGCCACTAAACCTTCTTTCGAAATGGAAGGAGGATGGAACTGTAGCGAGAATTTTCTCAGGTTTTTATTGGTTACAATGTGGCTCCAAGACGGAATTAAATTACTACATGATATAGAAAGAATTAAATTATAACTATACATTAAAATTTTTAAAAATTATACTCAAAATTATATTTATAATTAATCTTTGTTCCCATTTTAAGATAAATATAGTTTTTTTTTGTCTTAGTTATTTATTTTGATTTTAAATTCTATATGGGGCATGTAAATGGATCCTTGATACCACTGATTTTTAACACTAATTTAAGAATGTAAGATGAAGCAACAATTTTTTTTAATTGTAATTACTTTTGAAATCCATTCATTTATCAACTTAATGAGTCATTTTAGTACTTTCTGTATTATGTCAAGTTTTTTCCTTTTTTGCCAAGTTATCTGTATTATGTCAAGTTGTGTATTTGTATATGAGAATAGAAGAATAGATGACATCACATAGCAAGTTACATAACAAATTCTGATTTCCTTTGCACTTAAAAATTCAAAATACTTGCTCGTAATGCTCCCATTCAAACAAAATATTTCTTCAGCTAATATATATATATATATATATAGGGACTAGAGACTAATTCGGTGAAGAGCAGCAAACAAATGGAACCCATGATGGTTTTCCCTTGACCTTCTTTTTTTCTTTCTTGATCTTAACAGGGTACCTTGCCGGAGAGTTCCATTCATCAGCTGCTTTTCTGTTGACAACTTGGTCAGCAGAAGCTTCGGAGCCCAGAACTTCTTTCACAGTTGTTGCTGAAGTAACGCGAAATTTGTCTGCTGTTCCATCTTTCTGAATGTTGGTTTCCATTTGCTTCGGGCTCAGTGGCTTTGGGTTGGTTTCCATTTCCCCAAGAAGGTTCTTAAAGGGAGTACTCTGTTGTTTGCCTGCGCTCCAGTTCGTTACCTTGGCGATTATCTCTTCATTTTTCTTTCTCCCTGGAGACTCGTTGACAACATTAGAAAGAGATGGAAGCCACCCAGCCTGTAGAGCTTGAGAACATGGCTGTTGAGTGCCTTGTTCTGTCACAATCCCAAAGGCAGTTGATTTCTGGTCTGCCCAGCCTCGAGGTTCAACCAATGACATGAAAGATGGGGGCTCAAAAACATCAGCCTTCTCAGACTCTTGTCTCTGGGATGTGTTTTCTGATTTTCGAAGTCCTTCGGGATCAATCTTTGTTGTTACTTCAATCCCACTGATAGCAGGGCCATTTGACAGGGCAGACAGCACTAAACCACAAAAGAAAAAGTAAATACACAATTAACAATTAATAAAAACTGAAGGTGATGATGATGACAACAATTTAGTATAAAATGGAAAAACTGCCCTCAACTTCGCACCAGTTTGTCATACACACTACTACTATTCAACTAACTCGTTATTTCAAGAGAAAAATAAGAAGAAAATTATATACTTGATATTTGGCATTTGCTAATCAAGGAAGTAACTATCATATGTCTAGTTTAAGTAGCAAAGAGGGACATGTGAATCAAAAATAATGAATTCAGACCCTCATTTCATGGTTTATACTCTAGATGCTCCGCTTGGTTACTCGTTGGAATGAGAATCGGAATGGAATGAAATTATAAATGCTCCGCTTGGTTACTCGTTGGAATGAGAATCAGAATGGAATAAAATTAGAGAAAAAACGCAATGATGAAATACAAGTATAACAAAAAATCAAGGGAGCTTGGAATGAACATCACAGTGGAGTGTTGGAATAAGCAATACCACTTAGAAAACAAAGAAAGGTCATTCCAACACTTGTCACATTTTCCATTCCAAACTCTCTCTATTTTTTTGTCATCCTTCTCTTCCATCACTACATTTTATTCTTTAAATTCATTTCATTCTCATTCTCATTTCAGTGAGTAACCAATCACAACATAGGGGATTCTAAATGCAACCATCCCCTGCGGTATTTGTGCGGCTGCTAAAATCAAATAAAATGAGGTTATCATCATCTACATGTTTTATAAAAGGAGATCCAAGGAAATAGATCAAGATTTCTCTCAATCTTTGAATTCAATGCCAGAGAGGAAGAACGTGCTAAGTAAATTAGAAATGTGAATTGCGTACCTGAGACTGAACACCGGTCGCCATCAACCCAGACAGATTGGCTATTTGAATCAAGTAACACGTAAGCTGCAGAAGCACCTTTAAATTGTTTGCTGAGCTTATCATCACTCTCTTGCATTAGCTCAGAGACAACAGCAGTCTGCCCCTTAACATTATCACTGCTATGGCCAACTTTGTCATCAGGTGAACTTCCATTGTTGGAAAATTTAGAATGTATAGGGAAGGATTCTTGCTCTTTCATAAAGGGACCCCCCAACTTATCCTCCAATACCTCATTTACAGTGTCTACTTTGGATTCTACACTGAGGTGACAATCATCACCAGGGAAATTTTGAAGACTGGAACAGATTGGCATCACGTTACTTGGAATACTGGCACTGATATCAGATGTATTTGAATACAGAAACCCATGTCCCGGTTCAAGCTTTGTGAACGTGGTTGTAGCACAGTTTTTCTCTTCAGCTGCTACTCCTGCTCTTTTATCACTCCAAGCTTCATCAGAGAATTGGACTTTTTCAAGTTCACCCATATCATTTCCTCCGGTTAATTTGGTAGTTCGATGACTGCCTTCATATAAAAAGTTGGAGCTTGCATTTGAAGAAAATTCAGTTTTTGTATCCCCCTCATTTCTGACCTCATTTCCATCTGTAACAAACTCTTCTGGATTGACCTCATTTCTGGTACTTTGACGGGCTTCTACACCACCAAATTCCATAATTTCACTTGTTCTTACACTGAATTTAGAAGCATTTATTACTCCTTTGGCAGGCCCCTCAACGGTAAGCATATCCTCTACACAGTTCTGTCTAAGGTTGTTTTTTCCTGTATTAATCGTATCAGCTGAAGATCTGTGAATTTCATTCGGCTTATCTGAATGAGTCCCAAAAGAATTCACCTCAATTTCCATGCCTTCATTGCCACCAGTCAGAGGTCTAATTGCATCAGCCGAGCCTAAATTTGGTGTGAAGTTAAAAATATGGTCTTTAAAATCTTCGAGCATAATATCAGCATAGGCGGTGGCAGATACACTCTCCACTGAATGCACATGAATAGGTTCCTTTGTGCCTTTGTCTGTGTCACAAATTTCAAACAAATCAACATGAGTATCAGAATCCATGTCCTCAAAAGAATCAGCTTTTGCTTGAACAGTATTAACAGAGAGTTCAATGTGCTCAGCAGGTTGAGACAAATGGGAAAGATAATGTACCGACTTCTTTCCTTCAGGTTTTGTAGAAGCTTCATCTGTCTTGTCTGAATGAAGGGTGACAAGACTCTCATCAAAACCCATGCCTTCTTTAGAAGGTCTAGTACACTCCACAGAGCTAAGGTTTGTGGAATTATCAGATTTCAATGTTTTATGGTCTTTAAAATCTTTTAGCATTATATCAGCATTGTCATCTGTAGGCAAATCATTGGCTACTGAAAGTTCATGTATCATTTTTTTAATAACGTTGTTTGGGTCGACAATCTCAAGCAAATCAACATTGTTAACAGAATTCATGTCCTGGACGAGATCATGAGTAGTATTAACAGAAGCCCCTGTGAGTTCAACAGGTTCAAATGGTGATGCATGACTATGAACGGACATCTTGGATTCTACACTTTCAAAATGCACAGATTCAAAACCATTTCCAGGAATAGAAACTGAAGCTTTTCCGTCTACTTGCAACTCAGATTCAGTGTCAGATATTTTGCAACTGGTTGTTCTCTGAGGCTCCTCAACGTCTATTAAGAACTCCTTCACTTGATCTTTGTTTGCCATCACCTCTGTCTCCTGCCCAAAGCTTGTTGTCAAGCATTGCTTTCCATTATCACCAATATTTGCTCTCAAAATATCTGTTGGCACAACTGCTGGTGTTTCAAAGGACAAGTCACGCAGCGAGTCATTGAAACCAGGGGATGCAACAGCAACCTCTTGAGTTTTGGTAGCTTGGGAGGGCATTATGGATGCAGTTGCATTGTCAAGAACCTCATCGTTTCCAATGTTGTGATCCTTTGGTGGGATGATTTGGGGTTCAGTAATATCTACGAAATACAACAAAAGGGACTTACATTAATTATAGAAAAATTACGAGTTTTAATCGTAAAAGCAGTAGATCAAATTGAAATGCATAGGCAAACACAAGAGGTGATGCATATTGAAAAGTTTTAGGTTATTGTGCAAAGCATTAGCAAAAAGATTTAACTAGAAATATTATCAGTTTTCCTTTCAATTCCTAACATTAATTGAACATTCTGAAGCATGTATGATGGCTCTCAAGGTGACGAAAACCCTACCTTTCTACTGCAAATTTGCACTCTATAATATGGAATCCAAGAAACAGTATATCTTACTGCTAGGACTTCCTTAGATATAGTCGCCATACATAATCAAATACACTATACATATAGTAAGAACACTTGAGCCACAATGGTTGCTCAAGTTTCTATAGTGAAATATCTTACAATCTTACAATCACAGAAAGACATTAGCAAGTTCATCAACATTATCAATACTCCATTCCACAAAAACAAAAAAAGTCACATTTGGGTTTTTGAGGGATATTGATATTGTATGTTTGATTAACAATTACATGTTAAAATAATTAAAAAAAAAATTCAAGAAATTTGTCATAAAAGTTTGTTACAAAAGAGAAATTATAAGAGAGAAATTTGTAGTGTGAAGCATATTTTCATTCACCGAGGTTAGGGATACACACACACCAAGTTTACATAATCAGTGCCTGCAATTTCTCTACCAAACATCCTACAGCTAGCATATATTTTATAATAGCTACTTGATATTAATTGATTCTACATAATCAATTTACATCCCTAATTTATCTCCGTTGATTCCCACAAATTCCAACACTCCCCCTCAAGTTTGTGCATAGATGTCTCGCATGCCCAACTTGAAACACAATGGACGAAACACTTTGCAGTTGAGCACTTTAGTCAGAATGTCAACTAACTGATCTTTGGTCTTAACAAAGGCTGGACAGATGACACCATTGATGAGTTTTTCCTTTATAAAATGTATGTCGATCTCTATGTGCTTTGTTCTGTCATGTTGTACCGGATCATTTGCAATGCAAATGGCTGTCTTGTTGTCACAAAACAACCTCATTGGCTTGCTTGTTGCAATGCTCAGATCTTCTACTAACATTCGGAGCCATAGTAGTTCACAAACTCCCAACGCAATGGCTCTATACTCAGTTTCAGCACTTGAATGAGCTACCACCGGCTGTCTCTTACTCTGCCAAGTGACTAAGTTGCCACCCACAAAAGAACAATAGCAGGATGTAGAACACCGGTCTTCTACAGAACCTGCCCAATCTGAATCTGCATCTGAAAAAGTCTCAACTTTCATATGATCATGTTGTGAGAACAATAATCCTTTTCCTAGTGCAGATTTAAGATATCTAAAAATTCTGTAAACAGCTTCCATATGACAAATACACAGATCGGGCAAAAATGGACTGACCACTCCTACTGCATCGGATATATCTGGTTTGGTGTGATAAAGGTAAATCAGTCGGCCCACTAGACGCTGATATCTTTCTCAGTCAACAACAGGTCCATGTCCACCATACAAATGATGGTTAACTTCGATGGGAGAATCAGCCGATCCACACCCTAACATGCCAGTTTCTGTTAACAAATCAAGAAGATACTTCCGTTGTGATAAGAAGACACCACTAGAGGATCTTGAGACCTCTATTCCAAGAAAGTATTTAAGTGACCCAAGATCTTTAATCTCAAACTCGCTTGCTAGTCTCTCTTTAAGATTGATCATTTCTGCTTTATTATTTCCTGTCACTACAATGTCATCAACGTAAACAATGAGTATAGTAATTTTACCATTAACTCGTTTGACGAACATCGTATGATCCACACGACTTTGTTTGTATCCAAACCTCACCATGTCTGTATAGAATCTACCAAACCATGCACGAGGAGATTGTTTCAGGCCATAAAGAGATTTACGCAACTTACACACCCTTTGCCTTTAGTTGCTGCTGTGGCAAATCCTGGAGGTATGTTCATATACACTTCCTCTTTCAATATTCCATGAAGGAAGACATTTTTAATATCCAGTTGTTGTAGGTCCCAACCAAAGTTGGCTGCACAGGAAATTAAAGTCGTGACGGAGTTCATCTTAGCTACCGGAGCAAAGGTCTCCTGATAATTGATTCCATATGTCCAAGTAAATCCCTTGGCCACGAGTCTGTCCTTGAGTCTCTCAACAGAAGCATCAGAATGTTTGACACCATACACCCACTTACAGCCCATAGGTTTCTTTCCATAAGGATGACCAGCTCCTAAATCTCATTTTTCTTCAAGGCGTTCATCTAATCTATCATAGCCTTTTTCCAGTTCTCATTACCGAGTGCTTCTTGCCAATCTCAAGGAATTGCTACTAAGGATATAGAGAAAACAAAGAGCAATATGGTGTAGATAAAGCATTATAAGACACAAAGTTAGAAATAAGATGTTGGGTACATGATCGAACCGCTTTCCTAGGAGCAATAGGAAGATCATCTGAGGATAAGTAGGAATATCAAAATCCTTACCATAGTTTCATTAGTACTTGGTTCAGGGTCAGGTTTATCAAGTAGTGGTGTTGCAGTGATAGTCTCTTTGTCTTTCCATTTGCAAACTTATCTTAGCTTAGATTTATCAGTACTGGCAATGGATTCCAGATTATCCTCCTTCGAACTACTATCGTCCACATTAGAAGTTGGAATAAAAGAGGTTATAATATAAGAAGGCTCCCCCTCAAGGTGAATCTTCTCCTCCTCTTCACCAATATGATTCTCCCCCTGAGGAGAATAGTAAAAAGCCTGTCTCCCAAAAAGTGACATCCCGAGTTACAAAGACTTTACGCGAAGGTGGATGATAGCATTTATACCCCTTTTGAGTGGGCAAGTAACCAATAAATACAACGAAGAGATTTGGGGTCAAGCTTACTTCTGGTAAGTGACTTATCATGAACAAAATACACACAACCAAAAACACGAGGTGGTAAGGAAGGGGTTGTGTTTGTGTTTAAAACAAGAAATTGGACTTTTATTCCCAAGAAAGGAAGTCTATTAATAAGAAAAGTGGTTGTTACAATAGCATCCCCACAATGATTTAGGAGTATTCATAGTAAGCATAAGTGTGCGTGCCATCTCCATTAAATAACGACTTTTTCATTCAGCCACTCCATTTTGCTTTGGAGTGTTGACACATGAGGTTTGAAGAATAATGTCATTTTCAGGGAGATAGTGTGCAAAAGCATTGTTATTCTTATATTCACGACCATTATCACTATGAAGAATTTTTATTTTAGCATTAATTGTGTTTCAATCATGTTGTGAAATTCTTGAAAACACTTAAAGACTTCACTTTTAGAAAGGAGAAGATAAAATCAAGTAACTTGTGAGAAAGAGTCAATGAAACTAACAAATCATTTATGACCCGACCGTGAAACAACTCTAGAGTCCCCAAACATCAGAATAAATAACAGTAAAAGGTTCAACAAATCTTTCATTTATAGCACGATAAGTAGTTCACGATGTTTACCTAACTCACAAGGTTCACACAAAACTTGGATCTTATTACACTTTAAAACTAAAGATGGAAAGAAAGATTTAAGTACTGAAATTGGAGGATGACCTAAACACCGATGTCACTGATGCAAAGAGGTCAAACTGGAATCACAGCTAGTCTGAAGAGCCTGAGTTGCAAACTTATGTGTTGCTGAAGGTACATTAGATTCTAGAATATCTAGATACTAAGCCCATCAATTGCGCTACCACTACCAATCTTCCGACCTGTCACCAAATCCTAAAAAACACAATGAGAAAGAAAGGTGACTAAACAATTCAGAGATTCAGTAAGGCGTTGTACAGATAATAAGTTTGCAGTAAAGGATGGAACATGAAGAACAAAAGATAACGTTAGAGAAGAACAAAAAATTGATCCTTTCCCTGAGATGGGAGATAAGGATCCATCAGCGACTAGGATCGTTTCCTGAACAAAGTATCTATGAAGTGAAAAGAGTGGATATACCAATCATGTGCTCTAAGGCCCCTGAATCAATGATTCAGCGAGGACGAGAAGTGGAAACATTAAGAGCACGTGATTTTTTACCTGATTGTGCAAAATGAGAAAAAGCAAGTTTAGAAACTATAGATCGCACAGCCCCAATTTCCTCAAGAATGAAAACTTGAGAAGCACCAGAGGCACTAGTACTAAAGCCAGGCTTATCCATAGAAGAATCGACCGTTAAAGGTCCATGAGTTTGAGCACCTCAACCTCTGCCATAAGATGATTTCCATGACCTCTTTCCCGAAGATGAGGATAGAGCTTGAAACAGGTATCCCAACAATAATCACATTTGCGTTCGTCTGAAGGATGGGTGTAAGTAGATGTCCGCGGATCAGAAACAACCATAGCAGAACGGTCACCCGTAGGATTATGATTAGGAATCATAACCCTCCTACTTTCCTATTGCTATACTTAGGCATGAGCATCTTGTAGTGATGGAAAGGGTATCTGCCCAAGAAATTGACCTCAGACCTGATCAAACTCTACATTCAAGCCAGCGAAAAAATCAAAACCTCTATCTTCGTTGATGAACTTTTGATAGGACGCAGCATATCATATACCTTCGACATATCAACCAAATCAAAACCTCTATCTTCGTTGATGAACTTTTGATAGGACGCAGCATATCATATACCTTCGACATATCAACCAAAATAGAGAAGGTTTGTTTAATAGATTCCCATAGATCATAAGCAGTCTCCATGAACATATAACTGCTCCCCATACTCGGCTCTACTGAATTAAAAATCCAAGTTTCCACCATCACATTATTGGACTTCCGTTCCTCTCGGGCCGTACCAGCCTCCTTAGGCATTGTTGTTGTTCCATTAATGTACCGCTGCATATAGTTAGCTTCAATAGACATTCGACAAGTATGGGACCATGTCAAATAATTGGTTCCGTCAAGTTTGTACAGACTGAGAACCAGAGCAGAGTTTAAAGTACTCCGCATGAGCTGACCACTAGTACCATCACCACTATTAACTGTGCTTGTTGTCGACATGATGAAAAAGGGACAAAGGGCTGCAGAGTTGCTACTGACAAACAACACACAGACCAACAAAAGGAATCCAACGTCGGTGCATTGGGGCACGTGGGTCGGAACCAACAAGGCTCCGACAACGCATGAGAGCGTGTGGGAGAAGGTTGTCGAAAGCGACTCCTATGGTGGTTGGCCGGAGAAGAGGAATGCAATGGTAGGCTATTTGCAGGTATCCAGCTTCGATCTCTTGGGTTTCTCAGAGAAAAACTCAAGTCTGGGTTATTGAGAGGCCAAAGATATGATACCGAGAGAGAAAAAAAAAATTACCAAAGTATTGGATCATGCTCTGATACCATGTTACGAAAGAGAAATTATAAGACAAAAATTTGTAATGTGAAGCATATTTTTATTCACTGAGGTTAGGGATATATATACACCAAGTTTACATAATCAGTGCCTACAATTTCTCTACCAAATATTCTATTTTGGAATGGAGGAAGTAACAATTAGTACACTAAAGCAAGTTCCATCTAAAGAAAGATACATCATTACAGATAAACAGACACACACCGTAAGAGATTAAATATACAATAATCTTCCCTCAATTATTGTATCTCATGAATAAGAAATTATATCTAAAATGGTAAAGCTTTTTATTGCACTTAACTTCTTCGCTTTTTAAATTATTTGCCCAGAATCGACATTGTGGTCCATGAATAGTGTAATTTTGTTGAAAACTACTCAAACCTAACACTATGGCATGGTAGTGAGACCGGTGGTATGAATGACAAGTTGGTGATGGATTGGCAGGGATAGTGTTGGTATTGATGGTAAAGACAGTCTTGTCGGCAACAAAATTGGTCTTTAGTAAGTGATGTTTACGAGGGCATAGGGTTTAATGAATTGGGGAGAATTACCAACACCACCCACTAGAATGCTCATCCACAAATCAGGCAGAATTGTGCTTTCCACCATTCCACCAGTTTTGGACAACCAGACATACTAATGGAATGCTAAATTCCAGATTTCATTCATTTACCATTATACTTCCCTCCAACCACAACAGGATTTAGATGATTCTCTCTCCCTTCCAATATACAAATACCAAATATTCCAATAACTTTTAATTAATCATATATTGAAAGATTCTTACCATAAACTAAGAGGAGATTTGATCGGAAATCTTCATAGCATTTCTGTAATCATTAATGCATGTGCGAAACAACACATCTGACAACATCTAACCTGTAGTATTACCCTTTTTTTCTATTTGTTGTAAAGTGATATCAGACGAAGGGAACAATAAGTAATTGGCAAATAATAAGTAAATACTCCATGCTACGTAATACTGGACCAATGTTGTGCTCACCAGCAATCACATCAACTTTCAGTGATTGAATAGGACCTAAATCACGCTGCGTAGTTGTCTGAACGTTCTTGTCCAATTGTTTAACATCCCCCAACCGCTCTTCAGTTCCCAGACTAAAATTATTGTCCAAAAACTCAGCAGCAGCATCTGAAAACACTTCATCTTCTGATCTGTTTGATCTTTCACTGCCAATAATGCTTTTCTTCTCAAATTTGGGACCTGTAACACGCATGACATAAAGCAAATATCAACTCAGCAAGAAAATCTAAACAATCAAAAGGATAAAACATCATGAAAGTAGACCAGATCAACATACAGCAAACTTCAGAACAAGCATTCTCACTTGGGATTTTGCAATCATCATCAGAAGGATGATCTTGTTCATCATCTGAAACATCTACATGGGTGTGGTCTTCTGAACCAATCAGTTTATACCCTTCAATGGTTCCACAGATCCTCTTGTGTGCTCGCCTATGCTTAGCACTCGGGTGTGGATTTGGAAAGGCCCAACCACATATGTGGCACACATGAACCCCTTGATTCTCAAGACCTGCAAATTCAAGAGAAAAATATAAATAAACCATTATTAATTAGAAAAACAAGTATGTAACATGGAGATTGAGAATAACAAACAAAAACATGGACATGATCAGAACCCAAAAGGGAAACGAGGGGCAATCATTTAATTAATTTCAGGGAATAATAAACCGAAAGGTCAAGAAAAATCAGATAAAGAGAAAAAAACAAATGATAAGACCAAAACCACATCAAGAAAAACATAGTTAAAATGCAAACCTGAAGGCGTAACGTGTAAAAGATGATGGGTATCCATTATATTTGAGAATAAGAGAGGTGAAGTAAAAGTTATACAGAGAAATAGACGAGAATGTGAATAGAGACAGAGAAGACTAGTAAAGGATAGTATGAAAAGTAAATGAAGAAAAATGTGTACAAGAACAAGTCTACAAAGGTAAGAGCACTTGCAGCGGGAGGTTTATACTCGGTGGAGTGCGCGGTCGACCGTGCCACATAGGCCTAATGTAAGGGGCCTGGTCTTCTTACAGGTTAATTCGGGTTCTAAACCTGGTGCAAGTATATTTTTAAAAAAATCTTTAATTTGCTTAATTGGCTTATTGTATAGAATATAATTTATTTATTTATTAAAGTGTTATATCTTTTGGCTCATAATTCAAAAAATAAAAATATTTATATCAAAATTCACTATTTTTCATATAGAGACAAAATTTGATATATTCTCTTATAATTTTAAAAAAAATTAATTTCTACACATTAAGTTTCCTCTCTATCTCAAATCTCTTCCTCCCATATTTTTATTTTCATTTTCAACTTGATGAAAATAACACATTAATTTCATTTGTACCTATTTAATAGTTGTTAATGCAATATTTAAAAGTATTTCTATTTTTTTAAAAATATTTTCAAGTATAGATATTAATTAATTTTTATTAAACATTAAATTGTAATAAAAAAATATTCAATTTATTTTATTTAATTTGAGCCAAAAAAATATATTTTAAATATTGAATAATATAAAATATAGTGAAAAATAAAAATTTTGGTGAGAAGAGAGAGAAAAGTGAAGTTAGTAGAATGTTAAGTTGACACATAACTAAGTGCAACCTGGTGCTTATTATAGAGATAAAAAATAAAGTTTGGTTGAGTTGTGGTTATAAGTATGTTAATGAAAGAAAAAATTGATTTGACACTTGAAGAAAATGTCTCTTTTGGTTGAAGATATAGATGTTCTAAAGAGGGTGTGAAAGTGAGAGAAAAAGACACCGATGATGTGACAACGAATCATCCAGTGCCCATATGCACTCGTCATCCTCGCATCGTAACTCTTTCCCGCAGTCGTTACAGGGTGCGCGCATAGGATATTGTCCTCCTAATTTTATTATTATTATTATTATTTTGACATTATCTTCGTTATTAATGTGGCGGGGAACGTGATGTGTGATTGTATGTTTATCGTTAGCAAACCTTTTGTTTTAGCGAAATTTCACTTATCTCCCTTTGAGTCTTTAGCAACCTTTGGTCAATTTTCAAAGCCATCTCTTTCCTTAATTTTTATATTTTAGCCTTCTAAATTTGTTTAAGGTTATGTTCTGGGAGTCTTTAGCAACCTTTGGTCAATTTTCAAAGCCATTTCTTTCCTTAATTTTTATATTTTAGCCTTCTAAATTTGTTTAAGGTTATTTTCTTTTGGTTCAATTTCGTGTAAAAAAGGATATCATGCGCATTTGTACTATTCTAATAAATAAATTTAAACATACATTATAAATGCATACAAACTTACATATAAACTGTTTAATCAAAAAAAATTATGTATAAAATGCAATGCATGATTAAAAAAAAGTTATAATAGCAAACATAAAAATGAATAAGAATATAGAATTAAATAATTAAATACTTGTTAATTGCAAAAAAAAATATTAAATTTATAATTTAAATTATATTATATTTATATTTGTTTAGAATTTTTACACATGTAGCATGCGCTCAGACGCCTTACACATATTCGTGTGCGTATATTAACTTTAGATATTTTCTTATTTATATTTCTTCTATTGTAGGATTATTTTTGTTATTGGTTAGTATTCTATATGTTTAGAATATTTTATCTTGATTGATATTTATGTATTTATAAAGTATGTGTATATATGTATATATTAAATTAATATTAAAATGATTTTGCCCTTAAAATAACACATGAGATGCATATGATATTTTTTTTTCACAAAATTAAGTGGAATGGAGTAGATATGTAAGCTTAAGCAGGCTTGGAGGATTAAAGTGACAAAATTGAAAGGAAAAAAAGGGGATAACATTGAAAGTTGACTAACATTTAGAGGGACATAAGTGAATTTTTATCTTTTGTTTTTGTTCTTTTCGAAAAAATTATTCTTAGGTAAAAATTCATTTATATCTTCTTACCTTTTGGACAATTTTTTAATAAAACTTTTTACTTCTATATTTTATCACTTCGATCCTTCTCATCAATGACCCTGTTTTCCCAGTGAGATGACAAGAACTTGTAGAAAGGGGGTTGAATACAAGTTCTTTGAAAATTCTTCGATTACTTGTTCTTTAAGAAACTAGGGGATTGAATACAAGTTCTTTGAAAATTTTTCGATTACTTGTTCTTTAAGAAACTAAATTTTTCTTGCGGAATAAAAAGAACAAGAACACAAATCTATTTATAAACAATTGCTTTATTGATTTACAATTGAATACAAATCCTAACAATCACAACAATGTAATCGTCAGCTTCTTTTCTATTTTGTATAGGAAAAGATACAAAACTATGAAAAACCTATACAGCTTCTGAATTACTCTCTGTAAAACTAATTACAGCTTCTATATCAACTGAATTACATTTAACTCAGTTCCTATTCTGAATAAAATTCAGCTTCCTTATTCGAATCAAATACAATCTTTCCTTTTTGATTAGGTAAAGATATCTGGTGACTTTCCTTACCAGCTACGTCTTCAATAATATTTTACTTTACGTGGAAGACATTCCTTTCTCAATTCGAACTCTGTATCTTTCAGAGATTAAATTACAATTAATCTCTGATGTTTCTTTTAGTCTCCGATGACTTTAGTCCCTGACGTATCCTTTAGTCTCCGGTACATTTAGTCCCTGATGACTCTTTTAGTCCCTGATGACTTTTCCCAGATGACGTTAGCTCGTGTAGTCTCCGATAGTGTTATTTAGTCTCTGACACGTTAAGGCTTAGTCTCTGATTCCTTTTTCTTTAATCTCTGATGACGTAAGCTTTTAGTCTCCGATAGAAAAACTAGTCTCTGACAGTTAAAACATTTTAGTCTCTGACCAGTTCTTCTAGTCTCCGATAAGCCTTTTTGCAAACTCTAACAGATCAAATACACAACTTGACTTCTTGAAGTTTCGATACTCTATTCTAGCAGTTAATTACAAATAAAAAATAATCGTATCTCTTTACAAAGAATAAATGAATTACAAACAAAGAGATAACTACTGGCTACAAAACTTCAGTGTTACTAATTAACACTTTCTATACATTTGTATTTTAAGTAATCTAAAGACAATCATAATCAAATGTTCTAAAACCTAACAATCTCCCCCTAATTATGAATATCAGAATGATAAGCATAATTTCAAGGTTGATGATGATGTCAAAACTCAATATTACAATTACTTAGAAAAAGAATAAAAAATTGCTAACTACAAATGTATTCTGAACTAAGATCTTTGATCTGTTGTTCAGCTTCCACCAAGACTCAGGTTTAAATCCTATAAGTCTGGCTTCAAAATAAAAAAAATGCAGCTTATTTCAACAAACATACCTTCCAACACAACCTTTTATTTTTTCTTCAGCAATTCCAGCCTTTCTTTCCTATTTCTCTTCAGCAACTCCAGTCTATCTATCAACAACTTTTTCAATATCAATTCAACTTCTTCTTTAGCATCCTTGAGTAGACTAATAAAGCCTTCAATGTGTCTCTCACTGACACTATTAATGTCTCTGTTGTAGTTGAAGAAAACTTTCTCTCCATGGAAAGTCTCATACCATAATCCTAGAGGTTTAGGATTAGCTTCTGGCACTATATCCACCTTATGCTTCACCTTCATTACCTTTTGAATATGGCTTCGAAGATCCATGTTGAGATCAGAAGTCTCAAGCACAACAGTCAGCAACCACTCCAGATTTTCTTTAGTTTGTCCCTCAAAGGCTGGCTTCTCAAATTTCAAAGACTCTCCATCTTTCAAAAAGACATGGAGAGCATCTTTGTTATTTTTACCCTTTATTAGATCAATCATCTTTGTGGTTTTCTTCAAGGCTTTGATGATTTCTTCTGTACTAGCCATTTTAACTTTGTAAGACTTTTTTGATGAAACTGTTTGTGGCTTTGTTGGTCCACTCACAGCCACCAAAGCAGTCTCAGTTGACCTTGGAGGATCTTGAGAAGTAGGCTTCTTGATAGTTGCCTTGATCACAGGTTTCTTTGCAGATTCTTGGACCAAAGGTTTCCTTCTTGATTTCTTCTCAGCCTCTTCCATCTCTTTATTCTTCTTCTTGGTTATGGCTGCTTTCTGTGCACTTGATCTCCTTGTAAAGATTTTCTTCTTCTTTGCCTCCTCATCCTCCCTAGCTGCTGCCATATCCTCCTCTTCTTGAAGTTTCTGAGCTAGTAGTGCATCAGATTCTATCAGTTTCTGTTCTTGAGGATAGACCAACTCCACTTTCCCATCCACTATTAGTTCAACTGGAGTAGGAAAGTGAGCTGTCTTCATGGCATCCCCCAGTAGCTTAGGCTGTCCTGGTTGAGTAGTAGTTTTCTTCTTTGAATCTTCAACCATGACACCTTTGCCTTTGTCTTTTATTGTTGAGGCTTGTGCAGTGGAAGAAGGAGATGCTGTTGTTGTTGCTGTTGCTGTTGTTGTTGCTGTTGTTGTTGTTGTTGTTGTTGGAAGTTGTGTTGTTGTTGCTTTTGTTGCTGCTTCAAGATCCGAATGTTTCTTTAGGATCCTGTCCAACATTGCTTGCAATTCTGCATCAAGGACAGGACCAGACTTTTGCCTTTGTACAGGAACATTGGATGGACCACTCTCCACCTTTTTTACATCAACATCTTTGGGTTGAGAAGAGGTGGCCAAATTTGGAATTGCCTGCATCAATAGCTGTTCCATTCGGTCTTGTTTTTGGATCAGGAGTTGAATATTTGCTTTAAGGGCTTGAAGTCGACTGTCAATTTTGGACTTGTCTTTGATAAGAGTATCAATTGTAGTGATAGTCCTCCTTGGCAAGTGTCCTTCATAGCACCTTCTGATTTTCTCTGTCTCCAACTCCATCCTTTCCTCCATTTTCTTCACTGCACCATTGATGCCAGTAACCAAGAAGTGGTGAAACTTGGTGTGTTTCTTATCCACCTTGGTTACTTCTTCTAATATATCTTTAACTGATGGTGCAGAAGCAATTGACCCTATGTTGGTCACATAATCCTGCCTCAATTGGGCGGCTGCATCTTCCAGTGTATTGGAATAGGTTGCATCCAACCATTCATCAACATTTGTTTCTGGAGCTTCTTCATGCACAGGTTCATCTGCAAGCCTTGTCTTTAATGCAAAAAGGTGGTCTTGTCTTTGTTGCAGACCATATAAAACTTCAAAGTCGGCATTAGACATTTTAGATATCATATTTAATGTTGCATCCCCTGTGCTTGAAATGTTCTCAGTTTCTTCTGTTTGGATATTTGTGGAGGGAGCAGAAAAAACATGAGCTTCTTGTGAGCTTGTATCAACAGGTTGTAAAAATATACCTGCTGAGAATTTCTCTCTTTTATTTTGTTCAAGGATCTCATCCTTGCTCACACCCTCTCCTTTTGCCTGGGGTTGGGCACCCAGCTTCTTATGCTCTCCTTTTTCCAAGCTTTCTAAAGCTTGACTCTCTTTTATGTGTATGTGCTCTCCTTTTTCCAGGTCAGGAGCCTGACTCTCACTATTTATTCTCACAACCTCACTCATTTTGATGGTGTCACTCTTTCCTACAGAAGTGGGGGTTTGAGAAGTGCTTGTGACAGCATGAATAAGGGGTTCCCTTTGTGTATTTTGGGCTAGGGAGCTATCCATGGAAATTGTATGAGAACTTGTCTCGAGTATTGGCTCCTCTTGGGAAAAATCAAGAGAATCAGTTATATATACATCAAAAGAATCAAGAATGGGAGAAAAAGGAGAAGAATGTACAGTGGGGAGTGTTGGCTGTTCCTCAGAGATTAAAAATTGAGGAACATCAATAGATGACTCTGTGTGCGCACTCCTTGTGTCACTCTTTTGTTTTATTAACTCTCTTATGGGTTCCTTTTGGTTGTGACCAAGAGTTTGTGCTGACTCTGTACAGTATGTTCCTGGTTGGGAACTTTCTTCAATGTCAACATCCTTTTGGGAGGATGGTGACAGTTCACTGTTTGTCCTTATAGCCTCCAATGCTTTTTGAGAAGCACTGGATTGGGCTTGGCTAAGGGTTATAATTCTCTTTTTCCTCTGAAGTGGAACTTCAGCTTCTGGTTCTCCCTCGTCTTCACGTGCTCCCTCAATTATTTTTCTTTTAATTGGGAGTTTTGTGATTGTCTTGGTTTTTACAACCATAGTCTTTTGGGAGACTGTGGAGGGGGCTAGAAATTGTTGTTGTGAAGTTGTTGGAGGATTCACAGGGTTTTGGCTCTTATTATCCTCAAAAAATTGCAAAGAGTAAAGATTAGGAAGCCTATCAATAAGAGTAGATCTCATGATAGGAGGGAAAAATAAAGGAACAGTTACCTTTGCAGAGTTCTTCACATCTTTGACTATTCTTTTACTCTGCAAAAAAGTTGGTACAACTTGCATTCCAGTAATATTTAGGTTAGGGATTAGATAATAAGCAATCATCATCAAAAACCTAGCATAATAAATTTTAGTTTTACTGGTTTTAAGTTTTGGCAACAAGTTTTGCAGAATTAAAAGCCCAATGTTTAGATGTCTACCATACAACACACTAAAAGCAATTTGTTGTGTGAGTGTAGTGATAGCATCATATCCACTGCATTTTGTTGTAAAAGCTTTAGTAATTATGTCAAAGAACAGTGACCATTCTTGCCTTAGATGGGGGTCGTGTAATACACCCAACAGACCCAATTTCAGCAGAATAATTTAAGTTTTTCAACATAGAAATTATTTCTTCATCAGAGGCAGTGGAGTCAAAGTTGTCATAAACTGGTAAATGTAAAGCATTATTTACAACGGTATGATCTATGGTATAAGTAGTGTTTGCATACCTGAAACTTACCATAGGTGAGTCAGTTTTTGCACCTTGTATGGTAGCAGTGGACCAAATAGCCGTGATGACCTCAGCGGCTTGGATGGGAGCTTCATAAATGGCGTAAGTTAGTGTGGAGTTTTGAAGAAAATCCACGAAGGGGTGGTACTGGGCTTCAAAGACATTCTTATCAGCCACCCCTGCATGGTTGGTCTTAATGAAATCAAAGTCTCCAAACTTGAAAGCAACTGTTTTAGCGGCCATTGCAAGAGATCTGTGAACTTTGGAAGAAACTTAAAAGAGGGTTAAATTGCAGAGTATTATCAGAGAGAAAATAATTTCAGAGCTTTGAGTGATTGTGATTGCAAAGATGTTTGAAATTTGTTTTATCAATTTGTTAGAAACGTTTGCAATTCCTATGGATGAGTAATTACCAGTTTACCCTCGATCAGAGATTGTCCTAATCTCTGATCTGTTCACTCGTAAGAGACTAGAAGAAGATTAGTCTCTGATAGTGTTTACTTCCAGGGACTAAGGTAGTCTCCGATAGTGTTTACTACCAGGGACTAAGGTAGTCTCCGATAGGATTTACTATCGGGGACTAGTTAGTCTCTGATAGTATTAACTATCGGGGACTAAGATAGTCTCTGATAGTATTAACTATTGGGGACTAAGATAGTCTCTGATAGTATTAACTATCGGGGACTAAAATAGTATCTGATAGTATTAACTATCGGGGACTAAAATAGTCTCTGATAGTATTAACTATCGGGGACTAAGGTAGTCTCTGATAGTTTAATTTTTTAATTTAGTCGGGGACTAATTAAAAACAACTATCAGGGACTAGTTAGTCTCTTACTCACTCTAGCTCATATTATTCAATAATCAA
>CM025780.1:15833491-15882658 GCA_014636745.2 Centella asiatica | reverse complement strand
TACATCAAAAGAATCAAGAATGGGAGAAAAAGGAGAAGAATGTACAGTGGGGAGTGTTGGCTGTTCCTCAGAGATTAAAAATTGAGGAACATCAATAGATGACTCTGTGTGCGCACTCCTTGTGTCACTCTTTTGTTTTATTAACTCTCTTATGGGTTCCTTTTGGTTGTGACCAAGAGTTTGTGCTGACTCTGTACAGTATGTTCCTGGTTGGGAACTTTCTTCAATGTCAACATCCTTTTGGGAGGATGGTGACAGTTCACTGTTTGTCCTTATAGCCTCCAATGCTTTTTGAGAAGCACTGGATTGGGCTTGGCTAAGGGTTATAATTCTCTTTTTCCTCTGAAGTGGAACTTCAGCTTCTGGTTCTCCCTCGTCTTCACGTGCTCCCTCAATTATTTTTCTTTTAATTGGGAGTTTTGTGATTGTCTTGGTTTTTACAACCATAGTCTTTTGGGAGACTGTGGAGGGGGCTAGAAATTGTTGTTGTGAAGTTGTTGGAGGATTCACAGGGTTTTGGCTCTTATTATCCTCAAAAAATTGCAAAGAGTAAAGATTAGGAAGCCTATCAATAAGAGTAGATCTCATGATAGGAGGGAAAAATAAAGGAACAGTTACCTTTGCAGAGTTCTTCACATCTTTGACTATTCTTTTACTCTGCAAAAAAGTTGGTACAACTTGCATTCCAGTAATATTTAGGTTAGGGATTAGATAATAAGCAATCATCATCAAAAACCTAGCATAATAAATTTTAGTTTTACTGGTTTTAAGTTTTGGCAACAAGTTTTGCAGAATTAAAAGCCCAATGTTTAGATGTCTACCATACAACACACTAAAAGCAATTTGTTGTGTGAGTGTAGTGATAGCATCATATCCACTGCATTTTGTTGTAAAAGCTTTAGTAATTATGTCAAAGAACAGTGACCATTCTTGCCTTAGATGGGGGTCGTGTAATACACCCAACAGACCCAATTTCAGCAGAATAATTTAAGTTTTTCAACATAGAAATTATTTCTTCATCAGAGGCAGTGGAGTCAAAGTTGTCATAAACTGGTAAATGTAAAGCATTATTTACAACGGTATGATCTATGGTATAAGTAGTGTTTGCATACCTGAAACTTACCATAGGTGAGTCAGTTTTTGCACCTTGTATGGTAGCAGTGGACCAAATAGCCGTGATGACCTCAGCGGCTTGGATGGGAGCTTCATAAATGGCGTAAGTTAGTGTGGAGTTTTGAAGAAAATCCACGAAGGGGTGGTACTGGGCTTCAAAGACATTCTTATCAGCCACCCCTGCATGGTTGGTCTTAATGAAATCAAAGTCTCCAAACTTGAAAGCAACTGTTTTAGCGGCCATTGCAAGAGATCTGTGAACTTTGGAAGAAACTTAAAAGAGGGTTAAATTGCAGAGTATTATCAGAGAGAAAATAATTTCAGAGCTTTGAGTGATTGTGATTGCAAAGATGTTTGAAATTTGTTTTATCAATTTGTTAGAAACGTTTGCAATTCCTATGGATGAGTAATTACCAGTTTACCCTCGATCAGAGATTGTCCTAATCTCTGATCTGTTCACTCGTAAGAGACTAGAAGAAGATTAGTCTCTGATAGTGTTTACTTCCAGGGACTAAGGTAGTCTCCGATAGTGTTTACTACCAGGGACTAAGGTAGTCTCCGATAGGATTTACTATCGGGGACTAGTTAGTCTCTGATAGTATTAACTATCGGGGACTAAGATAGTCTCTGATAGTATTAACTATTGGGGACTAAGATAGTCTCTGATAGTATTAACTATCGGGGACTAAAATAGTATCTGATAGTATTAACTATCGGGGACTAAAATAGTCTCTGATAGTATTAACTATCGGGGACTAAGGTAGTCTCTGATAGTTTAATTTTTTAATTTAGTCGGGGACTAATTAAAAACAACTATCAGGGACTAGTTAGTCTCTTACTCACTCTAGCTCATATTATTCAATAATCAATCATTTGATTATTCATTTTATCAACTTTTTCCAGAAATAAAATTCTAGCTCCTGAAATTCTGTTTTAATAAAACAGCTTATTTCCAGAAAATTAATTCTAGCTGCATACAACTAAACAACTTGTTTAAAAAAAATTAATCAATTTTTAGAGGCATAATTCAATATTCCTAATTCAGAAACTAATCTAGAAAAGGTAGATTCATCTAAAAGTTTTGTGAATATGTCTGCAAGTTGTTTATCAGTTGTTACCCAGTGTAATTCGATATTACCTTCACTTACATGTTCTCTTATGAAGTGATATCTAATATCTATGTGTTTTGTTCTTGAATGTTGCACTGGATTTTCTGTTATTGCTATGGCACTAGTATTATCACAATAAATAGGAATCTTGGATAATGACATACCATAGTCTAGGAGTTGATTCTTGATCCATAGGATTTGAGCATAACAACTCCCAGCTGCGATGTATTCAGCTTCTGCTGTTGAAGTAGAAACTGAATTTTGTTTATTGCTGAACCAAGAAACAAGTCTGCCTCCAAGAAGTTGGTAGCTTCCACTTGTGCTTTTCCTGTCAAGCTTACACCCTGCATAATCAGCATCTGAATAACCAATTAGTTTAAAATCAGATTCTTTGGGATACCATAATCCAAGGTTTGGGGTACCCTTTAGATATCTGAGTATTCTTTTTACAGCAATCAAATGTGACTCTCTAGGGTCAGCTTGAAATCTAGCACACAGGCATGTAGCAAACATTATATCAGGTCTACTTGCAGTTAGATATAAAAGAGAGCCTATCATTCCTCTATAACTAGTGATATCAATTTTCTTTCATTTTAAATCTTTATCTAGTTTAGTGGAAGTAGACATGGGTGTTTTTGCAGGTGCACAATCAACCAAATCATATTTTCTCAGTAAGTCTTTGATGTATTTTGACTGACTGATAAATATTCCATCAGGTGATTGTTTAATCTGCAATCCTAAGAAGAATGTTAATTCTCCCATCATACTCATTTCATATCTAGACTGCATAAGTTTTGAGAATTTTTTTACAAAGATTTTCATTTGTAGACCCAAATATAATATCATCTACATATATCTGCACCAATATAATATCAGAGCCTTGCTTTCTATAAAATAATGTTTTATCTATGATACCTCTAACAAATTTGTTTTCAATTAAAAATTGAGATAGAGTATCATACCAGGCTCTTGGTGCTTGTTTTAAGCCATAAAGTGCTTTGTCTAACCTATAGACATGATTTGGAAATTTGGAGTCTACAAAACCTGGGGGTTGACAAACATAGACTTCCTCTTCCAATTTTCCATTTAAGAAAGCACTTTTGACATCCATCTGGTACACCTTGAAGTCCTTGTAGGCTGCATATGCCAAAAAGATTCGTATTGCTTCAAGTTTTGCTACTGGTGCAAAAGTTTCATCATAGTCTATTCTTTTTTCTTGAGAATATCCTTTTGCAACCAGTCTTGCTTTGTTCCTTGTAATTGTACCAGCTTCATCCATTTTGTTTCTGAAGACCCATTTGGCACCAATAATTGATCTATTCTTTGGTTTAGGTACCAGTCTCCAGACTTTGTTTCGAGTGAATTGGTTCAATTCTTCTTGCATGGCAATTATCCAGTCAGGATCTTGAAGTGCTTCCTCAATTTTCTTTGGCTCAATCTTTGAGAGAAAACTGAGATATAAACATTCATTTTGAGTTGCACTTCTAGTCTTGACTCCATCCTCTAAACTACCAATTATCAAATCTGGCGTGTGGTCTCTCAACCATGGAATTGCACATGGCAGATTTGATCTTGAAGTTGAGGCTACATTTTCTAGATTGGTGTCATCCATTCTAGCTTTATGATCAGAGACTGCTCCCCCTGAACCATTGACTCCTTCATTATTAGCTCCCCCTGAGCTATTTATTTCTACTGATTCCGGTGTCAATATAGTTTCTGATTGTGCATCAGTGACTCTAGTCTCTGGTAGACCATTAGTCTCCGATGAGATACTAATGTTACCAGTCTCTTGAGTTTCATCTAACATTCTATTTTCTGATAGAGTATTAGTTCTAGGCACTTCATGCACAACTGTTAGCTCCCCCTCAATTATATAGGGATCATTGCTATCTTGGGGTTGTTCAGTAGTCTCTGATGGATATTCCCATGCATCCAATTCATTCTCAAAACTGAGAGGTTCATGCAATCCTTGTCCAATCATTCCTGGAATCTTTTTATCATCAAACATGACTTGAATTGATTCCACAAGGACCTTTGTTCTTAGATTATATACTCTGTATGCTTTGCTTGACAGAGAATAACCTACGAAGATTACTTCATCAGATTTGTTGTCAAACTTTCCTCTTGACTCTGATGAATCTCTCAGTACAAAACATTTACAACCAAACACATGTAAGAACTTGAAAGATGGTTTTCTCCCAGTCATTAACTCGTAAGGTGTTTTGTTGTATGCTTTGTTAATCAAGGATCTATTCTGTGTAAAACAAGTAGTGCTTATAGCTTCCTCCCAAAAATATGTGGGAAGCTTAGCCTCTTGTAACATAGTCCTTGCTGCTTCAATAAGGGTTCTATTTTTCCTCTCAACAACTCCATTTTGTTGAGGTGTTCTTGGAGCTAAGAATTGATGAGTTATTCCTTTTTCAGTGCAGAATTCAAGCACTTGGGAATTCTTGAATTCTGTTCCTCTATCGCTCCTTATAACCCTTACTGTTTTTCCTGACTCAGTTTCTATCTTCTTGATATAATCAATTATCAACTGAGCAGCTTCATTTTTTGTAAAGAGGTATTTTACCCAAGTATACCTCGTGTGATCATCCACAATAACCAAGGCATATCTATTTCTTAAAATAGACATCACATTCACTTGACCAAACAAGTCTATGTGTAACAATTGTAGTGGGTCAGTGATTGATGTTGCTGGTTTGCTCTTGAATGATACACTTTTTGTTTCCCTTTTTGGCATGCATCACATAATCCATCTTGTATAAATTCCAATTGTGGAATGCCAGCTGCTAGTCCTTTCCTCACAAGCTTGTTGATGTTCTTGAAATTTAAGTGGGAAAGCTTCTTATGCCAAAGCCAACTTTCCTCAGTTGAGGCTTTGCTATAGAGACATGTGATTTGATCAGTAAAAGAAATAAGATTTGCTACATACAGATTTCCTTTTCTTTTTCCAGTCAATATCACATTCCCAGATTCCTTGTCACACACCTGGCATAGGTCTTCTTTAAAGGTGACATGGAATCCTTTATCACATAGTTGACTCACACTTAACAAATTGTGCTTTAAGCCGTCAACCAGTGCTACTTCTGTGAAGATGACATCTCCATGTTCAACATTGCCATATCCCCTTGTATGGCCTTTGCTGTCATCTCTAAAAGTGACTTTTGGGCCACTTTTCTCTTCATACTGTTTTAGCAGGGTCTTATCTCCGGTCATGTGCCTTGAACATCCACTGTCCAAGTACCATGATTTCTTCCTTTTGCCCTGCACAGTAGAGATTAACTAGTTTGAGATTTTTGGGACCCAAATCTTCTTGAGTCCTTTCTCACTAGCTGCAGATTCAAGACTTGACTCAGAATAAGTCGATTGTCTTTTAACAGTTTTAACTCGAATAGGACAATCAATAGTCTTGCTACTTGTTTGTGAGAGACTGCCAAGTTTAGAATTTTCAGTTTTAATGCAAAGATTATCTAACCTTTTTATTGGTGATTTATCTTTTATTTTCTTTGAAGATGCAGTCTCAAGCATAGGAATTTTATTTTTGCTCCTACAGTTTATAGCTATGTGGTTGTGGTTACCACATACATGACACGTCTTTCTAGGAGCATCAGGCATTCTAGCATAGTTTGTATGTTTATTAATGCCTATCTTTCCATTCCTATTTTTCTTCTTTCTGCTTAACTCCACCAATTTTTTAGCCTTTTTGTCTGGAAGAGCTTCCAGTTTTTTATTCAATTGTGTCTTTGTCATGAACCCAATGTTTAATCTTTTTGATTCACTCTTATCAACAACATTAACTGTCTTTTGATCAATTTCTGTTTTTGCAGTAATATGTTGATCTTGAGTGTTTATAAATTTAGGTTCAATAACAGGAGATACAAAATTAATTTTTTTAAAACTTGGCTTACTAGTTGAGGAGTTTGCAGCTACGATTTGATCATTTTAATCTGAACTTTTATCTAGATTTTCATCAAAACCTAGTCCAGATTTTTGACCTATTGTTTGATACCCTACCAAGTCAGATAACTTTTAAGAGGAAGTATTCCATTGTTTAATCTTAGCTTGAGCAATTTCAAGTTGCTCTACTAAGTAATATTCCCTCTTTTTCAAAGCATCAATCATATGATGTGCTTTGTTTAAGTCAGACTTGATGGTATCAAACTGTGCCAATCTCTCTTCAAGAAACTTGTTTCTTTTTAAGAGAATGTCACGTGATTCTTTTACATTGGTATGCTCTATAGTCAAAGACCTAAAACTGACATGTAAATCAGACATATTTTTTTCATGCTTTCAATGCTAGATGTATCAAGTAAATTAAGCACGTTAACATTCTGATTTGCATCACATACCTTTATGGAATCACTTGACTCGTCACTACGAGCCATTAGGGCAAAGTTGACAACTTCTTCATCAGAATCGCTGTCAATCCAATCTTTTCCCTCAGTAATCAAGGCTTTGCTCTTGGACTTGGCTTTCTTGTCAGCAAAGTCCTTCCTTGATTTTTCATCCTTAGATCTATCATTAGATCTAGGCTTCTTGCACTCATTGGCAAAGTGCCCTAACCCATCACAATTGTAGCATCTTATTTTCTTTAAGTCGAAGGTGACTTTTTGACCTTCTCGTTTAGGGTTAGGTTTTCTCGATGATTTTCTTCCTTTTCTGCTAGCCCTAAATTTCTTAAACTGTTTGACCATGAATGCCATGAATTCCTCCATGTCATCATCAGTATCCAGTTCATCTTCATTATCAGTCGAACTAGCGTCAGAAGATTCCTCATCAAGCTTCTCTTGAGACTTGCTTGTCTCAACCATCAACGCAGCTCCTCTATCCTTTCCATGCATGCGTTGTCGTTGCTCTACTTCAAGTTCGTAGGTCTTTAAATTTTCGTAGAGCCTGTCCAGTGTGAGAAGATCCAAGTCATGAGCCTCTCTTATTGTTGTTGTCTTTGGATCCCAACTTGGTGGGAGAGATCTCATGAACTTGGTGTTTATATCCTCATTATCATAAGACTTCCCAAGTATTTTCAAGTCATTGAGCAAAGTGTTGAACCTGTCATATACTGATGTTATAGGTTCACCAGGTTTTGCTTGAAAGAATTCATATTGTTGTGTCAACAATGATCTCTTGTTCTTTCGAACTTGGTCAGTCCCTTCACACAAAACTTTGATGGTGTCCCAGATTTGTTTAGATGCTGGGCAATTTATGATGCTTGTGAACATATTTTTATCAATTCCATTATAAAGTATGTTCATCACTTTAGCATCCTTTAACACTTGTAACTTGTCTTCATTTTTGTAATCACTTTCTGGAGCAAGTTCAAAGTGTTCTGCAACAACAGATCCTTCGACAGTTTTTGCAGGAATGAATTTCCTGGGTAGATAAGGACCCTTCTCAATCCTATCTATGTAATCTGGATCTGTCGCTCTTAAGTGCATATACATCTTTTGTTTCCACATTGGATATTCTTCTCTTTTAAGAATAGGGATTCTGGTACCACCATCTCTACTTCCCGCATACGCTATGATGTTAGAGCTGCTTGCTTCGTCGTTGGCCATCTCTTGGAATGTTTTAATTGAATAAATTCAATTAAAGGCTCTGATACCAATTGTTTTCCCAGTGAGATGACAAGAACTTGTAGAAGGGGGGTTGAATACAAGTTTTTTGAAAATTCTTCGATTACTTGTTCTTTAAGAAACTAAATTTTTCTTGCGGAATAAAAAGAACAAGAACACAAATCTATTTATAAACAATTGCTTTATTGATTTACAATTGAATACAAATCCTAACAATCACAATAATGTAATCGTCAGCTTCTTTTCTATTCTGTATAGGAAAAGATACAAAACTATGAAAAACCTATACAGCTTCTGAATTACTCTCTGTAAAACTAATTACAGCTTCTATATCAACTGAATTACATTTAACTCAGTTCCTATTCTGAATAAAATTCAGTTTCCTTATTCGAATCAAATACAATCTTTCCTTTTTGATTAGGTAAAGATATCTGGTGACTTTCCTTACCAGCTACGTCTTCAATAATATTTTACTTTACGTGGAAGACATTCCTTTCTCAATTCGAACTCTGTATCTTTCAGAGATTAAATTACAATTAGTCTCTGATGTTTCTTTTAGTCTCCGACGACTTTAGTCCCTGACGTATCCTTTAGTCTCAGGTACATTTAGTCCCTGATGACTCTTTTAGTCCCTGGTACGTTTAGTCCCTGATGACTTTTCCCTGATGACGTTAGCTTGTGTAGTCTCCGATAGTGTTATTTAGTCTCTGACACGTTAAGGCTTAGTCTCCGATGACGTCAGCTTAGTCTCTGATTCCTTTTTCTTTAATCTCTGATGACGTAAGTTTTTAGTCTCCGATAGAAAAACTAGTCTCTGACAGTTAAAACATTTTAGTCTCTGACCAGTTCTTCTAGTCTCCGATAAGCCTTTTTGCAAACTCTAACAGATCAAATACACAACTTGACTTCTTGAAGTTTCGATACTCCATTCCAGCAGTTAATTACAAATAAAAAATAATCGTATCTCTTTACAAAGAATAAATGAATTACAAACAAAGAGATAACTACTGGCTACAAAACTTCAGTGTTACTAATTAACACTTTCTATACATTTGTATTCTAAGTAATCTAAAGACAATCATTATCAAATGTTCTAAAACCTAACAGACCCTGTTTGTTTCAATTTTAAATTATGAGATTTTAGATTTTGGTAATGTAATTACATTATCATATCCAAAAAATATTAAGTTATGATTTTAGATTTTTACATTATATTGTAAATTATGAGATTTTAGTTCTTCCATCTAATATTTACGAAACCAAAAAATATTCATATCCAAATCATATGGGTGTTTTGTAAGGAGAAGCTCATGAATTAAGTTATGCTTGTAGTTTACAAATTAACTTTCAAATTCGAGTAAACTGTGGTATATAGATAAAAATTTCTAAATTTAGACTAGTTCTACAATAAGGAAAAAAGAAAGAAAAGAAAAATGTATACAAAACCTAAACTTAAATTAAATATTAAAAATAAAGAAATTATTCTTTAAGTAATATTGTATTAGTTTCAATAAATGAAATTAAATTTGAATAATTACACTCAAAGAAAATCAAAATTGCAACACTCACCCTCATCCCCTCCCTATTTCATATCTTCCTTTATCCTCATCTTTGATCTAGATATTGATGACCAAATCGGATCAACCTAAACACCTAAATCATCATCTTTTTCCACCATATACAACCTACCTATCCTTACTACTAAATGAAAGTTAAGTCAAATTCTATATTTTCATATGAAATAGCACACAAGATGGCAGTTCATAAGGTGATGGAGATCGATGGACTAAAAGTGGGACAAAAGAACAATTCGAAAGAGGATAAGAAAGAAACTTTTGTGACTAATAGGTCAAGAAGACATGAAGGAATTATGAGTTTTGGGGTAGATTGAGAGAGCGTTGAGGATGAGATGTAGAAGGATGACAAGGAAAAGACAGATGAGTATGGAAGAAGTAAGGACAACATTGATGTATTTGATCTAGGGAAGATCAAACAATGGTTGCGGAAAATAATTTTAGATAGATTCTGTAAAGAATTTAATCACCGAGAATCAAAACTAAATGATCGATCTGTTTAGTTTGTTTAAAAAACTTAATCACCCGCAAGCTAAATCAAACCTAGTTGTGAAAGTCTAAAGGAATTAACCACCACTCTCAAGATAATTGTAAGTTGAAAACTCACGCAATTGTATTAATCAAAGTATGTCTTGCAGCGAATAACATAAACAACTATTTGTAAGCTGAGATAAACACTAATTGTACTTTGGAAAGAATATTACAATGGATAAAAATCTATACTAGAAAGAAATCTAATCCAACAAGGAAAGTAAACAAACCTATTCCTATTAGGAAAGAAATACGTAAAAAATTAAAATGCGCTTCGTCAGTGGATAAATATCCCCTGACAGGTTAAAAATAGTCATCAGAGGATAATTATCCACTGACGGTTAAAAGAAATATCCCCGACGCATTAAGCCCAGCCCCCCAGCGCATTAAGCCCAGCCCCCCCACCGCATTAACCCCAGCCCCCCGCCGCATTAACCCCTGACCCCGGCGGCATTAACCCCAGCCCCCCGCCACATTAACCCCTGACCCCGGCGGCATTTATGATTAACGTCATAGCAGTTGTTGTCCAAGTATTTCTCAACCAATGCCCAACATACACATTAATGGAAAACAAATCTAGAGTCAAACCATTCACTGCTGCTAAACTAACCACACCTTTTGATGCGTCAGAAGTTCTATTACCCAACGGGTCATACTCCCCTTTTTTGAAAACAATTGTCCTCAATTATTCATTTTCATGATGAATACAAGGAGTAAAAATCCAAACTCTAACTATTACGTTAAATCTTACAGAATACAACAAAATTAATACATTGAAAGAGACTCCACCAATTTCTTGCCTCTGTCAAATGGAATATGCATTGCAAATTGAATTAGATGACAACTAACCATTAATATATTGTTGTCATGGTCACAGTAGAACTTGGCATGCTGCAGTCTCCTACTAAAAAAAAGATCTGTAGTTACCCCCCAACTTTGACATGGGTGAAAAATCACATCTAAAGTATATCTTTGGAACAATGAAGCAGTAACCAAAACATCTTTTGATCGTCATGGGATTTCAAGCTGAACAGATGCCCATAAAACCATCTAGAGAGTTAGAGGAGCTGCTGGCAGAATTAAGGGATGTATTTATTGATGATTTGCCACCGGGATTACCTCCTATTCGGGGGATTGAGCATCAGATTGACTTAATCCTAGGATCGCCACTACCACAAGGCATCCTACAGATGTAATCCTAAAAAAACTAAAGAAATACAAAGGCAAATTGAAGAACTGATGGAGAGGGGTTATGTACGAGAAAGTATGAGTCCTTGTGCAGTACCAACCTTGGTGGTACCTAAAAAAGATAGAACCTTCTTTCTTGCTCTAGCTCATGCTCGAATCGTTTCTTGGTTATAAACAAGCTTTCCTTACGTGTATTGAGGGATGATAAAAGTTTCAATGTTGTCCTTTTGTTTCCTACTTTGGCAATATAAACATTCGTTCTCCCGTCAAACTTGACGAACCTATCGTATTGCCACGGTCTTCCCAATAGGATGTGACACGCATCCATCGCACAGTCATCAACAACATTTGATCTTTGAATTTCCCAATTTCGAAAGAGATTAGTGCTTGTTTGGTGACTTTAACCTCGCCTCCATAACTTAGCTAATGCAGCTTGTATAGCTTAGGGTGTGTTGTCGTAGGCCAACTGAGTTTATCAATTAACGTGGTGGAGACCACGTTGGTACAACTCCCTGTGTCAATGATCATATTGCACAGTTTATCCTTCACTAGCACTCTAGTCATGAAGATTTTGTCTCTTTGATCATCTTCTAAGGGAACTCTCTTTGCTTGCAACAACCTCCTTACAATCAATTGCGAACTAGGAGTCACAAGTTCCTCTTTCGAATCAGCCTCAAAGTCATCTTTATCCTCCTTGCACCCAGCTTGCTCCTTTTCCTCAAGTGTTTCTTTCTCCTTCAAGGCATAGGATGCTTCAATTTCTTCGATGTCATGGAGAGTTATGACCTTATTATTAGGACAGTTGCGTTGCATATGTCCGTAACCTTTGCACTTGAAGCAAATTCTTTTATCTTTTGATGCTAAAGGTGCAGAGGCCTTACCTTGTCCTTATTAAATTTGTTGAAGTTAGGAGTGAACTTGTTCATAAGTTGTCTTATTTCTCTTTTCCGTTCGGCCCCCTTCAAATGCCTTATTCACAGGTCGGCTATAATTACTCCCCTTAGCCTTAGTGTGTTTTTCTGCGTGCATGGCTACCTTGCAGACCTCCTCAAAAGACCAATAAGGTTAGAGTTCAACCCTCTTGGTGATATTATTGTTCAAGCCTCTCGGTGATATTATTGTTCAAGCCCGTTAAGAAATGAGCAATTTATGTTCTGCCCTTTCATCGAGATCACACATCATCGTTAGCTTCTCGAACTCCATCGTGTATTCTTCCACTGATAACGCTCCCTGCTTGAAACCTTATAGTTTTAAGAAAACATCCTACACATAATCTATGGGAAGGAAACATTACTTTATTCTAGTTCTGAGTGCCTCCCAAGGTTCCAATTGTGCCCTTCCTTCTTTTCTTCTTCTCGTCATTAGATTCTCATACCACAAGTTGGCATAGCCCGTGAGTTTCAAAACTGCTACCTTGAATCTTTTATGGTCATCATAGTCTTTATAATCAAAGATTCATTCTATACACTATAGCCATTCAAGGAATTTCTCAGGTTTCATACTGCTATCAAAGTCTAGAATATCCAAATGTAGGCCCTTGTCTTCATCAGTGTTTTCTCTCGCCCTACGGGTCTGACTACTTCTTCCTCCTCCGAGTTTGAAGTATGAACAGATCTAGTACTCCTATTTGGGCTAGTAGAAAGATTTCTTTGATCTAACCTTGCTAGGATCTCGTTCAGTCTATTTGTCAAGTCATTGATTTGTCTGTTACGACGTAAGTTTTGTGCTTGCTCCATAGTCAGTCACCCTAGGATAATCTGATCTTCCTCTCCAGCCATTGATTTTGTAGCTTGTAAACTAATACAATAATAACTCATCCACCAAAAGCTCTGATACCAAGATGATGTATTTGATTTACGGAAGATCAAACACTAGTTGCGGAAAATATGTGAGAAACTGGAAATTCAATGAAATGTAATTCTATTAAATTTGTTTTATAATGAAATTTCATTTCATTTAAATGATCGATAGATTTTACGTTTAAGTTTACGTGCATTCCACGCAAATCGACGCGCGCACATCCACTAACGATAAAATTATAATGAGCACAATGTTATCAAGATTTTGAGATGTTAATCATAACAATAATCGTATGAGTACATTATTTTTACCTTGTCGGGGCGATAAAACTTTTCGGTTTATGCATTAAACCAATGCATAACCATTAAATTGAATTAATGGCTAAACAAATCAAATTTAACACTAATTGAATTGAAATTTTTAGCTTATCCCTAAATGGCAAAAACAAGGAAAATTTTTGTTACCTATCTAAGTAAATTTTTTAAAAAACTAATCCAATGGTCAAAATTAAGTTAAGGGTTATATAACTATACCATTATAGAAACCCTAACCTCCACTTTTGTTATCTTTTCATTTAAGAAAAAAATCATTGAACTTTTGGATTTTTGTCCATTAAAGTTTTTAAGAGGTACCCCACTGCTCTCTTATTTTTGTATTTATTGTCATTTATGTTTATTCCATTGTGTAGATTATTTTTTTCAGTATCATTTTCATATATGACACATGTTTATATCATTTGTAAATTGTGAGTTATTGATTTTTAAAGTTTGTTAAAAAATAAAAAATAAAAATTCAAGAACATTTAAAAACCCGAAGAACCCTAGCTTGTTCCGATCGATTTTTCGGCATGATTCTTGCATGGTTGTTCAAATTGATTTTATATAATTATTTATGCACTTGTAAGGATATTTTTCCCTCAAACAATTTCTATAAATGATCAAGTTTCGGGTGTTTTCAAGCTAGGCCGAAAGTTTATTAAACCCGAATGTTTGTTCTTCATTTTTCTTGCGATTGTGTTGTTAAAACTTGAAATTGATTGCATGTATGAGTTCCTGGAAGTCTCCGGAATCATTTACATGCTTGAATCGACGAAAACGACGCCGAAAAGGCCATGAACGGCAAGAGTCGAAGCTCTCGCCTGCGTTCATGGCTACTCCACCTCCAGCAACTTTGAGTTGCTGTTCTGAGGAGTTTTCATCCGCAACATGGTGGCTAGGGCCATGTTTGCCTATGGCAAATGCCATGGAAGTGCCTCCACCGCCATTCGATATGTGTGTGTGTGCGTGAATCGTGGCGGGGCAGTGGGCAACGGCTCGCCGTCCGGCAGAAACGGCGTCGGCGGCCGCCGAAACCCTAATCTGCAGAAGTAAAGGAAGAAGACGAGTCTGCGACCCGGTTCTGACCCCGTCTATGACCCATTGTCCCGACCCTGTTGACCTGAACCTGACCCGAGCTTGACCCATAGTTGACTAGTCAAACCCAATCCACCTTATTTTATTTTTGGCCCAATCCAAATTTAAAAATAAAATAAAATAGATTATCTTACCTTAACATTTTTGTTAGGTCCCGAAGAGTAAAAATACTAGAAGGGGGTTGAATAGTGTTTTTCAAACTTTAGGGCTTGTTTATAAAATTTAGCAGATTTAAACACTTTTTCCTTATTAAAAGAATTTCTTATATTTTGAAAAAGTTTAGAAGCGGAACTTGTTTAAGCAAAGAACCCCTTAGATTTTATAGCAAAGGTTTATGGCTAAAAGGAGTAAAGATAGTAAGTCTTTGCTGAAAAGGTTCAGCATAGACTAAAGCAATGCACAAGAAAAACAAGTACGCAATATGAAAGATAAGTAGGAATAGAGATAGGAATTTTTATAGTGGTTCAGACTAAGCCTACTCCACTCTTCTTCTCTTTTACTTGAGAAGGCTATCACTAAAACTAGTTCACACAGAACAATTAGTAAGGGGACACTTAGTCTGATTTACAATAGGTCACTTAGACCAAACTAGTCACACAGACTATAAGTAGATTAAGATAATCTTACTTCATATCTCTAAGTAGAGTGCTCCTTGTTGAGCAGATTGATAGCACTTGTTCAAGCTTTATGATGTCTTGCTAAAGTCTTTTATATGTCAGAGTGTGAGAGCATTCTTGGTTGTTCAGTAGTCATAAATGATATTTATGACTCCTATTTATACTACTCCAGAAAACTATCCGTTGGGAATTTGAAAATAGAACAGTTGGAGTTGTACTGACTTTAATGTGACTTCTATCTTTATAGCTGTCCTTGCTTAGTTCAAAAAGGTAGCTGTTATTTTGTCTTCTAGTGCCTTCTTGAACAGTCTTCTAAAAGTTGACTAAGCAGGGATAAAGATCAACGAACTTTGTCTTTAACTTAGTCCTTGCTTATTTCCATTCTAAGCAGGATTAGACTTGGGATATTCTAAGTACATAAAGGTCCTTGCTTATTTCCATTCTAAGCAGGACTATACTTAGAATATTTCTTGCATCTTCAACAACCTTCTTCAGCAAACTTCAATGGTGATCAAACTCCTTGCTTAACTAAGTAGTATATCCACCTAACAAGTTGAATATTTTTCTAAGTCATTTTACAATGTTTAAGCAAGGACTATATTTCATCATCAATTCTTATAAAAATAAATAAATAATCATTTAAGCAATGATTATATAAGCAGGGGTGCAACAACAATTTTAATTATTCAATAAATGCCATTGGAATAATTATTTTTGACATGTAAATAAATCTTTTACATGATTAAAATTTTATAATTTAAAATTTTAAAATTTATTTATGATGTTAGAGTCTCTTAATTACCTCAATTAAGTGACGAGTCATTAATTCATAAATAATTATTATTTAATTAAAATAATTAAATAATAATTAAGAAATAAACTCTAAAATTTTATTAAATGATTAAATAAATCTTTTCAGCTAAGATTAATCAAGAAATAATTCTTGATTAATTAAATTAGGGAATCAAGACCAATTATTATTTAATTAAAACGATTGAATAATAATTAATGAATAAATTTCACATGATTATTAAATGATCAATAAATCATTTAATTTAAAAGTAATTAAGAAACAAATTAATTCAATGATCGATAATTATTATTTAATTAAAGTAATTAAATAATAATTTAAGAATAAATGTTCAATAAATGATAAAAGATCTATAAATCTTTATGATTGGGATTTAATTATGAAAGGATTATTGTTTAATTAAAACAATTAAATAATAATTAAGGAACAATTAAGGAACAATTTTTGGTAAATGTTAAGTGATTTAATTAAGTCATTTAAGCTAAAGATTGATTAATTAATATTAATTAATTAATCTAAGGCCTCCAATGATTAAATTTAAATTATCGAGAGCCTATGGGTGACGTTTTATCAAGTCCACAAATCTTTTGGACTCCGATTCGGTTTCAACCGAATCCCAATTCAACGAATGACGACTCGATTAGTCAATAACAAACTTGAGAATTTCCACGAACACTTCACATGTACATTCTGATGTATAATTAAGTTGAGATTTCTCATGTTATTGCATGTGCATGTTTTACAGAATTATTTCCTACGCGAGTGTTAAATTATCACTAAGGATTCAAGGCAAGTATATACTCACTTTACTTTCTTTCAATTAATGCGTATGATCATTCTTTCGATATACGTAATGTATCAAAGATATTATTATGTTGATATTCACGATTTAAATTCTTCAAAAATAAGTAACGTATGATCCTTTGATCCGATGTACGTGAAAAATGTTGTACTTGAATTGAGTATTCTTGGGCGACTTTTAGCTGTTTAAATTCGCTAACACACCAATGTAAATCCTATACAGATGTAGAAAGCTTATTCTTCACCCTATACTTGGAAAGTATATCCATGTGGGTAACTAAAGGGTAGTGGAATGCATCTGCTTGGCATCCCGGGCCTAAGATTGATAGGGAACGGAAAAAGAGGCATCGGAAACCGAACCCTCGCAGACAAAAGGTTTCTGCATCGATTACGTATGTCATTATGATGAAGTCAGACGATGGTCAGGCTGGCCAGCTGATATACTGTTTGATATGAAGTTCCTAAGGGCATGTGCGCCAAACGGACATGGTTATAAGGCGCATGTGAAATTATTCTTTATTCTTTTAAGTAAATGGTCAGATCCCTCGTTATCACTCGGGGACCCTAGGATCTATCTTTTCTTCAAGCTATTAAGAGGTGTAGATTTTGTTTCCGTTCAACCTCATAAACACTTAAGCTCAATAAATTATCCCTTTTCAAGCTCACCAATACTTGTTTATATACTTGCGAGCGTAAATCACTCATGGTACTATTATCAAATGTTTTTCAGGTTATGGCGAGAAGGTCGAGCCATCGGATAAAGGCAAAGCGCGAATGGCTTGATGAATGCTTCCTAATCGCCCTCTTATGGATGGCATTCAGGAATAAAGTGAAGAATGAGACATTTATAGAAATGTCTAGATTGTAAGGCCTGTCTGGGCCCCTCATAGACTTCCACCGTTAGACAATTATTTTGGGTTATTGTAATAAAGTTTACTATTTATTTCTCTAAATTAATGTCATGCATGCTTGGATGTTAATACTTTTCTTTTGTCAATTATTGACAGTGCCCGGAGTCTAGTATGGGATTTTTGGGGCCGTCACAAAATAAGTTTAGATAGATTCTGTAAAGAATTTAATCACCGATAAGCAAAACTAAAGGATCGATCTGTTTAGTTTGCTTAAAAAACTTAACACCTGCAAGCTAAATCAAACCTAGCTGTGAAAGTCTAAAGGAATTAACCACCAACTCTCAAGATAATTGTAAGTTGAAAACTCACGAAATTGTATTAATCAAAGTCCGTCTTACAGCGTACAACATAAACAACTATTTATAAGCTGAGATAAACCCTAATTGTACTTTGGAAAGAATATTATAATGGATAGAAATCTATACTAGAAAGATATCTAATCCAACAAGAAAAGTAAACAAACCTATTCCTATTACGAAAGAAGACGTAAAAAATTAAACTGCGCTTCATCAATGGATAAATATCCCCTGACAGGTTAAAAATAGCCTTCGGAGGATAATTATCCCCTGATGGATTAATTATCCCTTGATGATGACGTCACATTATCCTCTAATGATGTCTTCCACTGACACACACATTGACATCCCTTGATGCGCATCCTTGCATCCCTTGATGCTAGTCTTGGCATCCCCTGACGCCAGTCTTGGCACCCCCTGATGTCAATCTTGGCACCCCCTGACGCCAGTCTCGGCACCCCCTGATGACAGTCCAGTATGATGTAGTTTGCCCTTAGACTCGTCATTTGTGATTAACGTCACAACATTTGCTGTCCAAGTATTTCTCAACCAATGCCCAACATATGCATTAATGGAAAACAAATCCAGAGTAAAACCATTCACTACTGCTTAACTAACCACACTTTCTGATGCGTCAGAAGTTCCATTACCCAACGGGTCAAACATGATGGGGCTGTTGGAGTGTGTGCCCTAGTGGCCAATTATGTAATGATTGTGACACTATATTTATGTTAAGTTTTGGTTAAATAATAATTTATTTTATTATGTCTTATTTACTACGTTATATAAATGTTAGCATAATAAATGTCCTTAGAAGAATGATACTAATTATATGGATTCAAGTATGTGACTTGAATATGAGATCATATATATACATATATATATATATATATATATATATATATATATATATATATATATATATATATATATATATATATCATTGTTCTTAAATATCCCTAGTCGAGTATTATTGTTAGTAGGACAACAATAATACATTGAGACTAGTATGTGGATTGACTGATGGCCACATCGCATTGGTCATAAATATATACGAGATATATTAAGTTGATGCATAGGTACATGTTAGAGAATAGTGTACTAGATAGACCTATCATGAGAATTCTACATGGAGCGTTATGCTATATGTCATAAGTAATTCTCATAGTGACAATGACATTTCTATATAAGGAGTTATGTGTTTTGACATTGCTAAAAGTCACCTTTAACTGGGTGGATGATAAAAGTGATTGTTGGATGTATCATGAGTTATGTGAGAAATGAGAATGATGTAGATGAAATTTAACCCTCCTATAAATTAGGGGTGATATCTATAGGCCTCTTGATTGAGTGAGACTATGAAATGCATGGTCATGCTCAAATAGAGATTTGTTTCATATAGTCTACTCATGGATCAAGAAAACTGAGATTAAATTGTGAAGAGGATGACACATCCATGCCTTGAATTTAATCTTAGATATCAAGGTTAAAAGGATTAAATTACATTGAAACATTGGTCACGAAAAGGTTGCGTTGAATCAACGACTTTATTATTACTTGGGTAACAGTGATGTATTACTAGATGCCACTCACTATTTATAATTTTATAATATGATTTAAAAATTATTGCTAACGTAATAATAACCTACATGATCGCACACTAAGAACATTCTTTAAGGAGATATAATTTAAATGTCGATGACTTTAATATATCAATAAGATTGATTTTATTTAAATCACGACTTTAAATTATAGGTATGTAATCTGTATATAGTAGAGTCCATTGGAAGGTAATACGAATATATATATTTATTTGTGTGTGTGTGTATATATATATATCTATATATATATATATTAAGTGAGACTTGATTAAAATATATAGTACATATAAAATTCAGATTTTATTCTCCTAATTAGATTAGGGTTTGGAATTACTCTATACACAACTATATATAGGATATATCAGTTGTTCCCTCTCACTTACACTTTCTGAAAAACCTTAGCCGCTCAAAAGAGAGAGACTAGAGTTAAAAGAGAGAGAGAGAGAGAGAAACAAATTCAACAACTAATACTGTAATTCTCCTTGCTTCAGATCGTAAGACGATTCGTGGGGTATTCATGTGGATACTGTAGAGGTGCCATCCAGTTGGATTGTGTTAAAGATTCGGAGACGATTAACACCCTCATCAAAGCTTCGGATTCTGCAATTTTAATCAATAAAATTTAAATCATCTGTATTAAATTGTTTCGCATGGATCCTTGGGTTAGTGTTTTGTTTTTTTTTTTAAAAATCATTTTTTCGTTGTATTTTATTTTTCAGAACCCCAACAGGGGCATGATGGCATATAATGGAGAAGGGTGTTCGAAAATAATGACACATATCGAAGCTTGGGGATGGGATAGGTGGAGGGATGAAAAGGTGGGGTGGGGGTAGGGGTTAAGGTTATATTTAGGTTTTATTAGTTTTCAATGTTTAGTGTTTATATTTTATTAGTTTATAATATTTTTGTTTATATTTTTCTTCATTTTTTCCTATTAATAATTTCAACATATATAACTAATCAGTAGTTATTTCATATTTATAGAATAATTTGTTTTTATTTATCTCTATATAATAAATTTAGTAAAAAATTATTTAAAGATATTATTTATGATGATGTAAGATTTTAATAAACTATAATGTATATATCAAAATACATATGATAAATATATGTTTTACTCTCTAATAGACAAAGACTTGTTTTTCCTTTTAAAACAATCACATGCAATGCATATGGTAACTTTTAATGATAAAATAGGCGCAAAGGACTTTATTGCATGTTTATGAAGTGAATAAGGAGTAAAAGATATTGAGACAAGTAAAATTTTGTCGTTGTTCTAATTTTTGTTATTCAACAGCAATGTGATGCATCGTGTTAAATGAGAGTTAAACTATCTTAATTAAAATTATATTAAAAAAAGCTCTTTAAATCTAAACATAAATAGTTAAAGAAAAATAATAATTAATCAATTGGACATAAGGTATGACGACTTTAATCTTCATAAGAAAGTGAAGTACGTCAAATATACATAAGCAACTAATCTCATATATAATTGCTGAATGTTTAGCAGAAGATACTAATAAAGGTAATGTTTCGTTCGGTTTGCAAAATATAAATGGAAAGGGATGAAGGAGGGAATCAATTTTTCATTCCTTTGTTACGTTGAACATATAATGGAGGAAGGATGAATGGTAAATTGTCAAAATTTATAATTAGATAAATAATTATTTACTAAAATCAATATTTACATGAGACCCAACTCAGCCTTGCCCCTACTCCCTTGCATCCGCCCGCCCCACTCCACACCTCACACCCTCAAACGAAGGTATTAGCACAAACTAGGTCTTATTAAAGAAATCAACTGAAACATCGACATTTGTCCCTTATCAACACAGTTTTGAATTCACAATACAAAATAATATATATTCCTTTGATAAAAATAGGTTCTTATTTTCTTTATCATGTAATTTTTTTCACCAATCTTCTTATCAAATCTGGTATAAAAATGATAGTCTATAGTCGAAGTTGATAATTTTATTACTTGATAAAAATGGTTCCAAAAATGTGTTGCACCAAGTCTTCTCCAATAATCTTGTATATGTAACAGGAGGTTGAATGAACAATATGGGGCTTGATAGTGTTTTGTCTCCAAAGGCATACTATGGCACACCTTTCGTGGCTCCCCAGACTTAGAATTATTTTGGTCAGCTAAAATCCTTTAACACTTGGCCAATTTCCTTCTTCATGGGCATGGTTTCCTCCAAGGTTGATCACGACCCTTCTTAAGCATTCTTGGGACCTCATGAGTTATTCTTGAGGAATTCAGATGATATTGACATGCTCTTAAGGTGTTTGATGATGTAGCACTTGGGTGGGGTTCGTGGGGCCCCTATTTGGCCTATGTGGCAAATTACATATTGATGACCATTCAAATCACTAATTGTGATCAATAAGATTTAATTGAGATTAAATAGGGTTATTAATTACGCTTCATATACATTTTCCCCTTGCGAGCGAGTTCGGGCTGTCAGTGCGGAGTTGTGCGCATTTTTTGTTCTGGATGGTTTTGGCAAAAACTGCAAAAGGGGATTGTCTGTATTTTTGGTTCGTTCTTGTAGGAGGGGACTCAAATGGGCTGAAATTTGACTTTGGGAGAGGAATCTTTATCTTAGACCACTAGAATTGGCATTTCGCCAAAAGGGAAAATCACTATTTTGCTTCCCTTCTTGTCTCCTTCTATTTTTGGTTTTCCAAATATCCACCAAGTATCTTCCTTTTCATTTTTAACACTCTCTCCATTTCATCTTCTTTATCTATCTATACTCACCATTGTTGAGATAGCTTATTCTTTCAAAGATCCTTCCTTGGTGGTGCATCGGCTGGTTTTCATCTTAAAGTATTTTATAGAGCAACTTGTGGTGATCTTCTTGGTGGTAAGAGAGACCCTTATAAGTGTTTCCTTCATCTTCCTTTGGTGGATTCTTCATTTCTTGAAGTAAGCTTCTTCTTTCTCTCTCTTATTTATTATGCATGTTTATAAATGTCTGAGTTCTTATTTATGCTTCAAACCATTTGATTCATAAGTATTGATTTTTTTTTTACTAATTTGTGTAAAATATATAAATGGAAAATGAAACGGTACAAAATTAACAAGAGGCATCCTTCTCGGCCTACTAGCACAACCCGCTAGCTAGGAAAAACACAAGCATAAGTTATGAGTAGAAAGCATAAACACAGAGCAAAAAACACAAAAAGGAAAACACAAAGTAGAAATATCTTGTGAGGCATACGCCATTGGTGGATAATTATCCTCCGAAGTAGAATCTGAACCATCGGTGGATAATTATTCTCCGATGGCATAAACCATCGGTGGATAATTATCCTCTAAAGTAGAATCTGATCCATTATCCTCCGATGACATTTATCCTCCGATGGCCAACATCCTTTGATAGGTGAAGAATCATTATCCATTGATGTGCTAGAAATCTCTAGATGAATCATTATCCGCTGATGAGCCATTATCCATCTATGCATATACCCATTGAGGTCTTAATCTGAGACTTGATTGTCATGTTGCACTCCTCAATGATAGCCTATAAGCTAGTCTCACTACTTCTATGGGTTTTGTAATTTTTTTCTCTCTAAATATGATAAGTGATGGGAAATTGTTCTTTAAAAAATCCTGTAAAGCGTAAATATCCTCCCATTAACCTTTGAAGACCACATAACCTCCAAAAAAGAATTTGTAACTAGGGAGAGAATTTCCACTGAGGGAACCTAGAGCTCAATCTCTTAAATTTTGCATGTGAGACAAGCCTACTTTTGATGATAAGAATAATTTGAGCTATAAGGCTTGTGGGTTCCTACCAGCTTTACTATGCATCCTACCATTTATTTCAGACTAGATGTGATATACAATAATGTTGAAACTGAACCATATCAACTTATTTCTAAAAGAATTAAAATGCAAAGAATTGAGGCTGTGTGTGACGACCCCATAATCCCTCACTGGATCAGGGCTTCGTCAAAAGAAGGAAAAGATAACCACACATCCATTCATATGAATGGATGTGTGGTTATCTTTTCCTTCTTTTGACGAAGCCCTGATCCAGTGAGGGATTATGGGGTCGTCACACTGTGCAAGAGTGTAGTCCAGATAAAGTTGGAGCCATGCCAACCAGCTTTCTAAAGGATAACGTGAGCGATCATGAGAGAATAGTTGCATTGGAAAAATAAGTGCTCAAAGGATTCTGGTCCGTTGTTGCACATGACACAATGAATAATGAATATTGATATGGTAACAATGAATAATGTTTTTAGGGCCACATCATAAATAGTTGGATGTCCAAACATGTATGTGTCAATGCTTGGCTTAGGGGGACCAAATGATATGGATGACCTATAGGTAATAGCTTTGCAACATTTTGGCCAAGGCATGAGGTTCTACCCAAGGGATTACTATCCCTAGAGGCCACCCCCTATAGGCATGCCCTTTTGAGGTTTGGCCTTCTGAGTCCTTCCTTACCCCCTTCTCTAGCACCTTGAGATTCCAACACATGGAATGAATTTGTGTGACGACTTGGAAAATTTGTTTATTTATAAGCAATTTATTTACTCATTTTGTTTTTTTTATATATATTAACAAGTATTGATAATATATGACATTTTTGGATGTATAAATATTTTTGGACCCATTAAAGGGGTTATAGTTGTTTGATTGTTGGTTGCAAGGATAAGCAATGATGTTTATGTTTGGTGACCTCCGTAATTGCTTAAAGGAGCCCACTTTTTCGGTTTAGCAAGTTCCCTGAGGAATGCAATAGTTTACGTAAGGGAATGACATGATGAGTACGTATACTAATTAGATTAGTAAGCTGCTTGTATGTCATCAGTGGATTAAACGTATGTACATGAAGGACAACAAGCTTATTACACATGCTTATCTGCTAAGAATCGTGATGAGCAGCCGTTCTACCGTCCAGATTAACCAATCATTTTATTTCACAACTTAATCTTAGCCTCCTCTAAATACCTCATTCGGAGGAACATTTTAATCTCTTTTCTAAAAATTTCTCTTCCAAAGTTCTTCCTTAAACCAACCATCTCCATATAATTTCAAGTTCTCTTTTCTAAGTGATTACTTCCAAACCAGCTATGATTTCTTTCGTCAAACCAAGAGGTAAGAATTTTAAGATCTCCTCAGCTATTCTTTTTTGCATAGTATCCGAGAGTAGTAGCCATGCATATTAGGGTTTCAAGAAAAAGTTAAGCTTTAAAAGATAGGCTACGTTCTGTTGCATATTCATGTTTATAAAGCATCCAAGGTTGAGTTTGTTCATGTAAGGCCTTCCATCGAAGCAGAGACAAGCTCTAATGTTAGTCTCTGATGCGTTTATGTTAGTCTCTGATGGGTTAATGTTAGTCTCTGATGGGTTAATGTTAGACTCTGATGGGTTAATGTTAGTCTCTGATGGGTTAATGTTAGTCTCTGATGGGTTAATGTTAGTCTCTGATGAGTTAATGCTAGTCTCTGATGATGATGTCATCCTTAGTCTCCGATGGGTTAAGATGACATCATCAGTCTCTAATGAGATATTTGTTAGTCTCCGTTAGACTAAGGTTAGTCTCTGATGAGGTAATATTGTTAGTCTTTGGTGGGCAAAGTATGATAGCCTCGGATGACTAAAATTCTTAGTCCCCGACGAGTTCAGTGTTGAACAAGTGAGTTTGGCGCTAAACATTTATCCACAGAGGAGTTTGGCCCTGGACAAATCATCCATTGATGAGTTTAGCGATGACTTGAGGAGTTCAGCGCTGAACAGGTTGTCACCCGACAAGTTTGGTGATGAACAAAATTATCCCCTGACGGGTAAATCATCCCCTGATGACTATTCCCTGATGGGTAAATTTATTCCCTGATGGGCAGTACATCCCTTGATGGGTAATGTATCCCCTGACGGGTAACTCATCCCCTGATGACTATTCCCTAATGGCTAAATTTATCCCCTAATGGGCAATACATCCCCTGATGGGTAATGTATCCCCTGATGGGTAAATCATCCCCTGATGACTATACCCTGATGGCTAAATTTATCCCCTAATGGACAGTACATCCCCTGATGGGTAACGTATCCCTTGACGGGTAAATCATCCCTTGATGACTATTCCCTGATGGGTAAATTTATCTCCTGATGGGCAGTACATCCCCTGATGGGTAATGTATCCCCTGATGGGTAAATCATCCCCTGATGACTATTCCCTGATGGCTAAATTTATCCCCTAATGGACAGTACATCCCCTGATGGGTAACGTATCCCCTGACGGGTAAATCATCCCCTGATGACTATTCCTTGATGGGTAAATTTATCCACTGATGGGCAATACATCCCCTGATGGGTAATGTATCCCTCGATGGGTAAAATATGCCTTGATAACCATTTTCTAATCTGAATGGTCATCTTTTAAGTATGGATTTCTCATGTTATACCAACAATGATGTTTTACAGAATCCTTTTTGCAACCAGTATAGTGATTTTAGCTAAGGACCAAGGCAAGTATATACTCATTCCACTTTCTTTCTTACTGATTACGTAGAATCATTATTTTGATTTACGTAAATGAATGCTGTTAATGATGATGATCTCTTTGATGATTAAGTAACGTACGATCATTGATTCGACGTACGTGAAATAATGTTGATTATTGAGCTATATGCTATTGGGTGTTTGCTAATTGTTTAAAGTCTCTAGCGCACCAAAAGATGATGAAAATGATGTAGGGTGTTGCAAGACTTGATCTTGTATGTACACCCTAGCAGTTTCCTTATGGGTATATAGAAAAATCATCGGTAGTCAACTTTTATCTGTTGAGCACGCTGATGTGTTTGGCAGTCGCTGCTTTTAATTGTTGATCGTGCCAATTTAAAATGAGAAAATGTTATCAAGAAGATATATTTATATGGAAAGCTGAAGGGCTGTTGAATGCTTTCGCCTGGTATTCAGGCCAATGATGATTAGGGTATGAGAGACCGAGGCATCGGTAATCAACCCTTTACAGACCATATGTTTTCTGCAAATGACTACGTATGTCAAATGATGGAATCAAACGACCAGGCTGACCAGCTGGGATGAAATTTGATTGTTAAAGGAAGTCAGATAATGATCAGTCTGGTCAGGTGATGCATTATCTGATGAAGAGAGGGCGAATCAAGGTTTATTTGTTAAAGAGGGATAACCCATTGATATCACCCGGGAACCCTAAATGATGCATGTTTATTGATTTATCAGGAGGTTTTGGCATTGCTTCGTCCAACCTCAATGAATATTAAAGCTTTTGAAATATCTGATTCTTTTTGCTTATGATCATATACTTGCTGAGCGTAAACGCTCATGTGGATTATTATGAAATGTTTTACAGGTTATGACATAAAGGCTGAGCTACCTAGTAAGGGAAAAGAGAAAATGGCATAGTGAGAGATTCTTGATTTCTCTCCTATGGATGGCTTTTAAAGGGAAAGTGAAACGAGAGGCCATCATAGAAATGTTTAGTTTGTAAGGCCAGATGGGCCATCTTAAGTTAATTTTTCGTTGTAGCTTGTTTATATTCAAGCATTGAGGTTTTGTAAGATGATGTATTTGAGAATATATTTCTCGCATGAGTGTTGTAAATGCTTGGCTGTGTCATTTTCTTTGTTGTTATGTTGATGTGTTGCAGTTTCCTGGCGTAGCCCGGGGTCCCAGCCTGGGGATCTTGGGGGCTGTCATCCAAATTGTTGACAGTGCCCAAGGCCCAGCCTTGGGGGATTTCCGGGGGTGCCACAATTTGGCCAAGGCACGAGGGTCTCACCCAAGGGGTTACTTCCTCTAGAGGCTGCATCGCCATGGGTGGGTCTCCTAGGGCAGCCCCCTTTGATGTTCCTCTTGGGGGTTGGCTTTGTTGTGCCTTTTCAATCCATCACGATTTGCCTATGTTTTGAATTTTGCATCTTGAAGGAACACCTCAGTGCGATGGGTCTTACTTCTCAGGGGAACACATGGGTACCTTGAGTTTTGGTGAAATGTTCCCTACCCATGTGATGCCATGAACTTGTGTTACCTCCCTTGTTAGTGGATATGGATGGGTTTTTGAACGAATTCTAGCATTTGATGATGTTGTATAATACTTATAATTGTTAGAATTTGTAATTGTTCTAGAAACTGCTAATGTGTTATATAAACATTAACAAATAAATTGTAGCTGACTTTGTCTAAGTATTATCCTCTAACAGTTTAAACTGTTTATTAGTGGATAATAGATAGGCCATTGGATGTTATCCTCTAACATTGTAAAATGTACATCAGTGGATAAATCATCACAGAAGCCAGTTAAATGATAAATCTGTGCCTCAGTGGATATGTGTTCATCATTGGAGGATATTCTACAGAAACATCAGAGGATATTCTACAGAAACATCAGAGGATATTCTGCAGAAACATCGGAGGATATTCTGCAGAAACATCGGAGGATATTCTGTAAAAACATGTTCATCAGAGGATATTCTGCACTAGAGTTTAAATGGCTACCAGATGATAAACCATGCCTACAGTAAGTTGGTCATTAGCAGATAATGACTATGGGTAGATATATGTTCATCGATAGATAATCTGCATCAGAGGATAAATGGTCATTGACAGATAATTTGTTTATCAGCAGATAATGACCATTAGTGGATAAAATAGTCATCAACAGGTACAAAGTTATCAGTGGATATTGAAGATGACGTATGACTAACTGCAAAAGACTCCTAAGTTAGTTAGGGTTCTGAAATTAAAATAAAGAAGTTGGTCCTATACAAAGAGATTGAGTACTAGAGACGTTATACAACAGAGATAACGTGATAGAAAGATTATGTAACTAAGAAGTTATTTAACAAAGTTGTTGCAATTACCAAAGAAAGACAATGATATTTTTCAGAAAGGTAATATCGCAGTTGTTCACCATGAACATATGGAGAAAGAAGTTGTGTCTATAAATAGAGATACAGAGTAGATAATAAAATGACATCTTGAGAATCATCAATGTATAAGATACATATATATACATCTCGAGAGATAAAGAAGAATCAATTGATAGAGAAAAGTTGTAATTGATTTACAGAAAGAGCAACTGTATTAAATACATAGAGAGTTAGATATTGAGAGATATAGAGAAGCAAATTTTTATAACTTGAGAAGCTAGAATTTATTTTCTAGAGTTACAACTATTCTTTCTAAACATAAAACAGAAGCTGGTACTTGGTTTACTAGATTGAAGCTAGAAATTATTTACAGGGTTGTAGTTGTTCTTCTTTGAAAAGAGTTTACCGAAACTGATAATTGTTGTACTTTGATTATTAGATAACTTTATAATCTTCATTGAGATTAATAAAGTTTAAAATACTTTTATTTTCACCAAGTTTTGGAGATACTTTATTATTCCGCAAGTTTATTCATTACTTTTAAAGAATCAAAACAAGTTGTGAAAAAGTATTGATTTGTATTCAACCCTCATTTCTACAAATCCTTGAATCTACAGGGATGACAATAACAGATTTTGCATTTGCCCTTATTGTATCTAGAGCATTTTACTCCCACATAGAGAGCTCCAATATGGCAGAATGTAACTTTTCACAGCATGTGCCCATGCCATGTGCCATTTTTCAACCTAATTTTTGCCGTTGAATTTTCTTTTCATCACCATGCTCTAACTTGCCTTCAAGTTGTCATGACTTGGTTCAAACATATGTCTTGGTCTCTCTTGTAGGTGTATCTTTGAAGTGTAGTAATTGATGGCTCAATCTTCATCTTTGGAGGAGACTTCCTTACGGTGTGTACCATACTTTGGCTCACTGAACATCTTTTGGGCTAAGGTTCATGCTTATGATGTGTCTTGGTATATCTTTTCTACCCAAGGGATTTTCTTGGTGGAAGACAACATTGAGTTCACCAAAAGCGAAGCTCCTCGGCCTAAGGATTTCTCGCGCATGCAAATTGAGAGAGGCTTATTCCTTTATGCTCCCTTGCGCTTCCTTCTGGATTCCTCGCTCAAGCTTCGCAGATGGAACTCTTGGTATGCTTTCATCCTTATCAATGATAAGTATCGCTCCAAGTTGAAGGAAGCCGATGTCCTTTGTTGCATTGAAGTTTTCCAAGACTTGGCCATTATTTGGGATGACGCTGCTCTTGACTTGATGGTGTCAAGGTGGAATCCTCACACCAACACCTTCTTGATGTCTTGGGGAGAGATTGTTGGAGTGTATGCCCTAGTGGCCAATTATGTAATGATTGTGACACTATATTTATGTTATGTTTTGGTTAAATGATAATTTTTTTTATTATGTTTTATTTACTACATTATATATAAATGTTAACATAATAAATGTCCTTAGAAGAATGATATTAATTATATGGATTCAACTATGTAACTTGAATATGAGATCATATAAGTATGTTGTATATATCATTATTCTTAAATGTCTACTCGAGTATTATTGTTAGTGGGACAAAAATAATACATTGAGACTAGTATGTGGATTGACTGATGGCCACATCTCATTGGTCATAAATATATACGAGATATATTAAGTTGATGCATAGGTACCATGTTAGAGAATAGTGTACTGGACAGACCCACCATGAGAATTCTACATGGAGTATTATGTTATGTGTCATAAGTAATTCTCATAGTGACAATGATGTAATGGTCCTTCGACCTGAAGTCATGACACTTCTACATAAGGAATTATGTGTTTTGACACTGCTAGAAGTCACCTTTAACCAGGTGGACGATAAAGGTGATTGTTAGATGCATTATGAGTTATGTGAGAAATGAGAATGATGTAGATAGAATTTAACCCTCCTATAAATTAGGAGTGATATCTATAGGCCGATTGATTGAGTGAGACTATGAAATGCATGGCCATGCTCAAATAGAAATTTGTTTCATATAGTCTACTCATGGATCAAGAAAACTGAGATTAAATTGTGAAGAGGATGACACATCCATGCCTTGAATTTAATCTTAGATATAAAGGTTAAAAGGATTAAATTACATTAAAACATTGGTCACGAAAAGGTTGCGTCGAATCAATGACTTTATTATTACTTGGGTAACAGTGATGTATTACTAGATGCCACTCACTGTTTATAATTTTATAATATGATTTAAAATTATTGCCAACGTAATAATAACCTACAGGGTCGCACACTAAGAACATTCATTAAGGAGATATAATTTAAATGTCAGTGATTTTAATATATTAATAAGATTGATTTTATTTAAATCACGACTTTAAATTATATGTATGTAATCTGTATAAATATAATAGAGTCCCTTAGAAGAAAATACGAATATATATTTATTTGACATATATATTAGTTAAGTAAGACTTGATTAAAATATATAATAAATATAAAATTCAAATTTTATTCTCTTAATCAGATTAGGGTTTGGAATTACTCTATACACAACTATATGTAGGATATATCAGCTGTTCTCTCAAGGATATACGTTTCCTAAAACCCTAGCCGCTCATCAGAGAGAAACTAGAGTTAAGAGAGAGAGAGAGAGAGAGAGAGAGAGAGAGAGAGAGAGAGAGAGAAACAGATTCAACAGCTAGTATTGCAATCCTCCTTACTTCGGATTGTGAGACGATTTGTGGGGTGTTCGTGTGGATACCGTAGAGGCGCCGTCCATTTGGATTACGTTAAAGATTTGAAGACATTTAACACCCTCATCAAAGTTTCAGATTCTGCAGGCTTAATTGGTAAAATCTTAAACCATCTGTATTAAATTATTTCGCATGGATCCTCGGGTTAGGGTTTCGTTTTGTTTTAAATCATTTTTTTTATTCCGCTGCGTTTTATTTGTCGGAACCCTACAGAGATACCCCCAACTCTCAAAGATGTGCACACCTTATACAATTTATATTTTGAAGGCAATACTTCGTGAACCAAGTTCGCCATGACAGTAAGGGACAACAAATATGTAGAGTACTTGGAGGCGGCTCACCAAATGTGAGAAGGCATGTTCTCATCTTCTACTTGCATTAGCTCTTCCTCCTGCAAGTGTTCATGGCAAGTGGCTGTATGGTATATTCATGCTGACATTGAGCCCTCGGGTGAGGAAAGGAAGGAAGCTTCGGTGTTGGTCATGCCAGGTGAAGGGAATCTCCATGAGCTAAGTGTTTTTATTGCATTTTGTCTTTCTCTCTTTCTCTACCTTAGTACTTTGGCCGATGGGCCTTTCCTTTACTTGTTCCACTTAGCTGCTATAATTGCACGTGGCGCATGGCTTCTTTTGGGAGCTTTCTGTCTTGGCACTCTCTATCGTCGGCTGAGTGAGATTGTCCTATCCATGAGGGAAGCTCGTGAAAGGTATTGGCTCACACTTCCTATCTTCACTTTCTTTGCATTGCCTTTACGGCTCTTGCTTTTACCATTTCATGTGACATTGCCTTTTGCTTCTAGGCAAGAGGTTCCATGATACATTCTGGGCTCATTCCTCTAACTCTTTTTATTTGAGAGTTTCCTTGGTTATGCTCTCTTTTCTTGGAAGAATGTAGATCATTCTTTATTAGAGGTGCATTCTCGTGTGAAGCGATGGTCCAAGCGTTGCCCAAATAGGGACTTGAGAGAATGTTTGGACAACCATGCCAATTTTATTTTCTGTCCTTACACTCGTCTGACCTTCGAAGGTAAAAAGATCTTGACTTGTTATCCACGCAAGGAAAAGAGTGTTGATTGTTTGGACACTACCACGAGCACCATTTCTTCATGGTTATTCCATGTGAGGTCTTGCTCCTTGTTGTACATCATTGATCAAAGAGGAGTCAGGACTACAAGGTATTCTCCCGAGTGTGTGGCAAGGCAATTCGGCTATGACCAAGGAATTCCCCCCTTTCGAGACTATTCTTGCACAACGAGGATTGCTTAAAAAAGTACTTCATCAAAGACTCTCCGAATTTTGTTTGGGGCCATTTGGGTTATTTATTAGATTCTCAAGAGTCCCCTCTTGATAGCCATTCCTTCATCATTCCTAGCGTTGATCATGCAAGCTTGTTTACTTCTCAAAATTGCTAGTTTTGGGGTGATATTTTGGCCAAGTGGGAGATGGCACTCAAGCTAGTCCCTTCACTATTGGAGGTACGCAAATGCTCATTTGCTCATCTTATTGGTGGTCCAAGGAAGTCATTCATCTCGTATGCCTCAAGTCTGGAATTTGGGAAGCAAGTTAACTCTTTTTCAAGACCTCTTCATCATCCTCTTCATATTCTGGCCCCTAATTCTTTCAAGAGGACACGACCGAGTGATAACAAGGGTGCTAGTACTTCACATGGCAAAAGGGTACGTTCTTTCTCGTCTTGTAGGGGTGATATTGGGCTTCTGCCTTCTATCCTTTCTTCTCCACGAGTTCATCTTAGGGGATCATTGTAAGAGAGTCTTAGCAAGCCAAATGGTGGGGTGACCCCGAATGTAGATGAGGAGGTTGTTCATGTGCTTCCTCATTCGATACCATTGAGTGATGCTTCCCCCGCTAAAACATTGCTTTCACTTACGAAGAGTCTTTCTACTTCGACAGATGATCATGAGCCCCATATCCCTTCCTTTCAAGTAAAGCCTCTGACAAATGATGAGATGGATTTCTTAGATGGGGGTGCACTTGCGAATGGGCTCGAGGATAGCTATGATAATTTTTCCCGTATCTTGGAAAGTAGACTTGGTGAGGAGAGATCTTTGAATTGTGAAGGTAGTTATTATGCTTTGTCAAATTTTTGTAAATTTTGCTTTGTAGAGCTAATGACATTTATATTTTGTTCTCCTTTTTGGTAGGTTCCATTGTTGCTATGGGAGGTGCAGGTGGGGAGAAAACACTTAATTCCCCTTTGGTTGTATCTTTGGGGGAGTCGAGTTTGCCTCGTTATCTTGTAAAGGCCGGTCCTTATGCTAATGACCCCCTTTTGTATACTTCTACTAGTGCCTCTTCCAACATCATCTCGTGGAATCAGTTTTCCATTCGCAAGTCCGACCTCCCTTCCTTTGAGCATTTGGTTCACCTCTTCCCACATGCTTTAGAGTCATTTAGTGGTGGGAGTGCAGACTTGCAAATATTCCTCCTTAGTGAGCTTGCTCGCATGTTCGTCATATTCTATACTACCGAGACACTAGACATTCCCTTGGTGACACAGAAAAGTTCAAGTGTCTTTTTGATGATTTAGAGACTTTCAAGGCCAACGTTTCTTTCTTCCATCTTTGCCTTGAGACACTCTTTGCTCATAGAGAGTCCTTAAACTTGAAGAATCTTCAAGTCATCCGTGCCAATGATCGTGCCCGATATTGTGATGAGCGCTTTACATTGTTGTCTCATGTTAGGGAGATTGATGCTAAGATAGCCAGTTGTGAAAGGCTTAACTCAAATCAAGTTGCTACTTTAGCCATTTTGGAGGCTCACCTTGAAGACTTTTCACTTGACTTGCCCCTAGGGCATAACTTAGATTAGATGTCGTGGCCTTATGCTCCATTGCCTTAGTTTGTAAAGTGGCTACTTGACTTCTTTTGTGTAATGGCCTTTCGCGTTAGTTTAGTGGCACGTGGATGCTTTAAGTTTTTCGCTTGTAATCTTCATAGTTGTAGGGATCACAACTTGTAAACTTGGAATAGCTATATGAATATATGTTGTTGCTCTATGACTTCATGTGTTGGCCCCTTCTTTATGCTTATTTCTTGTATGATCTTTATAGCCTATATTGTTTGTCTTCTTTGGATAAGCATTAGGAGCTTTGTCATTTTTGAGCTTATTTGTCATCGGCTAACGTCTTCGTACTTGCCCCTCTCAAAGGGAACCTTTAAAATTTGTGGTAGAGGCTCTTTTTGAGGATAATTTTGGGAAGCAGGTCCTGACTGATGGGTATGATGTTGTTTTCTGGGTGGGAGGGAAGGACTTCATTTTTATTCTAGCCTTGCACCCTCCTCATCTTGAGTTGGTGTTGTTGTGCCCCTTGTCACTTTGACCCTCCCTTTGGCATAGAATTTGTGAATCTTAGATGTTGGATTTTCATGCCTTTGATTTTGCGTTTGCTTATCTTCAGAATGCCTTGACATCAAATGTTTGATCTTCTTTTGAGAGTGAGCCTTTAGACAAGTCCTGTAAGATGAGCTAGATGTTAGCTTCCCGCATGTCATCAAGCAATGGGTGCAATCCCATCTCGACAATGTGGCTATGCTTCACACTCGTCATCATACGATGGGTGTGTTTCCATCTCGATAAGACGAGTAGGTATGATTTTGGCTTCATGCTTGTCGTCATGCGATGGGTGCGATTCCATCTTGACGAGGCGAGTTTTGGCTTCACGCTTATCATCATGCGATGGGTGCACATCCATCTCGACAAAGCAGATAGGCGAGTTTTGGCTTCACGCTTGTCATCATGTGATGGTTGCAAATCCATCTTGACGAAGTGAATAAGCTTGTTAGGTTTTATAACATTTGATGATGATTGTAATTAGAATACTTAGAGATACAAATGTACAGTTAGTGCTGGTTTATAGCATTTGAATTTTTGTAGCTGGTAGTTTACTTTCTGATTCATGTAATTTGTTTTTATATGAGAGTAAGTTAATTTGTATTATAAGAGACTACTAGAACTGCATTAGAGATTTCAACAAGTCAGAGATTGTGTTTGGTATCAGAGACTAAGGCAAAAGCTTATTGAAGACTACAACTTAAAGCATCGGAGACTAATCTTAAGTCATCAGAGACTAAGTGTAAACCATTAGAGACTAAGCTTAAAGCATCATAGACTAATCTTAAGCTGTCGGAGACTAAATAGTTGATCAGAGACTAAGGTTGAAGTAGTCAGAGACTAAAGTAAAATTATTCTCTGATGCAGTACAGAGTTCTATTTGAGTTAGAAGTTATATTCGACATGGACATTGAAGAGTCATCGAAGATAAAGCTGATATTACTATTCGAATTGTATAGAGAATTATTATTAAATAAGATTAGAAGCTGAATTTCGATTCAGATTTAGAAGCTGTAATTAATTTTACAAAGTTGTGTTAGAAGCTGTATGATTATACAGATTTATATATATATATATATATATATAGTACAGAAACTGAAGCTGACAATCAATTTGTGATTGTTAGAATTTGTAATCAGTTGTTAATCAATAAAAGCAATTGTTTATAAATTTATTCTTGTTCTTGTTCTTTAATTTCCACAAGTAATACTACTTTGAAGGATAGGAATTTGAAAAGATTTCAAGAACTTGTATTCAACCCCCCTTCTACAAGTTCTAGGCTATTTCACTTGGACAACAATTAGTATCAAAGCATATTGATTGATATACTTCAATTAACAAGATCCAGAGATGGCCAATGATGAAGGAAACAACTCCAACATAGTAGCAAATGCAGGAAATCATGATGGTAGAACCAGAATTCCAGTTTTAAAAAGAAAAGAATATTCAATCTAGAAACAAAAGATGTATGTGCACTTGAGAGCAACAGATCCCGATTATATTGATAGGATTGAGAAGGGTCCCTATCAACGAAGGAAATTTGTTTCTTCAAAAACTGTGGACGGAACAATTATTCCTAAACACTTTGAACTTGCTACAAAAAGTGACGATACCAATGAAGACAAGTTACAAGTGTTGAAGAATGCTAAAGTGATGAACATACTTTACAATGGATTGGATAAAAATATGTGTTAGAGTGTATGCCCTAGTGGCCAATTATGTAATGATTGTGACACTATATTTATGTTATGTTTTGGTTAAATGATAATTTATTATGTTTTATTTACTGCATAATATAAATGTTAACATAATAAATGTCCTTAGAAGAATGATACTATTTATATGGATTCAAGTATGTGACTTGAATATGAGATCATATAAGTATGTAATGTATCATTATTCTTAAATGTCCCTAGTCGAGTATTATTGTAAGCGGGACAACAATAATACATTGAGACTAGTATGTGATTAACTGATGGCCATATCTCATTGGTCATAAATATATACGAGATATATTAAGTTGATACATAGGTACATGTTAGAGAACATTGTACTGGACAGACCCACCATGAGAATTCTACATGGAGCATTATGCTATGTGTCATAAGAAATTCTCATAGTGACAATGATGTAATGGTCCTTCGACCTGAAGTCATGACATTTCTACATAAGGAGTTATGCGTTTTGACATTATCAAAAGTCACCTTTAACCGGGTGGACGATAAAGGTAATTGTTGGATGCATAATGAGTTATGTGAGAATTGGGAATGATGTAGATGGAATTTAACCCTCCTATAAATTAGGGGTGATATCTATAGGCCGATTGATTGAGTGAAACTATGAAATGCATGGCCATGCTCAAATAGAGATTTGTTTCATATAGTTTAATCATTGATCAAGAAAACTAAGATTAAATTATGAAGAGGATGACACATCCATGCCTTCAATTTAATCTTAGATATCAAGGTTAAAAGGATTAAGTTACATTGAAACATTGGTCATGAAAGGTAACGTCGAATCTATGACTTTATTATTACTTGGGTAACAGTGATGTATTATTAGATGTCGCTCACTGTTTATAATTTTATAATATGATTTAAAATTATTGCCAACGTAATAATAACCTACAGGGTCACACACAAAGAACATTCGTCAAGGAGATATAATTTAAATGTCAATGATTTTAATATATCAATAAGATTGATTTAATTAAATCATGGCTTTAAATTATATACATATATATATATTTATATATGTAATCTGTATGAAGTAGAGTCCTTTGGAAGGAAATACGAATATATATATTTATTTGTACGTATATATTAATTAAGTGAGACTTGATTAAATATATACATCTAATAAGTATAAAATTCGGATTTTAAGTCTCCTAATTAGATTAGGAGTTGGAATTACTCTATGAAAGGCTATATATATATATATGATATATCAGCCATTCTCTCTAACTAACGTTTTTACGTAGCCGCTCATAAGAGAGAGACTAGGGTTAAAAGAGATAAGAGATACAGATCATACAGCTAGTACTGTAACTCTTCTTGTTCGGATCGTAAGACGATTCGCGGGTGTTCGTGTGGATACCGTAGAGACGTAGTTCTGTTGGATTGCGTTAAAGATTCGGAAACGATCAACACCTTCACCAAAGCTTCAGATTCGCACTTTTAATCGGTAAAATCTTGAACTATCTGTATTAAATTGTTTCGCATAGATCCTCGGGTTTGGGTTTCGTTTTGTTTTATTTTAAATCGTATTTTTTCGCTGCGTTTGATCCTGCGAAACCCCAACAATATGTTCACAAGCATCATCAACTGCACAACATCAAAACAAATTTGGGAGACCATCAAAGTCCTATGTGAGGGAACAGACCAAGTAAGAAAGAATAAAAGGTCATTGTTAACACAACAATATGAATTCTTTCAAGCAAAGCCTGTTGAATCAATAATATCAGTTTATGATAGATTCAATACTTTGCTCAATGATATGAAAATACTTGGAAAGTCCTATGACAATGAAGATGTTAATACCAAATTCATGAGGGCTCTTCCACCAAGCTGGGATCCAAAAACAATTGTAGTAAGGGAAGCTCATGATTTGGACATTCTCACTTTAGATAGGCCCTATGGAAATCTAAAGACTTATGAACTTGAAGTAGGGGAAAGACAAAAGATGCATGGCAGGGACAAAGGAGCTGCACTAATAGTTGAGACAAAGAAGTCTCATGAGGAGCTTGATGATGAGACCGACACTGCAAGCTCGACTGATGAAGAAACTGAATCCAACACTGATGATGACATGGAGGAATTCATGGCCTTCATGGTGAAGCAATTCAAGAAATTTAGAGCTAGCAGGAAAGGGAGAAGATCATCAAGGAAGCCTAACCTAAAACGAGAAGGTCAAACTGTGACCTTTGACAAAAAGAAGATTAGATGTTACAACTGTGATGGGTTAGGGCACTTTGCCAATGAGTGCAAGAAGCCTAGATCTACAAAAAGATCTAAGGATGAAAAGTTCAAAAAATCAGGGAATGACCTTGCTGATAAAAAGTACAAATCTAAGAGTAAGGCCTTGATTATTGAAGGCAAAGATTGGATTGACATTGACTCCGAGGAAGAAATTGTTAACTTTGTTTTGATGGCTCGAACTAATGTGCCAAGTGATTCTACAAAGGTATGTGATTCAACTCAGAACTTTAATGTGCTTAATTTAATTGATACATCTAGCATAGAAAGCATACAAAAAAATATGTCTAATTTACATGTTAGTTTTAGATAATTGACTATTGAACATGCCAAAGTTAAAGAATCACATGACCAACTCTTAAAAAGAAATAAATTTTTTGAAGAGAGAATAATACAATTTAATACTATTAAGTCTGAGTTAGATAAAACTCATCACATGATTAATGCTTTGAAAAAGAGGGAATATTACTTAGTCGAATGACTTGAACATGAATAGGCTAAGATAAAAGAGTGGAACCAATCCCCTAAAAAGCTGTCAGACTTGGTAAGTAGTCAAATGGTAGATCAAAAATATGGTATAGGTTATAATGAGTACCTAGGAAAGAAATCAGATATAGAAGAGATTATTGAAGCTGCTAATTCCATGACTAATAAGCCAATTCCCATTAAAAGAATTAATTTTGTCTCACCAATCATTGAACCTAAATTTATCAACACTCAATATCATCATGTCACTGTAGTTATAAAGCATAATCAAAATTCAGTGAATACTGTTGAAAAGAGTGGAAGCAAAAGATTGAATATAGGATTCATGACCAAGACACAATTAAACAAGAAATTGGAAAATCTTACTAAGTCTAAGATTGAAAAGTCAGTGGAGTCTAGCAGTGGAAGAAGGAATATGAATAGAAAAATAGGCAGTAATAAATATACTAATTATGCTAGAATGCTTGATACTCCTAGAAAAACATTTCACATATATGGAAATTCCAACCACATAGCTATACATTGTAGGAGTAAAAATAGAGTTCCTATAGTAGAGACTGCACCAACAAAGATAACTAAAGAAAAATCTTTTGTAAAAAGGTTTAACCATCTTTGCAATAATTGTGAAAATTCTAAACTTGGCAGTCTCTCACCTTCAAGAAGCAAGACTAATGATTGTCCAATAAAAGTTAAAAATTCTAAAAGACAATCAACTCCATCTGAGTTAAGTCTTGATTCTAAAACTAGTGAGAAAGGACCCAAAAAAATATGGGTCCCAAAAATTTCTAACTAGTTATTCTTACTGTGCAAGGCAAAAAGAAAAAATCATGGTTCTTGGACAGTGGATGTTCAAGGCAAATGACAGGAGACAAGTCCCTCCTTAAACAGTATGAAGAAAAAAATGGCCCTAAGGTAACTTTTGGATATGATAGCACATGCCATACAAAGGGCTATGGCAATGTTAAGCATGGAGATGTCATCTTCATTGAAGTATCACTAGTTGATGGCTTAAAGCAAAATCTGTTAAGTGTGAGTAAACTATGTGATAGAGGATTCTATGTCACCTTCAAAGAAGACCAATGCCAGGTGTGTGACAAGGAATCTGGAGATGTGATATTGACAGGGAAAAGAAAAGGAAATTTGTACACTGCAAACCTATTCTCTTCCACTGATCAAGTCACATGCCTATATAGCAAAGCCTCAGCTGATGAAAGTTGGCTTTGGTGTAAGAAGCTCTCTCACTTAAACTTCAAAAACATCAATAATTTGGTGAGAAAAGGCTTGGTAGTTGGCATTCCTCAATTGGAATTTACACAAGAAGGGTTGTGTCATTCATGCCAGAAAGGAAAACAAAGAAATGTATCATTCAAGAGCAAACCAGGAACATCAATCACTGACCTTTTACAATTATTACATATGGACTTATTTGGTCAAGCGAATGTGATGTCAATATTAAGAAACAAATATGCTTTGGTTGTAGTGGATGATTACACAAGGTATACTTGGGTAAAATACCTTCACTCAAAAGATGAAGCTGTTCAGTTGATTATTGATCATATCAAGAAAGTAGAGACTGAGTCAGGAAAAACAGTAAGGGTTATAAGAAGTGATATAGGAACAAAATTCAAAAATTCCCAAGTAAATGAATTCTGCACTGAAAAAGGAATATCTCATCAATTCTCAGCTCCAAGAACTCCTTAATAAAATGGAGTTGTTGAGAGAAAAAATAGAACCCTTATTGAAGCAGCAAGGAAAATGCTAGAAGATTCAAAGCTTCCAACCTAATTCTGGAAGGAAGCAATTAGTACTGCTTGCTTCACACAGAACAGGTCCTTAATCAACAAGACTTACAACAAAACACCTTATGAGTTAATAATCGGGAGAAAACCAACTCTCAAGTTTCTGCATATGTTTGGTTGTAAGTGTTTTGTTCCGAGAGATTCATTAGAGAAAAGAGGAAAATTTAATAGCAAATCTAATGAAGCAATTTTCTTAGGTTACTCTCTATCAAGTAAGACATATAGAGTGTATAATCTAAGAACAAAGGTCATTGTGGAATCCATTTAAGTTGTTTTTGATGATAGCAAGATTCCAGAAATGGTTGGTTAAGGATTGCATGAAACTCTCAGTTTTGAAAATGAATTGGATGCGTGGATGTATCCATCAAAGACTAAGGAATTACTCCTAGATGACTATGTTCCTTCGATAAGTGAGGGGGAGTTAACGGTTATGCATGAAGTACCAATGATTAATACTACATTAGAGACTAGAGTATTAGCATCTGATGAAACACAAGGGACTGGTAATACAAGTGCACAATCAGAGACTAATGAGACACCAGAGACTACTGAAGTCGACAGTGAAGATCAAACTAATAGCTCAGGCGAAGCTAACAATGAAGAAGTCACTGGTTTAGGGGGAGCAGTCTCTGATCCATTAACTAGATTGGACTATACTACTCTAGTAAATGAAGCCTCATCTTCAAGATTAAATCTACCACCTGCAAGACCTTGGTTGAGAGATCATACACCAAATTTAATTATTGGAGATTTAGAGGAAGGAGTCAAGATAAGAAGTGCAACACAAAATGAGTGTCTTTATCTCATTTTTCTGTCAAAAATTGAACCAAAGAAAATTGAAGAAGCACTTCAAGATCCTGACTGGGTAATAACCATGCAAGAAGAATTAAACCAGTTCACAAGGAATAAAGTCTGGAGATTGGTGCCCAAACCAAGGAATAGATCAATAGTTGGTGCCAAGTGGGTCTTTAGAAACAAATTAGATGAAGCTGGTACAATCACAAGAAATAAAGCAAGATTGGTTGCAAAGGGTTATTCTCAAGAAGAAGGAATTAACTATGAAGAAACCTTTGGACCAGTTGCAAGACTTGAAGCAATAAGGATTTTCTTGGCATATGCAGCCTATAAAAACTTCAAGGTGTACCAGATGGATGTCAAAAGTGCTTTCTTGAATGGAAAGTTGGTGTACCAAATGGATGTCAAAAGTGCTTTCAAAACACAAAACTTATAACAACACTACTTAGAATTGAAATTTAAAATGTGTAAACACAATTGCATATAAACTCAATAGTGATGGCTTCATAGGCTTTGTTGTTGTAGTTTTTGAAGCTCAACCATAAATCTGCTAACATCTTTAAGAATTCTCCCCCTATCTTCATCAGAATTACTCTTTACTCCCCTGACTTGATTATTCTCCCCCTTTTTGACATCAACATCTTAATGTTAAAGGGTATAAATAAACAAATTAGGTTGACTAGCAGGAAGAATTGTTTCATCTTATTCACTGAAGCTTCTTAATATAATTATCCACTTATCAATTTGTTTGTTAAAAGATAATTCCTACTGCTTCAGTATCAACTAGTAATTATTCTTTGGTAACTGAGTCATCAAATGATAATTTTCAACTGCTACTGCTTTTATTCATCAGTCGATAATTATCCTCCGATGTATATGATTATCTGTTGATGCTTCTTTTGTTCATCAGTTGATAATTATCCTCTAATGAGTAAAATTATCTGTTGATGCAATATTTGTTCATCAATCGATAATTATCCTCCCAGGAGTCAATTATCTACTAATGTAACAACAAAATAAAATTACCTTTTGATTAGTTATACTATTAGCAAATAATGATATATGCTACATTTTATCAGACTTGCACAAAATTTTCAAGTTTTTATTCACTAAAGTTGAGCATACCGAACTCACTTACCAACCTATTGAAGGTGGCTTCATCCAATGGTTTGGTGAATATGTCTATAACTAACTTACCAGCTGCTTCTTTTCTAAAAAATAATTTTAGCTACTTCTGAAACTCCCCCTAAATCAGTGGCTTTTATGTTTTTTGCATTTTCTGCATCCACTAGTGGAGATTTCTTGAGTTTCAGCTTTATCTTTTTGATGAGTCGATGTCAGCATCCTCTAACTCATCAGTTTCACACTCAATATATGTTAGCAGGGAATTATCACCATTAATGTGTCTTGAACATCCATTGTCTAAGATCTAGATTTGTATCTTCATGCCTAGCATACACAAACAACTAATTCGATTTTGGCACCCAAACTTGCCTTGGGCACCATTTGGCTAGGTCTCATGGAAGGTTGTGGCTTAAAGTTCGAGTGGTACCTTGTAAAAATATTGGTATAAGATAAGGTCACTTTGCAAATAAGTGTCGCAAGGCCACAAAGGAAGGTGAATCCAAAGGAAAAGAAGCTGAAGTGGATTACAAGAAGAAATACTTTGACATTCTTAATGCCAACAAGAAGGGAAAAACTTATATTGCAGAGGGAAGAGACTGAGCTGACTCAGATGAAGAAGACACTGAGGAATTTATCAACCTAGCCCTGATGGCCTCATCCACATACAGCAACAACTCACAAGTAAGTCTCGAAATTTCCTCTAACATGTCAAAAACTGATTGTTTCAAAACTATTAAGGAAATGACTTGTGAGATAAGAGACCTTTATAACACTTTAAGAAGTGTTTTAGCTGAGACTGAAAGAGTACATAAAATCAATGAACATTTGACTACTAGAAATAATCTGTTAGAATTAGAACTATCTAGAGTTGAGAATCTTGAAAAAGAACTCTCTAAGAAAAGAAACCTTCTTGACTGTGCCATAAAAAGAGAATAATGGACCTCCAAGCTTTTTAGAGAAGAAAGGGAGGTCACAAAGAGATGAAATGAGTCGAGCAAGAAACTAGATGATCAATTAAAAAGTCAAAAATCTGATCATAAATCTGGTTTAGGCTATGAGGAGACTCTGGTGAAGCAACCTTCTATTGAGGTTGAAAATGAAGCTAGCTTTGGAAAAAGGCCTATATAACCTATCAAGTTTATAAAGGCCGTACCAAAGCTAGAAAAAGGGAATGTTTTCCCGATGAGTGAAGCTTCCACAAGTGATGGGAGAGACAATAAATATGTTTTTGCCAAAGCACTCAAACCCCCTTTCAAGAAGGAACAAGATTGTGCATCAGTAGATACACAGTCATCAGGGGATAAGAGTGCATCAGGCCATCGAAGTCCTTCAAGGGATAAAGGCCTGTAAGGGGATAAGAAAAAGAATAGGAATGACAAATTAGGTGTAAACAAAGCCAGTAACTACACCCCTATTCAGGAAGCCCCTAGGAAAGTGTGTTGGAACTGTGGTAGCAATAATCATATTTCTTTTCAATGCAAAGAAAAATCACAGATTTTAACTAGTATAATTTTATATGTAGATGATTTACCTACTGCTCAAGTATGTATCCTTAAGGGTAAAAAAAAGTAATTCGTTGGTAAATCTAAAGTTTATAATGAAGCTCTTAAAAAGGAGAAAGTGTGTATTCTGCCTAAACCTAAAGTCGTTAGTAATGAAAAAATTGTTTTACCATTAACTATGACTAAACCTAGAGGACCCAAATCCACTTGGGCACCAAAAACAAATTAAATGTTCTTTGTGTGCATGGAAAACAAAGTCCTGCTAACAGAGTTCAATGGGAAGGTTGGTCCAGTAACTACTTTTGGTGACAACAATAAAGGATTGGTTCTTGGTTATGGCAAAGTAGCAAATGAGAATGTCTCATTTGAAGATGTAACACTAGTTGATGGGTTAAAGCACAATCTATTAAGCATAAGTCAACTATGTGATAAAGGATTCATCATTTCTTTCAAAGGGGATCAGTGCTCAATCTCAAATGAAAGTGATGGGAAGCTGGTCTTATCAGGGATTAAGAAAGGAGATCTTTACATTGTTGATTTTAAGTCAGTGAATGAAGAGTCATGTTTCTACAACAAGGCAACCCCTGATGAGAGCAGACTGTGGCGCAAGAAGCTCTCTCACCTGAACTACAAAACTATCAATGACTTGGTAAAGAGAGAGGTGGTAACTGGACTACCGGAAGTGGAATTCATTCAAGAAGGGTTATGTTCAGCAAGCCAACAAGGGAAACAAAGGAAATCATCCTTTGTCAGCAAGGAAGCCACAATGATCAAGGATCTAATTCAATTGCTTCATATGGATCTCTTTGGTCCTGTCAACATAATATCAGTATCAAAGAAGAGATTTGCATTGGTCATTGTGGATGACTACACCAAATATACTTGGGTCAAGGTTCAACATGCCAAAACTGAAGTACTTCAACAAACCATTGACCATATAAAGAAAGTGGAAACTGAGTCAGGGTCAGTGGTTAGAATTTTGAGGACAGACAATGGGACTGCAATCAAGAATGCATCTGTTGATGGATTTTGTGTGGAGAAAGGCATCAATCATACATTTTCTGCTCCAAGAACTCCTCAACAGAATGGTGTAGTAGAAAGGAAAAAAAGAACCCTGATAGAAGTTGCTAGGACAATGCTAGCAGAGACAAATATTCCTACCTATTTTTGGGCTGAGGTAACTTGCACTGCTTGCTTCACTCAAAATAGGTCTTTCATTAACAAGGCTCATAACAAGACACCATATGAGCTAATGATAGGTAGGAAACCAAACATCAAGTTCCTACATATTTTTGGATGCAAATGCTTTGTATTAAGGAATTGGACTCAAAGGTTGATGAAGCTATTTCCTAGGTTACTCTCTAACATCTAAGGCCTACAGGGTTTTCAACAAGAGACTCCAGGTGGTGATGAAGTCTATAAATGTAGCTTATGATGAGCAAGAGATTTATGGACTCGAAGACCCTGGTTTTCATGAAGAGCTCATATTTGAAAATGAAGATGATTATGATTATCAAGAGAATAAAGCTGATGAGTGCAAACAAATGGAAGAGTTAACCATTCCTGATGTCAATCCTACCAACAATGAAGCCCTCTTAATTGATGGAGTTAATCTCCTGGATAACAGATCAGGGAGTACTCCATCAGGGGGATAATCCATCAGGAAATGCACCATCAGGGGATAACTTTAACCCTGATTTAAGCATAAATTCAAGGGGAGTTTTCTCAGAAGATGCTAGCACAAACTTAGGGGGAGGAGATGATAATCATGCAAACTCATCAAGATACCTCTCCAAGCCCAAATGGTCTAGGGATCATACCAAAGAATTAATAATTGGTGATCCCAATCAAAAAGTGCAAACCAGAAAAGCTACATTTAATGAATGCCTATATGCTTGCTTTCTTTCTCAATTAGAGCCAAAGAAGTTTGAAGAAGCCATGCAAGATGCAGAATGGATCATGGCTATGCAGGAAGAATTGAATCAATTTGAAAGAAATCAAGTACGGAAGTTGGTGCCTAAACCCAAAGACATAATTATAATAGGCACCACGTGGGTTTTCAGAAACAAGATGGATGAAGCTGACATTGTCATAAGAAACAAAGCAAGACTGGTGGCAAAGGGATATTTTCAAGAGGAAGGGATTGACTTTGTTGGGGAGTTCAATCTATCAAGTGCTTAAGTACTGCTATTTTTAACTTATCTCATAATTTCCTGATAATGTTACTAATACATGGTTATATGTTTATAATAAATAAATTATAAATTATATATATATATATATTTTTTTTTTTTTAAGGTGTGTATTAAAGGTTATACATCAGGGTTAGAATCACACAGAAGAACCATTTGTACTTCCATCCCATATGGAACAAGTATTACTTACACATCCTTCTTTTTTCCCAATCTCTTATTTCTTCTATTTCAACTACGATGGTAGAGACAACTACCACTTCTCTACCTACCCAAGTAGTATTACCAATTTCTACACAACCACTCTCAATAGCCCAGCCCTTAGTCTTTTAAAAGACTCAAATGTCTCAACAACAACCCCTAATAATGACTTTGAGGATTTCTCCCTGATAATGACTTTGAGGATTTCTCCCTGATAATGACCTTGAAGATTTCTCCGTCTTTGAAGATTTCTCCCCCTTTTTGGTAGTGTCATCAATGGAAGTTGAGAATTGAGATGTGACTTAAGGAACTTGTTTGAGAGTGTCATCTTTATCACTCTTAAAAGAACTGTAAGTATTTACAAATTCTATATTTTCTCTATATTCTTTATTTACAAGGATCTCATCCTTATTTCCCTTAACCTCTCCTTTTTCTAAGCCTTCTAAGGCATCACTCTTTTTCTCTCCTTTTTCATTGCCTTCTAAGGCAGTACTCTCATTCTCTCCTTGTGCCAAGGTCCTCTCAATGGGTTGACCTTGCCTCTTTTCACTAAGTATTTTCTCAGCCTCACTCAAAGTTTTCCTAATTGGGCTCCTATGGGCTATTTTATCAACAACTGTGGATAATGTAAGTAAAGTATCTGCAACAATTATGTTCACAGAAATTATTTGAGCAGAAGTGGAGGATATAGGTGTATGTTTAATAGGAGAAGTATAGGTATGTATAGAAGTAGTATTTACAATGGGGGAAGTATAAATACCTAGATCATTAGTATATATAGTTGTATTTCTGTCACCTGTATGATCATCAGTGATTGAATCATTTAAGAAGAAATCAATCATTTGAGAATCTTGATTGTCAATCACTGTGTCATGGATTATTGGCTCCTCCAAGAAGTGAGAAATTGGAGAATTCGATGTCATAATACTTAGAATTTGTGTCATGATGTCTGAAGAAATTTGAGGCAAAGAAAAAGAGTATAGAGGTGTAGAAGGGAGTGTTGGCTGAATCACAGAGTAAGGAGGTGATTCATCAAGGGAAGTTGTGTGAGCACTCACAGTGTAAGAAATCTGAAAGTGGCTCTCAGAGACCCTAATGTTAGTTTCATCAGGGGCTATGGTTAGTGTATGTGTCTCACTCAACTGTGTCCCTGGTTGGGGACTTTGTTCAATAATTGAATCCTTTTGGGAGGAGACAATTAATGATGTGTACTTCCTTATCAAGATCAGTATCCTTTTGGAAGGATACTGCCTGGTTTGGTTTAGTGTCAACACTCATGACTGTCATTTTCTTCTTCATTCTCTTCAAGCCAATCACTCTCTCACCTTGCTCTCCCTCGATAGATGAGGTTACTTTAGAGAGTTTTCTTTTAGTACCCAGATAAGTTGTCTACATTGAAGACACACACTGTAGATAAACTTGTGGCTAAAGAGGCACTAGAAAAGAATGTGGATGCTTGGCTAGATGCAAGCTTCATAAACACTTTGGATGAGGCAGCTGCACAACTTAGATAGGACTATTTGACCACTTTAGGGTCCAGTGCAGTTGATCTCACTCTAGGAGCAGTCTATGAGGAATTGATCAAATCTAACAAGAGGAACATGAAGCTCTAGCACTTCATAATCAATGGTCTAAAGACTGAACTTTAGAATGTCCAAACCATAATGGAATTAGAAGTAGGGAAGATGCGACAATGTTATAAAGATCACATTCCTAAGAAGAGTCTCATCTCCATCGAGATGAAACTTCGTAAGCAGTCCAACACTGAGAAGTGCCTTCAAACTGTAGAATCTACTATTTAGTCCCTTTTGATTTCTCACACTAGATTATTTGAGGACATTCAGGAGCTCAAACAACTCATTCTCCTAGCCAACCCTTCTTTGGCTACTTCTTATTCTCACTCTAAGGATGTTGATGTCAAAAAGGGGGGAGAGTAGTCAGGAAAAGGAGTGAAGTTCATGCTAATCAAGGTAGGGGAAGAGTTATCAATAAGGATGTAGCTTAAATAACTTGATGGTTGAGCTTGAGAGAATCCAGAAAACCAACAAAGAAATTGATGCAACCAACAATGTAAGTAACGCTGATGTTCAAGTTGAAGCTCCTCCTAAAGTCCCAATTATTGAAAAGGATAAAGGCAAAGGTATTCTGGTTGAAGAAACCAAGAAGAAGAAAACTACTCAACCAAGATAACCTAAGCTATTGGGAGATGCCATGAAGATTTTTCATTTCCCAACACCAGTTGAAATCATAGTTGATGGGAAAGTAGAGCTGGTCTATCCTCAAGAGTAAAAAGTTGTTGAAGCTGATGCACTTTATGCAAAGTAACTTCAAAAAGAAGAGGAGATGACAGTAGAAAAGGAGAAGGAAGAAGAAAAGAAGAAAGCAGCAACAAAGAAATCTAAGGCTAAAAAATCTACTTAGACAAAGAAAAGAAATAAAGAGATTGAAAAGGGCAAGAAGAAAATGTGAAGACCCGGATTTGTAAATAAATTTCGTTATGAAATCTAATTATTTTGCTTATTATTATTTTTTTTTTTATTTTATGAAAATTATTTTCTTATAAGTTGTGAATATTGAAATTATTTTCTTATTATGAAAAATTTATCTGCAATGTGATGTCCAAAAGATTTATTTTCTAAATGATTTCGTAAAGCTTATGAGGATTATAAGTTGTTCTACCTTTAAAGGAGTGTTTTGGCATGAATGCTTCGGGTAGCTACAGTACCCTTCTTCTTTTAAAATACTGCACTGCTGAGGGGGGGGGGGGGGGGGGGGGG
>CM025780.1:15789890-15812451 GCA_014636745.2 Centella asiatica | reverse complement strand
GGGTTGTAATAACTCTTAAATGCTGTTTTTATTCAGTATTTATTTGGGAATGGATGAATGGTTATCTTTACCTTCTTATGATGATGCCCTAGTCCGGTATGGGATTATGGGGTCGTCACAAGTCATATATGTGGTAACCCCAATCACATTGCTATACACTGTAGTAATAAAAATAGAGTTCCTAAGGAAGAGACTTAGCCAACAAAAATAACTAAACCCAGATCGCTTTTATATAGGTCTAATCATCTTTGTGAATATTGTGGTAGTGTTAACCTTGACAATCTCTTCCCTCCTAAAAGTAAGACTAACGATTGTCCATTAAAAGTCACAGTTTCTAAAAGGCAATCAACTCCATTGGACTCTAGTCTTGAATCTAAGACTAGTGAGAAATGACCCAAGAAAATATGGGTCCCAAAGAAGTCTAACTAGTTGTCTTTACTGTGCAGGGAGAAAAGAAGAGATCATGGTTCTTGGACAGTAGATGTTAAAGGCATATGACTGGCAACAAGTCTCTACTAGTACAGTATGAAGAAAGGAATGGCCCTAAAGTGACCTTTGGAGATGACATCAAAGGTTATACAAAGGGTTATGGAAATGTTGAACATAGAGATGTCATCTTTACAAAAGTATCACTAGTTGATGGCTTAAAACACAACCTATTAAGTATTAGTCAACTATGTGATAAAGGATATAATGTCACCTTTAAAGAGGATCAATGTCAGGTGTGTGACAAGAAGACTGGAGATGTGATCTTGACGGGGAAGAGGAAATGAAATCTATACACTGCAAATTTGATTTCTACTATTGATCAAGTTACATGTCTCTATAACAGAGCCTCTGCTGATGAAAGCTAGCTTTGGCATAAGAAGCTCTCCCACTTAAACTTCAAAAACATCAACACTTTGGTGAGAAAAGGTTTAGTAGTTGACATTCCTCAATTGTAGTTTACACATGATGGATTATGTGAACCATGCTAGAAAGGAAAGCAAAGAAGTGTATCATTCAAGAGTAAACCAACAACATCAATTACTGATCCATTATAATTACTACACATGGATTTGTTTGGTCAAGTAAATGTGATGTCAATTTCAAGAAATAGATATGCATTAGTTATAGTGGATGATCACACAAGGTATTCATGGGTGAAATACCTTTATTCAAAGGATGAAGCTTCTCAGTTGGTAATTAATTACATAAAAAAAGTATAAATGAGTCAGGAAAGAAAGTAAGGATTATAAGGAGTGACAGAGGTACAAAATTCAAGAATTCTCACATTAATGAATTCTACACTAAAAAAGGAATTCTCACATTAATGTCTACAAGTTTGATAAAACACTTTATGGTTTAAAGCAAGCTCCAATGGCCTAGTATGATACACTCTCTTAGTTTTCAATTGAAAATAATTTTGTTAGAGGTATCATAGACAAAACTCTCTCTTATAGAAAACAAGGCTCTGATTTAATTCTTGTGCAAATATATGTAGATGACATCATATTTGGATCTACTAATGAAAATTTGTGCAGAAAATTTTCCAAACTAATGCAATCTAGATACGAGATGAGTATGATGGGTGAGTTAAAAACAATCAACTGATGGAATTTTCATTAGTCATACTGAGTACATCAAAGGCTTACTAAGAAAATTTGATTTAGCTAATTTTGCATCTGCAAAAACACCCATGGCTATTGTCACTAAGCTAGATAAGGATACCAAAAGTAAGAAAGTTAATATAACTAGCTATAGAGGCGTGATAAGTTCACACTTATATTTCATTGCAAGTAGACCTAATATAATGTTTCCTACATGTTTATGTGCACGATTTCAAGCTTCCTAAGGAGTCACACTTAATTTGATGTTAAAAGAATACTCAGATATCTAAATGTTACCTCAAACCTTGGGTTATGGTATCTTAAAGAATCTGATTTTAAACTAAATGACTATTCAAATGCTGACTATGCAGGATGTAAGCTAGATAGGAAAAGCACAATTAGAAGATGTCAATTTCTTGGAGGCAGACTTGTTTTTTTGTTCAGCAAGAAACAAAATTTAGTTTCAACCTCAACTATTGAAGCTGAATACATTGCAGTAGGTAGTTGTTGTGCTCAGATCCTATGGGTCAAAAATCAACTCCTAGACTATGATATGACTTTATCCAAAATTCCTATTTATTGTGATAATACAAGTGTTATAGCAATAACTGAGAACCTTGTACAACATTTCAAGAACAAAACATATTGACATAAGATATCACTTCATTAAAGAATATATGAAATTAAGGTAATATTGAATTGCACTAGGTTACAACTAATAAGCAGCTTGCTGACATATTCACCAAGCTTTTAGATGAACCTACATTCACTATGTTAGTCTATGAACTAGGTACGTTGAATTATGCTACTAAAAACTGAGTAAATTCTTAAAAAAAAAGTTCTTATAACCTTATAAGCTAAAATTTAATTTCTAGGTTGTAGTTATTCTTCATGGGCAGAAAATTAGAAGCTAGAATTTAATTTTTAGATTGCAGTTGTTATTCATGGGCAAAAATTTTGAAGCTAGAATTTAATTTCTGGATTGCAGTTGTTCTTCATGGGAAGAAAATCAGAAGCTAATAATCATTGTATTGATTGTTAGATAACTTTGTCATTAAAGTAGGAGCAGAGACTAAAGAATAGAAGTGATGAGTTATTACTTCTTATGTGACAACCCCAAAATCCCACACGGAACTCGGGCACCATTAGAAGAAGGAAACAGTCAACAACACATCCATACAACATCGATATACTAAATAACAATAGTACATTCTTACAAAATTCAAGGTATTATTATGCAGCAGAAACTAATCTATTACAAAAGCTATAATTATCTTCCTTCAGGTGCTTCTTAAAAGCTAATCAATTCGTTTCTCTCCTCTGCTGTCATGGTATAACCTCTTTCATGCCTTGTCTTGAAAATCGTTAACTAAACAAGTATGAGCGATTTTACGCTCAACAAGTATATAAACACAGAGGAAAATAATATAACACTTTTGAAGAACTTTAATCAATCGTGTAATTCTGTTTGTAAGGTTTGGGTGAAACAATACCACTACCTCAGAGTTCTTTTAAACCTTCTAAGGATCTTAGAAGATAACACAATCATATGATCCTTCTTGAATAAAAACAACCTTATCCATCAGGGGCTAAACCCGTTGAATATATTAACTATACTGTAACAATTGGCCAGACTGCACAGCTTGGTTCTATTAGTTAGTTAAGTTACCTCTAGGTCAAACGACCTGTAGTTACCTCTAGGCCAGGTGAAGAACTCATCAGCACCTTCCCTTTCATCTTGTCAACTACATGGCGTGTTCCACATTTTAAGGAACATAAAAGTCTCATGCCCTATTTAAGAGACATAACATTCTTATTCAATTGCACGGATATAATATTGAAAAATAACTAATAAATCAAAGCTTAGTTATATCCAATGCACTTTCATTTGTATCATGGTAGTAGAAATTAAAGCATAGCATTCTGATTCACAAGGAACTTTAAACAGAAAAGTATTAATCTTGTACTTATGTCGAATCAATTGATCACGCGTTTAACTAAAATAAGCATAAGAGTGAGAATATACTTGCCTTTATCCTTAGCTGAGCTAACTTAATTAACTTGTTGGATGAAACATTTCTGTAAAACATATATATGTTTACTTAGCATGAGAGTCTATGCTTGAATATAAATGTGGGTATGTACAAATGTGATGTCTGTGATGTCCGTGCATGATCAGGGGATGGCCATTAGGCGTGGTCATCAGGGGGTGTTTCACCCGTTAGGGGATGTCTTGTTTATCGGTGGATATCTGTCGTCAGGGGATGACTGGTTATCAATGGATGATCTCAACCATCAGGGGATAGCTATCAGGGGACAATCCACTCGTCGGGGGGTTCTCGTCAAAGGATAACTACTCATCAGGGAATAGGCTACCTGTCAGGGGATAAGCTACCCGTCAGGGGATAAGCTACCTGTCATGGGATAAACTACCCGTCAGGGAATAGGCTACCCATCAGGGGATAAGCTACCCGTCAAGGGATAAGCTACCCGTCAGGGGATAATTTTGTTCATCGCCAAACTTGTCGGTAATTCATTTAACTATCGCCAAACTCTTTTGGCTGTCGCCAAACTTATCGCCAACTATTTAGCCAGCGCCAAACTCGTCTGTAGATAATTTTTCAGCGCCAAACTCTTCAGAGACTAACATGATACTCATCAGAGACTAACATTATTAGTCATCGGAGACTAACTTTGTTACTTATGAGAAACTAATTATTACTCATCAAAGACTAACATGTTTTCTTATCAGGGACTAAGTTAGGACTGGTCTATGCTACGATGGGAGAACTTTCATAAGATCATGGATGATGCTTAATAATGAACAAACCTAACTTAGGGTGCATCATCGTCCTATTTGTTGTGTGTATTATTTCTTTACATAATACACACACATACATATGCAAAAGAATAATACCGCAGCTTTTGAAGCTTTATTCTTTCTTGAAAACTTAACATGCACGACTAATACTCTTAAATGTTATGCATGAGAAAATGGAACAGAGCAGAGCAGAGTATATGATCATAAAGCTCTTACCTCTTCGTCTTTAAGGAAGGAATTGAAAGTTGTCGCTTTAGAAAAAGATAGTTGCTCGAGGGAATAGGCTTGAAATTTATGAGAATGGTTGGTTTAAAGAGAAGTTCTAAGAGATAAGTTTTTTTTTTTTTTTTAAGAAAAGAGATTAGGATTTCATCTCAAATGAGGTATTTATAGTGTTCGTGAATCGACTAGAGCAGTAGGCTAAAATTATGTTTTGAGATAGAGTGATTAGCTGGTAAAACGGTTGCTCATCATAACATCTTAATAGCTAGTATATTACCAAGTAGCTGCGGGCATACATGCAGCTTAATCTTAATTAGCTGATGACACCCAACCAGCTTACTAATCAAACACTAATATACGTAATCCCCCAACAGTCTCCTCAAGGACACCTAATCCTTACATCAACTTATCTCCACACATGCTTGATTAATTGATCTTATATGAGATTTGAGATTCTCATATTCATATCCCTCTGAGGGCTTTACAAGGAAATTGACATCATTAAATTTTGGACATCACATTGACATAAAACTCATGCATTTAAAATTCATACCTTATAGGAATTAATCCTATTTACATTTTATTTTTATTATAAACAAAAATTCTGGGTCCTCACATTCTCCCCCTGCCCCCCCCCCCCCCCCCCTTAAAACAAGTTTCGTCCTCGAAACTTAACTGCTAAAAAGATAAGGGTACTTTTGCATCATCATCTCTTCCAGTTCCCCCGTTGAAGAAGAAGTTGATTCCCAAAGCTCATCAACAACTAAGGTATATGATTTCAATATTTCATCTATATCTAAAAGTGAGTCTGATGCTACTATAGATGAAATGGCTATAGAGAGATATAACTTGCATACTAGTTTAAGATCTCTAACTAAGGAAAACAATAGGATCACTTAATTAAATAATGCTCTCCAAAAGAGAAACTTGTTTATAGAATTTGAATTGTTAATCTTCAAACAGGCCAAAACAGAAACTCTTAATGTTAAGAGAAATCTTGTTGATGCCTTGAAAAGAGAAAAATATCTAGCTGTGAAGCTCAAGACAGAACAAGATAAAATAAAACAATGGACACAATCCTCAAATAAGGTGCAAGATCTTTTTAATTCACAAATGCCTAATCAAAAGTCTGGATTAGGATACTCGAATGTGCTCATTGTAGTTCAAGTAGTTTGCACATCAGGTATTCAGGGAAAAGTCAACAAAATATCAGTGGTTAAAGATGTTACTATTCAAAAAGGCATCAATGGTTAAAGCCGTTAGGGGATACCATCAAGGGATAGCCTGAATACTGCATTAGTGGATGACATCAGTGGATCAGAGGATACCATTAGGTGATAACCTGACTACTGCATCAGTGAATGTCATCAGTGAATAAAGTCGTCAGGAGATACCATCAGTGGATAGCCTGAATACTGCATCCGTAGATGTCATCAATGGATAACATCAGGGGATCAAGAAGCACTGATCTAATTCTACATCAGGGATTAGCATCACTAGATAATAAAGCACTGATCAAGTCTACATCAGGGTTTATCATCAGGGGATAGTTAAGACCTAATCTACTTTACATCAGGGATTACAAGTTATGCACTGATACTTGGCATATAAGAAAGGGGTGTATTTGGGATGATATTCCTTGGGATATGGTGGTCCAATAATAACCTTTTGTACTAGAACTGCATGGAGAATAGAGACAGAAAAAGAATCAATTGTAGCCAACAGTAGTCTAACACTTATCTCCTCGAGAGGATAATGATAGGACACTGAAGGAAAAGCATGCCAAGAACATGGTTTCTATTTTATGTTTTCATTTATATACAAAGCTTGTTACACATTGTAAAATATCGATTAACATAAATATATCCATATCATTCACATACTAGAGAGAAGTTCTGTAATTGTTCTTTAGAGAGAAATTTATAGAGAAATAGTAGCTAGAAGTGTGAACAAAGAGAAGTTGTATTTACTTACATATTTGTAGTTGTTTAATCACTTATTGATTATATAGATTCCCAAAAAAACCCCAAGTTATAATACAACTATTTTAACTTGAATACTTGTATGTTCTTTTTAATCTCAGTACTGTTTTTTTGTGTTCATCCTCATCAGCGGATAGCTGTGTAGCTATTCCAGTTTTTGTTTGTCAAGTTTTAAAAGAGCAAAAAGTTGTGGTGTTTGTATTTGACCCCCCTTCTACAAACACTTAAGTTTATTTAGTTCTAACAGATACACTCTCTCAGTTTTTAATTGAAAATAAATTTGTTAGAGGTATCATAGATAAAACTCTCTTTTATAGAAAATTAGTCTCTGATTTAATACTTGTGCAAATATATGTAGATGACATTATATTTGGTTCTACAAATAAAAAATTATGCAAAAAAATTTCAAATCTAATGCAGTCTAGATATGAGATGAGTATGATAGGTGAGTTAACCTTTTTCTTAGGATTACAAATTAAGCAATCATCGGATGAAATTTTCATTAGTCGGTCTAAGTACATCAAAGACTTACTAAGAAAATTTGATCTAGTTGATTTTGCATCTGCAAAAATACCCATGACTATTGCCACTAAGCTAGATAAGGATACCAAAGGTAAGAAGATTGATATAACTAGCTATAGAGGCATGATAGGCTCACTTTTATATCTCACTAAAAGTAAACCTGATATAATGTTTGTTACATGTTTATGTGCAAGATTTCAAATTGATCCTAAAGAGTTACATTTAATTGATGTTAAAAGAATACTTAAATATTTAAAGGGTACCCCAAACCTTGGGTTATTGTATCCTAAAGAATATGATTTTAAACCAATTGGCTATTCAGATGCTAACTATGCAAGATGTCAGCTAGACAAGAAAAACACAAGTGGAAGCTGCCAATTTCTTGGAGGCAGACTTATTTCTTGGTTCATCAAGAAAAAAAATCAGACCCCAAGATCTTTAAACAATCAAAAGTGCTAGGGTTCAACCCATTGCTCTTGATGGTGATGTTGAACTAGCTATGAATCTATTAGATATAAATGATGATGATGATGTTTAGGGAATAATTGTGCATCTGTAAATACTCAAGGTATTCTATAAACCTTAGTATATTTGCACAAGTTTTGCATCCACTAATGGACGACTTAGTCATCAAGGGATGGACTACACTACACTGGGTGAGTCATTAGTGATAACTTGAACAGACTCGACAGTGTCAAGGAATGACTATTGTTACTTAAAAGAAGACGACTATTCCGCATGACAGCATTCCAGGCAAAGCCAACAAACTATCGATAATCAAAAGAACAAGTATTTTTAAAGGCATCAGTGAAAAGAACCCATCAGAGTAAGCCTAAAAATACTGTATCAGGGGATGACTCCATCAGGAGAAGCCATCAGGCGATGACTTCATCAGGGAAAGCCATCAGGGGAACCCGTCAGGCGATGACTTCATCAGGGGAACCCGTCAGGCAATGACTTCGTCAGGGGAAATTATCAGGGGAACTTGTCAAGCGATGACCTCGTCAAGGGAAGCTGTCAGGGGAACGCATCAGACGATGAATTAGTCAAGGGAAGCCGTCAGGGCAAGGCATTAGGGGATGACCTCGTCAAGGGAACCCATTAGGCTTTGGCGATAACATATCTTTCGATGAGTTTGACGATGGCTAAAAATCACTTTAGCAACAGATTATCTCGCGATGAGTTTGGTGATGGCTAAAAGTGACTTTGGCGATAGTCATTTTTATCCACTAACGACGAGTTTGGGGATGGCTAAACGTGACTTTGGCGTTAGTCATTTTTATTCATTAATGACGAGTTTGGCGATGGCTAAAAGTGACTTTGGCGTAAGTCATTTTTGTCCACTGACGACGAGTTTGGCGATGACTTAAATTGCCTGACGAGTTTGGCGATGACCTAGATTGCCCGACAAGTTTGGCGACGACAAAAGATCAACTCGTCAGTGGAACCCTTCAGTAGATAACAAGAATGTCATAACATCAGTGGATAATGAAGCACTGATCAAGTCTCCATCAGGGCTTGACATCGATGAATAATGAAGCACTGATCAAGTTGCCTTCAGTAACTTGCATCAGAGGATCCAGAAGCACTGATCAAATCAACATCAGGGCTTGTCTTTAATGGATCGTTATGACGTAATCCACTTGTCATCAAGATACACGCAAATCATTGATACTTGGCACGGAAGCAAAGGGTATAACTGGAAAGATATTCCTTGAAGTTTGGTTATCCAATAACAACTCTCAAGCATTAAATAAATACATATCAGAAGATGAAAAAGAAGCAACAAAAGCAAACAGCAGTCTGACACACCACTCTGAAAGGACCTTGATATGACATACTACGGCTATGTTGAAAAAGAAGCATGTCTAGCACATGGGTTCACCAACTAATCTGTTATACATATAGAAAGAGTTGTTACATGAAAAACAAAGCAAGACACAACACTCAAACCCTAGAAGGAAGCTTTGTAATAGATTTTGAGAGAGATATTCAAAGAAAAACATAGCTAGTAAGTGAGAAAAGAAAAGCTGTAATTTATTATAGAATTGTAGTTGTTTTATCACGATTGTGATTAAACAAATTTCCAAAAAAAAACACCAAGTTATAATACAACTATTTTAACTTGAATGCCTATGTATTCATCTTAATTTCGTTAAAGTTTTTCTGGTTGTGGTAGTTATTCCAGCCTGTGCAACGTAAGTTTTAAAAGAGCAAAAAGTTTGTAGTGTTTGTATTCACCCCCCCCCCCCCCCCCCCCCAAGAAACACTTAAGCTTATTTAGTTCTAACAATTGGTATTAGAGCCAACTAGCACACTACACTTGCTAGAAGATCCTTATCGATGGCCTACAAAGCTGGAAATAGTAAGGTCCCCATGTTGGAAAGGGGAAAGTACTTCTTTTGGAGACAACGCATGATAGTTCATGTAATACCCCAAATATAGATAATTACTATTATAATATTAAAGTTGTTAATAAATAAATTTTGGTCAAATTTAATTGTGTACAAGAAATTTTTTTTTTTTTTTACTAACAAAAAATAATTTTTCGTCTTATCTGAATTAATTTATGTATAAAATTACTACTTTTCTTTTTGTTATGTTTTGGTATGAGATACCACTAGAGCTAACTTATGTGGTAGTAATATGAATTATGTTATTTGATATTACTCCGTAATAGGTAAGCATTACAGGTGTTGAAATTCTCTATAATGAGTAAGCATTGCAAGAGCTGAGTCATTAGTAGTTTATACCACCATTTGACACCTTTTTAGTGACTCATGCTTATCATACTTACATGTAACCATAATTGTTAGCCTATTGTAGTAATTTAGTAGATTTCAGGTCCGACGTGAGAAATATCTTAGATATTTTCAAATCTTAAGCGCCTATATAAGGAGACCTCCGCTACTCATTTTCCTCACAACACTCTCTCAAACATATAAACTCCTTAAACCCACAATAATATTCCTATCGCTTATTTTGCAGTATCGGAAGCTTGCCAGATAAATATTAAGAGCTTTTAATAAGTTATTTATTTTCATTATTTAGTCGTTTAGCTTGAATAAAAACCTACATGAAACCTTAGATTATGTTATTCCAGTAGAGATAAACCATGTAGATAATCTCTATACTCTTAGAAATATTATGAATAATTGTTAGTCTCTAATGACTAAAGATGTTAGTCCCTGATGGGCAAAGCATGTTAGTCTCTGATGAATAAACTATTAGTCTCGGATGAGTTATTTTGGCTATCGGAGGATAAATATCCTCTGAAACCCATCCCCTGATAACCAAAATTCATCCCCTGATGACCAAGAGTCACCCCCTGATAACCAAGAGTCACCCACTGATGGTCGAGACTCATCCCCTGACAACCAATTGAGTTTGGCGATGGCCAAATAAGTTAGGCAACAAGTTTGGCAACAGCCAAGTGAGTTTGGCGGTAATCAAATAGATTACTGACAAGTTTGACACTGAACAAACCATCCCCTGACAGCCAAGTTTGGCGATAGTTAAGTTTAATGTTGATAAGTTTGGCACTGAACAAACCATCCCCTGACAGCCAAGTTTGGCGATAGTCAAGTTTAATGCCGACGAGTTTGGCGATGACCAAATTATCCCCTGATAAGTAGTCAACCCCTGATGGATGGTTATCCCTTAATGGCTATATATCCCCTGACGGGTAATTTATCCCTTGATGGTAAATATCCACTAATGAATAACATATCCCCTGACAGCTATTCCCTGATGGTTGTAAGTATCCCCTGATGACTCTATGCTACTCCCTGATGACTATAAGTTTATCCCTTGACAAGTAGAAATCATCCCCTGACGCAGATTTAGCACGACTTAGATAATATAACTTTATTACCTAAGCATGCTATAGTAGTTATAATTTTTGTTAATCATTTATGATTCATAAAACAGATTTCGCAGACCTACCATCCGTTATCACCCCGGTCAAGGCAAGTAATGTATTTATTATTATTATTTCCACATATAACTTAGTTGTTCAAAGTTATACATAAATTATTTCCAAGTGATATATTTATCATCCTTTCAATATATCACACAATTATTTATACAGATATAAAGGTAAGTATGATGTATATCTCAAATTAAACACATGATTAATTAATTCGATCTGTGTCAAGCCATGACAGATGCTTAAACCTTTCTTCTTACGTATACATAATTGTTTCGTATGCGTACTGATAGAGAATTATTTGCTCAATTGAAGCTAATATCATTTTTAGAAATGCTTGATTTTAAAATCTTGTTTTCAAGTATTTATCTGTTTCATGTCAGTACATGACATCTTGAGTTATTCAATTCAGCTTATAAGGGTAATAAATACCTTATGACATTCGTTGAGACTACAAGGGTGCTGTGTGATCATCTTGGACAGTCCCCTGAGGTGTCACGACCCTCACTGAAATTACAAGGATGCTATATAATCAACTTGGTAAATTTCATTAAGGTGTCGAAATCTATCCAATATCTCTACAAGGGAAACAACCAGGGTAATAAGAATTGGATACTCTATTCTATCGGGCCCTTGTGTGTATGTGTGTGTGTGTGTGTGTGTATATATATATATATGAGTAGGGGAATCAACCTGGATAATGAGAATGAGATACTTTATTCTCCCGGGCCCATGAGAATGTAGATGTAATTAAGTCTATAAAATGTCATACGTATGTACATAACAGACCACAATGAAATAGCATTGATGCGTTATTGTCATGTGGTAAATGATATTCTCAGTAGGCCCTTGTGCTGAACGGAATTGACGATCAAGTAAGTCATAGTACTAAAAGACGTCATTGAGAGAGATGTTCAAGTAAGTCATAGTATTGAAAGACATTCGAGAGTTATGTGGATATTCCTTATTTTCTTGATTTCAAAGACATGATATTGCCAATATTTCTTCTATTTGAAGATATGAATTCTCCCCATTTGAATCCAATAGATGAGATTTTAATATTCTTATGTTATTTTGAAAATAGTATCTTGAACAACCGGACTTATTATAATTGTCTTATATTATATTACTTGCTGGGCTTTTGTTGCTCATACTTGCTTGATTCTCTTTTAGTTCAACCCAAGAAAGAAGAAGGTTCAAAGGGTAAAGAAAAATCATATCAGTACTAGTAGGTTTGGCAGTTCAAGGCTCATAAATAGGATTTTCAGTTGGTCTGATCTTGTTTTGTTTTTAAGAAGAAAATATGTTATTTCCGCTGCTAAGAACTTTCAAAATAACATTTGTAATAGTTACTGTATGCTTCACTTTCAATTACTAATGCAAAGAAAAGAGTTTTTGGTGTAATAGCTCTTTGAAATTCCCCGTTGGCAACCCGATTTTCCTCCAAGGGCCTATGTCACATCAGTCAATATTAAACTGATGACACTGGTCTATGGTTGGGAGAAACCGGGGCTGTCACAGTTCATCTAAGAGCAATCGATGATGAATATTTACAAATTCTAGAAGAAGGCCCTCACGTGCCAAAGAAGCTCATTCCTCAGAAGGTTGTCAATGGAGTCATTATTCTAGAAAGATTAGTCCCAAAAACTACTGATGAGATGACTCCCGCGGAAAGAGAAAAGGTGAAGAAGGATCTGGATGATATGTGATAAGTCTATAATTTATATATTTTTACCACCTTAATTATGCTCAATTTATTATTATTATTAGATTATTTATTACTTTTATTTTATTTTGCAAGAAAATAAATAAATAAAAGAGATATGTGAAAATAGGACTTCCCAAGATACAATTTGAAGAATTTAAGACTCTTTCAAGAATGAACCTGGCAAGTTGAAGAAATCTCCATTACTTGAAGTGATAAAGTGATAGAGATTGGATGATATCAAAAGAGTTCAAAAGATGAAGTTGGAAGAAACTAAATACATTCCAAGTGATAAAATTTAGAGTTTTCATATTTTAGGAATGTATCTAGTTAGGCCCATAAATACTTGTACAATTAGAGGCTAAAGAGAGTTAGTTTTTATTTTTAGTAGGTAGTTTTTAGTTTTCAGTTTTCTTGTTCAAGTATATACTTTTTCATTCGTTTTTCTACTTTCTTCCTTCCGTCGTCAATACATTATTTTTCTTATTGTTGCTATTCAATTACCAATTGTTCCATTTTTGTAGACACTTAATTTCGAATTCAATAATATTTTATTTTTCGTGATTACATCTTCTATTACAGCTTTATATTTCAATATACATCCTAATGATTTTCTACTTCGTCATTATTGTCTCTTATAATTATAATTTATTTATGTTTAAGTTAGTTTAAATTATTCCGTTTAAAATATTCATATCATATTTATTGTTTTATTTATATTAGGATTAATTACATAATCTTCTCAATCATTACGTCTCTATTTCGCCTGAGTTAAATATCAAGAATATTATAATTTTCTAATCTCTGTAGATCGACCTGTACGAGCATTGATACTACAAGGATCTGTGCACTTGCAGAAATTATACACATCAATATGCTAAACAGTATCATGAATCTTACAATGTCTAAGTCAATATGGGATACAATCCAAATCTCATGTGATGGTACTGAAGATGTGAGGGAAAACAAACTGTAGCTGTTAACACAATAGTATCAATGATTCACAATGAAAAATGGTGAATCATTCACTGAAATGTTCGACAGATTCAACAGGTTGGTAAATGACCTAAGGATGTATGGGAAGACATATGCCAACAAAGAACAGAAAGTTCATGAGGGCACTTCCCATATCATGGGATCCAAAGACAACAGCCATTAGAGAATCTAAGGACATGAATCTCCTAGACTTGGATAGGCTCTATGGTACTCTAAAGACATATGAACTGGAGGTTCAATAGAGATTTGAAATATCAGAGGATGCCAGAAAGCTTAAATTTGTAGCTTTGATGGCTGCCAAGATGAATAAAGTCAAAGCTAGACTAAGTGTTTTGATGAAACAACAGTCAAGAGATGCTGATAAGAGTGAAGAGAGTTGGGAAAATGAAGTTGACTCTAAGGGGACTAAGTACACCCCAGAAGAGTTGGAGGAAATGGATGAAACCATGGCCTTCCTTACAAAAAGGTTTTCTAAACTGAAATTCCAAAAGTCATCTGGATCAAAAAGATTTTCAGCAAGGAAACCTAGTAGCACAAGCAACTTTATTGATAAATTTAGAATAAAGTGCTACAAATGCAATGAGTTGGGTCACTTTGCAAATGAGCGTCGCAAGGCCACAAAAGAAAGTGAATCCAAAGGGAAGGAAACTGAAGTGGATTACAAGAAGAAATACTTTAACCTCCTTAATGCCAACAAGAAGGGAAAATCTTATATTACGGAGGGAAATGACTGGACTGACTCAGATGAAGAAGACACTGAGGAATATGTCAACCTAGCCCTGATGGCCTCATCCATAAATAGTAGCAGCTCACAAGCAAGTCTCAAAATTTCCTCTAACATATCAAAAACTGATTGTTTCAAAATTGTTAAGGAAATGACTTGTGAGATAAGAGACCTTTATAACACTTTAAGAAGTGTTGTAGCTAAGACTGAGAGAGTACAGAAAATCAATGAATATTTGACTACTAGAAATACTCTATTAGAATCAGAACTGTTTAGACTTGATAATCTTGAAAAAGAACTCTCTAAGACTAGGAACTTTCTTGACTGTGCCATAAAGAGAAAAGAATGGACCTCCAAGCTTTTGAGAGAAGAAAGGGAGGTCATAAAGAAATGGAATGAGTCTAGTAAGAAACTAGATGATCAATTAAAATATCAAAAGTCTGATTATAAATCTGGTTTAGGCTATGAGGAGACTCTTGTGATGCAACCTACTGTTAGAGGTTGAAAATGCAGTTAGCTTTGGAAAAAGGCCTATACAACCTATCAAGTTTATAAAGGCTATAACAAAGATAGAAAAAGGGAATGTTTTCCCGATAGGTGAAGCTTCCACAAGTGGTGGGAGTGACAATAAACTTGTTCTTGCCAAAGCATTCAAACACCCATTCAAGAAGGAACAAGACTGTGCATCAATGGTTAAACAGTCATCAGGGGATAAGAGTACATCAGGCCATCGAAGCCCTTCACAGGATAAAGGCCTGACAGGGGATAAGAAAAGGAATAGGAATGACAAATTAGGTCTAAACAAAGCCAGTAACTACACCCCTATTCAGGAAGCCCCTAGGAAAGTGTGCTGGAATTGTTGTAGCAATAATCATTTATCTTTTCAATGCAAGGAAAAACCAAAGATTTTAACTGGTACAATTTTATATGCTGATGATTTACCTATTGCTCAAGCATGTACCCTTAAGGGTAAAGAAAAGAAATTTGTTGGTAAATCTAAAGTTTATAATGAAGCTCCTAAAAAGGAGAAAGTGTGTATTTTGCCTAAACCAAAAGTCATAAGTAATGAAAAAGTTGTTTTACCATTAATTGTGACTAAACCTAGAGGACCCAAATCCACTTGGGTACGAAAAAAAATTAAATGTTCTTTGTGTGCAAGGAAAAGTCAAATGCAAACAAATCTGGTTTCTAGACAGTGGCTGCTCATGACACATGATAGAAAATAAAGCCCTACTCACAGAGTTCTAAGAAAAGGTTGGTTCAGTGATCTCTTTTAGTGACAACAACAAAGCACTAACTCTTGGTTATGGCAAAGTAGCAAATGGGGATGTCACATTTGAAGACATAGCACTAGTTGATGGGCTAAAACACAATCTATTAAGCATAACTCAACTATGTGATAAAGGTTTCATCATTACTTTCAAAGGGGATCAGTGCTTAATTTCAAATGAAAGTGATAGGAAGCTGGTCTTATCAGGGATTAGGAAAGGAGATCTTTATATTGCTGATTTTAAGTCAGTGAATGGAGAGTCATGTTTCTACAACAAGACAACCCCTGATGAGAGCAAACTGTGGCACAAGAAGCTCTCTCACCTGAACTATAAAACTATCAATGACTTGGTAAAGAGAGAGTTGGTAACTAGACTACCTCAAGTTGAATTCATTCAAAAAAGATTATGTTCAGCATGCCAACAAAGGAAGCAAAGGATGATCATCCTTTGTCAACAAGGAAGCCACAATGATCAAGGATCCAATTCAATTGCTTCATATGGATCTCTTTGGTCCTATCAACATAATGTCAGTATCAAATAAAAGATTTGTATTGGTCATTATGGATGACTACACCAGATATACTTGGGTCAAGTTTTAACATGCCAAAACTGAAGTACCTCAACAAACCGTTGACCATATATAGAAAGTGGAAACTGAGTCAGGGTCAATGGGACTGAATTCAAGAATGCAGCTGTTGATGGATTCTGTGTGGAGAAAAACATCAATCATACATTTTCTGCTCCAAGAACTCCTCAATAGAATGGTGTAGTAGAAAGGAAGAATAGAACCCTGATAGAAGCTACTAGGACAATGTTAGCAGAGACAAAAATTCCTACATATTTTTGGGCAGAGGCAATTTCCACTGCTTGCTTCACTCAAAATAGGTCTTTGATCAATAAGGCTCACAAGAAGACACCATATGAGCTAACGATAGGGAGGAAACCAAACATCAAGTTCCTACATGTTTTTGGATGCAAATGCTTTATATTAAGGAATTTTGGTGAGAACTTAGGAAAATTTGACTCAAAGGCTGATGAAACTATTTTCCTAGGTTACTCCCTAACATCTAAGGCCTACAGGGTTTACAACAAAAGACTCTAGGTGGTGATGGAGTCCATAAATGTAGATTTTGATGATCAAGAGATCTCTGGACTCGAAGACCCTAGTTTTTATGAAAAGCTCAAATTTGAAAATGAAAATGATTCTAATTATCAAGAGAATGAAGCTGATGAGTGCAAGCAAATGGAAGAGCTAGCCATTCCTAATGTCAATCCTACCAACAATGAAGCCCTCTCAATTGATGGAGTTAATCTCCTGAACAACATATCAAATAGTACTCTATCAAGGGATAATCCATCAGGAAATGCACCATCAGGGGATAACTTTAACCCTGATTTAAGCATAAATTCAGGGGGAGTTTTCTCAAAAGCTGGTAGCATAAACTTAGGGAGAGAAGATGATAATCAGGCAAGCTCATCAAGATACCTCTCTTAGCCCAAATGGTCTAGGAGTCATGCAACAGATTTAATCATTGGTGATCCAAATCAAAAAGTGCAAACCAGAAAAGCTAAATCTAATGAATGTCTATATGCTTGCTTTCTTTCTCAAATAGAGCCAAAGAAATTTGAAGAAGTAATGAAACATGCAGAATGAATCATGGCTATGCAAGACGAACTGAATCAATTTGAAAGAATCAAGTATGGAAGTTGATGCTTAAACCCAAAGACAGAATTATAATAGGTACCAAGTGGGTATTCAGAAACAAGATGGATGAAGCTGGAATTGTTATAAGAAACAAAGCAAGACTGGTGGCAAAGGGATATCTTCATGAGGAAGGAATTGACTTTGATGAGACTTTTGCACCAGTAGCCAGACTTGAGGCTATAAGAATTTTCTTAGCCTTTGCAGCACATTCAAACTTTAAAGGTTTTCAAATGGATGTGAAAAGTGTCTTTCTCAATGGGAAACTGGAACAAAAGGTATATGTACAACAACCTCCAGGGTTTGAAAGCTCAAGATTCCCAAAAACATGTTTACAAACTAGAGAAAACACTTTATGGACTGAAGCAAGCTCTTAGAGTTTGGTATGACACACTGTCAAAGTTTCTGGTGGATAACAAGTTCATAAGAGGTATCATCGACAAGACATTGTTCTTTAGACAATACCAAGGTCATCTGGTCATGGTTCAAATATATGTTGATGATATCATCTTTGGATCCACTGACACTAGACTGTGTGAAAAGTTCTCTAAGCTCATGCAAAACAAGTATGAAATGAGTTTGATGGGTAAATTGTCTTATTTTTTGGGGCTGTAGATCAAACAAGTCACTGATGGGATTTACATACATCAGAAAAAATATGCCAAAGAATTTCTCAAGAAATTTGACATGGAGGACTCAGAGGTAGCAAAGACACCTATGGCCACAACAACCAAGATTGACTCTGATAAGAATGGAAAGAAAGTTGATCTAAAGACTTATAGGGGAATGATTGGTTCTCTGTTGTATCTAACAAGAAGCAGGCCTGACACTATGTTTGCAACATGTCTTTGTGCAAGGTATCAAGTTGATTTAAGAGAGTCTCATGTAATTGTAGTGAAAAGAATCTTGAGGTACATCAAGGGCACTACAGAGTTGAGACTTTGGTATCGAAAGGAGTCTAGATTTGAATTACTAGGGTATTCTGATGCTGACTTTGGAGGATACAAAATTGTCAGAAAGAGTACCACAAGGAGCTGTCAATTTCTAGGAGGAAGGCTTATATCTTGGTTCAGCAAAAAGCAGCACTCAATATCAACATCTACTGCTAAAGCTGAATACATTGCAGCTGGAAGTTGCTGTGCACAAATCCTATGGATGAAAAATCAGTTATTGAACTATGGCCTACATTTCAACAAAATTCCAATTTTGTGCGATAATACAAGTGTCATTGCAATTGCTGAAAATCCTGTGCAACATTCTAGGACTAAACATATAGAGATCATGTATCACTTTATCAGGGAACATGTCATGAATGGAACCATTGAACTACATTTTGTCCCAACAAACAAGCAGCTGACAGACATCTTCACCAAAGCTCTTGATGAAGCCACTTTTGTCAATTTAGTGGGAGAGTTGGGAATGGTGAATTATGCAAGATAAAAGTTGATCAACTTGCTGAAGTCATGCCAAAAAAAATTGTTGGGGAGTTCAATCTATCAAGTGCTTAAGTACTGGTATTTCTAACTCATCTCATAATTTCCTGATAATGTTATTGATACATGGTTATATGTTTATAAATATAAAAAAAAATATTATATATATTTCAGGATGTGTATTAAAGGTTGTACATCAGGATCAGAATTACACAGAAGAATCATTTTTACTTCCATCCTTCAAGGTATTAATTACACATCCTTCTTTTTCTCAATCTCTTACTTTTTCTATTTCAACTACTATAGCAAAGACAACTACCACTTCTCTACCTACCTAAGTAGTATTATCAAATTTCTACACAACCACTCTCAATAGCCCAACCCTTAGTCTTCCAAAAAACTCAAGGTACTAAAAGAAAACTCTCTGAAGTAACCTCATCTATTGAGGGGGAACAAGGTGAAATAGTGATTGGCCTGAAGAGAATGAAGAAGAAGAGGAGAAGCCATGAGTGTTGACCCTAAACCAAACCAGACAGTATCCTCCCAAAAAAATACTGACCATAATAAGGAAATACACTCATCACTAATTGTCTCCTCCCAAAAGGATTCAATTATTGAACAAAGTCCCCAATCAGGGACACAGTTGAGTGAGACACATACACTAACCATAGCCCCTGATGAAACCAACATTAGGGTCTCTGAGAGCACTTGCAGATATCGTACACGGTGAGTGCACACACAACTTCACTTGATGAATTACCTCCTTACTCAGTAATTTAGCTAACACTCCCTTTTACACCTCTATACTCTTTTTCTTTGTCTCAACATTTTTCAGATGTCATGACACAAACTCTAAGTGTTATGACATCAGATCCTCCAATTTCTCACTTCATTGAGGAGCCAATACTTAGTGACACAGTGATTAACAATCAAGACTGTCAAATGATTGATTCCTTCTTAAATGATTCAATCATTGATGCTCATACAAGGAACATAAATACAACTATATATACTATTACTCTAAGTATTTATACTTCCTCAATTGTAAATACTATTTTAATAAATACCTATACTTCTCCTATTGTACATACACGTATCTCTTCCACTTCTACTCAAATCACTTCTGTGGACACAATAATTGCAAATACATTACTTACTTTGTCCACAGTTGTTGATAACACAGCCTATAGGAGCCCAATTAGGACAATTTTAAGTGAGGCTGAGAAAATACTTAGTGAAAAGAGGCAAGGTCAACCCATTGAGAGGACCTTGGCACAAGGAGAGAATGAGAGTACTGCCTTAGAAGACAATGAAAAAGGAGAGAAAAAGAGTGATGCCTTAGAAGGCTTAGAAAAATGAGAGGTTGAGGGAAATAAGGATGAGATCCTTGTAAATAAAGAATATAGAGAAAATATAGAATTTGTAAATACTTATAGTTCTTCTAAGAGTGATAAAGATGACACTCTCAAACAAGTTCCTCAAGTCACATCCAAATTCTCAACTTCCACTGATGATACTGCCAAAAAGGGGGAGAAATCTTCAAAGTCATTATCAGGGGTTGTTGTTGAGACATCTGCAAATCAACCTTCAGAGGATGTGACTACTGATCCTGCTCCAAAAGGCCAAGGACATTAGATGGGAAACAACTTCAACAGGAGAAGGAGAAGGCTGTGGAGGAGGAACGACAAAAAGAAGAGAGGAATCGATGCATGTTCTAAGCTAAATTATTAACCACAAAAATTAACATGTCATCAAGATCAGAACCTTGTTTGTACAGAAAGTGATATACTTGTACACAATTATTCTTTGTAACTATTAAAATACATTTATTTTTTAATGTCTATAATTTTGGGTTTTGACATCATCATCAGTACATTAGTTAGATTTATGATTATGTAATTGATAAACATAAATAGGGGGAGATTGTTAAATATAAATGATGATGATGATGTTTAGGGAATAATTGTGCATCTGTAAATACTTAAGGTATTTTATAATGTAATGATTGTGACACTATTTTTTTTTGATATGTTTTTGGTTAATGATAATTTATTATGTTTTATTTACTGCGTTATATAAATGTTAACATAATAAATGTCCTTAGAAGAATGATACTAATTATATGGATTCAAGTATGTGACTTGAGTATGAGATCATATAAGTATGTGATGTATCATTATTCTTAGATGTCCCTAGTCAAGTATCATTGTAAGTGGGACAACAATAATACATTGAGACTAGTATGTGATTAACTGATGGCCATATCTCATTGGTCATAAATATATACGAGATATATTAAGTTGATACATAGGTACATGTTAGAGAACATAGTACTGGACAGACCCACCATGAGAATTCTACATGGAGCGTTATGCTATGTGTCATAAGTAATTCTCATAGTGACAATGATGTAATGGTCCTTCGACCTGAAGTCATGACATTTCTACATAAGGAGTTATGCATTTTGACATTATCAAAAGTCACCTTTAACCGGGTGGACGATAAAGGTGATTGTTGGATGCATAATGAGTTATGTGAGAAATGGGAATGATGTAGATGGAATTTAACCCTCCTATAAATTAGGGGTGATATCTATAGGCCTCTTGATTGAGTGAAACTATAAAATGCATGGCCATGCTCAAATAGAGATTTGTTTCATATAGTTTACTCATTGATCAAGAAAACTAAGATTAAATAATGAAGAGGATGACACATCCATGCCTTGAATTTAATCTTAGATATCATGGTTAAAAGGATTTAGTTACATTGAAACATTGGTCACGGAAGGTAACGTCGAATCTATGACTTTATTATTACTTGGGTAACAGTGATGTATTACTAGATGCCGCTCACTGTTTATAATTTTATAATATGATTTAAAATTATTGTCAACGTAATAATAACCTACAGGGTCACACACAAAGAACATTCGTCAAGGAGATATAATTTAAATGTCTATGATTTTAATATATCAATAAGATTGATTTAATTAAATCATGGCTTTAAATTATATACATATATATTAATATATGTAATCTGTATAAAATAGAGTCCTTTGGAAGGAAATACGAATATATATATATTTATTTGTACCTATATATATATTAATTAAGTGAGACTTGATTAAATATATATATATATATATATCTAATAAATATAAAAAAATTCGGATTTTAAGTCTCCTAATTAGATTAGGTTTTGGAATTACTCTATGAAAGGCTATATATATGATATATCAGCTATTCTCCAATTAATCCAACGTTTTTACGTATTCTAAGAATCCTAGTTGCTCACAAGAGAAAGACTAGAGTTCAAAGATATAGAGAGAAAAGAGAGATACAGATCATACAGCTAGTACTGTAACTTTTCTTGTTCGAATTGTGAGACGATTCGCGGGTGTTCGTGTGGATACCGTAGAGACGTTGTCCTGTTGGATTGCGTTAAAAATTTGGAGACGATCAACACCTTCACCAAAGCTTCAGATTCGCACAATTAATCGGTAAAATCTTAAACTATCTGTATTAAATAGTTTCGCATAGATCCTCGGGTTTGGGTTTCGTTTTGTTTTATTTTAAATTGTATTTCACCGCTGCGTTTTAGACCCAATGAAACCCAACAGACCATGGCTACTGGAGAAAAAGTCTCATCATAGTCAACACCTTGAAC
>CM025780.1:15761766-15775211 GCA_014636745.2 Centella asiatica | reverse complement strand
GACATCATCGGAGACTAACATTAAGTCTGTCGGGGACTAAAGATGACGTCACCAGAGACTAACATTTAGCCTGTCGGGGACTAAAGCTAATGTCATCTGAGACTAAGAATTCCTTCATCAGAGACTAAGAATTCTAATATACGAAATTCTGAAACAATTCCAGAATCCTAAACATATCCTATATGTCCAGTATCGTATAACCCATCATCATCTCGACATCCCATCGCCGATCTTACATATCAAATATGCAGAATACCCAATAAGCATGTATCAAATATGATCAGATTACGTAATTTCAGAATATCCATACATGCAGAATATCATATATATATTCAACATAAAATTCGGTAAACTTGTATTAACGACATATATCAAATGTATCAAATACAATTAAACACATAAATCCATATTAACGTCTCGCATATAGCTCTGATACCACTGTTGGGTTTCATTGGGTCTAAAACGCAGCGGTGAAATACAATTTAAAATAAAACAAAACGAAACCCAAACCCGAGGATCTATGCGAAACTATTTAATACAGATAGTTTAAGATTTTACCGATTAATTATGCGAATCTGAAGCTTTGGTGAAGGTGTTGATCGTCTCCAAATTTTTAACGCAATCCAACAGGACAGCGTCTCTACGGTATCTACACGAACACCCGCGAATCGTCTCACAATTCGAACAAGAAAAGTTACAGTACTAGCTGTATGATCTGTATCTCTCTTTTCTCTCTATATCTTTGAACTCTAGTCTTTCTCTTGTGAGCAACTAGGATTCTTAGAATACGTAAAAACGTTGGATTAATTGGAGAATAGCTGATATATCATATATATAGCCTTTCATAGAGTAATTCCAAAACCTAATCTAATTAGGAGACTTAAAATCCGAATTTTTTTATATTTATTAGATATATATATATATTTAATCAAGTCTCACTTAATTAATATATATATATGTACAAATAAATATATATATATTCGTATTTCCTTCCAAAGGACTCTATTTTATACAGATTACATATATTAATATATATGTATATAATTTAAAGCCATGATTTAATTAAATCAATCTTATTGATATATTAAAATCATAGACATTTAAATTATATCTCCTTGACGAATGTTCTTTGTGTGTGACCCTGTAGGTTATTATTACGTTGGCAATAATTTTAAATCATATTATAAAATTATAAACAGTGAGCGGCATCTAGTAATACATCACTGTTACCCAAGTAATAATAAAGTCATAGATTCGACGTTACCTTCCGTGACCAATGTTTCAATGTAACTAAATCCTTTTAACCATGATGTCTAAGATTAAATTCAAGGCATGGATGTGTCATCCTCTTCATTATTTAATCTTAGTTTTCTTGATCAATGAGTAAACTATATGAAACAAATCTCTATTTGAGCATGGCCATGCATTTTATAGTTTCACTCAATCAAGAGGCCTATAGATATCACCCCTAATTTATAGGAGGGTTAAGTTCCATCTACATCATTCCCATTTCTCACATAACTCATTATGCATCCAACAATCACCTTTATCGTCCACCCGGTTAAAGGTGACTTTTGATAATGTCAAAATGCATAACTCCTTATGTAGAAATGTCATGACTTCAGGTCGAAGGACCATTACATCATTGTCACTATGAGAATTACTTATGACACATAGCATAACGCTCCATGTAGAATTCTCATGGTGGGTCTGTCCAGTACTATGTTCTCTAACATGTACCTATGTATCAACTTAATATATCTCGTATATATTTATGACCAATGAGATATGGCCATCAGTTAATCACATACTAGTCTCAATGTATTATTGTTGTCCCACTTACAATGATACTTGACTAGGGACATCTAAGAATAATGATACATCACATACTTATATGATCTCATACTCAAGTCACATACTTGAATCCATATAATTAGTATCATTCTTCTAAGGACATTTATTATGTTAACATTTATATAACGCAGTAAATAAAACATAATAAATTATCATTAACCAAAAACATATCAAAAAAAAATATAGTGTCACAATCATTACATAATTGGCCACTAGGGCATACACTCTAACAGTTCTAAGCTAAATTATTAACCACAAAAATTAACATGTCATCAAGATTAGAACCTTGTTTGTACAGAAAGTGATATACTTGTACACAATTATTCTTTGTAACTATTCAAATACATTTATTTTTTAATGTCTATAATTTTGGGTTTTGACATCATCATCAGTACATTAGTTAGATTTATGATTATCAAACTGATAAACATAAATAGGGGGAGATTGTTAAATATAAATGATGATGATGATGTTTAGGGAATAATTGTGCATCTGTAAATACTTAAGGTATTTTATAAACTTTAGTATATTTGTACCAGTTTTGCATCCACTGATGGACGACTTAGTCATCAGGGGATAGACTACACTGCATTGGGCGAGTCATTAGTGATAGTAAAGAAGAATCCCACAAAAGATCAAGAGATAGATATCCTCCTTATGGTGGACATGGTAGATCTAATCATAGGGGGAGTTCTACAAGCCAACAAGGCTAATATGTAAGTTTCTTTACTTACTTTACAGATTTTTGAAGCATTTTATAGGCTTCATAGTATTTCTATCTTTGTAAAATTATAGTTTTGACATCATCAATTAGGGGGAGATTGTTAGGAATCATACTTGTAGAATTTATGATGTGTAGAAATACTTAGAAGTTTTATATTTTGTAAACTATCAGTTGATTGTATAGAAACATCTGAGAGATGCATGTAAATTCATACAATAGTTTAGTAGTTGATGTATTATTTTAGTACATTGGAAAACAATTGTAATCTTGGGAAGATAGTGAAAAGAAGTCAAGGTTCAAGAGTTAGAAGCAAATCTGAGAACTCACATGAAGCTGAAGATTAGTTGTTGATTCAAGAAAACAACAGATAACTTATTTGCTGATTAGAAGAACAACAGATAATCTGAAGAATGCTGATTATGTGTTGATTTGAAAAATAATAGGTAATGCTCAAATTAGCAGGTAACACTTAAACAACAGATAATGTTCAAGACAACAAATATCAAAATTAGCAAATGTTGACCAAACTAAAGTTTGTCAAGGCAACAACTAAAGAAGATTTTGATGCAGAGTTCAAGGATGATTTGGAAGCTAAGTCTACGAATAGTAACAAGGATTCAAAAGTTGATGTCTACAATTTTGAAAAACATAAGCTGAACTACTTTCCTATGAAGGCCGAAAGACTTCATATAAGATAGAGTTTTTATTCAATACGGAAAACTGGAATTCAAGAAATAATTCGAAACCTATTACGAATGTTTTATTTTCTTTTTATCATTGTAATTTTATATACAGAGATAGGTTTTTAGTTGGTAGTTGCACTGCACAGAAAAGAAAAAGCTAGAGAGCATAATGCTCGAGCAAAGAAAGCGAAGAAGATAATGATTTCAGAATTACATAAACAAAGAAGCTGTGATTTCAGAAATTGTAAAAAACAGCAGATGTGATCTTGAACTGAGCATTGAGAGATTAATCGAGAGAACACAGATTACAAAGAAAATTAGAAGCTGGATTTTTATTAAGAAAATTGTAGCCGATGATCACTGCCGGAAAAATGTGTAAACATCTAATTGATTGATAACAACAGTTTTGTTGTTAATTGTCATTACTTGTCTTACAGTTTACTATTTATCATTCTTGTTCTTCATTTAAGAATTGTTAAATCTGTTTTAAAGTTTAAGAAAAGTTTGGTAATTGTATTCAATCTTCTTTCTATAATTATTCACTGGGACAAATATATTGGGTGTCTTATAGTTCCCGATTTCCCCAACAAATTATGATTAACAAAGCCAAAAAAACCTTGAAAAAATATTAGGCAGATGAGATAGTACGATTGAATTTGCCGTTCGCATTAGTTTTTTGTGAAACCTAACAAAACCCTTGTATCAGCGTATTGCTTACTGAATAAGTACCAATAGTTCCTTTTTTCAATCACTAACAAAAAGAGACGATAAGAGTTTGAGCCAACTTTGAAAACAAATGCGCTAAATTACCCTCTCACTGGTTCGGTTAGCATTGGATCCAAACAAGATGTCAAACAACACAAATAAATGACACCTAAGTTTATAAACCCTAAAAAAATAAAAATTTGATACCTCATAAACCCTTAAAAAAAATAGAGTGATGCACCGGTGGATTATACGAGGGAGACGGTAAAACAAAAGAAAACTGAAAATACCTGGAGTACCCACGTGCAGTGACTTCATTCATCGAACAACGAACTCGTGAAGTGTGTGAATTGTGTCCGAAAGCATAGGAAATTTAAGAAGTTTGGTCTGATTTTACCGGTGGCTCCCGGTACCCAGTCATCTCCTTCTTCTTTCTCTCTCGTCTTCTCTTGTTGGCATTTGTGAAGGAGAAAGCTTGCACCAGTTCAAGTTCTTGGTTCTACTTGCTTGGGGGTTTCTATCCAAAGAAGTGAGTTTCAGTTTTTCTTGATCTATCTCTACTTGAAACTAACATTGGGGAATTGGGTTTGTCATTTTCTTGTTTTGTATATGTTTTTAGAACTTTCTTGATTCACTGGGCTTCTGTCATTTAATCTTTTAGAATTTTGGTTTCAAGTGACATGTACATGTGCACTTCTTGAAAATTGTTGCCAGAGTAATGGGTGTTTTACCTTCCGTTGTTTCCGGTGGATTGCTGTTGGCTTTAAAACTTTAGATTTTTGCTTCTGAAAATGATTTCGGAAAATTATTGTTTCGATTGTGGCGCATATTATCTAAATATTGGAGTTATGGGTTTTGTTTGATTTGGATCTAGCAAATGTATTCATGAATTAATCTGGTCTCGGCCTTTTATTGAAAGTGTAGCTCTTTGTATATTGAATGGGATCTGAGAATTAGCTTCTTTGGTGTAATAGATTGGATGTTGGTTTCGTTGCTTATGTAATATCTGGATTTGGAATCTTAGATGGGCTATAGGATGATGGAATCACATTTAGCTCTTGCAAAATAAATCCTTATTTAGAAAATGATTAATGTAATTAGCCAGATTACAATATTTTATTCTTGTATCTGTCTTCATGGTTATCATTATTGCAAGACTGAACACAAAAGTATCGATTGATGTGTATAACTGTTCACGTTATGAGTTATTCAACCTTATATTTCTTTTTATTTTAAGTACGGAGTATAGTTTTCTCAAGCTGAATTAAGCTGCTTACTTGAACATGACAATCTGATGAATCAAAAGTTACACATTTGATCCACACTTGAATCCTGACCTTCTAAATTCACCCGATTGCCAATAGACCTCTGAGGCTCTGAGTTTAAGCAATAGCATGTGGAGGAGGCCTTTTTCTCTGGGTGCTCTTTTTGTGCTAACTTTCTCAAACCTTGTAGGTTTATATACCCGATCATCTCCAATTATGGCCATATATTTTGTCCACTTATTTAGGACCAAATTCCTTTGTGTTAAAGCAAACAACTCTTTCTATTACATACAAAGAGTTGCATTTGACAAGGAAATTATTCAACAAAAAGAGTTATATTTGAATAATTTTTTTTTAAATTATCATGCTATAATTTTAAAGTTTGGTTTTGTCATTACAATTTTCTTACCCTATCATCACTTTACATTTAACATCAAATTCCTTTTTAAAAAAAGCTTAATTTTTTTAGATGTCAATTTCATTCTAAGATGTAACTTTGACATATGCAAATAAGACTATTTTTGGAATTGCGGGAGTTATACTTCTTCTTTTGTTGGAGTATCATTTGTCAAAAAGTGAGAGATGCTTCAGATTCTTGCATGAAGCTGTACGGAAGCCCCCAAGCTGCCCCTTGAGGATGAGAAATTGTAATAGCATTTTATATTATACTCTGTTGGTTTTAAGTGTTACTCTATCTGTGCTTTTTTTCTTTTTATCTCCTCCACTCTTTGAACTGTTAATTGCATTTCATGCTGACAGATGGAAATGGTAACATAGTAACTTTTGATTGATTCTTCAGTGATCTCTATGTTCTATCATTCTTCTAACTGATTCTGATCAAGTGATATTTAAAAAATTGAGCTTTACTTCTTAATTTGCTACTAATAAGAGAGATGCATTGCTAAAGGGTTACTAGACTCTTAGGTCGTCAAACCATGAACTTATCTACCAAGAAAAAACCAGGCACAATGTTTGTTGCAAACTAGCAATCATATTTCAATAAAAGATGCGGTCTTGCTAAAATTTCTTCAGAAAAATCTTTACCTTCTACACAAAGCTCTACCGGTTTTTTGGCCTCACGTTGACTGAGACAGAACCTTTTCAATGTGTCACGTGTCTTGGCTTGAGCGCAAGTCTAGATAGGCCCATTGATCACAACCTATTGTTTGATTTGTATATTGAATGTAAGATGTAAATTCACATGTCATGGAAAGGTTCAGCTCTCTAACAGTTATAATAAGATAAAAGGAAATGAATTGGGAAAGAAGAGCACAATAAAAGAATTTCTTTATTTTAGTAATGCTATAATCTTAAACTTCTTAAAATACATGCATGCCCCATGCACACATACACATTAGTTCAGTAGTTCATGTTATAAATGAAAGTTCAAAAGTTGACTAGATTAGCTACTCTATTTTTCCTTTCAGAAGCTTTGTTTGGCTTTAAGATTGGCTACTAGTATTTCTCAAACTTATTAGAATAGAGAAATGAGATCATGTGCTGTACCGTTTCTCTGGAGTGGCTTTGAATAAATTTTTAATTTTATGGACTCAGATGAGTAGAGCAGATAAAGCTTGTTGCTTCAAGGTCCCCTATTGCCTTTGCAATAATTTAGATGTCCTTAAAATTTATATATTCCAAACTTCAACCTAGATTGCACTGGGACATGACACCAAAACTGCGAGCAAGAAGTTCTGAACAGTGACAAGTATAGGCACATATTACAAAGCTTAGTTCTAACTAGATCTAGCTATTTTTAGCAGCAATTATAAAGAGGCAATGTTTTAGAGTAGATTCAGTTTGAAATCCATGGGTTTGTGGTGATAAATATATCTAGCTCGTGGCTAAGTTGTTGATAACAGATGGCTAGCATAAAAAGTGGAGGAAATTGCTTGTATTGTAGTGGATGATAATTTGTGCCTTCTGCAAGAAAAACATGTTGAACCTGTATGCTAGAGAAGAAAAACTTATACTTTTTTTTCAGTAACATAGTAGTCAGCAACAGTTAATAACTCTTATAAGCTCTACTGGATAAGTAATATGTAGTATCAGTAGGCCCAAGTCTAAGCTTAGTAAACTGTACAATATTGTATATTCTGCATGGGATTTATATGTTCTCATACATCTGTTCTACTAACAATTTGCAAGTACCAAAGTTAGACGATGTCCCTAACACTGCTTATTTTAATAACTAAAATGGAAGGTTAAAAGTGGTGGAAAGATGAATTCTAATGATCCTGAAGTTAATCCTGATATAGTTTCCAATGACAAAGATGCTGTAAGGCACGATGGTCACATAATCCAAGACAGCCATAAATCAACGGGAATTCAGACAGCTTCTATTGACTCCTCTCATCAACGTCATGGTGTTGATTGGTCTGAAAACAGTAAGTCTGACTCTGAGTCAGTCAATGGTCCAGACACATGTAAACCAAGGCATGAGCGACGGCTGAGCCACGAAGGAGGTGACATAAAGAGATCAACTGGTTCCCCTTTACGCCATGACGTTTTTGGGAGGAAAACCCTTTTTGAGTCACCCCATCATCATCTTGGTGTTATAAGTACCGACAGCCCTAAACGGGTTTCCAGGCAGAGTTTAGGCTCCGACCGTAGTACTGAGCAGTCCCCACTTCACCCACATCACCAGGCAAGGCTTGGAAACAAAAACAGTGGAGTTCCATCACCCTCATGGGAAAGAAAGGGTTCTTCTGAAGGTAACCATGGCCTAGCTCCCTCCACTCCTGGAAGATCGCGACTGAGATCTGTTACTCGAGGCGATGAAACTGTAAGTTTCTACTCTCATCTATCATATACTACCCAATTATATCTGCATGAATGATATCATTGTGCTATCAGTTGCTTTCTATATATGTGCTGTGTTTTCATTGTGGCTTAAAATCACTGATGCAAAAGAGAAGTTAGTCTCATATTGTCATAAAATCTTAAAATGCTCTAGTTGGTCAACTGATTAACTGAACAATGTACTGAAAGTTTGGCCAGGGATATCTTGCTATGAATTACCAAGTTTTCCTTCTCTCATTTCAACAATTCCATAAAATAATAAAGCAGCGATTAGAATATTTTTGTTACTGTGTTCTTTTAAAACTTGATTAATTAGGTTTTTCTTGGACTTCACTCAAAGTTTAGAGTCAGGGGTATGTTATTTGAGAAATATTGATTGTTCATTGCTAAAAGTTCCTAAAACACCTCTTTTTGCTATTCTTTTTAAACAAAAGAGGGGAAGAAGATTCGGGTTGCCTTGTATTAAAGAAGTATTAACTTGATATCGGATTTGATAGCCTGATCACAGCCCTGCAGTTCCGAAATTTGGTGATTGGGATGAAAGTGACCCTGCATCAGCTGAAGGGTTCACTCAAGTATTTGAAAGAGTGCGAGAGGAGAAACAGAGCGGGACAGCGAAAGTACCCATCATGTCAACTGAGACTTCTTATTCAAATGGACAAAGACAATATGGCAGTGACAATCCTAAGGTATATCGTATCTGTTCATTCATTGTCTTTGTTCCACCATAATTGTCAAAATCTTTTGCTAAATATCTGAAAGTATAACAAGCATTATTACCTTCAGGTTGCATTTTCTGAAACTTCCGTTACTCTTCTTAACCTCATTGTTTTGGCAATGCCAGGGAATATTAGAAGCTTAATCTTCTTGTAGCTTTAGTAGTTCACCAATCATATTATATTTTCTGACCCTCAAATTTTGTTTGCAGGGCTGTTTGTGCTTTCCATGGGGCAGAAAATGAAATATTTCCAACATATATGTGGAAGTGCATGAAACGTGTATATCCTACGTAGTTCAGAAGGCTATCTTATGTATAAAGAGACTCTTTAGCAAGGGCACTCTTTGTACTTTGAGTTGTCTTACGAAAATATTGAACTTTCGACAAGAAAAACACCTATTCCCCTTTTCAAAGGTGACAATACCAGCTTCTGTAAAATGAAAAACTGCTCGTACAGTTCAAAGGCTGGCTCTCTAATGGAAATATTGATTTGGCAATCGGTATATCATATTCCCCGCTAATTGGGCGCATCTTGGGTATATCATATTCCCCGTTTATTGGGCGCATCTTGGTTCAGTTTTTTGTCTTTTTTCATTGAATGCATACTTGTTACGACCTTAATGTGGTGAGACAAAGTCCAATATGCAGATTCATTTTATTTTAATGTTACGATTCTTGGTTGCACTGTTGCTTTTTGTGTTCACGTTATACTCGCCTAGTCACCTTGAAGAATCATTTAGAAATTATTATATGGAGTATCTCATATCCTGGAACTCGTATCAACATACCGCCTATGTTGAAATATATGTTCTCAAAATATAAATGACAATGGAATATTGGGTTTCTTGAAATCCTTTAATAACTCATATCCTACGGAGCAAGTGTATGGGTGGCCACGTATATATGTCTCCGTATCCGTATCATCTCCGGTAGATTAAAATTTTCATTTCGACTCTTTTTAAGTAAAATTTTCGTAGTCCGATTTACTATCGTAATAGTTTTGAAGCATTAATACTATTAATAATTCTAAACAAACGAATTGCTGCGTTGACAATTAATTTAATTCGGAGTTATTGGTTGCTGTACGATATGGATCAGATCTGTAACGGATTTGGGTGAGAATCCCAGTGGGTTCCGCCGTCTCTGTGGTTCTGAAGTTGAACCGGTTAAACCGAGAACCGGACCCTCCACCGGTCCGGTCCTCTGAAAAGATCGTACATGCAGTTGACAGAAAGAACCGTGAAAACCGTCCGGTTTTTCTTGCAAATCGGCGGCTTTTTAACAAACCGGGATCGGAGATATCTCTTTCACTGGTGTTGAAAGCAACCTGAGTACCTATTAGACATTTTTCCCCTTTAAGTCCTGCTGTACAGTCATTTCTGCTCCAAAAACCAGCATAGTTTTGTGCTGCCATGACTATGCCACGAGAAAGAGGGAATAAAATAAAGAGGTCGTATAGATCTGGACCTTTGATATGTGTTGGACAGAGAAAAGGGACACCAAAAATGTAAGTGAAGAGGAACGAGATAATGAAAGGGAATGTTCTAGATGAGGTGAAAAAAAAAACTCAATTGGAATTAAAATAGTAAACTTAAAAGTAGAAGTATGGTTCCGTAGTATCAAAAAAGAATTGCGGGACCACACTTGTATACAAAGTACCCAATATGAGTAACTCATTTAAATACTACTATTTCTAGCTTCTACGGAGTAATTGTTTATGCTTTTACGACTACGGTGGTTTTTCGTTTTTTTCCTTTTTGTTTTGGTTGCCACAGTGGAGGTCAATTGTCTATATTTTGTGTTTGGTATACGATAATAAGAATAAGAAAAGATAATATTGGTATTGATAATTTGGTGATGAAAAATACAAGTTATTTATTCACTTTTCATTGTTATATAATTATTTGGTATATCATTTTTTGTGGTAAATAATCATAATAATTAGTTAATAGTACTAAGGTATTTTAGTACAGTAAACTAAAATTCAAATTGTTTTTATTTTTATAATAATAAAAATTCGGCTTAATCAGTTTAACCGGTTAAACTATTAAATTAGTGATTCGATCGATTTAATGTCCAGTTGTAATTTTAATAACTATGCTTTATATAACTAGATTTGAGTCATGTAATTATTGCACATAACTATAATGCTTTTAGAGAGATTTTACCTTATTTTGCTTACATGTAACTTGCTCCGATGGGGGATGCCCCTTAAACATGTATCTCCATTTTTCTCCTTTATATATATATATATATGGGGTTGATCCATGGCTAACGTTAGTTGTGAAAACTTTCGTAGCTAACACATTTATAACAGTTGATTGGATAATCTAACGGTAGAGATCAAACCCAAATTTTTTTTTCAGCCAGTGAGACTAACGGAAGGCCAAAAAAAAAAAAAGCCCTTTCCGCCAGTAACACAGGTGAAAACAACATTTTTTTTGTCTTCCGTCAATCTCACTGGCAAAAACGGTATTTTTTTTTCTTTAAGACTTCCATCAGTCATATGCTTGATATTTATACTTGAAAAGACTTTTTTTAAGCCTTCTGCTAGTCTTACTACTGGAAAGAGCCATCAACAAATACATTATATTACACTGAAATCTCAAATTGTATAACACACCATCAACAAATACAAATATATAACACACCATCAACAAAAAACATATATATTATATTGAAATCTCAAATTGTATTACATCTCAATCAAATATATTAATTGAAACATTATTATACAACTAAAACAAATACAACTTCACTCCACTAATCCTTCAAATTAATCACTAATCTTCGTTAGAATCCAACATCACTGATCGTATCATATTGTACCCTCTAGGGGGACCCCTTGCCATTCGTTTATGTAGTTCCCAAGCAAGACACAAGCGAAGAATAGATGCATCTTGAATTGTCCATTTAGCTACAGTGGGATTTAGTCCACGTGAGATTGCGTTCATATATTTACAAACGTAAACCCCACAGTCTGAACCATTATGTTGTTTCACCACTTCATCTTTCTTCCCAAATTTTGCATCTCTTGGGGGCCAATTGGTCTCAGGGTCAACATGTGACGACCCCAAAATCCTTTACTGGATCAGGGCTTCGTCAAAAGAAGAAAAAGATAATCATACATTCATTCATAGTATAAATATTGGATAAAGGCAGTATTTAAGAGTTATTACAACCCAAAAATAATACAATTACAGCGGAAGGTATTTAATCTTTATAAATTACAATTCCAAGATCATTACAACTTCTAACATCTTCCTTCCTTCCTCAGCGTTATTAAAAGAATAAATAACTTAATAGCCGATCATCTTTTCTTTCCCCTTATCAGAGGGTTCAGCCTTTGCATTGTGTCATGCAAGACATTAAAATTCAACAAGGATAAGCGATATACGCCCAGCAAGTATATAAACAATTTAGAGAAATATAACTAGAATATTGAAGGAAGTTCAATTCTGTTTATGAGGCTCAGTGAAGCAATACTAATGCCTTGAAAATCTTTGAAGAACATTGAGGATCACTGATGATAAATAATGTGTAATCCTTCCTTGAAAAAAAGACAGGTATTCACCTGTATACAACTTTCTCAAAATATCCATCGGGGGCTAAACCCGTTGGATCTGCTAACCATATAGTACACAGTTGGCCTAACTGTGACTGCATGATCCCTCCTTGTGTGAACGTACATAGTCACTTATAATTCCTCTAGGTAAGGTGAAGAATAAATCAACACCTTTTCTTTCCTCTAGCCAACCATGTGGCATAACCCATTTAAGAGACATATCATTCTCATTTATTTGCACAAATATAAGATTTAGAATTAGCTGAAAATCAAAACTCAGTTATATCCATACATTATCATTCATATCATGCTAGCGGAATTTAAAGCATAGCATGCTCATTCATCAAAACAATTGAAACATATAATCAAGCCTTGCACGCATATCGAATCAAATGATACTGCGTTAAATTGAAATAAGCATCAGATTGAATGTATATACTTGCCTCGGTCCCTTGCACACAAACAATTTCAATTTACTTGAGAGTGAAAGATTCTGTAAAATATACATATCCCAAAATAAATTTAGTACTTTGGTTAAAATATGAGAGAAAATACATATGTGATGTCCTTAAACTTTTAATGATTCCAAAACTGCTATAAGAACTGCTTAGGGTGAATAAATAATTAAACATCATAAAATAATTTTAAGAAAATAATGTTTTATAGTTTTGAAGGCAGACTGCACGTCAGGGGATAATTTATCATCAAGGGATAACCGGACATCAGTGGGTAACCACCCGTTAGGGGATAATTTATCATCAAGGGATAACCGAACATCAGTGGGTAACTACCCGTCAGGGGATGTCTTTCGGCCATCAGGGAATGTCTCTCGACCATCCTCTCGGCCATCAGGGGATAGCCGTCGACCATCAGGGGATCTTTCACTCATCAGGGAATAGTCATCAAGGGATGATGTACCCATCAGGGGATAATTTGTTCGTCGCCAAACTCTTCAGAAGCTAATCTCTTTAGTCATCAGAGATTAACATACTTGTCCGTCAGAGACTACTGATGACGTCATCAGGGACTAAACTTAGCCTGTCGGAGACTAAGGCTAACGTCATCAGTGACTAATCTCAAACTTCCTTCATCGGAGACTAACAACTTTCCTTCATCGGAGACTAACAAC